>JAOTOL010001583.1:777500-1527500 GCA_034440575.1 Imbricaverruca yamaguchii | reverse complement strand
GGGGATGGCCGAGTGGTTAAGGTGTCGGGATCTGGGTGCCAAAGGTCCCGGGTTCGACACTCGTGCCGCTCGGGACATTTCCCAATCCGCGGCGCACCGGCGAAACAATGTGGGCGGCGCCATTGACCGTGAATGTGCATGAAGTGCGTCGTGAACCACGCAATAAACAAACAAAAGTCAGCATCGACTAGGCTAAGTCCTTTGAAGCTATCCACCGTCACTGAAATATGCCCGTACCTAATGACACCCATGGAGAGCACCATGCAGCCAAAACATAGGTTTCGAAACAAAATGCACAAAAGCTTACCAAAGAAAACCTCAACTGAAAGCAGTTCGGAACACCTTACAAGCCTATTCTAACCCTCTTACTAGTCCTTTCTAACAATCAGGCAGCTCGTCGTTTTTTCTCCACCTACAGAGGATGTGTGTCCACCTACAGAGAGTGTTTGTCCACCTGCGGAAAATGTGCTTCTACCTACAGGGAGTGCTTGCCCACCTACAGAGGTCGTTTGTTCACTTACAAAGTGTTTGTCCACCTAGGAAGAATGTGTTTCCACCTACAGAGGATGTTTGTTCACCTACAGAGAATGCCTATCTACCTACAGAAAATGTAGTGACACGATACAAAGATGACTTAAGCGATCTAACAAACAAAATTAAATTGAACAACGCAATTTGGATTGTTTAGCTCACACTACAGTGCATGCTGGCACTGATGAGTGCAAATGCAGTCGCTGGCGCATACTCACGCCTTCTTCCATTTTCGACTTCAATCTGCCGATTTCGTTCCTCAGCTCGGAGATGATGTTCTGGTACTGCGACACCTGGTGTGTGACGTCCAGCACGTTCCTCTTCACCTGCGACAGCAGTCGGCCTTGTGACCGCCTCGTCGCCCACGTGATGTCAGGTCATGTCAGGTTATGTCAGGTCAGTTAATGTCAGGTCAGGTAATGTCAGGTCAGGTACTGTCAGGTCAGTTAATGTCAGATCATGCCAGGTTATACCAGTTTATGTCAGGTCGTGTCAGGTCATGTCAGGTCGTGTCAGGTCGTGTCAGGTCATGCTCGTCGCATTACTGCGTCAAACACTGCGTCACCATGCTCTTGCACAATGTATTTATTAGTCGCTTGTCTTCCGCCTTCATGAACTGCTGTCATTCCCGATAGCCCGTGGAACACGAATGAATCACCTTGGGCCATGACGTGAATTAGTTATTTGTAATACGCGCTGATAACCTTCTCAGTGTGGCATGGCAGAAATTGCTTAGTTAATAGTTAATACTCAACAGACTTACAAGGATGGGTCCTTCGAGCTCTTATTAAGTCGGAACATTTTATAACTTTATGGCTTCATAGTAAATCTTGGAGAAGCGTGGAACACAAGTTTGTTACTTTGTTCGTAATGTGAGTTCAGCATCAGTGCACATCAAATATGTTGAGGCATTTAAGCTCAAATATGCACACCTTAGTCGAGCCGAAGGTGTCTTCAATTAACATGTTGCATACAATAATTATCACACTACAACTTTGCAATAGCAAAATGATGAAGCCCAATATTCCGAATATTTCCTTGTGTGTTTGTGTGCTGGCCGGTGCGGGGTACGGCTGTCGTTCCGGTAGCAGTCGCCAGGTTACCTTGTTTGTGATGTCTTTGGCGCGGTCCGCGTACACCAGGTTACCTTGTTTGTGATGTTTTTGGCGTGGTTTCCATACACCAGGACCTTGTTTGTATGTTGGCTTACCTTGTTTGTGATGTTTTTGGCGCGATCTGCATACACCACGTTACATTGTTTGTGATGTTTTTGGCGCGGTCCGCGTACACCAGGTTACCTTGTTTGTGATGTTTTTGGCGCGGTCCGCATACACCAGGTTACCTTGTTTGTGATGTTTTTGGCGCGGTCCGCATACACCAGGTTACCTTGTTTGTGATGTTTTCGGCGAGGTCCGCATACACCAGGTTACCTTGTTTGTGATGCCTTTTGGCGCGGTCCCCATACACCAGGTTACCTTGTTTGTGATGTTTTTGGCGCGGTCCGCGTACACCAGGTTACCTTGTTTGTGATGTTTTTGGCGCGGTCCGCATATACCAGGGTGTTGAACGTTTCGTCCCGCTGGCCCATGGCTGGACTGATGTGGGCGATCATGACTGTCCGGCAGTTACCGGACAGCGCGTCCTTCAGCAGCCTGACACAGGTCAACAGGTGTCAACAGAGGACTGATGTGGGCGATCATGACTGTCCGACAGTTACCGGACAGCGCGTCCTTCAGCAGCCTGACACAGGTCAACAGGTGTCAACAGAGGACTGATGTGGGCCATCATGACTGTCCGACAGTTACCGGACAGCGCGTCCTTCAGCAGCCTGACACAGGTCAACAGGTGTCAACAGAGGACTGATGTGGGCGATCATGACTGTCCGACAGTTACCGGACAGCGCGTCCTTCAGCAGCCTGACACAGGTCAACAGGTGTCAACAGAGGACTGATGTGGGCCATCATGACTGTCCGGCAGTTACCGGACAGCGCGTCCTTCAGCAGCCTGACACAGGTCAACAGGTGTCAACACAGTTCAACAAAATGCTATGGCGACCATCAGGTCATCATGAGCTAGCAGAGACCACTAGGGATTGTCAGGGTTAACACGAGTCGGCGTAGGTCATTAAAGGTCAACATTGATCAGCAGGTGTCGGTCGAGCCAGCAGCTTGCACCAGTAGTCGACAAGGACATTTGCCGACACATCTTGAAGTAGTCTGAGATAAGCCGTTTGCGTCAAGGAAGATCAGCTGGGTTAACACGGATCTTCGAAGGATATCAGGAAATTTTTGGCAGTCTTCGAAGACAAGGCAGTCGGGCAAGACAACATTAAACTTGACTTAACATTAAACTTGACATAACATTAAGCTTGCTGAAACATTAAAAATAAGTAAACATAACAATTTATTAAACATTAAACTTAATTCAATAAAGATGTATATATATATATATATATATATATATATATATATATATATATATATATATATATATATATATATATATATATATAACTTCATTAAACATTAAGTATCAAACATTACACACTTTTAAACGGTAATCTTGCTTAGACATCAAACCAGGAGTCTGCTCTGACCCGACGGTTCCTAATAAAAGCAGACTGGGTCCAGTCATGTCTCCACCATTGTCATTCACTGTGAGATCAATATACTTAACTAGACAAACAATGTCGCGCACTGTCACGTGCGCGCACATGTCAGGGTCCCGCCCGGCTGACCCCATTTCCGGAGCGATGCTGAGCGTCGCTCAATGCGAGACCTTGGACATCGCCTGAGGCGTGTGTGTCGATCCGTACTGGTCCTCCACTCTTCCCCCCCCCCACCCCTCCCCTACCGCATCCCCACCGCATCCCCACAATGCTGTAGGAACTTGTGGCACTGCAGCCAGTAACGTGATTTGGTGTAAAGGCCGATTTATCATCGTATCGTCAACAAACAAACAAAAACACATCCCTGTCATCGGAATTTGGCGTCCCAAGTACGCTTCAGGTGGATGGCTGGTTCTGCCGACAACCAAGATGTTCTGTGTTTCAATCTTTGTGCAAAGTACACCACTGAGTCGTCCTGGAACAACTTCAGCCATCTTATCACGTGTTCAATCAAAGGCCACGCATACCAAGAAATGCCAAACCATTATGATATGATACTACCTCACTTAGCACCCATCCGACCTTGTATGACAATTTTGGCATTTGATCCTGGACTCGTTGACGTAAAATGAACGTATTTATAAACCTGGGGATATTGCGTGTTTCTTTAGTTCATTGCGTGAGACGAAATGTACGACCCTCAATATACCAAGAGGTGCTGAGTTTACATCAAAAGTAGCGTTAGGGATTATGCTATATTACTCAACGTTTCGGCCAGGGGCCATCGTGAGGAGTGATATAAAAAATGGCAGGGTTACCAATTAAAAAAACGCGAGAAAAAAGCGTGCAAAAATACACGTGAATCACAGAAAAGCATCCTCATTGATGCAGACACTTCAAGAAACTCCAAACCAGAAATCAACTAGGCCAAGATAGAATCCTCTGAGGAAGCCCGAACCGATGGTCCATATACATATCGACACATACATGCACGCACATATATAGACATATGTCGAATGTAACGCGTAATGCATAATTTATAATTTATATTTATGTAATTTTATGTGATATACCAAGACGTACGTATGTGTAGAGATTCGAGGACCTTCAGATCAGCGTTGTCCCTGGCTGTTGCTAGAATTTCTGCTTTGAAGTTTGTGTTAGTTTGTGTTTCTTTAGTTCATTGAAATTAACTTTGGTAAGTAGGCTATGATATGTGCAAGCGCACATTGCCTTTCTTTCGGAGTTGTTATCCAGTTGGATTTTTAGACATGAGTAGCGTCCTTTGTGGTAACATAGGTGATGACATAATTTGGCAGGGGTGCTCCGAAATAAGAATAGCAAGGGTCCTTCATTGGCCCAAAATTTAACTTATCTGCTGATTCCTCCTCGAGATCTTAGGTGGGTATATTTCAACGCCCTTCTTCAGACCGTAGTGGATTGCTAACTGCGTTGGGAGACACAGGTTTAATGCTCGATGGAGGCAACACAGCAGGCATTCTCTCATGTTTGTTTGCGGACAGCCAGCGTAAGGATCGAAACAAAACCAGATTACCGGCATCATGCAGAAGTCGATTGCTTCCACGTCAAGGAAAAACACTTCTGATATTCATTCGGTAACGTGCCAGGCACTGGAAAATCGATCCTGTAAGTGGTCGAGCCGTGCAAAATGGGCCCACGCAGCGCCGCTCCAAACAACAACGGCGTTTTCAATGATGGAGCGAACATGCACCTCATACGCACATAGCATGACTGAGTGGTTGGATTCGACTTGCTGGGGATGCTGGCACCTGCATGCTCCGTATACTTAGGCAGGGGTGCTCTGACAGAAGGTCAATGGATCCTACACTAGCGCACTTGTGCGTGTGCGTCAACGGCCAACCGTCCGCAGCAGACTGGGAGCGGACAATGGCAATCCGTCCGCACCAGACTGGGAGCGGACAATGGCAATCCGTCCGCACCAGACTGGGAGCGGACAATGGCAATCCGTCCGCACCAGACTGGGAGCGGACAATGGCAATCCGTCCGCACCAGACTGGGAGCGGACAATGGCAATCCGTACGCACCAGACTGGGAGCGGACAGTGGCAATCCGTCCGCACCAGACTGGGAGAGGTCAACGTACTAACCGTCCGTAACAGACTGGTTGGTTGGTTTGTTATTGGTTTTACGACACATCGACCGTTTAGTCATGTAGCGTCGCCAATATATCACGCCGATTGGTTGCGGGCGAAGGATGGCGACAGTTCAGACTCGAACCCACAACCTTTCGATCGTGAGACGGGCAGCTTACCCCTAGACTACTCGTCCCCTCCCGTAACAGACTGGGAGCGGTTAACGGTCAACCAACCGTCCGCAACAGCTGACAACAACTGAACAGCTGTCGGACTGTTAAACTGTTGAACTTTTGCAGGTGCAATTTACGCGGAAGCAATTTCATTCAAGCGTCGCCCGCGCTCGTAACTATTTCTCAAGTCACGCGACGCGTTCAAACGCACACACACTGACCAGCGGCGCAAAGAAAATTGCGGCACAGCCTAACAGTGCAGTGCTAGACCGAACAGCGGCCGGACGCTTTTGTCGCCGGTGGCCTTGTGCGTCCCGTCGTGTGTGTGAGTAAGAGCTTCCGTGCTGCTGCTCTCCTTGAAAGGCCATTCGATGGCTGCTGCCGTTTTTTTTGTGAGTCGACGTAAGCGCTCGCGTGCTGCTGCTTTTCTTGAACGCCCGTTCGATGGCTGCTGCCGTTTTCGTGAGCTTGGCTCAGCGTAGCGCACGATACGCTATTCGCTTACTATTGACTGTTTCCAAGTGGAGGGATATCAGCTATAGTCAGGCATGTGTTTATGATGTCGAGCAGCACTTCTCCGATAAAAAGAACAGAAATTTGACAACCTTACAGATCCCGCCGGGTCCGCAAGCACCTGTGCTTGTGGTGAAAACTGGCAGAGTTGAAGATAGACGATAGAAGATAGACGACCACTATGCAGCGGACGACACGAGTGTTCAGCGGACCGGCGGCCCGGCCGGTGGTCTGCGGCCAATGTGTGTCTGTCCCACTTAACTTATCTCCCACGTGGGTCGGCCCCACTGAAGAAAATCCTGGCTGCGCCACTGTTCGTTGAATTTCCCCACCGAATTCCTGTACAAAGCGCACTGTGGCATAAGGTATGGCACAAGACCATCAAAAATTATAAATCATATAAAAAGTATCAATAAATTATAGTAAGAATTAACAACCATATTAAAACGTAAGGAACCTTGCAGAAACCGCAGAAACTCACGAAGTGTGGCGAATGCGACGAATGCGCATGGCGAGTCCGCATGGTCACGAACGTTGACACGGTGACAACCGAGTGTTGTTGACTGAAATGTGTGAAGTTGGAAAACTTTACATTTTTTGGTGATTTGTACAGGTGTAATTTTCTCAGTGCAAGCTGACTCCTGAATATTTACAACAAAGAAAACCTTTGAAAAAGGCGAGTGGTTGAAATCCTGTCACTTAGAAACGATGGTGAAAGGTTGAGACTCATCCACAGGAAATGCTGTTGCCGTTAATTTGTTTGTGACGAGCCCCTTTGGAAACAGTGGTTTAAATTCGGCGACTTCTAACCAAATACGTAGGGTGGGCACCTCCAAATCCACCTGCAAACTCCCCCAATTCCCCGATGGAAATCAAAGGTATATCTTTATAGGAGTACCTGGGGGGGGGGGACACTTCCCCACCCCACCCCCACCACATACCAACCTGTGGACTAGATACGTCAGTGGGGTCGGTTTGTGGTGTTCTCCAGACCGGAGGTTGGCTGCGCGTTGACCTGATGTGCCTGTGGAACTAGATCCACCAGATCCATCCAGGTTCGCGGTGTTCTCCATACAGGATATTTGGTATGTGCTGACCTGATGTGCCTGTGGAACTAGATCTACCAGATCCATCCAGGTTCGCGGTGTTCTCCATACAGGATATTTGTTGTGCGCTGAGCTGATGTGCCTGTGGACTGGATCCACCGGTGGAACCAGTTTGCAGTGGTCTAAAGACGGGAGTGTCGTTGCGTGCTGACCTGATGTGTCTGTGGATAAGCCAGTGGGACCAGTTTGCGGTGTTCTCCAGACAGGATACTGGTTGTGTTTTGGCCGGATGTGCCTGTGCTGATGGAGGTCGCTGAAGTATTATAGTCCAATCACGGCCATGTCCATAGCTATCAATAGCATGCCAACATGATGGACTTTCTTGACAAGTGTCCAACTTCTAAGCCATTATCGGTTAATAGGTCACGAGAGCTCCACTATATCAACATCGTTGGTCTAATTTGGACCTAATCACCAGAGGCATCCGAGCCCAGCGAAGGAGTATATCGAGTTCCTAATCGCATCTTCCTGGAAGAACTCTAAGCTGATTACGTTTGGCTCTTGTTAAGCACGCTAGTACTGAGTTCTCGCATTTGGCCGACTTCGATCATCATCGACGGGGTGATTCGTGGCTTGGCCGATCCCTCAGGCCGCCTATCACGATGGCGGTGAGCATGGCAGGTCAAAACGACTCCTTTATGTCTTCGTGGCGTGCAGACGACTGGTCCGACCGTGGTCCGGTGGTGAGCGCCAACAGTCGCACTTCTGGATTCAGTTTCGTTTGATATTTCCAGTGGAAAATGAAAGCGGCCGGCAATGACAGATGGTCATTGATTGTAGTTCAGCTTGTCAGAATGCGGGCATAATCCTGCGCCGAAGGCCTAGGCCGCAGCCTTACGCCGAAGGCCTGGACCACAACATTACGCCGAAGGCCTGAACCATAACCTGACGTCGGAAGCCTGGACCATAGCCTTACGCCGAAGACCTAGACCATAATTTTACGCCCAGGACCTAGACCGGAACCTGATGCGGAAGATCTATATCATAATTTTATGTTGAAGATCCAAACGATAACCTTCCGCCGAAGACCTAGACCAGAACCTTACACCGAAGACCTAGAACATTGCCTTATGCCGAAGACCTAGACAATAATCTTACGCCGAAGACCTAGACCATAATCGTACGCCAAAGGCCTAGATCATAGCCTTACATCGAATACCTGGAACATACACGCACACACAAGGTGCGTCGTCATGGTGAGCCCGAGTCACTGGCTCATGACCTCGCCACCGTGGCGGAGATTCGTAACTGAACCACCCGTCAGGACCATCACTTGTATGTCCCCCGGTCCCGCAGTGAGATGTGGAAGAGGCGATTTAGCTCCAGAGCACCACTGCTGTGCAACTCGTTGCCACCCGAGCTGACGCGGCTTCCCGTGCCGATCTTCGGTCGCCACCTGCGGCGGCGCCTGCTTAACGTGCCGCCCGAGCCGGACTGATCCTCTGCTCGCCCTGCTGCATTATATTTTTATATGTTATTTTATTGTATTATGACATGTATGACCACCGGTTTAACTGCTATGTAATTTTGACCTTTCATGCTATGCTGTTTTATTTGATTATCGCGAGGTTGTAATAGCCACAAGTCCATTGTGGATTACCTCAATAAAAGTATGTCTGTCTGTCTGCCTACGCCGAGGACCTAGACCATAATCTTACGTCGAAGACTTACATCACAACCTCTTCTGGAACACCAAGAATGAAAATATACGGAACTCTTCATATGCCCCCACCCCCGTTGGCGGATGGCTCACAGCCCCCCCCCCCACACACACACACATCCCCCACCCCCTCATGAGTTTGGCGCCACACCTGCTCAGCTTAGAGCCCTGACCTTGGTAGCTGGCGCCATACCTGCCCAGTTTAGAGCCCACACCTGGGGAGTTGAGCGCCACACCCGCTCAGTTTAGAGCTCACACCTGGTAAATTGAGCGTCACACCTGCTCAGATTGAGCGTCACGCCTGCTCAGTTTAGAGCCCACACCTGATGAGTTGATCGTCACGTCTGCTCAGTTTGAGCCCATACCTGGGGAGTTGAGCGCCACACCTGCTCAGTTTAGACACCCGACCTGGGGAGCTGGACGCCACACCTGCTCAGTTTAGAACCCACATCTGGTAAGTTGAGCATCACACTTGCTCAGTTTGAGTCCACACCTGATGAGTTTGGCTCCACACCTGCTTAGTTTGAGCCCACACCTGGTAAGTTGAGCGCCACACCTGCTCAGTTTATAGCCCACATCTGATAAGTTTAGAACCCACACCTGGTAAGTTTGGCTCCACACCTGCTCAGTTTGAGCCCACACCTGATGCATTGTGCGCCACGCCTGCTCAGTTTCAGCTACGGTCCGTACCTGGTCAGCTTGGAGTCGCGGTAGTTGACGTATTTGGCGCCCTTCACGGCCAGCGCGTTGATGCAGTTTCCCAGCGCCAGCAGTGAACGGTTGATGTGCGCCCCCTCCTGCAGTCTCTTGCCCTGGTTCTGAGGAAAGCAGCAGAGTGGTTACGGTGGGCACCCTCCTATAGTCTCTTGGAAGGGTTCTGTAGAAAACAGCAACGAGTGGTTATGGTGGCCCATCCTGAAACGTCTTGGAATGGTTTTGTAGAAAACAACGACAAGAGGTTACAGTGACACCATCCTACAATCTCTTGGAATGGTTTCATAGAAAACAGCAGAGAGCGGTTACGGTGAACCATCCTACAGTCTCTTGGAATGGTTCTGTAGAAAACAGCACCGAGTGGTTACAGTGGCACCCTCCTACAGCCTCTTACGGTTCTGTAGAAAACAGCAGCGAGAGGTCATGGTGGCACCCTCCTACATCCTCTTGCCCTGGTTCTGTAGAAAACAGCAGCGAGCAGTTACGGTGGAGGACCCTCCTGCAATGGTGTTGCCAGAGGGGAAAGGCAGCCACCCCCAGGCGGATCAGAGGGGGCAGTCCATGCGACAGACTTGAGGGGCCTCAAGGCTCGGCCTCTTCGAGGTGTGGGCTCAGAGGTACAAACAATGAAACGTCAAAATGCATCCAACAGATTGTGTGGAATTTGAGTTCAGGGGCGCGTCGACATCCAGGGTCATTTTGCAGATTGTGTGGAAAGGGCCCCTGAGGCCTAACGACGTCCACCCTGAGAGATGGTTAGGGCCGTGAAGACCAGAGCTTGAGAGCTGGAATGTTCATGCCTGCTGGAAATGGCAGTCTCGGCAGCTCCATGGTGTTAACGTATTCGTATTTGCATTGAAATACACATTCAAGCACGTCCCAAATTCGGCCAGAGTTGGACACTAGTATTCTCGAGGAGGGAACGGACATCTGCTGGACGCAGCTGTTCCCCACACTTAACTACTCGCCTGCCGGAAGCGAAAATCGATCACAAAAGACACACCACTCTGTGCCTTTTGCTGGGGTTGCTTTGTGAACCAGGGTCCTTTTGCATAGGGTGATATACACATCACCCTATGCATTTAACAAATCAACATTTTACAAGAAAAAAACTTAATCCGAGTTCTTGCTGGAGTGGCTTGATGAACCAGGGTCTGATTGCAAAGCAGGGTTTGTTGCGTGAACCCTGACCCTACCAAACGATCCATGAATTCCAAATGAACGGCATAATTATGACAGAAAGTTTAACGTGCCGTGTACAGACACGGCCGCCCGGTAGCTCATCCCCGGCCATATCGGGCCAGCTGCCAACTGACTCTCCCAGCCGGGGGCAAAATGAGAGCGCGTGAAGCAACTCGAACCCTGTGTCGCCAGTGCCGGGGAGACCAATGCAGGCCAGCGCTCTAACCAACTGTGCTACCGGGGCGGCAAACGCACGTCCCACGTACTCTACGTACCCTGCCATTTGTACAATATTCACATGACACGTACACATTTTACAGAGTGCCACCCACTGCATGTGGTTAGCTCCACCATTGACACCGCTGATATTAAGACGTCATTAATTTCAAGTAGCGACTCAAATCCCGTCGCGGGCCACTGGCTCAGACAGCAGCCCAACACACACCTTACCCTTGCGTGCCACGGCAATAACGGCTGCCTGTAATGACCCGAATTATTCGCAGACCGTGCGGTATACCAATCAGCGGACTATAGGTCATCAGCGACGGACCAATAACGTCCGACACTGAGGCGGCGACCGCGGCCGCTGGCGCACATCAGTCGTCCTAACGAAGCGGCCAGTGTACTCTTGCCAACTTTAAGGTCAACGTCAACGTCAAGGCTAGCAATCATGATCCATCGTTCGTGTGTGTTCGCGCAATCGCAGCGTGGGACCACGCTCCGCCACGTTCGGCCATTGGGCCACGTTTGGCCAGGTGGCGGGGAAAGTTGGCACGATGTAGCCGAGTGTTTGCACGGCGAGGTTGGTGAGATTGGCACACGGCGATGTTTGTGAGATTGGCACATGGCGAGGTTTGTGCGATTGGCGCATGGCGAGGTTGGCGCATGACGAAGTTGGCGAAATTGGCGAGGATGACAAGTTTGCATGGCCAGGCTTTCGACGAGGCTTTTTTACCGCGCCGACGTTCTAAATTTTGCCGACGTTTTCTGACGGTCTGTTCCGGAGTTTTACCAACTGATTTCCTCCAAGCCTGCCCGTTCCTACCAACAGATTTTCTAACATTTTGATCCGAGTACCGACTTTCACCGACGAGGTTTTGTACGAGGTCAGCGAGCGCACATGGCGCGAGGGTAGCGTGCAGTTGGCACTGCGCCAGCTCGTTGCCCACGCCACGACGTCGGTGCTATGATTACCGCGGAATAACATTCCGGCGGCATGATTAGTCACTTAAGTGCCGTCGGGGGAGTCCAATGCATGGCATTATTAAATCGAAGTGAGGAAAGCTGCGGAGGTGTCACGCAATATGCAAGCAGACAGGGATTTGAAGGCTGTGAGCGGCCTCAATTTTGCTGATATTTCTGATTGGGAAAGAACGCTCCAAGAACAACTGAATACCATCCAATAGCTAGACTGATGCTTAGCTACTGGGTGGTATGACACATTGACACACCGCCGGGTGGCAGCTGACCTTACCACCAGCACGGTGCACCTGCGACTGGTCCGCCGTGAATGTCAAACTTATTAGAGCAGTGAAAGATGTCGCGATATTTAGGTCCATTTTGTCATGAGCAGCCACTAGTGCAGTGTCAGTACTCTGCCCCGAGGCCTTTTGACATCATGCCGAAGGGTTGGCTGTGACATGGTCCGGGCATGGTCTATGTTGGCATGCGATCTGCTTGGAAACCGCGCCTCTAGTCGACGATTTTACAACCACAGTGGTCAAGTTTTTACAACACACTTGATCAGAAACAATTAATATGTTCCGATATCTCCAACTCCAGTAGCCGCTTTCCCCAGCATCCCCAGCTTCAATTCCACGTCCAAGCCTGGACAACACCTCAATTGCTTTCACTTTGAGCCGGAGCTATCTTCCCTCGCCTTTTATGGATTTTATGTCAATGGTTTGGAGTCCATTATCCTCCGCATCTCCCACGTCAGTATCCGAGAAAGGATTCATCTGCCGTGTCTCTCCGGTAAGAGTAATGGAGGAGAAACCTCTCATTTGTGGGGGCTTAGAGGCGCGTTGGTCGACTGCGTTGGTCATACAGAGAGAGACCTCTCCACAGCATTCTTCTCGCAATGGAGGTCACACCTGCAGCGATTCACATTCACATTCACATTCACAAAGCCGACAGCGGTGACCTCGCACTGACCTTCGTGCGTTTGGCTCGCTCTGACCCGGCCAGGTCAATCATGTAGAGTCGGCCACATTTGACGCTCTCGGTGATGTCGCGGACCCGGGACTGCTGACGAACGTTGACCTGCCGCGGGTCACAGCCGGGTCACCGGTGAGTGCAGAACTGGGTCACGGTGTAAGGTCACTGGGTTGTGACACTTTTCCATATTGGGCAGGAGCTGTATGCGTACAGTTAGGGACCATGCTGGGGCTGATGGAGCACACTGGACTATTTTACAGAAGAAAAAGAACTAACACGCAAACTGAAAGTAGAAGCAATTACGTGACGTATTATATCTTTCGGAAATTGAATTGTGCATCCATGGCATTGCAAGGCCGAAGTGCCAGTTGACACAGGGCACATGGGGTGACTGTGGACCAGCTATTTTAAAGTCAAATTTTCAGTTTTAAGCGCTGTTTTTTATCGCGAGCACGTGAATTTGCTCTGACATTCCTGTGGACACAGGCACTGGTCTGGTTTAGGTCAAATTAACGTGATGTGGTAGCCAATTAGGTTGTGAACTGGTCACTGAAGCAATGAAATGGCATCGTGAGGACTTCTGATAGTCATCAGTCGGCGATCAGAATCATCCCGTAGCCTTGCACCAGCTCTCATTGTCTGTAGGTGTTTGTTTCATTCGCTACTGGTGTTGAACGTTGCATAAAGTTCTTTTTGTTGATGTGCTGGCGTTCCCTTCCGCTATCATGGAATATGCCGTGGTTTTGAGAGGCATTCGACATCATATTTTCCCACTTCTTCAGTAACTGCCGTCAAACTGCACAGCACAGGAAAGTGCAATTTTGGCAACTGAACAAGTGGGTTGAAGGGCGAGGCGGATATTTCAATAAACAAATACATTAAAAGCTCCAAAAATGGCAGCAAAAGAAGCCGAAAGAAGACGAAAGCAGCACAAATCTACTTGGTGGGTGCACCCAACCAGGCATCGGTTCCCAGGAAATTCACAGGGGGAATGGGCTAGCCCGGATCTCTTGATTTCTCCCTGACAAAGCTATGGCTAGTGCACGGGTAGAGGAGGTTGTTCTACGGGGTAACAGCGGCAGGTCACAGACACGTAGTCACGCCTACCCTGAGCGACCAGTTTTGATGGGCCATGTGTTGAGGCTGCACACCTGACCACACGTCCCCAGCGTGCTCAGTTTTGATGGGCACATGTGTTGAGGCTGCACACCTGACCACACGTCCCCAGCGTGCTCAGTTTTGATGGGCTTTAGTCACCTGACCACACGTCCCCAGCGTGCTCAGTTTTGATGGGCACATGTGTTGAGGCTGCACACCTGACCACACGTCCCCAGCGTGCTCAGTTTTGATGGGCACATGTGTTGAGGCTGCACACCTGACCACACGTCCCCAGCGTGACCAGTTTATATGGGCACATTTGTGGAGGCTTCACACCTAACCACACGTCTCCAACGTGGCCAATTTTGATGGGTGCATGTGCGAGGGGGGCCGCGGTAGCTCGGTTAGTAGAGCTCCCGACTCTTGATCGCAAGATCGTGGGTTCGAATCTCACAACCGACAGAATTTACCGAGTCCACCCGCGACCAGTCGGCGTGAGAGGTCGGCGACGCTATATAACCCAGCGGTTGAATGCATCGTAAAAGAACCCAAGGGTACATGTGTACCTGCAGCAGCGCGTGACTTCTGGACGAGGTGGCGTTGGCCGCCGTCGACTCCATAGTGCGCTCCTTGTTCCCCTTGGACAGCAGACGCATCACCTGGTCAACCGAGGCTGAGTTAGCACGCCCACATATCACTGCATATGCACTGCATATCACCGCATATCACTGCATAAACGCTGCATATCACCGCATATCACCGCATATACACTGCATATCACCACATATCACTGCATATACACTGCATATCACCGCATATCACTGCATATACACCGCATGTCACTGGTATATGCGCACCAGCTCTGGGAATGTCGATCATGTCGGTAGACATGTCACAATGTAATGCAATGTAAATTGATGTATCATCGGATCCTCCCGAGCAGGGTGTTTCAGTTTCCGTTACAGGTGCACCGATGTACCGCACAAACCGTCGTCACGATCACAAATGCATTACACGGAAACACTAGAAATTAGAGCATATGCACGGAAATTAGAGCCCGGACATGCGCAGCATGACCGAAGGCTTCCGCCTGAAAACACTGTAGCCACCTGAATTCCTCACATCTGGAGGCAGATTGTTCCATGTTCGGCAAGCTCTCGGTACGAAGGAGTGGCGCGCGAATTCTGTGCGGCATCGTGGTACCTGGAGCTCACCGTTAGCCGTGACCCTGGTGCTCCGTTGCGACACAGTTGAGCGACAGTTAAGTTGACCGCGAATGCAAATACGCACCTTAATGTCTTTGACAATGCATCATGGGGTCCTTTCTGGCATTAAGTGCAGGAATCACGCAAACATCAAGGCGCCATTTCCCCAAGCTGTTTAAGGCTGCTAATGGCCGGTATAAATCACCGGCCACAACAGCTAACTGGGTTATTTTTACATTGGACGCCAAAATATGTGCAAATCCACGTGGACTGAGAGCAAATGTTCAGGCACGGCGCCATAAGTCTGGTTTGAGCGCCAAACAGTCCACTTTGGGCGCCAATGCCAGTCACAGCAAATATCGATTCGATTCAAACGTGTCATATGAGGATGGTGCAGCGCCTGTGTTTCAGGCGGGGATGGCTGAGTGGTTAAGATGTTGACCCCTGGGTACCGAAGGTCCCGGGTTCAACGCTCTCCCTACTCGGAACATTTCGCAATGACGCGGCCCGCCGGCGAAACAGTGTGGGCGGCGTCAGCCGCGATCGTGCAAAAAGTGCGTCGCGAATCATCCAATACAATGGAGCGTGTTTTTTTCTGGAATCCGTTCACATAAAATTAGACAAAGTACTTCCCGAGGTGGCTTCATGGATCACGACTCCATGCGAACGGCAGGTGGCTGCCTGATGCCTGACCTCACCATCCAATCTGTGAATCCCAGTTTATCGGCATAATATTGGCCAGGTTTACCGTTCCGGGACGGCGACCACGGCCTGATCAGATCACCAGCTGTCAGTTGACTCTCCCAACCGAGGGTCATGTGAGCGCGCGAGGCGGTTCGAACCCCGTTTTGTCGGGCCAGGGGAGGCAAATGCAGGCCGGCGCTCTGAGCTACCGAGGCTACAAATGTTGTCATCGGTTATCAGCCTACGAGTTTGAGAGACGGACGTTAAATATTAATGTGCTTCCATGACCATTGCCGCCAACTGAGAGCGAGCCATTTCTCATGTAGGGATCAAGTACTTGTGATGTAGCACCATTTCCACCGTTCTGGAAAATATTCAGGTAATGTTCAACAGTCAATGGAACACGCAATGTAGGTATAGCCGAACATAATGGCATACGAATTGGGTCTAAAACCAGGGCTAAGCCTACACCTAGCACAGCTTCCAGCGCGGTTCAGCTTAAAAGCGTGGTAATACTCAGTGAAAGGAACCTATCGCCATGAAATCAGCGAGGCTAAGGCAAGAGGCACCGCCAGGGGGCCGCCCTCCGTCGTCTCCCCCCCCCCCGCATCCAAAGACACACTACATCAAACAATACATTTTTAGATATTCGCCACGCATTATTTTTTGGCCGCGCCAGAAGCGTTCTCTGTTTTATGACATTTTTGGTCGGGCCACAGTTAGGAAAAGCTCCAAGCACGCAGTATATTATAATCAGAATGCTTTTGTTTGCGTAATTAGAAGGCAATAAAATCTGGAGATTGAAATTTACTAAGTTGATGTGATATCAATAGATATGACCAAAGAACCTCTGCTTACCACTAAATATAGGTGTGATAACGGGTGATTTGGAGAAAATAATGGGGCCGGATCTCCAGCGGTATCGGACCTTCACACGGGAAAAGCCCTATTCTCATTCCAGTCTGATTCATTGCGCATATCAGTTTCTTTGGTGTATGATGGGCAAAGAGTGCCCTGGCCAGATCAACCTCATTGGTCAGTAGTGGAGTTATGTGTCTAGTATGTGGTGTTCCAGCAGCCCAACTTCCTTCCCAATCCAATCAGTGCCACCTCTTTTGGAGAGCACAACCAACTGTTTGACTGATACCCTCAAAGTTTGCTATTAGTCGCGGCTAGATCAGCTTAGTACTGCATGGATCTTAGTCGTTAGTGCGAAAGTTGACACAATTAAATCGCGAAAGGTGATGTTCTAAATACAAATCCAGATATCCGGACAAAGAGCACTTTACCGAAGCCAAACAATACTGGTCTTGCAACTGCAATTGCGATCCGGTCTTTGGAAATGAACAGATATCCATCTTATTCCAAATAAATGAGTCTCGTTTTTTGCACTCTTCCGAATAAGTAGGGATGACCAGACTCTGAAAGTGCAGTAACCCCAATCCGTCATTTTGTGGGGGAAATGGAGGCGGTGGGATATAATTGGCCGGATATTCCTGAACACCGGTGGTAGTTTTTCATACAACATTCCACCTGCTGGTGTTTGATGCTTAGTGCAGCGTGACATGACTTAGATCGGCCTACCTCCTTGGTGTTCTGCGTCGTGACCTCTGAAAGACCTGCCACCTCGATTGTGCCCTTCTTGGCATCCTCCCGCAAGTCGAGAGTGCCGCTGCCCGGCTTCAGCAGGTCCCGGATGTTCTCGTTGTAGATCTCCAAGTAGCTCAAGGTCATCTGAAGGTCATGCAATGGCGGAACAAACTATGATCGACGGCGCATGCATAATACAGTAGTAGTTAGTTCGCTTCCTATCAAGCATTAGCATATAATTCCGGATCGTGAATGCCATCACCTACTTTAGAATATCACGCTGAAGATAATTAGGGTTAATTAGCAAGCAGAGCATTATGGTTATGGTTAATTAACAAGCAGACAATAAGGTTAAATTCTGCCTTAACTCGATTACTAGAGACTATCGATTGTTTCCAGATTGCAAATGTGTCCAGCGGATTTTAAATACTTCGATTGAAATGGCTGATGTGATTAGATATCATTATGTTCTCTTGAAAATAAAGTATTCCGGGTATTCCACAGCATCTGAAAACTTTTGTTCAGCATGGTTTGCTCAGGCACGGCGTCCCGTACGAAGCATGAGATACGCGGTTATGTTAGGCTAGGTTAGGTTACGCTACAATAGGTTGGGTCCAAAGCATATGAGCGTTCCGTGTGCTTGCCCGGGTACGGAATACACAGCATACTATACGCCGGTGGAGTAAAATGCATCACCGGAACGGGAAAAATGCAACACTCGGAGACCTCATTGAAGTCAGCTGACATAGACTACATCAGCTTCCCTTCTTCAGAAATGTCACCGCGGTGTTTGCAGGAGTCACAGGATGGCTGTCTACTCTGGTCCAGTATCACGGTTCGTAGTAAGCAGAGCTCGCTGAATACATTCTGAACCCTGGCTTCATTGCAGCTGACATCCATTAATGGATCCAGGTGCCGTCAGGTTCGAATGAGGAGTGCAAATTGGATGCTGAGCCCAGCATTCAGTCAGAGTTAGTTAGTTAATTAGTTAATAGGGCTATCGACTACATTGGTCATTGGTCATGTAGCGCCCCTTCATTCAGTCAGAGGTTGAGATTTGAATAATGGTACTGTATGCATATGATGATACAATGCAGATTGCAAAGCGGAAGCTTTCAACCGGTGGTGGGACGTGTCGGTGTGTTTGGGAATGCAGCTACACACACCTTGAGTTCCACGTCTTCTTTGTTGTCGACCATCGCCTTGAAGATGTCGTTCAGGGCACGCACCATGATTCCTGGCTGCTCCAACGTCCCCACCATGGTGTACGTCTTCCCCGTCCCTGAGGAAAAAGTGGGTGGTCTAGAGGCTGATCTGTAGATCTTCCGTCCTACCGTAGTGTACGTCATCTCCGTCCCTGAGGAAAAGGGATAAGACGGATGCTGCTCTGTAGATCATCCATCCCCACCATGGTGTACGTCTTCCCCGTTCCTGAGGAAGGAGGGGTAGATTAGAAGCTGCTCTGTAGATCATCCATCCCCACCATTGTATATGTCTTCCCCGTTCCTGAGGAAGGATGGGTAGGCTAAAAGCTGCTCTGTACATTGAGCAGCTTCAGGTGGCCACCCGTGTCCACGCTATGCTGATGCACCCCAGTGCTGACTCAACTCGCTTACAGTTTGAAACGCTCGCATGTCAGTGATTGAAATGGCCTGGGGCTCCAACATTTTGACTGCATGAAAATGATATTTTCGATAGAATGAGAATGGAAATGACAATGAAATATCCGAATAGGAAGACCGATTTCCATGTTAAATTTTTACAGGTAGGTGAATTTGACGTAAATTTAAAACCTGCTGGTGTCCAATGATACCGATATTTGCCACTTTCCACGCTCCCCAGAACGTTACGATTCTACGACATAGCGTCACTCACTCAGATTGTTGTCATGAATCTCCAAAACAACCCCAGACGATTGCACTTCGAATGGCTTGGGCTGAACTGCCAAACTCCGACCAGCATTCACAGTGTGAGGTGAGCAGCCGACCCTTGTGCCTCTACTGACCCTGCTGACCCTTCTACGCCTCCTGACCCTACCGACCCTTGTCACCCCACCCACAGCAGCACCCACCGGTCGGGGGCGGGGATGGCCGAGTGGTTGAGGTGTTCAGCTCTGCATACAAAGGTCCCGGGATCAACACCCGCACCACTCGCAACATCTCCCAATCCCGCGGCCCGCCGGCGAAACAGCGTGGGCGGCGCCATCAGCCGCGATCTTGCATTAAGTGCGTCGATAACCGTTCAACAAACAAACAAACACAAACCACCCACCGGTCGGTCCGTAGGCGAACACTGTGGCGTTGTAGCCCTGCAGGATGTCGGCGACCAGTGGGCGCGTGGTGCGGTCGTACAGCTGCTTCTGTGGGCCACACGTCACGTCTCGTCATGCCACGTCACAGCCACGTCACCGCCACGTCACGGCTACGCACAGCACGCACGCCACGTAACAAAGCCACGTACGTCCTACACTGCAATGCAGATCCGGCTCGGGGACGTTCGTCGGCAGCGGAGCACTGCAGGGGTCGGTCGGTCACCGCCTGGGTATTGGTCCCTTGTTGGTCGGTCACCGGCAGGGTATTGGCCCCTTGTTGGTCGAGTATTGGTCAGCTGTGCTGACCAGCTGTGCTGACCAATACTCGACGCAGCTGTCAGCTGTGCAAATTGATTTTGGTAGCGCGCCAGATTTGTCACCATTTTATCCCACATACAGTAGTTCAACGTGTCTGCCGATAGGTGGCAACCTATTCGCCTTGAACGGTCAATACCCGCCGCTGAAACGTTACACATACCACAGAGGCGGGTACCCACACATACCCACCATGCACATACCACAGAGGCGTGATGCTCCCGCGTGGGCTCGTGACACAGCCACCTGCTGCTCTCACCTGGTTGGAGTCCTCGCCAAAGGCCAGGTCGTACACAAAGTGCTTCTCGTGTCGACGCTTCTGGCGCAGCACGTCGTTTTTGTCGCTGTCGTTCTCGTGCATGGTGATCATCTGTAACAGCGCCGCGCGGGCTGATTATCGCCGGGCGGATGTGGACAAGTGTATGCAAGCACAGCACGGACAAATAAATCGCACGGCCAGGGATAGGTGTGACGGTGACGGTCTGGAACAGGTGTGACAGTGTGACGAAAGGGGATGGGTGTGACGGTGTGACGGCCGAGGGAAGATGTGACGGTGTGAAGGCCGGGGGAAGATGTGACGGTGTGAAGGCTCGGGTTAGATGTGACGGTGTGACAGTGTGACGGTGTGACGATGTGACGGTGTGACGGCCTGGAAGTGTGACATGTGACAGCTCGGGTTAGATGTGACGGTGTGACGATGCGACCGTGTGACGGTGTGACGGTGTGACGATGTGACCATGTGACGATGTGCTGGCCGGGGGAAGCTGTGATGATGTGACGGCTCGGGTTAGGTGTGCCGATGTGACGGCCGAGAACAGGTGTGACGTTACGGGAGCATGTGTAGGCAAGAAGGCAGCAGTGGCTCGAAATCACGGCACCCAAAGCACAGCCAAATCGTACCGACACTGTACATCGAAAGGCTGTTCGGAAATATACTGATCAATATATTCTGACGTAACTGGAGCACAGGGTGGAACGACGGCCTGACCTGGAAGGACTCCCTTGATTGGACGGACGGTTCTCCTTGCATTGGTCTGGCGTAACTCACGTAGCATATGGACATGATGTAGACAGAGTGTCAGGGACTGATGATGATCCATAGCGGTCTTAGACCATTCTACAAAAGAGCTGTTATTGGGACATATCAGTAGGATATGATCACAGCGACATTCTTAGACCATTCTACATCTCCCCAAGGCAAGGCCGTCCGCGGAGCAGGTCGAATCTCGATACAGCTCGAGTGGTTCCCGTGGACCTGGTGGAACTGATCTGCTGAGACGCACCTGTTGGGACTGACCTGCTGGGACTGACCTGTTGGGACTGACCTGATGGGACTGACCTGATGAGACTGATCTGGTGGGACTGACCTGAGACTGATCTGGTGGGACTGACCTGATGAGACTGATCTGCTGGGACTGACCTGGTGCGACTCACTTGCTGTGACTAACCTGTCCCAGGTACTGACCTTGTCGTCGGTGGCCTCACACACGCGACCTCTGGCTCGCTCCGAGGGCGTCAGCGGCCGGATCCGCACCGCCACCTGCGCAAACCACCCGTCACGTCACTCAACGTCACAAGCCACCCGTCACGTCACTCAACGTCACAAACCACCCGTCACGTCACTCAACGTCACAAACCACCCGTCACGTCACTCAACGTCACAAACCACCCGTCACGTCACTCAATAGCCCGTCACGTGACTCAACGTCACAAACCACCCGTCACGTCACTCAACGTCACAAACCACCCGTCACGTCACTCAACGTCACAAACCACCCGTCACGTCACTCAACGTCACAAACCACCCGTCACGTCACTCAACGTCACAAACCACCCGTCACGTCACTCAACGTCACAAACCACCCGTCACGTCACTCAATAGCCAGTCACGTCACTCAACGTCACAAACCACCCGTCACGTCACTCAACGTCACAAACCACCCGTCACGTCACTCAACGTCACAAACCACCCGTCACGTCACTCAACGTCACAAACCACCCGTCACGTCACTCAATAGCCCGTCACGTCACTCAACGTCACAAACCACCCGTCACGTCACGTCAACGTCACAAACCACCCGTCACGTCACTCAACCTACAATCACCACGTCACTCAACGTCACAAACCATCCGTCACGTCACTCAACGTCACAAACCACCCGTCACGTCACGCAATAGCCCGTCACGACTCAACGTCACAAACCACCCGTCACGTCACTCAACGTCACAAATTATCCCAGTCACAATAGCCAGTCACGTCACCAATGTCACAAACACCCCACGTCACTAATACCATCACGTCACTTAACGTCACAAACCACCCGACACGTAACTCATTGTTCCATATACACACTACCACACAATGCCCCTGCAGCTGAACGCTTAGTGTCCGACGCTTCGCATCGACTTTATGGGAGCCGAACGTGGCTGGTCCCACGGCCACGCGTCGCCTCCCGGAATTATTTATTGTTTTTGTTTTCGGCTTGCCGCCTGACGGCAATATCAGCCGCGTGTCACCTACGTCACTGGGCGACGCTGACACCGACAAAGTAACGCGCTGCCTACGTCACTGGGCGACACTGGCACCGACAAAGTAACGCGCTGCCTACGTCACTGGGCGACACTGGCACCGACACAGTAACACGCTGCCTACGTCACTGGGCGACATTGCCACCGATAAAATACGCACAAAGGACACCTGGGGCTAGTCTACGATGCATTCGGCTGGTTAGTTAGTTGTACAGCGATTCCACCGCCTTACACGAACAGTGGCAGTGGAACCAAACACCTGGCCGGACAATGAGCCCCCTCTTCGCAGCTGTCCGGTTACAATACACACTCGTTAGCCATCCCCTTGGCAAGAGCACTTCGTAGTCTCCCTCCACCTACTGTGCTGGGTGGAGGGAGGTGTTGGGCGCTACATAACCAGTAGCAGTTGATGCGCCCTTAAGACCAAATAATCAATCAATCAATCAATCAGGAGGGAGGTGTTGCCACCGTTCCTCGCTTCGCCCTTAATTGAGCTAATAACATACGGTAAAAGTCGGCATATTATACGACACAAATTTCAAATAACGACACTCAAAATGGCCTAATTAATGTATTCGCAAACCCCGTACCTCAGGACATGGGTACAAATCTAGAAGAATTCAGGAATTTTCAGTTGAAGTGCAGTGTCGCATCGAGAGGCTAGATCACTATCGAAGCTGATTTTTGTAGCTGCAAATTATGCGTAGGAACTCAATGACATAAGAAGTAGGCGCACAGTATAAGCACGTTAGCACAGTAATGCTAATGTACGTTCAATTTTTTACTGATAGTGCTCCAAAGTCTCCAAAAGTGGAGACGCACAACTCATCAGGGGCGTGCAAGAAAAGTTGTGCTCGTTCACAAAACCTTTGCGAGTCCAGTTCGTATTCCTTGATCCGAATATTATTTCCTTTGTTTATGTGAATGGGTTGTTAATGCATGTCTTTAATAATTCGGTTAATTAGTACAAATCTTAGCGGTTTCGTTCACAAGGTACGCTTCCTCAACCTGTATCTTCTCATCAAGCTGAGGTAAGGCAAAAAGCTTTGATAAGATGGGGGAGCAAATGGCAAGCTGCCTGGCAAGTTCTGAGAAGAAAAAACTGTGCTTCAATCAAAAGAGCACAGTTTGTTTTCTTTTGTTGGAATTTGCCAAATCAGAAGTCCGATATTCTCAAATCAAGCTTGACATAGCATATCATCAGGAGGAAGTCAGCGGACACACGTGCGCTGAGTTAGCCTCACCTTTCTTTTAGTACCTCTACCACTTCCGATAAAAATGTCATTTGACACCTTGGTATCGAATGAAAGTATAAAAAACTGACCTAGCCTCAGGAT
This sequence comes from Imbricaverruca yamaguchii, assembly GCA_034440575.1. NCBI lineage: Eukaryota > Metazoa > Arthropoda > Thecostraca > Neoverrucidae > Imbricaverruca > Imbricaverruca yamaguchii. The sequence continues at coordinate 1,503,674 of JAOTOL010001583.1, read as the reverse complement.
TGTGCTTCTGTCCTCACACATGCTCGCAACCACATCGAGACGGTGTTCCCACATCGAGACGCAGCCACTGCAGTTGGCAGCAGACCAACGCACAGCAGTTGGCAGCCCTCCGCGCCCAGACGCTTCGATATTCTGTACCAGTCTCGCGGGGCAGGTCGATCCACAGGAAGGACGACGCTATTTACGGCGTCCACCAACGTTCTGCTGATCAGGCGATAAAGACCTGGACAGAGCCAGCCGACACGTGCCACATCGTCGGCCACCGGTGTGACCTTACGTCACCACGGACACTATCGACTGCATCGGTCACGTGACAGTTTCGGCTTTCCCGCCGGCCGGGTCGTCTGCGTCACGTGCTGCGCACCACGCGGGCACCTCCGTTCTGAGGATTCTCTAGGGACGCATGGTAATTACCGGCGACGCCATCGCACAAGCGTGTCTACCGTCTACCGCCACGTGTGTATGACGGACGCTCGTCTGTATTCTGTCTATTTCCATAAATCAGTTGATGAGACACGAACGAGGATTTTTCATCTCTTTTTTTCAGGTGACGCGTGGACCTATGAAGTGTGAGGACAACTCGGTATACTAGGTCTAATCCGTCAGACCGTGGATGATTGGCAATAGAAATAACACTTCGCAAGCGTAATCGATGACCTGGCCAATGTACAACATTCCTCTCCCAGGCTGTCCAGGCTGCCGACGCAAACGGAACGGATCATGAACGGAACGGCAAACGAAATTCCTGCTCACTTGCCTAGCCACGATGACATCGTGCTTCTTCACACCGATCGATGCATGGTTTGCCATGTCAAGCACGGGTCGCGGCAACACTGATAATGCCCAGTGTGTGTGCATAAGCCCTTCTCCCCGCCCCACTCCACCCATCCACGTACACTGTTGTGGTACCACCACCCATCGTCTGTGTTACACATGGGCGCTACATGACCAATGTAGTCGATGCGCCCTAGAGCCCTAACAACTAACCAACCAAGTCTGCATTACACACCGCGCCTCCCTATGGTAGGGATCACACGCACACGCACACACACACGCACGCGCATGATACAGCAGTTGTCATTTGTGACGAGGGCCCCTGAGGCTGCTGGGAGCCGTTCGCTGTGCCGATTACCAACGCATCCTGCATCGGAGACCGTTCTTATGCTATGTCTGGGAAACAGTACCCCGTCCGTCCCGTGTCGGGGAAGCAGTCTCCTGTACTGTGTCGGGGAGACAGTACCCAGTACTGTCAGGGAGACAGTCCCTCTAGTGTGTCGGGGAGACAGTCCCTGTACTGTGTCGGGAGACAGTCCCTGCCTGTGTGTCGGGGGGAGGTGTACAGTCCCGGTGTGCCGTGTCGGTGGGGAGACAGTACTCCCGGTGTGCCTGTCGGTGGGGACAGTCCCTCTAGTGTGACGCCCGGTGTGCCAGTATCGGTGGGGAGGGTGACAGCCCAGGTGTCGGGGAGCCAGTACCCAGTACTGTCAGGGAGACAGTCCCCGGAGTGTGTCGGGGATGCCAGTGTCTGTCGGGGAGACAGTCCCGGTGTGCCGTCTGTCGGCGGGGAGGTGTGACGCCCGGTACGTGTGACGGGAGACAGTCCCTGTACCGTGTCGGGGGGAGTACCCGTGTGCCGTGTCGGTGGGGAGCGTGTGACGCCCGGTGTGCCCTGTCGGTGGGGAAGTACCCAGTACTGTCGGGGAGACAGTCCCGGTGTGCCGTGTCGGTGGGGAGACAGTCCCCGGTGTGGAGGTGTGACGCCCGGAGTGTCAGGGAGACAGTCCCGTGTGTCGTGTCGGCGGGGAGAGTGTGACGCCCGGTGTGCCGTGTCGGTGGGGAGGTGTGACGCCCGGTGGGGGAGGTGTGACGCCCGGTGTGCCGTGTCGTTGGGGAGGTGTGACGCCCGGTGTGCCCTGTCGGTGGGGAGGTGTGACGCCCGGTGTGCCCTGTCGGTGGGGAGGTGTGACGCCCGGTGTGCCGTGTCGGTGGGGAGGTGTGACGCCCGGTGTGCCCTGTCGGTGGGGAGGTGTGACGCCCGGTGTGCCGTGTCAGGGGAGTGTGACGCGGGGGGAGGTGTGACGCCCGGTGTGCCGTGTCGGCGGGGAGGTGTGACGCCCGGTGTGCCGTGTCGGTGGGGGAGGTGTGACGCCCGGTGGGGAGGTGTGACGCCCGGTGTGCCGTGTCGGTGGGGAGGTGTGACGCCCGGTGTGCCGTGTCGGCGGGGGAGGTGTGACGCCCGGTGTGCCGTGTCGGTGGGGAGGTGTGACGCCCGGTGTGCGAGCGTAGGGTGACGCCCGGTGTGCCGTGTCGGTGGGGAGGTGTGACGCCCGGTGTGCCGTGTACCCGGTGTGCCGTGTCGGTGGGGAGGTGTGACGCCCGGTGTGCCGTGTCGGTGGGGAGGTGTGACGCCCGGTGGGGAGGTGTGACGCCCGGTGTGCCGTGTCGGTGGGGAGGTGTGACGCCCGGCGGGGAGGTGTGACGCCCGGTGTGCCGTGTCGGTGGGGAGGTGTGACGCGCGGCGGGGAGGTGTGACTCCCGGTGGGGGTGTGACTCCCGGTGTGCCGTGTCGGCGGGGAGGTGTGACTCCCGGTGTGCCGTGTCGGCGGGGAGGTGTGACGCCCGGTGTGCCGTGTCGGCGGGGAGGTGTGACGCCCGGTGTGCCGTGTCGGTGGGGAGGTGTGACGCCCGGTGGGGAGGTGTGACGCCCGGTGTGCCGTGTCGGTGGGGAGGTGTGACGCCCGGTGTGCCGTGTCGGTGGGGAGGTGTGACGCCCGGTGTGCCGGTCGGTGGGGAGGTGTGACGCCCGGTGTGCCGTGTCGGTGGGGAGGTGTGACGCCCGGGATGTGCCCCGGTGGGGGAGGTGTGACGCCCGGTGTGCCGTGTCGGTGTGCCGTGTCGGCGGGGAGGTGTGAGCCCGGTGGGAGGTGTGACGCCCGGTGTGCCGTGTCGGCGGGGAGGTGTGACGCCCGGCGGGGAGGTGTGACGCCCGGTGTGCCGTGTCGGCGGGGAGGTGCGACGCCCGGTGTGCCACAGCCGGCCGGCGGCCAGCTGCCGCTGCGGCTGTCCAGTATTGACGCGGTGCGTTATGGCCGGGCACGTCCGTTGCTAGTGTCGGGCGCTCCGGTAACGATGCCCCTCAACGTCCACAAAGCCGGTACATCGGGCCGACCGCGGCCCGCTGCCACGCGGCTATCAAGGCAGCCCGACGTGCTGCCATCCAGACACTCCAACAGCCACACATTCTACAGAGAGCCGTACGTGGGTCTGTGTGTGAAATTTAGCCCACATACAACTCCTGGAGCTGTATGTGGGCTGGAGTCCTTCTGCATGATATTCTGGAAATTTGAGTGGATGGGCACTGCATTTTTGTTCGTGTTGATACTCTGGCTTATTTTGGCTGTTGTGATTTGAGCGTTTGATTTTGATAACCTGATATATTTTGGTTGTGATTTGAGCATTTCATGTCTGATTGATTATTCGATTTTACGACACGTCCACCGTTGAGTCATGCAGCGACACCAATCTCTTACGCCGATTGGTCGCGGGTGAAGAGTAGCGACGGGTGAGACACGAAACAGCAACCTTTCGATTGTGAGACGGGCACTACTTGTCCCCAGCATTCCATGTCTGTGTGAACGTCACGTCACCTCGGTGGCTCGGCTGGTTTGAGCGCCGGCCCGCGCTGGTCTCCTGCGTGCTGGCTCCGTGATCAGGAGGAAGCTGCTCCACACACTCACACAGCCCCCAGCTCGGAGAATCAGCTAGCCACTGGTCGGGTGAGGCCGGGGACGCCCGTGAGGAGAAAATCGAACGTCAACTTATTTACTCTAAATTCGTCCATTGAACTACTATTTTCAGATCGGTTGGTGGGATCGGTTGGTGGGGTGGCTCTGTGTAAAATGTGTGGATGCCAGGTGAATAGTGTAGAAATGGCAGGGTACGCAATGGTAAGGCGTATGCTGGTCTATTAATGCATCGGGTACGGTGTCATGTGCTTTTTCTGATCAACTTTCGCCTCTAGCGGGCAAGCGGTTAAGTGAGGCAACAAATGCGTTCAGCCGATGTCCACTCCCACGTCGGGAACGCTAGCGTCCACGTTTGTCCCAATTCGGAGGGTACGCGAATACGTATTTGAATGCGAGTACGAATTTGTTGTTAACGCCACCGACATAATCGCCCAGACCTCTACGAGTAATCGAAAACTCAAGAATGCAATGTGGAGACCGTTCTTATCATGATATTGTCGTTGTGTAACAGTGTGTAACATTTCATCGCTACAGCATGCTTCTGAAGGGCGGGCCAAAGGTTTGCTCATGTAAGAACTCTTTGGGCACTAAAACTGTCCATTTACATAGTATGGATGAATCGAACATAACCTATAGGTTCATTCTCAAATAAAATGCATCATCATTATCTTTGCTTTGCCAATGAATATAGTTGTGGACACTATTGCTGGGTAGACTGAATACAGCAATCCATGCCCAGCCTAGCATTGGGTATCAAAATTAGCTTCAAGTTCATGACAACTGATCAGCACTTCTATGCCCTTCAAGGTCAGGGGCCGCGATAGCTCAGTTGGTAGAGCGTCGAACTCTTGGTCGCAAGATTGTGGGTTCGAATGTCACAACCGACGACATTTACCGAGTCCACCCGCGACCAATCGGCGTGAGAGGTTGGCGACGCCAAATGATCTAGCGGTTGAATGCGTCGTAAAAGAACCCAAGGTTCTTCTTCTTCTTCCCTTCAAGGTCACCCGAAGCCGGCCGAGGTCAGACAATTATGATGGCCTTGTTAATTAGCATGTGCGGACAACTTTGGCGCGCCACATGTCGTGCGGTGGAAACGAACATGCTCATAAGGTATCAACGCCTCTGTTCACAAGCACAAAGCTCTGTTCTGAAAACGGCGAACAGCTGCGAAGTATTCTTCATCTGCAACTGGACGTCTCACTTCGCGTGAAGCATGGCGACCACATCCACCGCACCGATTGTTCCACATTAACAACGACATCGCAGTCATCAGTCCCGCATGGCCGCCTTCCGGAATTCTAGGCACGGGCGGCTGTACCCATCTGCCACTTGGAGGGGCTGCGGACGCTGGTGTGAATGTCCGTTATGCTCGCCATGTGGTCCGTGATCGTTTTCTCTCTGGTTGGTTGGCAATTGGGTTTACGACACATCAGCCGTTGAGTCATGTAGAGTCGCCAATCGCTCACGCCGATTCGTCGCGGGCGAAGAGTGGCGACAGGTGAGACTCGATCCCACAACCTTTCGATTGTGAGAAGAGCAACTTACACCTAGACTACTCGTCCCTTTCGTTTCCTCTCTGGGCTGCATCGCTGGCACAAACTGGTCCGTATGCAGACGAGCATGGTCCACTGCGGGGCCGGCAGCCGCACTACCTAGTCAGTTGCTGTTGATGCCAACAAGTTACAATAGGTAGTAATAATCTGCTGTAAAAAAACTGCTGTCAAGAATCTGCTGTCAAGAATCTGCTGTCAAGAATCTGCTGTTAAGAATCTGCTGTCAAGAATCTGCTGTCAAGAATCTGCTGTCAAGAATCTGCTGTCAAGAATCTCCTGTCAAGAATCTACTGTCAAGAATCTGCCGTTAAGAATCTGCTGTCAAGAATACCCCCACACTCTTGCTGTCGACGCCAGGAGTCGCAACGGGTAGTGAGAATCTGGCGTTATAAAGTCGGAGATTTACCGCCTCCGTCGACGACTGAGACGGCCGAACAGTGAGCGCCTGCCCAGTCGGATGTCAGCACGGGATGGCCATTCGGTAGGGCCGCTCCGACCACCTTCCAGAGCTGATGCCGCTTCTATTATATTGTATTGTATTGTCGTGCATAGGGTGACCCACTATTTCAATGGCTATTACGCCCTGAGTCATAGGTGAAGGAGTAAAAACATAAATGTTACAATCAAAAGCATACATGCAAGGAGTCAAATGCACGCACACGTCAGTCTCATAATAATGCAAACGTACATACATGAGCAGTGTATGACATAAGCAGTGTATACACAGTCAAATGCATAAGCAGTGTGTCCAAGACGTGAGACAGCCTGGTTACCGAGCCAGCAGGTGCCGTTCAGCGGCACCTGCTGGCTTCCTGTGCCGATCTCCGGTCGCCACCTACGGCGGCACCTGTCCCGTGCCGGGCTGGTCTGCTGCTCGGCCTGCTGTATTGTATTGTGGCATGCATAACCCTGGCGGAACTGTTCTGAGATTTTGACCTTCTTTGCCCTGCTGTTTTATCATGTTAATGCGAAGTTGCAATAGCCGCAAGTTCATTGTGGATTCAGTTCATGGCCTCTATACAAGTATGCATGATCTGCACCTTCTGGGAAGGAAGAATGTGGTGGTAAACAGTCGGTGATTAACTGTTTGCGGGAGATGGCCGAACAGTGAGTGCCTCCGCAATCGGAAGGTCTTCAACAACTTCACCAGGAGATTACCACTCCGTAGGGCTCTGTCCACCTTCTGCTGCAGACTGCCTGTCATCACCGGGAGATCACCACTCCGTAGGTCTCTATCCACCTTCTGCTGCAGACTGCCTGTCATCACCAGGAGATCACCACTCCGTGGGTCTCTGTCCACCTTCTGCTGCAGACTGCCTGTCATCACCAGGAGATCACCACTCCGTGGGTCTCTGTCCACCTTCTGCTGCAGACTGCCTGTCATCACATAGGGCTCTGTCCACCTTCTGCTGCAGACTGCCTGTCATCACCAGGAGATCACCACTCCGTGGGTCTCTGTCCACCTTCTGCTGCAGACTGCCTGTCATCACCAGGAGATCACCACTCCGTGGGTCTCTGTCCACCTTCTGCTGCAGACTGCCTGTCATCACCAGATCACCACTCCGTAGGGCTCTGTCCACCTTCTGCTGCAGACTGCCTGTCATCACCAGATCACCACTTCGTGGGTCTCTATCCACCTTCTGCTGCAGACTGCCTGTCATCACCAGGAGATCACCACTCCGTAGGGCTCTATCCACCTTCTGCTGCAGACTGCCTGTCATCACCAGGAGATCACCACTCCGTAGGGCTCTATCCACCTTCTGCTGCAGACTGCCTGTCATCACCAATCCCCACTCCGGATCTCTGTCCACCTTCTGCTGCAGACTGCCTGTCATCACCAGGAGATCACCACTCCGTGGGTCTCTGTCCACCTTCTGCTGCAGACTGCCTGTCATCACCAGGAGATCACCACTCCGTGGGTCTCTATCCACCTTCTGCTGCAGACTGCCTGTCATCACCAGGAGATCACCACTCCGTAGGGCTCTATCCACCTTCTGCTGCAGACTGCCTGTCATCACCGGGAGATCACCACTCCGTGGGTCTCTGTCCACCTTCTGCTGCAGACTACCTGTTGCTGGTTGGTTATTGGAGTTTAGGGGCTCATCGACTGCGTGTTGCCTGTTTATTATTGTTTATTGGTTGGTTCACGACACACTTTATGCACATTCACGGCTAATGGCGCCGCCCACACTTTTTCGCCGGTGGGCCGCGGGATTGGGAAATGTCCTGTGTGGCGCTAGAGTCGAACCCGGGACCTTTGGTACCCATAGCCCGACACCTTAACCACTCGGCCATCCCCACCCCGCGTGTTGCCTGTTAATGTCGCGTGAGGGCCGAACGAATTTGCTTGCCTTAGCAGAGGCGCAGTGCATTCCACTTGGGGAGTACTCCGTTAAAGAAAGGACTCAGAAAAGCCGCCGTCTCCATCTACGCCGGCCTATTTTTCCACGACGGAATATGCGATTCCCTGGTGGCCGTTGAAAACTCGGCCACACCTGAGTGAATAACATGTTGTTGAGCGCTGCATATGCGCGCCCGATCGCCGACAATCGAAATAGCACTTGGAAATGACAGAAGGGTGCTCACGCGACGTAGGTTTTGCATGTCAAGCCGACCACATCATGTGTGGTTGTTGTGGTTTAGGGGCGCATCGACTGCGTAGGTCATATAGCACCACAGCATGTCCGATTGTGCAATACGTAAGTACATGTTTGGCTGCATACGACTTTCCCCCATACAGGTGCGTTTGTGAATCGCTGCAGGTGCTTTTTGGCACGCCTCCCGATTCCAAGAGAGCGCAGCAATGTGTTTGTTTCTGTTCGCAGGCAAGATTTAGAGAATGTCGTGTTGCCATGCCGTTTCAGACGAGCATTTCGAGATCATGAAAATGAACGTTCGGGGAGCCTTGGCCTTTATCATGACTGGTGACATTACCGTTTGGCGCTATTGATATCCGATGCCAAGATGGGAATGGATTGTTGCACTAAATATGCCTAGTAGTGGTGCCAGTAAGTAAACGCACTGACGATAGACAGGTGGGCGACACGAAAATTCCACACAAATATATAGCTCAGGTCCTCCGCGCCTCGGCCGTAGGTCGGTTTTGCCTGTTGTCTCGCCGCCTCAATCTGTTTCCCTTCCGGCCGGAGTGGCCGAGCCGAGCTGGATCCACCACAAGCCAGTCGAAGAACCTCGGATTCTTTTACGACGCATTCAACCGCTAGGTTATATAGCGTCGCGAGCCTCTCACGCCGATTGGTCGCGGGTGGACCCGGTAAATGCCGTCGGTTGTGAGATTCGAACCCACAATCTTGCGATTAAGAGTCCGACGCTCTACCAACTGAGCTACCGCGGCACCCGTAACCCAGTCGAGTTTTCAGCTGGGAGACGCCGTCAGGCAGCAAGGGCTGCAGGCGGCGAGTCGGACACTGGCAGCAGGTCAGCGGAAGGGTGTTGGGGCAGGAGCAGGTCAGCGGAAGGGTGTTGGGGCATGAGCAGGTCAGTGGAAGGGTGTTGGGGCAGGAGCAGGTCAGTGGAAGGGTGTTGGGGGAGGAGCAGGTCAGCGGAAGGTTGCGGGGGAGGAGCAGGTCAGCGGAAGGGTGCTGGGGAGGAGGAGGTCAGGGAGGGGTGCTGGGCAGGGCGGGCAGTGGAAGGGTTGGGGGGAGCAGGTCAGCGGAGGGGTGTTGGGGCAGGAGCAGGTCAGTGGAAGGGTGTTGGGGGAGGAGCAGGTCAGTGGAAGGGTGCTGGGGGAGGAGCAGGTCAGCGGAGGGGTGCTGGGAGAAGCAGGTCAGCGGAAGGGCATTGAGGAGGAGCGGGTCACCGGAAGGGTGCTGGGAGGAGGAGGTGGCTAACTGGGCCACGAAGCGTCGCCAGAAGGGTGAAGGGACTACCAGGTACGCGGCTCACTGGATCGCGGAATGTCGTCGGAAGTGTGAAGGGACTAGTAGATCCGCGGAAGAGTGAAGGGGCGAGCAGATCCGTGGACGGATGAAGAGACGAGCAGATCCGCAGAAGGGCGAGTGGCTGAGCAGGTATGTGGACGAATGAAGGGACGAGAAGATCAGCAGAAATGTGAATGGACGAGCAGATCCACGGAAATGTGAAGGGATGAGCAGACACACGGACGGATGAAGAGACGTGCAGATCCGCAGAAAGGTGAAGGGGAAACGGGTGCGTGGCTCCCTGGGGGGCCGATCGTCGACAGAAGGGCGAAGGTCAGTCGGGTAGCTCGGCTATAGACCAATCAATCGGGCCCTGGTGGAGTCACGAGGTCGACACAGAGGTCGGTACAGGTCCAGTAGCAGTGCAGGCCCGGCGGACGACATAGCACAGGTTTTGAGAACCTTCAAGCATGCAGTGTCTGTAGTGTCGCATGCTCCGGAAGCTGTTTACAAAACAATATTGCAAAAACACCCCCAGCAAGCATGTGACGCATACGCGAGAGGGTTCCTATCACTGGCTGCCACCGTTCAGGTGGGAATACTGGTGAAACGAGGCTTGTAGGCGATGGATGAAAACATTCGCCGACTTGTGAGTTTTCTGCGGTTGAATAAAATATGAACGAAGTCATCGACTACTAGGTATTCTCTCGACAATTATGAAAACCTGCAACCTTCCATCCTGGTTTCAGCGACACCTTGGTTTAAAGTGTGCGGTACATTCGGTGAAGTAGATCGTCTGAAACATTTACCATTTGACCTATGTGATAATCTTTCATAGAGCCCGTGATATCCATCCCACTTAACAATAGCTAGGCTACAATCGTGCCCCGCGTAGGTCAGAAAAAAAGTTGACAAATCGAACATCATCATCATCACATGAGTTGTCGCGCTGCGTGTCTTCAACGCAGCCGTCAGCGGCTGTCTTACCGTTAGCTGCTCCATGTCGCCGTCGCCGCCCGCCGAACCGCGCGGCTTCCCTTCAGCCACCATGTTGACCTCTGATGTGACACTACGAACTGAGATGACCCGCAACCACTCGGCCTTCCCCGAGGGCCCGCGATGCCGCACGCCCGGAGTTCACGCGCGCGACCGACCCGCACTCCCGAGCCCCCCGACGCGTCACACCGCCCGCGGCGTCGCGTCGCGTCTCCTCACGCGGCGCTGTGTGACGTCACAGCTCCTGCGGCGGCAGCGGGCGGCGCCCTGCGGCGTGCGAGCGAGAGGCACCGCATGGACGCCGCCGACGGCGCGTCCACTGGCCGCCTGTCGATGGAGCGCGCTGCCGCCGCCGCCGCCGTCGCCGCCGTCGCCGCCGCCGCCGCCGCCACTGCCCTGGCAACGTGCACAACACAGGGAGTGTGGCCGGTCACCGGGTACCAGCCGCCACGCGCCGACCGGCGAACGGGCACGGGCCGCGGGCGCAGCCAGCGGGGCGGCCAACGTCGAACTGGACCCGGGCCGCAGCCGGCTGGGTGGTGGACACAAACGGAGGCGCGGGCCGCGGGCGCAGCCAGCAGGTGAACATCAAAATTTACCCAAGACCGCTTCCCCCTCCCCCTAATGGGCGGCTGTTGCATTTTTAGTGATAGGTTAGGTTCAGGAATTTAGAACGGGGGTACTTGTTCTGGAGGATGACATTGTTCTGGAGGGGAGCGCCTTTCTACTTTGAGAGGCGCAATCGACCGAAAAGAACGGTCGAGCGGAGAAAAGAAACTCAACGGGATAATCCTGCGTTAATTCAGCCTTTTCCAGTCGAAGGGGCGTCCATTGTCCATGGGTCTCCATGGGTCATGGGTCCATTTTTCAATTCCGGTCCACATCAGTACAAGGGGAGGTGTACGTGCCCCCAGGTTCCCCTCCCTCGGTCCGCCACTGGCGACAGGTCGCACGTACGATATCTATGCAGTGTCCCCGAGCACAGAACAGTACTACCGCTGCGGCATGCTTACACCTACACCTCACACAGCTAGCGATCACAAGCTAATCCTGACCGGAATTCCCGTCCGCTCGGGAACTTATCGCCGGCGGGTGTGTATAAAGTCGGCGCGTGGCGCCGTCTCCTGACCACCTTCTACCTGGTCGGCGGCAGTGAACAGTGCACTAAGGAGCCGGACTATTGTATTGTGGCGTCAGCATGCGCGCAGCCGTGGCTGCCTGTTTGCCGGCGGCTTTTTTTTTTTGGTTTTTTTTTTCCGGGGGAATGAAAAGGTCCATTAAGGAGCCGGACTATTGCATTGTGGCGTCAGCATGCGCGCAGCCGTGGCTGCCTGTTTGCCGGCGGCAGTGAACAGTGCACTAAGGAGCCGAACTATTGCATTGTGGCGTCAGCATGCGCGCAGCCGTGGCTGCCTGTTTGCCGGCGGTATTAGCGTCCCATCGCCAAGCGACGGTATCGTTATTATTGTTAGAAGAGCATCCAGGTAAGACTCGCATCTGCTGGAAGATCGTCGGCGACGTCATACATGTCGTTGCGATGCATCAGTCGTCAGCCGTTGTCATGCATGCATGCTGCGAATGCGGTGACCCTGAGGTCGCTGTCCTTAATGCGGTGACCTTGAGGTCACGGCCAAATAAGCGACCCTGCCACAAACCGGTCAGCTTCCGCGAATTTCGCACGTCACGACTGTTGGCTATGGTTGACTCTGGCTTCGACTGCGGCCCCGGCGCCGCTTTGCTCCCACTGCCCAGGGCGGGGATGGTCGAGTGGTTAAGGTGCTGAGCTCTGGGTACCGAAGGCCCCGGGTTTAACGCTCGTACCATTCGGGACATCTCCCGATCCAGCGACCCACCGGCGAAACAGTGTGGGCGGTGCCGTTAGCCGTGGATGTCCATACAGTACGTCTTTAATACACAATAAACGATAAATAAGCAGTAAACAACACAGCCAATAAACAAACAAATAAACTCCCATTGCCGAGTGTGGTCGCCCTTTCAGCCCCTACACCGCCGGCGTCCACATAAGGAGGTGTGGAGAGCTCGGAAGCCTCCCATCAGGTTTCTCCGGGATAACTGCCGAATGAGGAGACGCAGAGATGAGAAATTTGTGGCACCTTCTTGGGGTAAGAGACATACGTATGCGTGTGTCTCTTACAAAGTTGCACCTCATAACGAAAAACGGCTAGCGAGGTACAGCTTTCGTAGATGAGCCGCATTGAAAAACACTGTTCTAACCTAACTGACAACCCTGCATGACATGCTTAGACTAATGTGGCTGCCGTGATAGGCGGTGTGTACAATTACCTCCTTGTTCGCACGGTAAAAATCTATCGGTGTTTTTCGAGAAGAGTGTGCTAAAGCCGGCACACTGGCAAAATCAGCTACTTGTCACTTTCAACCTACACACCCACCTTCACCCCAGCTACAAACTATCTTGCGGGGAGCAAAGTAAAATTAAAACCATTTAGACACCAGGGAGATCCCCCACCCAGCCTCCGCCTTCAGCACCTAAAACATCACACACGCTATAACGTAAAACTCCCTTAACGTAAATGTACAATTTCCTGCGCTCTGTTTGCAAAACACACTCGCTTTAAAGGCAGACATGTAACCTACTCGCTTTAAAGGCGGCGCAAATGACCTTTATGGTCCGGCACAACTAGAAAATCACTCTTCCCCCCTCGCGGGTGAGTCCTCAACCAGACGCCGCAGCGTCGCTGTTGCTCCTGCCGAAGTTTGGCCGACGACTTCACCTCTCCACCGGACCTGACTTGGCTGAGGACGAGCACGGTGCCGACGACCCCCACCTTTCCACCGGACCTGACCTGGCTGGGGACGGACCGCGGTGCCGACGACTTCACCTCTCCACGGGACCTAACCTGGCTGGGGAGGACGAGTAGTCTAGGGGTAAGTTGTTTGTCTCACAATCGAAAGATTGTGGGTTTGAGTCTCACCTGTCGCTACTCCTCGCCCGCGACCAATCGGCGCGAGAGATTGGCGACGCTATATGACTCAACGGTCGACGTGTCGTAAAACCAATAACCGACCAACTAACCGACCTAGCTGGGGACGAGCGCGGTGCCGACGAACCACAGAGCCGGGTACAAGCGCCTCCTGCATCTTCACCCTCTGCAACCACAACGCGAGGTCCGACCACCACGCGTCGTTTTCTGACGTCATCGAGGAGCCGAGAAGGAGCCAATAGCCGTGGGAATGAACACCAGCCAACCCTACTGTTCTTCTGCTCATACACTCGCGGGAGCAGGACGCTTATCACGGCTGGACTGCGCGATAGTGCCTTCGTCTCACACGAAGTGGCCGCCGAGGTTTATACTGGCATCAGGGCGTCGCCACCGGGGGGGCAGCGGTGGCAATTGCCCCACTGCCGTGAGACTGGGGGGGCGCCGCCGCTTGAAATTTGAGGAGGCCCCCAGGACGAAAAAGAGGCCCTCCAGGACGAAAAGGATGCCCTCTAGGACGAAAAGGAGGCCCTCCAGGACGAAAAGGAGGCCCTCCAGGACGAAAAGGAGGCCTTCCAGTACGAAAAGGAGACCCTCCAGGACGAAAAGGAGGCCTTCCAGAACGAAAAGGAGGCCTTCCAGGACGAAAAGGAGGCCTTCCAGTACGAAAGGGAGGCCCTCCAGGACGAAAATGATACCCTCTAGAACGAAAAGGAGGCCTTCCAGTACGAAAAAGAGGCCCTCCAGGACGAAAATGATGCCCTCTAGGACGAAAAGGAGGCCCCCAGGATGGAAAGGAAGCCCCCAGGTTGAAAAGGAGGCCCCCATGACGAAAAGGAGGCCCTCCAGGACGAAAAGGAGGCCTTCCGGGACGAAAAGGACGCCCCCAGGACGAAAAGGAGGCCCCCAGGATGAAAAGGAGGCCCCCAGGACGAAAAGGAGGCCCCCCGGGACGAAAAGGAGGCCCCCAAAAGGATGGAAAGGCAGCCCCCAGGATGAAAAAGAGGCCCCCCAGGACGAAAAAGAGATTCGACAAATTATGGGCCTCCAGGAGGCCCATAATTTGTAAAAGAAGTCAAGTAGTCCTGCCGGACTCGAGAAGAGTCCGCCAAAGGAGTAGGTCTACAGGACTAAATGAGGCCCCGAAGACCAGAAAAAATATTGCTTTTGCGTGTTCAGTACATAATGCACCATGCCAAGAACAAACAGTACATTAATATGAAATCATGTTTCCCAATAGGACCATACTAAGGGCCTAAAACAATAGGAGGCCCTAAACAATGGAGGCCCCTTTTCGGGGAGCAGGAGGCCCCCTTTCGATCTTGCCCCCTGGAAGAATTTCGTGGCAACGCCACTGCAACTGGCGTGACCCTCTCGATACGTGGTGATTGGAATGGCGCTTCCGTGCCTCCCAAGGTTAATATCTTCCAACGGTCATAATTTCCAAAGTGCGCTTTGGGAAGTGCGCTTCCCAAAAATTGGAAGGTAGCTTCCAAAACAGCTTGGATACGCGTTCCTATTTTCCAAAGTCCATATATCCCAAAGTGCATAACTTTCAGTTCTTCGAAGTTAACTTCCAAGACGGCCTGGGTAACCCCAGACTGCCAAGAATGGCACTTTCGATGAGATTTCGTCGGTGCGGAGCGGGCGGCCAGCGGTGCGGCTGTTATGCAGGGACGGGCACCTGGTGCGGGCGGGCCAATAACCCACCGATACCTCACGCACGACCCTAAAAACACAAGAAAATCACAATTGGAGAAGACCGAAATAAATGAACAGAGTGCGCCACATTCGTCTCGGTTAATATGAGTGAAAATTGTTTTCCGTATAAAAACATCCCGTTGCCAAATTCCATTCTGTGTCCCATGCGGCTCGAAACAAATGGTGGGAATTGTGGGAGGTTGATTTTGTTTTGTCATATACGCATTTTAGCATTGATTCGATGTGGAAGATGCTTTCTTGTAGAAAAGGCGCCTGCCTTAACCCGTCCCGTCTCGGGGGGGGGGGGTCTTCAACCGCCCCCTCAGGTTTTTCGCGGATGTGGGACGAACGGCATCCCTTTTCCCACATCAAAATTTGGCATCCCTTTTCCCACATCAATTTGACATGCTGATTCAAGATTTTTAGGTCAGGTCATCTAGGGTCCACGAGTTAGTGAAGGTCAAGTGAGGTCACCCCCAAAAACGTTCAACCAGTCGTCACGCTTTAACGGATAGATATTTTAATGAAACTTTCAGCGTTTGCTTATCTTTACGGATGCAACAAAACGTACGAGTGGAACTTTTTTCCGTTTTTGACTATATGTAAATTTTGCATATTTGCCAAATTGCAGTTCAAATACAGGATTCTGCCTAAAGTAAGCATTTTTTATTAGGGCAAGTTGACTTCCAACGTTTCTTGGTCTGCTCTACTCATTGGAAAAGGAAAATTAAAGAAAACTTGAAAACTTAAAATTTTGAAATTTTGAAGAAAAAGTATTGAATGGCCAAAGAAAATTATAGCCCTAGTCGATTTCGCTGTCCTTTTCTCATTCCAAATGAATTTTTTTTTTCTCATATATCCCAAAATAAACTCCCAAGAGTCAAAAACAATGTAAGTCGTGAAAAGTGAAAACCTAGGCCCTAGGCGACGTCACATTTAGGGGGAAAATTGTTTTGGAGGGTGGACCCGAACCCTACTCGCCGAGCGCTTTCCGATGACACCTCTTTCGTTTTCGTGCGATGCTTAGTTTGGATTTTAGAGGAGGGTCTTCAACCCCCCCCCCCGAGACGGAGTGTGAGGATTTGACCGGAAAGACGGCGCGGGTTAAGTTTGCTGATTTTAAACTTTTTTTTTGCATTTTGTACGCGTATTTGATGTTCCCGTTGCGGATTTTTGTCCGTGTGTTTCGGTGCGGAGTTTTTATGTGACTGGTGCGCCTCGTCGACCCTTTTGCCATACTTTCCAGCATGGCTGGACAACTTAACATAACCCAACCACTCCAATTTTGGGAGGTTAGTAGCGTTGGAAGACGTGAACGCCTCCTATCCTGGCTCTTTTGTAAGTTGTAGACGTTGGAAGGCATGAACTTAGCAAACCATGAAGACACTGATTGAACGACTACTGGCAGAGTAAATGGAGCTGACATTCGGCAGACAAATCCCGACCAGACTGGACCAGATGCAGCCGAACGTGGCCGAACAAGTGAGCGACCAGCGGAGCAATAAGCGCAGGTCACACATGGAGCGACTCAGAGGCCAGCGGGCCCGGGGTCCGCCCTCCCCCTATCACCCATATATATACCAAATGAAACGATAAATTTCCTCACCTTGCACGCAACCTTCCCTGGCACGTGGGTCACATTGACGGTCACGGTTGACCTCCCACTTCTCTCCCGCCCCGGAAGTCCCCTTTGCGAGGGCCTTGTTCTCAACCAGACCACCACGCCCACGTCTCACGAGCACTACACGGCTGTCGTTTGTACTATATTTGTCTCTATCTCCGGCCGACAAAATAGCGCTGCGTGGAGCGTGGACCGTGTCCACTGTCTCCGAAGTACGGCTCGGTCGACAACTCGCACACTGGCCGAAACAGCAGGCGCCGCAAGCACCCGCTGACAAAACTGCCACTCTACCCATCTCCTCCTGCTGTATCAGGCGGAGAACGGGCCGAACACCACGGGAGGGTCGGCCTCCCGTGCGACAGGCGTGGGAAGGGGAACACTCCCGGAGGGGGCGACGACTCCTGAAGGAAGCGGAGTGGAAAACGTGAGCACGTGGGGGTCAGTCTTTCTCAGAGGTGTTGAAGGATGCCCAGCACAAGCATCGAAAACAGCACGGGGTGACATCAACACCAACTGCCTCCTCACAGACAGCCACCCACAGATCACCCACTCGACTTCACGACGGGTGTAGCCGCTTCGACGGGTGTAGCCGCTTCGACGGCCGGCACCGGCGTCACTCGTGGTTCACACCAGACACAACACACACCGCCAACCCTCGCACACAACCGCAGCGCATTCAAATGACGTCGTCACCGCACCCTGATGACGTCACCGAGAGCAGCGAGCCGTCACCCGGAACGGGCGCCGGACGGCCGCTCTGACGTCACAGGTCAGGTCACCGCGGTCTGAGCGGTCGAGGCGGCACCAGTCACGGAGTCGCGAACGGACAGCCTGGATCCTCGGGAGTCCACATCCGCATGGTGTGGTTACACCACGCGGCTGACGAATCCCGAGGGTGTTAGTTCAGAGTAGCAAGCGTTTAGCCCCAGCATTTGCTCGTCTCGGTCTCTCTCTCTCTCTCTCTCTCTCTCTCTCTCCATGCCAGCAGATTGCGCCAGTACAAACGCCGCCTATGAACGACACTTCGCACCCGCACAAAGCCGCATCACACACCCACCAGCTGGCGCTCGCAGCACGCCCGCAAATTCGCTGCGCCGCCACTCTCCACACGCCGCGAGAGCACCCCTGTTCTGCGAGTGAGCGCGTTAGTACGCGGCAGCTGCGCCGCTTAGTACCGCTTAGTACCGCAGGCCGGCCGTCACACCGCCGCTCGACTGGCGCTCCGGCGGAGCAGCAGCGCCAGGAAGGAGCCCCGGCCGGGGCGGAATCTCCGCGGCGACAACGCCGCCAGTGACGTCGCATCCGCGGTCACGTGGTGTGACGTCACCGGCCGGAGCCCGGCGGCAGGGCGACCGGTCGGCTCGAGGCTTTGCCGGTGGGGAGGGACATGTTAGTCGTGTTCCCGCGTCGGCAGTCCATGGCGGGGGAAGCACCGTGGTCGACATCGAGTCAGATAAGAGCATCGGAAGATCGAACGCTGAGTTGCGCCTTCGTCTCACCACGCGGCTTGCATTCGTCCTCCGCGCAGAGTTGACATTCGATGTCTAATGACTAAGTACAGTCGTTGACACGCGTGCTGACACACACACAGCATCCAGCAGACCGGCACACCGGTTTCCCCCGGTGCGCCCACGCGCCCCGTCCAGCGCTATGCGCAGGAATGCTACACCGACTCAAGCTACTCGTGTCGGCCACGCGGCGGCCGGTCATTGGCTGAGGTGGCGCGCGTAGCGGGCCAATACCAGGCCGCCGCACACGACCACAGCCAATCCGAGGCCGAGTCGCAGCCAGCCGCTGTTGTCGCCCGGCAGCAGACCCATGCTGCGCAGGTGCCTGCAACACCACACCAACAGGTAAACACGCGGCAGAAGGCCCATGCTGCGTAGGTGCTGCAGCACCACACCAACAGGTAAAGGGGCGGCAGCGGACCCATGCTGCGCAGGTGCCTGCAACACCACACCAACAGGTAAACACGCGGCAGCAGACCCATGCTGCGTAGGTGCTGCAGCACCACACCAACAGGTAAAGGGGCGGCAGCGGACCCATGCTGCGCAGGTGCCTGCAGCATCACACCAACACCTAGACACTCCTGTGAGCTGATTGTCACGTAGCCACATCTGAGGGACCGACCTAACATGACTACATTACACAAGTAAATAAAAATAGTGCATGGCTCTCCTACAACAGACTTCTGCCGAAATCTCGATTGACGCTGTCGAACACGGCACACAACTTAGAGCTTAACTAGGCGACTCGAAGTGCACGGGGTTCACAACGAAAAGCATGGCGCCCAGTACGGAACACCAAACGGAATCATATTTCCGGCACAGGCTGGTGTGGCAGCTCTGCCGCCCAGCCCGCACCGTCCCGTCTTTAAACTGCAGCTACGTGAACGTAGCTGCGTGTGCGTGGTTATGTTCATCTAGTTACGTGTACGTAGTTATGTGTATCTAGTTACGTGTGCGTAGCTGCATGTACGTAGTTATGTGTATCTAGTTCCACGTACGTAGTTATGTGTATCTAGTTACGTGTGCGTAGCTGCATGTACGTAGTTATGTGTATCTAGTTCCACGTACGTAGTTATGTGTATCTAGTTACGTGTCCGTAGTTATGTGTATCTAGCTACGTGTACGTAGTTACGGGTAAGTAGTTACGTGTCCGTAGTTATGTGTATCTAGCTACGTGTACGTAGTTACGGGTACGTAGTTACGTGTACGTAGTTATGTGTCTAGTTACGTGTATGTGGTTACGTGTGCGTGGCAGCGTATACATGGTTACGTGTGAAGAACGTGTGAAGAACATTGAAACATCAACAAATACTGCAACTGCTTACGGCACCTCAAGGGCGTTCTGAGTATGTTTGACAGTGTGTTTATGCAGGCGCTTCCGCTTGCCCGCAGATATTTACTACGAAGGTATGTGATGCATGTATGTGATGTATGCATGTGATGCATGCATGTGATGTATGTATGTGATTCATGTCTGCCATGTAAACGTTTATGTGAGCATGTGACGCAACACACATGTGATGTAAACATGTGACGCAAACATGTGATGTAAACGTATAATGCAACATGTGATGCATGCGCGTGATGTAAACATGTGACGCATGCATGAATCATAAGAATGTGACGTATGAATGTAGCATGCCCAAAATAATTACAATGCCGAAGACAGCGCGCTGACAGAAACTAGCAGCGGGGGGCCAGCAGTGCAGCAAACCGGAGGAAGAAAAAAAACCGGAACGGACTGCTCCTGACCGGCACAAAGGAGAGAAGCAATGGCAGAGAAAGCCTAGCAAAACCGAAACGCCAGCGAGAAGTTAGCGATATCCGAGCGTGACAGCACACGACCTACCGGCAACAAACTTTGTCCCGGTTGTTAATCCTGAAACATCAGCAGGGTGAACTGAACGAGACCGACACGTGCAAAGGCGCATCTAGAAAACTAGAAAGGGTGCTTGCAGCGGAATAAACCAAGGCACTGTCCTACATCCAGTCCAGCGGATAGCGTCGGGCGTATACACGCCGAGAGGATATCGAAGTGCGGGTAGGAACTAACCTGCCACCACGAGAGAAGAGCATCCACGCGGGAAAGAACCTCCTGTTTCCGGAGCGGCCGGCGCGGATACACCAGACACCGTGTTAGTAAAGGTGCATCACCACACGGCACAAACACCAGCCGCGTAGCTCCGGTGGTGACGCCACACGGTACAAACACCAGCCGTGTAGCTCCGGTGGCGACACCACACGGTACAAACACCAGCCGTGTAGCTCCGGTGGCGACACCACACGGTACAAACACCAGCCGAGCAGCTCTGGTGGTGACGCCACACGGTACAAACACCAGCCGTGTAGCTCCGGTGGTGACGCCACACGGTACAAACACCAGCCGCGTAGCTCCGGTGGTGACGCCACACGGTACAAACACCAGCCGCGTAGCTCCGGTGGTGACGCCACACGGCACAAACACCAGCCGTGTACCTCCGGTGGCGACACCACACGGCACAAACACCAGCCGTGAAGCTTCGGTGGCGACGCCACACGGCACAAACACCAGCCGAGCAGCTCCAGTGGCGACGCCACACGGTACAAACACCAGCAGCGTAGCTCCGGTGGTGACGCCACACGGTACAAACACCAGCCGTGTAGCTCCGGTGGCGACACCACACGGCACAAACACCAGCCGAGTAGCTCTGGTGGCGACACCACACGGTACAAACACCAGCCACGTAGCCCGGTGGTGACGCCACACGGTACAAACACCAGCCGTGTAGCTCCGGTGGTGACGCCACACGGTACAAACACCAGCCGTGTAGCCCCCACAGCACATCCCGTGCGCACCAGCATTCATTACGCGGCTATCGGCTCCGCTACCACTGGGTTTACGGGGAATAGCTAAACATAATACGAATATATATATATATATATATATATATATATATATATATATATATATATATATATATATATATATATATATATATATATATATATATATATCTGATACAAAAGCCATAACGCCCAAATAACTAACCAACCAGCACAGCATATGCATAGCTGAGCTAAGCTGGACTCGGAGCTCACTGAGCTGGCACTACAATGAATAGCTGGGGGGGGGGGCGGTGGGCGGGGCCGGTGGGCGGGGCCGGTGGGCGGGGCCGACAGAGACCACGGGTCCGACACGACACGACCCCGCCGGGCGGCGGCCGACAGCAGCTGAAGCGTGTTAGTGCGCGAGCCACGGCACCCGGCGCGCGTCACCTGTGGGCCAGCAGGTCCGGACCGACCGACAGCTGCGCGTGGTGTCGCACGCCGGCCCTGCGGAGCCAACGGCACGGCGGTATGCACGGCACGGCCAGCCGGCGACACTCGCGGAGCGGCTGCGACACTCGCGGAGCGGCTGCGACACTCACGGCGCAACTGCGACACTCACGGCACAGCTGCGACACTCGCGGCACAGCTGCGACATTTGCGGAGCAGCTGCGACACTCGCGGCGCAGCTGCGACACTCACGGCGCAACTGCACTGACGGCACAGCTGGCGACACTCGCGGCACAGCTGCGACACTCGCGACAACGTGCACTCGACAGGACACTGCGACACAACTGCGACACTCGCCACAAGTACACTCGCGACACAGCTGCGACACTCACGGCGCAGCTGCGACACTCGCGGTGCAGCTGCGACACTCGCGACACAGCTGACACTCTACAGACCGGTGCGCCGCGCAGTCGCCTCGTGTTCATCGGAAATTGTACCCGGGTGAGAACAATGCTCAGATGTATTGGCCTGCACTATCATAACTAACCACGCCATGTGATGGTGTTCTGTGTTTCCGGCCAAAGCCAGGTCAGGCCGCTGGGTTATGGCCTGAAACTTCTCGATCTCACGCGCGCGATGGGATCTTCGGACGCGCAAATGCGGTCTTCTACGACGTAAGGGTGGCGTAGTCCGAGGATAATTTTGGGCGCCGATTTCATTCCCGAAGACTTCTGGCATTTCGCTGGTTTTGCCAAATAAGTTCTACCCGGCGCAATCTGCTCAGAAGGTTGTCAGCTTCGACAGTCCATCACATATTGTCTCTTTTTCTTTTTCTTTTTGGGTAACTCTCTTTTTTCACGTTTTATAGCATAAAACTAAATATTTTTATATTCATACATAATGCTGAGTTTGCATATCAACGATATGGAAACACAACCATATTTGCTTCATGACTGAGGTCTAGAAACTACGGAAAAACCGGGCGTTCGCATATTTAGCACATCCTGGATAGTCGACCGCATGGAGTGGTAATCACACGAATCTCTGAGAACACGAGCATAACACTCAGGGCCCTATCAAACCGTCTGCATAATCATTCTACGCTTTATTCGCATAACGTCATCCATGTGCCACACCCCAAGGCGGCATGTGGACAGCCACAATTACTGTTTTCCTCGACTTATTATCTGCTCTCGGGGGAGGATGGACGCTCGCGTACCTCCACTCTACACTACCCCACAACCATTATACGTGCATGACTGTCCCTAGCCTCTACTCCTAAAACATTAACCCTCAGCCACCTGCCCCTGTGAGTATCCTCTGTCCCTGTGAGTATCCTCTGTCCCAGTGAGTATCCTCTGTCCCAGTGAGTATCCTCTGTCCCAGTGAGTATCCTCTGTCCCTGTGAGTATCCTCTGCCCCTGTGAGTATCCTCTGCCCCTGTGAGTATCCTCTGTCCCTGTGAGTATCCTCTGTCCCTGTGAGTATCCTCTGTCCCAGTGAGTATCCTCTGCCCCTGTGAGTATCCTCTGTCCCAGTGAGTATCCTCTGTCCCTGTGAGTATCCTCTGTCCCAGTGAGTATCCTCTGTCCCAGGGAGTATCATCTGCCCCTGTAAGCATCCTCTGTCCCAGTGAGTATCCTCTGTCCCAGTGAGTATCCTCTGTCCCTGTGAGTATCCTCTGTCCCTGTAAGTATCCTCTGTCCCAGTGAGTGTCCTCTGTCCCAGTGAGTATCCTCTGTCCCAGTGAGTATCCTCTGCCCCTGTAAGTATCCTCTGTCCCAGTGAGTATCCTCTGTCCCAGTTTAGTATCCTCTGTCCTAGTGAGTATCCTATGTCCCAGTGAGTATCCTCTGTCCCAGTGAGTATCCTCTGCCCCTGTAAGTATCCTCTGTCCCAGTGAGTATCCTCTGCGAGTCGCGGCAGGAGTATCCCCCAGGTGACCCGTCCCAGTGAGACCCGTTCCAGAGCAACCGCCCGAGTAACGTCCCAGTGACACCCGCCCCGAGTATCCTCTGTCCCAGTGAGTATCCTCTGTCCCAGTGAGTATCCTCTGCCCCAGTGAGTATCCTCTGTCCCTGTGAGTATCCTCTGCCCCTGTGAGTATCCTCTGTCCATGTGTGATCCTCTGTCCCAGTGAGTACCCCTGTCCAGTGAGCAACCTCTGTCCCTGTAAGTATCCTCTGTCCCAGTGAGTATCCTCTGCCCCTGTGAGTATCCTCTGTCCCTGTGAGTATCCTCTGCCCCAGTGAGTATCCTGTCCCTGTGAGTATCCTCTGCCCCTGTGAGTATCCTCTGTCCCAGTGAGTATCCTCTGTCCCAGTGAGTATCCTCTGTCCCAGTGAGCAACCTCTGTCCCTGTAGTATCCTCTGTCCCAGTGAGTATCATCTGCCCCTGTGAGCATCCTCTGTCCCTGTGCGTATCCTCTGTCCCAGTGAGTATCCTCTGCCTACTGCAGTCAGTAGCCCATATCTGCCTCGGGCTGTACCCGCACCTGTCCCGGCCATAGGTTACACCTGCCCCGGTTATTATACATCTGCTCCGGGCTGTACCCACACCTTCCGCTGTCGGTACCCCGACCTGCCCTGGTCGGTACCTCACACTTGCCCCCATCTGTACCACTACCTGTGCTGGTCAGTAGGCCATACCTTCTACAGTCATGGGCCACACCTGCCGCGCTAGCACCCCACCGTCATGTTCAGTAGGCCACACCCGTCCCGGCCATAGACCACGGCTTCCTCGTCCACATCACCACACTTGCCGCAGTCAGCACCCCATCCTACCCCGCCAGCACACCACACCTGCCACACCAGCACACCACACCAGCACACCACACCTGCCACACCACACCGCCACACCACACCTGCCACACCAGCACACCACACCGCACACCACACACACCACACCTGCCACACCACCACACCACCACCACACCTGCCACACCACCACACCTGCCACACCACACACCACACTGCCACACACCACACCTGCCACACCAGCACACCACACCTGCCACACCACACCACACCTGCCACACCAGCACACCACACCACACCTGCCACACCAGCCACACCACACCACACCTGCCACACCAGCACACCACACCAGCACACCACACCTGCCACACCAGCACACCACACCTGCCACACCACCAACACCACACACACCACCACACCTGCCACACCACCACCCACCACACACCACACCGCCAAACAACACACCAAAAAACACACCACACTGCCACACCACCACAACCAACCACAACCACACCTGCCACACCACCACACCTGCCACACCACACACCACACCACACCGCCACACCAGCCACCCTGCCACACCACCACACCACCACATGCCACACCAGCACACCACACCAACCACACCACCACACCACACCTGCCATACCACCACACCACACCTGCCACACCAGCCACACCAGCACACCACACCAGCCACACCACCACACCACACCTGCCACACCAGCACACCACACCTGCCACACCAGCCACACCACACCTGCCACGCCACACACCACACCTGCCACACCAGCCACACCACCACACCACACCTGCCACACCAGCACACCACACCACCAGCACACCACACCTGCCACACCAGCACACCACACCTTTCCCGGCCAGACCACACCTGCCCCGCCAACACCCCGACCTGCCGCGGCCGGCCGGTCACACTCACGGGTAGGCGGCCATGGTGGCCAGCTTGAGGTAGACGTCGCGCCGGATGGCGCCGGTGCAGGTGATCAGCTGCGGCGGCGGCAGCCGGTGGCGGCGGCAGAACTCGCCCGGCTGGTGCAGGTACTGCTGGCGCGCCTCGCCGCGGTCGCTCTGGTTGCCCACCAGCAGGCAGGGCACCGTCGTCTCGGCAAAGTATTTCTGTCGACAGGCGACGGGTCACGCACGCGCGCGTGGACGGACCACCGTCGGCGCGTGGACGGACCACCGTCGGCGCGTGGACGGACCACCGTCGGCGCGTGGACGGACCACCGTCGGCGCGTGGACGGGCCACCGTCGGCGCGTGCACGGACCACCGTCGGCGCGTGGACGGACCACCGTCGGCGCGTGGACGGGCCACCGTCGGCGCGGACGGACCACCGTCGGCGCGTGGACGGACCACCGACGGCGCGTGGACGGACCACCGTCGGCGCGTGGACGGACCACCGCGGCGCGTCGGCGCGTGGACGGACCATCGTCGGCGCGTGGACGGACCACCGTCGGCGCGTGGACGGGCCACCGTCGGCGCGTGGACGGGCCACCGTCGGCGCGTGGACGGACCACCGTCGGCGCGTGGACGGACCACCGTCGGCGCGTGGACGGACCACCGTCGGCGCGTGGACGGACCACCGTCGGCGCGTGGACGGACCACCGTCGGCGCGTGGACGGGCCACCGTCGGCGCGTGGACGGACCACCGACGGCGCGTGGACGGACCACCGCCGGCCGACCGTGGCGCCACGCACAGGTGGTGTTGGCCGAGAGATTCGATTCTATGTGGAGTGTGGCTTTACGACGCACTCGGGAGGTGAGGCCATATGGCGTCGCCTGCCTCTCGCACTGGCAGGAAGTGCGGGCATCGCGGGGAATCGAACTCCTTACCTCTGGCGTGCCAGATGATCAGTTTAACTTCTGAGCTACCGACGCCCCTTGCGGAAAGAGAGAACTGAAGTTGAAACAACTGCGGACGACATACATTTTGAGAAGGTTCGTGTCAAAATTCGACAACTTGACGCTGCGGGTAGTACTTCTGTCAGAGGAGACGAAAATGTCAAGGATGGACAATGTCCGGCCAGAAGGAGCTGTTCATGTTACAAAAGATGTTCGGCTCTGTTTCAGGTCCAGCTCTCTACCTGCGTCCTCTCCTTCCTTCACACGCTCAAGAGATGCTCATATCTTGTCATCCGACGCACTGCACTCACCAGGTACACGTCATCGACACACCAGGTACCAGGTACATACCAGGTAAACGCTGCCGACACACCAAGCACGCACCAAGGTAAACGCTGCCGACACACCATGCACCCACCAGGTAGACGCCGCCGACGTACCAGGTAGACACTGCCGACACACCAGGTAGCCCCCATGTATATGTCACGGACACACCACGTACCCTGGGCGCGAATGATCAACCCTGGTCGATGCGCTCTAAAGCCCAAATAACCAACTAACTAACACCACGTACCCACTAGGTAGATGCCGCCGACGCACCATACTAACCAGGTGGACCCGCAGCCCACACCAGGCACCCACCAGGTAGACGCCGCCGACGTACTCGAAGCTGCGCGGGTCGGCCGCGTCGTACAGCACAGGCAGACGACGTCGCAGTGCGCCTCGGACGGCAGCAGGGTGTCGGTGACCGAGTGCACGTCGATGTCGCGCAGCAGCAGGTAGCGCTCCTGGCCGTACACCTGCACCGGCGCGATCGTCTGCGGCGGCAGGTCGCTGCCCAGCAGCGCGCTCACCGCCTGCGCGACCGAGCAGGTTAGCGGTTGTAGACTTATCTCTAGACTTATTGCCCCAACTTATCCCTCGACTGCTCGTCACCCGTGAGCGAGTCAGTGGAGTCTGTAGGGCAACAACGGGACAAGAGCATCCGGGAAAGAAAGGACAGTAGCATGGGCGACAGAAGATTTGTTAATTATTGTTTGTTTATTGGGGTTTAGCCCAATAAACAGGGGCGCATCGACTGCAGTGGTCATGCAGCGTCCATTGGTCGACGGAGCAGGTTGGTTGTTGTAGCTTAGGGGCGCGTCGACTGGTTGGTTGGTTATTGGTCTTTACGACATGTCGACCGTTGAATCATGCGGCGTCGACAATCTCTCACGCCGCCTGCGCGATCGAGTATTTGTTTATTATTGTTTGTTTATTGGGGTTTAGGGGCGCGTCGACTGCATAGGGTCATGCAGCGCCCATTGGCCGACCGAGCAGGTTAGCTGTTGTAGCTTAGGGGCGCGTCGACTGCATAGGTCATACAGCGCCAATGTCGACGGAGGAAACGCGTGAGCGAGTCAGCGTTGCTATTGGCTTTGCGACACATCGACCGTTGTATCATGCAGCGTCGCCAATCTCGCACGCCGATTGACCGCGGGCGAAGAGCAGCGACAGGTGAGACTCGAACCCACAATCTTTCGATTGCGAGACGAGCAACTTATCCCTAGTGTGTTCATTCCCTACTGTAGCTTAGCGGCGCGTCGACTGCATGGATCATACTGCGGCCATGTCGACGGAGGGAGCGCGTGGGCGAGTCAGCCGAGTCTACAGGGCAGCCATGGAACAAGAGCATCCAGGAAAGAAGGGGCAGTAACGGGGCAAGGGAATCCAGGAGAGATGGGATAACAGCAACGGGAAGAAGAACATTGGGTTCTTTTTCGACGCATTCAACCGCCAGGTCATGTAGCGTCGCCAACCTCTCACGCCGATTGGTCGCGGGTTGATCAGGTAGTGTTGTGGGTTGTGAAATTCGAGCCCACAATCTTGCGATCAAGAGTCCGACGCCCTTCCAACTGAGCTACCGTGGCCCCCAATCGACGGAGAAAGCGCGTGGGCGAGTCAGTGGAGTCTGCAGGGTAGCAATGGGACAAGAGCATCCAGGAAAGAAGGGACAGTAACGGGGCAAGATACTCCAGGAGAGATGAGACAATACCAAGCCAGGGGTCGCCAGGAGAGTTGGTGCAGGTGGCCCCAGAAGGGCAAAATGCGTCAAAAGTAACATGGGGATGATGGTGATAAATTGACGTTGAGGGACACGTCGATAGCAATGCCCTTTTGTACCCATAGCAATTATTAAAGGGTATCTAAAACGTTACGTCCTTCGTGTATCGTGAGAAAAGTATCGTCGGGAAAAGCGACCCTGGCCTACTAAGCGACATCACCAGGCAGCTACCATGGCACGCAGAACGGCAGCAGGAACTGAAAGTCCGCGTGGTCCGAGAACCTCGAACTCGAAACCCTTCGGTTGGCAGATGTGTGTAGTTGTGTGTAGTTGTGTGGCTGTGTTTTAGGTGAGTCAGCTGCCTCTCCCACCCTGCGCCCATAACTAGCATATCAGAAGTACTTCAGTAGTTAAAACGAAAGGTGCATAAACGCGATGGCAAAGATTTCCAGTGTAAAACAAAAACGATCAGGACATATAGTAAGACATGGAGATGGTTTGTGCTCGACAAGAAAATTAAATCCATCTACCATCATCATTTTTAATATCATTTATAATCGGAAAGCATAAATGGCATGTTCCACAGTGCTGTATCGACGGGGGAAGCTGCTCTAACCTGTGCCGAACCTACAAACCACCGGTGGTACACACACACATACATTTAAATATAATTAAAGAATTTAACACCTTTGAGAACTCAACTTTAGGGAGTTCGCCTGTTGGGAGTTCTGTCGCACCGGATTTTGACGTGCGCAAGAGATAAGGACGAGTTCCGTTCCCCTCATGACGTACCCCCACCCCCAACCCTAGCGAGTGACCACGGGGCACACTCAGCAGCTGACTCGCCTCCACATTCCTGTTGAGCAGGCCCTGGCAGAAGGTGGTCTTGCCGGCGCCCTTGGGGCCGATCACGTGGCACTGGTAGGCGGTGCGCGACGTCTGCTTCTTCTGCAGGTCCAGCCGCTTATCCCGCGTCACTGCGGCGCAGCAGCCAGCGTCAGCCAATCATCAGTCGCTGCCGCACCGCAACCGCCACATGGGCGCTGTATGGTCGCAGCAGTCGATGCGCCCCTAAGCCCAAATAACCAACCAACCGCCACCGTCTCAACCAGCGCCAACCAATCATCAGCCGCTGCCGCACCGCAACCGCCACCATCTCAACCAACGCCGACCGAGCAACAACTCAACGCCAACCAATCGTCGGCCACTGCCGCACCCGCAACCACCACTAGCTCAGCCAGTGCCGACCAGCTAAAAAGAACGCCACGTCTCAGTCACGCGCGACACACCGAGGAGGCGTGCCTGACGTGGTGGGACACGTGGGCGGTCCGTGTAGTCCGGGGTCAGTGGATTGTGCTCGGCACGCAGACCGCTGGACAGCGTCGCTCTGTTCACGTTACACAATTACGTGCTGACGTCACACCATTACGTACTGATGTCACATCAGTGCGTGCTGACGTCATGCAATTACGCGCTGACGTCGCCGAATTACATGCTGGCGTCCCATTGCATACTGATGTGACATATTTACGTGCTGACGTCACACGAAGCGAGGTCCGATAAATATTCATACAAAACACTCAGCTTACCTTCATCCTATCCATAATCATCCTCCACTTGGGGAACTGCTTACCGTGTATGGCGGCCGACTGCGGCTCCTCCATGACGTAGCTGTAGCCGAGGCGGCCGAGGACCTCGACCGTGCGGCCGGCGCTCAGCAGCGTCCACAGGGTCCACTGGGAGAGGTAGCCCTGCAGCGTCAGGTAGCCACGCTGGTCGGTCGGTACTGAGTTGTACACCTGGCGACACGCGACCGCTCCGTTACTGGACACCGGGCACCTGTAGGGGCGATGTTGAGACCAGTTACTCGACGTCGGGCACCTCTGGGGACGGTGTGGGCGGCCAGTCACCAGACCGGATACCTTTAGGGACTGTATTGGACCAGCCGCTGGACATCGGATACCTTTAGGGACTGTATTGGACCAGCCGCTAGACATCGGATACCTTTAGGGACTGTATTGGACCAGCCGCTAGACATCGGATACCTTTAGGGACTGTATTGGACCAGCCGCTAGACATCGGATACCTTTAGGGACTGTATTGGGCCAGTCGCTAGACATCGGATACCTTTGGGGACTGTATTGGACCAGCCGCTAGACATCGGATACCTTTAGGGACTGTATTGGACCAGCCGCTAGACATCGGATACCTTTAGGGACTGTATTGGACCAGCCGCTGGACATCGGATACCTTTAGGGACTGTATTGGACCAGCCGCTAGACATCGGATACCTTTAGGGACTGTATTGGACCAGCCGCTAGACATCGGATACCTTTAGGGACTGTATTGGACCAGTTGCTAGGCATCAGGTACCTCTGGGGACGGTGTGGGGCCAGTTACCAGACATCGGATACCTTTAGGGACTGTATTGGACCACGCTGGACATCGGATACCTTTAGGGACTGTATTGGACCAGCCGCTAGACATCGATACCTTTAGGGACTGTATTGGACCACGCTAGACATCGGATACCTTTAGGGACTGCACTGGACCAGCCGCTAGACATCGGATACCTTTAGGGACTGTATTGGACCAGCCGCTAGACATCGGATACCTTTGGGACTGTATTGGGCCAGCCGCTAGACATCGGATACCTTTGGGGACTGTATTGGGCCAGTTACCAGACATCGGATACCTCTGGCGTATTGGCCAGCAGATCGGTACTTGGGGACGTATTGGGCCAGTCGCTGACATCGATATCTTTAGGGACTGTATTGGACCAGTGCTGGACATCGGATACCTTTAGGGACTGTATTGGGCCAGTCGCTAGACATCGGATACCTTTGGGGACTGTAATGGGCCAGTCGCTAGACATCGGATACCTTTAGGGACTGTAATGGGCCAGCCGCTAGACATCGGATACCTTTAGGGACTGTACTGGACCAGTCGCTAGACATCGGATACCTTTAGGGACTGTATTGGACCAGCCGCTAGACATCGGATACCTTTGGGGACTGTATTGGTCCAGTCGCTAGGCATCTGATACCTTTAGGGACTGTATTGTACCAGTTCGCAGGCATCTGATACCTTTAGGGACTGTATTGGGCCAGCCGCTAGACATCTGATACCTTTAGGGACTGTATTGGGCCAGTTACTAGACATCGGATACCTTTAGGGACGGTATTGGCCTATTTACTGGGCATCGGATACCTTTAGGGATTGCATTGGGACAGTTTCTAGGCATCGGGTATCTTTAGGGACTGTATTGGACCAGTAACCCGACATCGGATACCTCTGGGGACGGTGTTGGGCCAGTTACTATTAAACATCGGGTACATATAGGGGTGGGGAGAGACCACGCATCTTCGGTTACCTGCTTGCCCCAGGGTACGTAGGGACAGGTGGAGAAGTACTGGATCAGCTCCTCTGGGTCCAGGCATCCATCTCCGTCCCTGTCGTACTTCTCGAACATCATCTGCGGCAGACAAGTTAGGCTAGGTCAGGTTAGGTCACATGACGCGACATACGGCATAATGCCACATGCGGCCACGTGCCTCCTGGAATATCGAGCAGCGAAAAAAGAACAGTCAGCTGCCTGATTTAGTCTGATGTCGGATTGTCGACTAGTGGAATGTCGGCCGTAACTATCCTACCAATATTGACCCGTCCCACCGAGGCGCCATGCTCTGAATGTATTTCAAATATGTCGAACGTAAACGCTATACCGACATACGGACATCGGGTGGGTGGGTCATCAATGTCGTCTGAGGCCTCAGCAATTCATCCAGCGACCCTCCTGTCTCACCTGGAGGAAGTGGTAGCCATAGTGGGACAGCTCGGTGGAGCCTGCCGTCTCACCTGGAGGAAGTGGTAGCCATAGTGGGACAGCTCGGTGGTGCCTGCCGTCTCACCTGGAGGAAGTGGTAGCCATAGTGGGACAGCTCGGTGGTGCCTGCCGTCTCACCTGGAGGAAGTGGTAGCCATAGTGGGACAGCTCGGTGGTGCCTGCCGTCTCACCTGGAGGAAGTGGTAGCCATAGTGGGACAGCTCGGTGGAGCCTGCCGTCTCACCTGGAGGAAGTGGTAGCCATAGTGGGACAGCTCGGTGGGCCTGCCGTCTCACCTGGAGGAAGTGGTAGCCATAGTGGGACAGCTCGGTGGAGCCTGCCGTCTCACCTGGAGGAAGTGGTAGCCATAGTGGGACAGCTCGGTGGTGCCTGCCGTCTCACCTGGAGGAAGTGGTAGCCATAGTGGGCAGCTCGGTGGTGCCTGCCGTCTCACCTGGAGGAAGTGGTAGCCATAGTGGGACAGCTCGGTGGAGCCTGCCGTCTCACCTGGAGGAAGTGGTAGCCATAGTGGGACAGCTCGGTGGAGCCTGCCGTCTCACCTGGAGGAAGTGGTAGCCATAGTGGGACAGCTCGGTGGAGCCTGCCGTCTCACCTGGAGGAAGTGGTAGCCATAGTGGGACAGCTCGGTGGAGCCTGCCGTCTCACCTGGAGGAAGTGGTAGCCATAGTGGGACAGCTCGGTGGAGCCTGCCGTCTCACCTGGAGGAAGTGGTAGCCATAGTGGGACAGCTCGGTGGAGCCTGCCGTCTCACCTGGAGGAAGTGGTAGCCATAGTGGGACAGCTCGGTGGAGCCTGCCGTCTCACCTGGAGGAAGT
The DNA here is from genome assembly GCA_034440575.1 of Imbricaverruca yamaguchii. NCBI lineage: Eukaryota > Metazoa > Arthropoda > Thecostraca > Neoverrucidae > Imbricaverruca > Imbricaverruca yamaguchii. The sequence goes on along the minus strand of JAOTOL010001583.1, from coordinate 1,471,123 downwards.
GGTAGCCATAGTGGGACAGCTCGGTGGAGCCTGCCGTCTCACCTGGAGGAAGTGGTAGCCATAGTGGGACAGCTCGGTGGGAGCCTGCCGTCTCACCTGGAGGAAGTGGTAGCCATAGTGGGGCAGCTCGGTGGTGCCTGCCGTCTCACCTGGAGGAAGTGGTAGCCATAGTGGGACAGCTCGGTGGAGCCTGCCGTCTCACCTGGAGGAAGTGGTAGCCATAGTGGGCAGCTCGGTGGAGCCTGCCGTCTCACCTGGAGGAAGTGGTAGCCATAGTGGGACGGCTCGGTGGGCCTGCCGTCTCACCTGGAGGAAGTGGTAGCCATAGGTGGGACAGCTCGGTGGGCCTGCCGTCTCACCTGGAGGAAGTGGTAGCCATAGTGGGACAGCTCGGTGGAGCCTGCCGTCTCACCTGGAGGAAGTGGTAGCCATAGTGGGACAGCTCGGTGGTGCCTGCCGTCTCACCTGGAGGAAGTGGTAGCCATAGTGGGCAGCTCGGTGGTGCCTGCCGTCTCACCTGGAGGAAGTGGTAGCCATAGTGGGACAGCTCGGTGGTGCCTGCCGTCTCACCTGGAGGAAGTGGTAGCCATAGTGGGACAGCTCGGTGGAGCCTGCCGTCTCACCTGGAGGAAGTGGTAGCCATAGTGGGCAGCTCGGTGGTGCCTGCCGTCTCACCTGGAGGAAGTGGTAGCCATAGTGGGACAGCTCGGTGGAGCCTGCCGTCTCACCTGGAGGAAGTGGTAGCCATAGTGGGACAGCTCGGTGGAGCCTGCCGTCTCACCTGGAGGAAGTGGTAGCCATAGTGGGACAGCTCGGTGGAGCCTGCCGTCTCACCTGGAGGAAGTGGTAGCCATAGTGGGACAGCTCGGTGGAGCCTGCCGTCTCACCTGGAGGAAGTGGTAGCCATAGTGGGACAGCTCGGTGGAGCCTGCCGTCTCACCTGGAGGAAGTGGTAGCCATAGTGGGACAGCTCGGTGGAGCCTGCCGTCTCACCTGGAGGAAGTGGTAGCCATAGTGGGACAGCTCATGGCCTGCCGTCTCACCTGGAGGAAGTGGTAGCCATAGTGGGACAGCTCGGTGGAGCCTGCCGTCTCACCTGGAGGAAGTGGTAGCCATAGTGGGACAGCTCGGTGGTGCCTGCCGTCTCACCTGGAGGAAGTGGTAGCCATAGTGGGACAGCTCGGTGGAGCCTGCCGTCTCACCTGGAGGAAGTGGTAGCCATAGTGGGACAGCTCGGTGGTGCCTGCCGTCTCACCTGGAGGAAGTGGTAGCCATAGTGGGACAGCTCGGTGGAGCCTGCCGTCTCACCTGGAGGAAGTGGTAGCCATAGTGGGACAGCTCGGTGGGCCTGCCGTCTCACCTGGAGGAAGTGGTAGCCATAGTGGGTCAGCTCGGTGGTGCCTGCCGTCTCACCTGGAGGAAGTGGTAGCCATAGTGGGACAGCTCGGTGGTGCCTGCCGTCTCACCTGGAGGAAGTGGTAGCCATAGTGGGACAGCTCGGTGGAGCCTGCCGTCTCACCTGGAGGAAGTGGTAGCCATAGTGGGACAGCTCGGTGGAGCCTGCCGTCTCACCTGGAGGAAGTGGTAGCCATAGTGGGGCAGCTCGGTGGGCCTGCCGTCTCACCTGGAGGAAGTGGTAGCCATAGCCCCAGGGGCGCCGGTGGGCCTGCCCCACCGGGGTGGTGCCAAGTGGGGCGCTCGGTGGTGCCTGCCGTCTACCTGGAGAGTGGTAGCCATAGTGGGACAGCTCGGTGGAGCCTGCCGTCTCACCTGGAGGAAGTGGTAGCCATAGTGGGACAGCTCGGTGGTGCCTGCCGTCTCACCTGGAGGAAGTGGTAGCCATAGTGGGACAGCTCGGTGGAGCCTGCCGTCTCACCTGGAGGAAGTGGTAGCCATAGTGGGACAGCTCGGTGGAGCCTGCCATCTCACCTGGAGGAAGTGGTAGCCATAGTGGGTCAGCTCGGTGGAGCCTGCCGTCTCACCTGGAGGAAGTGGTAGCCCTGGTGGGTCAGTTCGGTGGAGCCTGCCGTCTCACCTGGAGGAAGTGGTAGCCATAGTGGGTCAGCTCGGTGGTGCCTGCCGTCTCACCTGGAGGAAGTGGTAGCCATAGTGGGTCAGCTCGGTGGTGCCTGCCGTCTCACCTGGAGGAAGTGGTAGCCATAGTGGGTCAGCTCGGTGGTGCCTGCCGTCTCACCTGGAGGAGGTGGTAGCCATAGTGGGACAGCTCGGTGGAGCCTGCCGTCTCACCTGGAGGAAGTAGTAGCCATAGTGGGACAGCTCGGTGGTGCCTGCCGTCTCACCTGGAGGAAGTGGTAGCCATAGTGGGACGGCTCGGTGGAGCCTGCCGTCTCACCTGGAGGAAGTGGTAGCCATAGTGGGACAGCTCGGTGGTGCCTGCCGTCTCACCTGGAGGAAGTGGTAGCCATAGTGGGACAGCTCGGTGGAGCCTGCCGTCTCACCTGGAGGAAGTGGTAGCCATAGTGGGACAGCTCGGTGGTGCCTGCCGTCTCACCTGGAGGAAGTGGTAGCCATAGTGGGACAGCTCGGTGGAGCCTGCCGTCTCACCTGGAGGAAGTGGTAGCCATAGTGGGACAGCTCGGTGGTGCCTGCCGTCTCACCTGGAGGAAGTGGTAGCCATAGTGGGACAGCTCGGTGGAGCCTGCCGTCTCACCTGGAGGAAGTGGTAACCATAGTGGGACAGCTCGGTGGTGCCTGCCGTCTCACCTGGAGGAAGTGGTAGCCATAGTGGGACAGCTGGGTGGAGCCTGCCGTCTCACCTGGAGGAAGTGGTAGCCCTGGTGGGTCAGCTCGGTGGTGCCTGCCGTCTCACCTGGAGGAAGTGGTAGCCATAGTGGGACAGCTCGGTGGAGCCTGCCGTCTCACCTGGAGGAAGTGGTAGCCATAGTGGGACAGCTCGGTGGAGCCTGCCGTCTCACCTGGAGGAAGTGGTAGCCATAGTGGGGCAGCTCGGTGGAGCCTGCCGTCTCACCTGGAGGAAGTGGTAGCCCTGGTGCGTCAGTTCAGTAGAGCAGCCGGTTGGGATCCTCAAACTGAAATCATACGACAGAGTTAAAGCACGCGGTAGAAGTATGACAGAAGCATCCAGGCATGGGCGAGGTATTGATCAACTCCCGCCCGTGTGAGCGTCGGCTGCTCAGTGGTTAAACTGAGCGCATTGCATGCCAGAGGTATGGGGTTAGTTAGGTTAGGTTCTACACGTTACACGGACAGAGGCTACACGACGAAGGTCAGTTGGCTGGTTACTTGGGCCTATGGGCTACAAGGCGCCCCTAGGACAAAACCCGTGTTCCCTCCGATGACGTCATACATCAGTGTGCTTATGTGACATCCTAAAAAGTTGCAAACACAAGATTGCCAAAGCATGTTGGGTCAACTGTGAAAACGCGGCGGATGGGAACGTTGGTAGGGGCGTGGGTGGGGGCGTGGTGGGAGCATGGGCGTGGTGGGAGCGTGGGCGTGGTCGTCGTCGTGGTCGTCGTCGTGGCCGTGGTCGTGGTCGTGGTCGTGGTCGTGGTCGTGGTTGTGGTTGTGGTAGAGGTCGTAGCCGTGGTGGTGGTCGTGGTCGTGGTTGTGGTAGAGGTCGTGGCCGTAATTGTGATCGTGGTCGTGATCGTGGTGATCGTGATGGTCGTGGTCGTGGTGGTGGTCATGGTCGTGGTTGTGGTCGTGGCCGTAATCGTGGTCGTGGTCGTGGTTGTGGTAGAGGTCGTAGCCGTGGTGGTCGTGGTCGTGGTCGTGGTCGTGGTCGTGGTCGTGGGCGTGGTCGTGTTCGTGTTCGTGGTCGTGGTCGTGTGTGTGATCGTGGACGATGATGATGAATTGGAGTTAAGGGGCACCTCGACTGCCCATGCGCCAATTGGTCGTGGACGAAGGCGTGGCCGGCGCCTACCTCCAGGCGTCGAGGGCGGCCGGTTGGTAGTGGAGGGGCTGGCGGCACCAGTACACCAGAGGCCGGCCCACTCCCACCACCAGTGCGGCCAAGGAGGCGTGAGGACGGGACGGGACGGCGGGTCTGCAACGGATCCGAGGAGCGGCGGGTCTGTGACGGATCTTGGGAGCGGTGGGTCTGTGACGGATCCGGGGAGCGGTGGGTCTGTGACGGATCCGAGGGGCGGTGGGTCTGTGACGGATCCGAGGGGCGGGGAGTTCATAACGGATCCGAGAAGCGATAGGTTAGTAGCGGATCCGAGGAACAGTGGGTCTGCAGCGGATCCGAGGAGTGGCGGGTTCGTAACGGTTCCCGAGAATGGCAGGTAAGCAAAAGATCCGAACAGTGGTAGGCAGACATATAACGGATCCGGATGAAACGACACCAATCTAGCGGATCCGGGGGATGAGTTGATGCGTCTGTGACGTATTCCGGGAATATACTAGAGGGCCTATAACGGATTCTGGAGATGGGGTAGGTCTGCACTGGATCTGAGACAGAGGGCACCGTGCAGAGAGCGACTGATTTGCCGGGCCTACAAATGTTGCGAACCCCAGTCACGACCACATCACTGCTACAGCACATAGATCAACATTGGGGACATGGTGTACTGCATGACTGAAAAACAGCACCCCGGCGGTCGGAAACATTAGGGAGAGGACAGTACCACAGGAGTGAAGAGCACTACCCCAGGAGAGGGCAGTACCCCAGTAGTGAAGAGCACTACCCCAGGAGAGGGCAGTACCCCAGTAGTGAAGAGCACTACCCCAGGAGAGGGCAGTACCCCAGTAGTGAAGAGCACTACCCCAGGAGAGGGCAGTACCCCAGTAGTGAAGAGCACAAGGAAGAGCACTACCCCAGGAGAGGGCAGTACCCAGTAGTGAAGAGCACTACCCCAGGAGAGGGCAGTACCCCAGTAGTGAAGAGCACTACCCCAGGAAGGCAGTACCCAGTAGTGAAGAGCAACCCAAAGTACCCCAGTAGTGAGGAGCATTACCCAGGAGAGGGCAGTACCCCAGTAGTGAGGAGCACTACCACAGGAGAGGGCAGTACCCAGGTAGTACAGAAGGAGCACTACCACAGGAGAGGGCAGTACCCCAGTAGTGAGGGCACTACCCCAGGAGAGGGCAGTACCCCAGTAGTGAAGAGCACTACCCCAGGAAGGCAGTACCAGTAAGAGCACTAAAGGAGAGGGCAGTACCCCAGTAGTGAAGAGCACTACCCCAGGAAGGGCAGTACCCTGGGGAAGCACTAAGAAGCGTACCCCAGTAGTGAGGAGCACTACCCCAGGAGAGGACAGTACCCCAGTAGTGAAGAGCACTACCCCAGGAGAGGGCAGTACCCTGGGAGTGGACAGCTCAGCTCTCAAGGTGAATGGAGCAGTAACCAAGACAGAGAGCCTCCTGTGGAAGTCTGCAATTTGTCGGGGGCGCTCACACACCCTCACGACTGTACAGCAACCCCAGAGAATTAACGTGGCGGCCACGCCAGATCGCACCTGACGCAGCCGATCTGAGCCGATCTGATCTGAGGTGACAACATAGTCTCACAAACTGACCTATGCCACAGCACTCCCCAATCCGCTCCATTACGCTATTGTAGCCCTATTACGACTTCACCAATGAGGAGACCCGGAGTGACGAATAGCACCAGCAGCCAACACCATCACCACTACAGAACAGAAGCGATACGATACCCGCGATTAGTAGTAAAAACACACAAGAACAGAAGCGATACGATACCCGCGAGGTGTTCAGCGGTACTGACGGTGCGAACAGGTGCTCCTTGCCCAAGACCAACACCACTACAGAACAGAAGCGATACACCAATACCCGCGAGGTACACAGCAGCACTGACGGTGGGAACAGGTGCTCCTTGCTGAGGGTCAGGTCGTCGCTGTAGCCAAACTTGCGCAGCACCGTCCATGTGGTCTCGTGTCGACCGCGCTGGATGAAGAGACAGTGCAGGAACAGGAACCCTGTCGAGCGGCCACCTGTCACAACACTGTCCGAGCCCGGTCACGCATGGCTGCCGTAACAGTAACACCTTTGCCAGATCACATGTAGCTGCTGTTGCGATGAACACTTCAACAGGGGAGAAGATCCGATAGTTGTAAGCTGTGGTTAGCAGGTCGTGATTCATGCATAGATGGGTACGAAGTTCCACAGCTTCAGGTTCTGGTTAGATGGGTACGAAGTTCCACAGCTTCAGGATCTGGTTCGACCCAAAACTTCAGAGGCAGCATAACTAGTCGTATTATAACTCGCAGTATTGTCGCTCGAGTTCGACTGAGAGTTGTAACACGACGAGCTATACTGCCTCTGGACATAGATCCCCATGACTTAATAACAAATAAAGGCAATGTCTGCGTGTACATCGTTCAAATTTGAAAACTTGTATGAAATCAATTATAGGTGTTCACACCAAGCTTCGTAGAAATTTCCCGACCGCCCGTTCCCATGCTCATATCCAAACCCCTCGAACATCACCCAACCTCACCCGAGTTCGTCTAATCATTCCCATGACTCCCTCAGTCTACTTGAGATCTCCGAGGTCGTCCCAAATTTCATACGAACTCACCCAAGCTGCGCGAAAATGAAATCTGGTTTGATGGATGAAGTGGGATGACACTTCGAAAAATTGCTGCGAAAAAGACTACTAGATTCCCTCCTACTGGCTAATGCTTTCAAAACAACTCGCAGCTGCCCTGCTCCAATAGCTCTACAAACTGCATTGCAGACACCAAGCCACTTGCTCATCAGTGCGTGTCCCGCACCGTACATCTGCCTCGTCCAGCCTCATCCCGGCTGCCATCCCGTCCAAAACCTGGCACGAGAACAGCCCCACCCGGACCCCGCCATCACCGGCGTTGTCACCTATATCGGCGCCGTCGCTGGTGCTGCCACCTATGCCAACGCCGTCGCTCCCACCCATATCGGCGCCGCCGCCGGTGCTGCCGCCTATATCGGCGCCGTCGCCGGTGCTGCCACCTACCCTCGACGGTGAGCGCGTCGTCGACCACGCCGTCTCTGACGTTCTTCATGACTATCGACTTGACGTCGTCCAGGCCCTGCGGCTGCAGCGGCGCGTTGAAGCAGCGCCGCTGGAAGGTGTTCAACTCCGCGTCGCTCAGCAGGCCGTCGTTGTCCATGTCGCAGATCTGCACAGGTCAGCAGCGGTCAGGTCAGGGCAGATGAGTGACACAAGACGCGTGACCAAAAGCCAGGTCAGACAGCCACAAATCGCCCATAGGCACAGGTCAAAACGGAAAACCGGCAGCCACAATTCAGACCACCCCTCCGGGGTGCCTACAGGCTCGGTCAGCTTGTCCAATGGGTAGGTGGTTATGTGGTGGTGGATTGATGGATTGGTGCTTTGGGGCGCAGACCACTTTGGTCATGTTTCGTTAAACATATTGCCTCGCAGGACCACCTCGCAAATAAGGATACAATGCAGGGCAGGTCACGTTAGGTCAAGTACGCCAGATAACACGGTGTGAACCAGGTGATCGGTAACCCATGTGCGCCTTCGCTTCAGTCGTAGGTGAGATCACGTGTGCCATCACAAGTGTCACTAGAGATAACAGCCGTCCAGAACACATCACGCGTGCAGCAAACTGAGTCTCAGCCGTGGTCGTAGTGCCAGAGAGAGGGTCAAACTAAGTCCCGGCCGTGATCGTAGTGTCAGGGAGAGGGTCAAACTGAGTCTCAGCCGTGATCATATTGTCAGGGAGAGGGTCAAACTGAGATGAGATCTGGTGCTAACCTTAAATATGCGACTCAACGCCGCCTTGCAGCCCTCCGTGAGCTGAAACAATGAGAAACGGTGGGATCAGACAATGGGTAACGGTGGGATCAAACAGTGGGTAACGGTGGGATCAGACAGTGCGTAGCGGTTGGATCAGACAATGGGTAATGGTGTGATCAGACAGTGGGAAACAGTGGGATCAGACTGGGGAAACAGTGGGATCAGACTGTGGGAAACGGTGGGATCAGACATTGGGAAACAGTGGGATCAGACGGTTGGAAACAGTGGCTGTAAAAAAAAAAACGTAAACGATAGGATGCCGCAATAGGATATGGTGGCTGAGATAACTGGGAACAATGAGATGAAGCAATGGGGAGTGGTGGTGAAACATTAGAAACGATGGGATGAGCAATGGGAGCGGTGGCCGAAACAATTGGAAGCAATGGTTGCTTGGTTGGTTATTTGGGCTTAGGGGGGTATCGACTGCTTCGGTCATACAGCGCCCAATTGGAAGCGATGGGATTGAGCAAGAAGTGGTAACGGAAACAAATGGAAACGATGAATGTGAGAGCAATGGCAATTGGTGGCTAAAATAATGAAAAACGGCGAGGAAGATGAAGAACGCCACGGATGCTGTCGTTGAGAGACGGTCCGGACCATAGCTATCGATGGCGTTGAGAGGCAGCCCTGACCACAGTCAGCACCGTGTCCCGTACTGCACCGCCTCAGATGCACCCCCGGTGGGAGCGGTGCGTGCCCGCCCCGATCTTTGTCGTTGTGCGTGGACGCCAAACGGAAGAACCTTGGTTTTTTTTACGACGCATTCAACCGCTAGGTTATATAAGGTCGGCAACCTCTCACGCCGATTGGTCGCGGGTGGACTAGGTAAAAGCTGTGCGTTGTGAGATTCGAACCCGCGATTTTACTATCAAGAGTCCGACGCTCCACCAACCGAGCTACCGCGGCCCCCGACGTCACAAGGCCGTTTTTGTTGGTGCCTCCGCTTCGCCCAGTGTTAACAAGACGACATTTGATTTCAGCGTCATGGTAATAAATAACCTAGAGGTTGGTAACAAACTAAACGCTCACGATTTTGTCATCCAGAGCACCAATCTTACACAAAATTACTGTTGAGAAGTAGACAATGGGTAATGGTGTGATCAGGCAGTGGGAAACAGTGGGATCAGACAATGGGTAACGGTGGGATCAGACAATGGGTAACGGTGGGATCAGACAGTGCGTAGCGGTGGGATCAGACAATGGGTAACGGTGAGATCAGACAGTGCGTAGCGGTTGGATCAGACAATTGGTAATGGTGTGATCAGACAGTGGGAAACAGTGGGATCAGACGGTGGGAAGCAGTGGCTGCAAAAAAACGTAAACGATAGGATGCCGCAATAGGATATGGTGGCTGAGATAACTGGGAACAATGAGATGAAGCAATGGGGAGTGGTGGCTGAAACCATTAGAAACGATGGTTGCTTGGTTGGTTATTTGGGCTTAGGGGCGCATCGACTGCTTCGGTCATACAGCGCCCAATTGGAAGCGATGGGATGGAGCAAGAAGTGGTAACGGAAACAACTGGAAACGATGAATGGGATGGAGCAATGACAGTTGGTGGCTAAAATAATGAAAAACGGCGAGGAAGATGAAGAACGCCAGGGATGCTGTCGTTGAGAGACGGTCCGGACCACAGCTATCGATGGTGTTTTTGAGAGGCAGCCCTGACCACAGCCAGCACCGTGTCCCGTACTGCACCGCCTCAGATGCACCGCCGGTGGGAGCGGTGCGTGCCCGCCCCGATCTTTGTCGTTGTGCGTGGACGCCAAACGGAAGACCTTGGATTCCTTTACGACGCATTCAACCGCTAGGTTATGTAAGGTCGCCAACCTCTCACGCCGATTGGTCGCGGGTGGACTCGATAAATGCTGTGCGTTGTGAGATTCCAACCCACGATTTTGCTATCAAGAGTTCGACGCTCTACCAACCGAGCTACAGCGCCCCCGATGTCACACGGCCGTTTTTGTTGGTGTCTCCCCTTCGCCCAGTGTTAACAAGATGACATTTGATTTCAGCGTCACGGTAATAAATAACCTAGAGGGTTGGTAACAAACTAAACGCTCACGATTTTGTCATCCAGAGCACCAATCTTAGACAAAATTACTGTTGAGAATTTTCATGTTCGAAAATACTGGACACACACACACACAAAAAATACCCAAAGCCGTGGGTTCTCAAGCACATGTTTTATCACAGTAATAGTGCACATATAGCTGTGAAATAACTCCAGGCTTTATCTAACAGTGTTCGATCTATTTTTGTCCACTGATGCCTCATAATGCAATCATGACCTACAAACCAGAACTAAGTTTGTAGTTTAGAACTGAGCACGCTTAAGCCTTGAGGCGGGCGGCACAGACAGAGCCTCACGTCTCGCTCGCTGGTGTTGAAGAGTGGTGCAGTTGGGTGCAGGATGGCCTTCTGCGCGTAGTAGAACATCTCGGAGATGTTCTTCAGGGTCCGCGCTGAACACTGCAAAAGTCGGACAAATACGCCAGTTGTTGCGCGGTGCCGATAAGGTATTTCCTATTGGGATAGAATAGGATATGGCACACACTATATGGCACATACTATGGCACATACTATTACGTGGTACAGGACAGGTGGCGACACATACTAGTATGTGGTAGAGGACAAGTGGTGACACATGCTACTACGTGGTACAAAATCCGGTGGTGAAACATACTATTGTGTAGTACAGGACAGGTAATGACACACATTATTACGTGGTACCGTACAGGTATTTTCTTCCCAAGGTGCAACTGCTCATCGACAGAGCATCATTGCACTGTAGCGCTACACCATGGCACTACGTTGCCATGGTAACCAAAAGCGGCACTGCGACAAAAGTCATACTTACCACGTGGTCGGCGGCACCTGTATTGCGCAACCCACGGCGGAACCGACTACTCGTACCGTGCACACAACCTGGCAGCCGCGACTTGTGAAACTGAACCCCGACTGCCCCTCAACGCACGTGTTGAGGCAACACATTCTCCACTCTCCAACACATTCTCCACTCTCCAACACATTCTCCACTCTCCAACACATTCTCCACTCCCCAACACATTCTCCACTCCCCAACACATTCTCCACTCTCCAACACATTCTCCACTCCCCAACACATTCTCCACTCCCCAACACATTCTCCACTCTCCAACACATTCTCCACTCTCCAACACATTCTCCACTCCCCAACACATTCTCCACTCCCCAACACATTCTCCACTCCCCAACACATTCTCCACTCCCCAACACATTCTCCACTCTCCAAACATTCTCCACTCCCAACACATTCTCCAACACATTCTCCACTCCACAACACATTCTCCACTCCCCAACACATTCTCCACTCCCCAACACATTCTCCACTCCCCAACACATTCTCCACTCCCCAACACATTCTCCACTCTCCAACACATTCTCCACTCCCCAACACATTCTCCACTCCCCAACACATTCTCCACTCCCCAACACATTCTCCACTCCCCAACACATTCTCCACTCCCCAACACATTCTCCACTCCCCAACACGTTCTCCACTCCCCAACACATTCTCCACTCCCCAACACACGCCGGACGCCGGCCGTCACGCGACCCACCTCGACGCAGGTCTCAATCTCGGCGAACTCGTTCATGATGGGGATGACCGCCTCCAGTGTGCTGTACTCGACCAGGTCCACCTGCACCGTCACACATCATGCAGTCACATTGTACACGCCACACCGTCACAGTCACGCAATCACAGTCACGCAATCACAGTCACACCGTCACACGGTCACAGTCACACAGTCACAGCAACACCTTCACATGCCACACCGTCATATGTCACACCATCGCACGTCACACCGTCACATAGTCACACGTCACGCCGTCACATCAGCACACCGTTGCATGTCACACCACCTCACGTCATACCGTTACATGTGACACCATCACACCGTCACACCGCCACGTCATACCGTCACACCGTCACATGCCACACGTCGCACGTCACACTGTCACACGTCACACCGTCACACCGTCACATGTCACACCAACACACTGTCGCACGTTACACCGTCACACAGTCGCACCACCACAGTCACACCGTTACACGTCACACGTCACACTGTCACACCGTCACATCTACATCGACCCACAACTGTAGCTGCATACTTCGCAGCTTGTACTCTTCAGGATGAGCGTGCATAAAGGGAGCTAGCCAAAGCGCGAGCAAATGTTTTTTAATCAATGTAAAACACTGTTCTCAGCCGGCCCGAACTAAACTAACCGCAACAGGGATACGGAACGAAAAGCCCCAAAGAGTGGCAATTTGAAATCAAAACCACGATGCTTAGCGATCAACGTCGTGATTTTGTTCACCAACGTGGCGGTAGTACAATGCAACACGCACCAATCCCACTGACTGCGGTGTCAGTTCGGTCTGGCGTCTTGTTTCTAGCTAAATATGATGAACATACAAATATATATATATATATATATATATATATATATATATATATATATATATATATATATATATATATATATATAACATATTGAACAGGCATCATAATCACAAAGAAGGAACGGGTTATTTTACGAAGCATTCAACTGCTATTTCATGTAGCGTCGCCAATCTCTCACGCCGACTGGTCGCGGGTGGACTCGGAAATCCCGCCGGTTATGGGATTTCAACCCACAATCTTCCGATCAAGAGTCCGACATCCCACCGACTAAGCTACCGATGAGCCCGCATCATACTCAGAGGCACTGGAATATTCTTGCTGCATAGATACAGTTAGGTGCATGATGGAATGCTCTGCAACCAGGTTACCGAAGTGTACAATATACACCACGTATCAGCCTATTCCACAGCCATGGCTGGAAATCCCGGGGGGGCGGATACACCCGACCAGCGTCGTGGTCTACCGCGTGAGGTTACCTTGTTTCCGACCAGCATCGTGGTGTGACGTGTGAGGTTACCTCGTTTCGTGGTCTAACGTGAGAGGTTACCATTTTTCGAGGTCTAACACGTGGCATTACCTCGTTTCCGACCAACATCGTAGTCCGACGTGGGAGGCTACCTTGTTCCGTGGTATAACGTGTGGAGTTACCCCATTTCCGACCCAGCATCGTGGTCGGACGTCCGTGGTTACCTTGTTTCCGACCAGGAATAGACCGGAGTGAAGGAATGCCTCATCCTCCCCGAGAACATGGCATGTGGCAACTTCAAACCAGCACGGCAGCCAGTAGTCCGTGACCTGAGGTCGACGGGGCACGTCATGTCACGGTATGTCACGGCACGTCACGGCATACTGCGTCACGGCACGGCACGCCATGGCACGTCACGTCACATGTTACGTAACAGTGCGGCACGTAATATCATGTCGTGCCACAACACGGCAAGTCACTTCACGGCATGTCACTTCACGGCATGAAATAGCCCTCATGTGTGGGCGTCCTTCTTCGCCTGAAAAGAACACGTCAGCCTACATATTCCCGATGTAGTTTATTCGCCATTTATGGCCAAGCAGGTCAGACCAAACAGGTCAGGTCATTTTGATTTTGAAGGCCAGGTCAAGAACGGACGTTGCGACCCGACGTGAGTTACGATCTATGGTAAACGAGGCAGGTCAGGTCAGGTCACGTAATTGTCAGTGCAAATACACACCCATTAGTTGCAACATGGTCACCCACTTCCCATCAGTTGGCTTCTACAGTAACTGTCACGGTCATATTGTCTTTGGAGAAAGACTGGGTGCATGGAGCGCTCCAATTAGCACGTTCGCTCTACATTGAAAGGCGCGGCGGCTGTCTAGGAAGAAGAACCTTGGGTTCTTTTATGACGCATTGAATCGCTAGGTTACACAGCGTCGCCAACCTCTCACGCCGATTGGTCGCGGGGAGACTCGGTAAGTGCCGTCGGTTGTGAGATCCGAACCCACAATCTTGCGATCAAGAGTCCGACGCTCTACCAACTGAGCCACCGCAGCCCCACGGCGGTTGTCTGTCATCACTTTATCCAGGGGGCGCTAAAACTCAATAACCAACCAACCTTATCCAGGGTGTCTTCGTCGTCGACGGCATAGATGACGCAAATGACATGAGCGCGCAGTACCTCCGCCAGCAGCTGCTCCTCGGTCTGCTCCAGTGCTGCCGGTTCAGGTCACTCCAGGTCAGTGTGGGTCACCTCAGGTCAGTGTGGGTCACCTCAGGTCAGTGTGGGTCACCTCAGGTCAGTGTGGGTCACCTCAGGTCAGTGTGGGTCACCTCAGGTCAGTGTGGGTCACCTCAGGTCAGTGTGGGTCACCTCAGGTCACTGTGGGTCACCTCAGGTCAGCTCGCAATAGCTGAGGTTATTCCATGTCATATATCAGCCCGGTGCGCCTCAGGTCAGCTCGAGTCACAATCGGTCACCTCAGAACGGCTGAGCTCGTCTCGGGTCAGCTGGGACCGTTCCATGTCTCATATCAGCCGGGGGCGCTTCAGGTCAGTTCGGAGTAACACCCGTTGTGCTGTGCTGTGCTGTGTTGCGCTTACTGATGACTTGGCGATTTACATTCGATCAGTGTGCTGTGTATGCAGACGGTTATGGTTTCCCATCATAGCCGCTGTTTGTCTGCAGACGATTAATATTTCCCGCCATACCCACTGTTTATCTGCAGACTAGTAAGATTAGGAGTTAAGATACGTTTGCTTCAAACCGGATGTGACGTCAGATTTAATGCGGACCCATTGTCACGACGTATGTAAACAATCTCTGTTGTAAACCCAGCGGCGTCGCATGCGGCGGAGAGGTCCAATAGCACCCATATCGCGCTGAACGAATTCAACATACAATTATCTCTGGTATGCTGGTTGGTTATTTGAGTTTTAGGGCGCATCGACCATCTCTGGTATGCCTGACTCTCGGCTTAACCACTGAGCTGCCGACAACCGGACAGCTAATTAGAACCACCACCAAATGCTCTTGCGACTCTCAATATAAGAAGTGCCGAAGAAACAACGAGCTTGAGACATGCTTGGCTTTGAATCCACTGACGAAAATGCATACGACATTATCTGGGTGTATGTGGCTGCACCTGTTGTATGAAAACTTTCAAATATGAACGCGGGCAGTTCGAAACTTGAATCAATATGTACTGTAACAGAGTTCGGAATCTCAGGAATGCCCATCGTGCATCCGGCCGATAAGCGTACCGCACACGCCGGAACTGGCTTATCTGGTGGTGGTTATTGTTTTTACGACACGTCGACCGTTGAGTCATGTAGCGTCGCCAATCTCTCACGCCGATTGGTCGCGGGCGAAGAGTAGCGACAGGTGAGACTCGAACCCACAATCTTTCGATTATGAGACGAGCAACTTACCCCTAGACCACTCGTCCCTACTGGCCTATCTGTGAATTCGTCGGAGAATGTGGCCCAATCAAAACGTGGCATTCCCCACATACCCAGACGATTATGCTCCATCCTGGCAGGTTGCTATGCCACCAGCCGTCACGCTCCCCCACAACTCTCGTCTGCCAGTGCCGTCGCCCGCCCGGTGCAGGCACATGACACCTTTTGACCTCGTCACGCCCCCCGAGCAATGGCCGCTGTCTCGACTGACCAATCATGGTCCGGCATACAATATAGCCTACTGCGCCGCGCGAGTTCACCAATAAAAACGCTGCTAGTTAGAAATGCTGTATAGTCTAGGCTGTGTCGTATATATACTGGTGTTTGAGTGAAAATAAAAGGAGAGAGAGGGTCCCAGGAGACGCACAGAGACGAACGCTGGTCTTTGCACTATACTGGGTAACGCCCGGTCGCATCGGTTGACTGCGCTGACAGCTTGAGTCAGGAAGATTCGTGGCCGACTCCCACAGCTGTTTGGTTCTCGGAGCTTCTGAGCCGACGTGGCTAAAGCGCGAGCTGTCCTTTACCGAAACCTGGGGTGTATCATAAACGCGCAGGTCCATTCCTAGACTACCCACGGCCAGGGTACTAACTACCTGACAGTACCAATAAATTCACTTGGTGATTTTTTTTATTCCCTGATCACATGAAGAATACCATTAGAACAATCAAACAACTTCAGAAAATATATTTAATGCCAACAGGGCTATAAGCTTCAATGAGTTGCAACATACATTGAATAATTACAAACCAACAAACATAGATGAACACTCACATAAGCATGCTGCCAACTCACATGAATAGTCGACGATATGTGTGGGTACTTTTTCGGGCGTGACATCGGCAGGTATTGTTATCTCCTCTGACCTTGCTGGCACCTCCTCTGGGAACTCTTCACTGACCTGGAGAAACACGAACAACAGGTCACCCAACGACCACCACGAACTGGGTGTTTAATACACTGGATACACTGCATGATAACACAGAATAGTTAGGTATTGGGCTTTAGGGCGCATCGACTCACACATAATATTTTTCATATTAATTCGACTATATTTGTTTCTACCCTAACACATCAATTGCACCATGCACATGTAAGGGAGTCAATTTTACTTACATGGTGGCCATAACCAAATAGGGGATGGCAAAGGAACAGTGAATTGAATTCAGGTGTATTCCGCCCCTGCCACACAGTGTATGGCTATACAGCCATCCTACTACACTCACCTATAACTGGTAGCACAGTAGACCAGCCGGGAAACACCTTACCGCACTATGTATGGCTATACAGTCTTCCTACTAAACCCACCTACACCTGACAGGGGGGACGAGTAGTCTAGGGGTAAGTTGCCCGTCTCACAATCGAAAGGTTGTGGGCTCGAGTCTCACCTGTCGCTACTCTTCGCCCGTGACCAGTCGGCGTGAGATATTGGCGACGCCGCATGACTCAACGGTCGACGTGTTGTAAAACCAGTAGCCAACCAACCAACCGATTGGCTGGTAGATTTAACGTCCCGTCCGTCACCCTCAAAATAGTCCAAAGGATTCAACAATGCCAACGCACCTGACCAGTGTGGTACTCCCAACGCCACAAACATCGCATGCCTGCATGACAAAACCATTACGGACGGAAGACCAGTGCCACTGTACTCGGATCTGCTAGAAAACGTTCATTGCTTGGAAGGTCTGCATCGAAGAAGAGCCTTCGGTTTTTACGACGTATTCGACTGATTAGTCGTGCAACAGTGTCGCTTACCGATGGTTCGTCGTGGAGCAGCGTCACTTCCCGATAATTCGCTATTTAACGGGGTCACTTACCGATGATCCGTCATGCAACCGCGTCACTGCAAGATGTTTCCCCACATTACGGTCCCACTTCCCGATAAATCGTTGTGTAACAGTGTCACTAATCGATGCTTCCCCGCCACATAACGACGTCACTTCCCGACAATTCGCTATGTATCAACATCACCTATCGATGTTTCCCGCATCACTGTCATTTTCCGATGGCGCGCCACGCAGCAGCACCACTTCCCGACGCCGACTGGCGGCGACACTCCCGGAAGTGGAGGCGGTCAGCGCGCCAGGACGCGTTGCCATGGCAATCAACACCCACGCCGCCACTCACCAAGGACAGGATGAGGGACGTCTTGCCGACACTGGGCTCGCCCAGCAGGAGGATCCTCACGTCTCTTCGGGATTGCACCATGGCGGCTGCGTGGAAACGGACTCCGCGAAACACGATGGAAACACAAATGTCTGTCTATGGTGAATATTGCTACTGAGGTGCCATTTTTTCTGATGTGGTCGAGATGAGGCCCCAGAATGGTATCTGTCAAACAAAGAAGCCATGAGTGACAATCCGACTACACTGGAATCAGCGTTACTCTTGCCATTGAACTTGGTAGTGATGAAAGTATGTTTCTTACATCAGTCACATCAACACAATCATGTTTATCAACACCAGCAGTGACATGCCAATGCCAAAGGTTTCTTGACATGAGCATGCTTCATACAGGAGTGTGGTAGCACCAACATACTACTCATAGCAGTCATGCCAGCACCAGCATGGTTCCTACAGCTATCATGTACACACCATCATGTAAAAATTCAAATAATCTGCATACCAACATTGCATCATCATCCTGTGGTGGCAATATTAGAAAAATGCCTGCAAACTTATCATCTCAGACACAGGCAAGGCTTTGCAGGATGCCATGCCTTGACTGGAAAAGCTCTAATCATTATGTCAATGGAGCTTTGTGGTGCTGAAGTGAACAATATATATCCAACACATATGTACTCAAAAGTGAGGTAATATATCTCATGTGAAACGTAACTGCATGCTGAAAATGATTCTGAAATAAGTACAAGAAATATGAAGTACCAAATCTTCAATTTCACTGAGCTTATTCGGTTCTGCATAACAATTGCATGTGCAAAATGAACTCATCACAATTGGCATCATATGATCTATGTGGCACATGTAGAACTGAAGAAGCCCAGTGGGCAAGAACTATCCAATTTGTGGTATCTAATATGCTGCATGTTTACATTGAAATAATGTTTGAACATTCAACTTCTTTATAGATGAAGTGTGGTCTATCTTACATAACATAGAGCTGTCCTGCATTGGGACATGATGGCATTAGACTCTGTCAAAGTGATGTTATCAAAAACCGCTACTGTTTTTATTTTGCCTTGATATGTGCCTAACAATTTGGCATAAAAATTAGATCGCTGGGCAATCAGCATTTTTTTAAAAAATGCGTTTGAAAAGAACCCTGTTTTCGGCATTCAGCGCCATATTGGCTGTGAGAACTAATCCAGATAAGTGGGTCAAAGAGTATCTCATTTTGATCGTCTTGACGAGCTGAGTCGATTTGAAGAACGCAGTATTGTCGAAAAATCGATAGTTAATAAAATATCAGTTATCATATGTCTTCTAATTCACCAGCAAATGTCCACTTTGGGGCATACAAGGAACTCTGAGGTTTAAACAATTAAAAATAATGATGCAGCCGCGGTTTCTGCACTTAATCATTTGAAGACTTCAGCAGCACTCACTGGGCATATCAATATGTACAGGCAAAGCTTCACATTTATTCGCTGTTTGAACTACATAGCAGCATGGTTGAGGGACGCTGCTTTGTACGCATGTGCATCACAAACCAAATACCTACCTGTTCGTTGCATGTTGAGACATTTAGATAGCCTTTCCACATCACGTTCAGACGAAAATCAGATATGTTGGTGATAAAAATTATTAAAATTCGCCGCGATCACCATGGGACCATTGATGCCTATTTTTACCCACAGGGACACATGTCAGCCATCAACCAATGAACACTGATATATCCAAGGCAAACGTCGCGCGAAGGTGCGGAGCACAACTGACTGGATGGCATAAAGCATCCCAGTTCTATCTTTAATGAAACTCACAGTCGTTTTAGCATATTCTCCATGTCCCTCTTAGTTGTTAGTACGGGCAAAAGCTGCCGGTGCATGTAGCCAGCACAGATGTAGCCGTCCCTCCTCTCCTTCCCGTACACGGTTTTTGCAGCTAGCAACATGTTTCACGCATTGTTCAACTGACTGACCATGCACGGGAAACTGTGGAATTGACATTGGCATGTTCACATAGCCGTCAAGTTCGAAGCTTGGTATGTGGCACGTGAGGGCTGGTTCGAAGGCGCCGTCCCAGGATATCAACTCCTGCAGACTATCCGCGGTCTCATTTAGTCTCTAGAGTTCTCCTGTGACGGACGTTGGGGTCTCCACGCCCATTTTTGCCGCGGATGCACCTGATACGTTCAACAGCGAACTGGCGCTCTGCTCCGTCATCGCTACAGATAAGTGTCTGGAGCACCATTTCGCTGTGAACATACCAGGCACTGGAGTGGAGGTACGACATCACGATGCCCACGACTTCCCCATGCTGCAGCTGAGTGAGCTGCAGCTGGCGCAGCATAAGCCGCGGCCTATCCAGCCAGTTGTGCTGCACCTTCGCGCGAAACCACATCGGATAGTAAACCCCCACAATTAATTCAACGATACGCCGGAGGTGTTTGCATGCAGCGTCTCCCAGGCCATGATCTGACACGTACACTGTATGTGCCAGATCATGGCCTATGTAGTGCATATCATGCTGCTATGAAGTTCAAACAGTGAATAAATATGAAGCTTTGTCTATATTTCTATGCCCAGTGAGTGATGCTGAAGTCTTGAAATGAGCCAGTGCAGAAACCATGGCTGTATCATGATTTTTGCTTGTTTAAACCTCAGAGTTCCATGTATGCCTCAAAATGGACATTCGCTGGTGTATTAGAAAACATATGATAACCGATATTTTCTTAACTATCGATTTTTTCGACAACACTGCATTCTTTAAATCGACTCAGCTCATCAAGCTGATCAAAGAGGTACTATTTGACCCACTTATCAGGATTGGTTCTCACAGCCAATATGGTGCAGAATGCTGAAAACAGTCTTTTTCAAGTGCATTTTGAGAAAAATGCTGATTACCCAGCGATCTAATGTTTATGCCAAATTGTTAGGCACATATCAAGGCAAAATAAAAACAGTACCCATTTTTGATAACACCACTTTGGAAATTCTCAACACAGGCTATGATGGCATACATCTCCACATGCTAAACTCATCAGTTCTGTTTTTGGCTTATCTTGGTATTTTTATGTCATCTCTCTCTGGGGTATCATCAATTTTCTAGAAAGGTTGTAGGTACAGGTGTCACCAGCAACTTACATGCATTCTTCCTCAAATAGATTCTTTCTCAAGTGAGCACCAGAAAGTCATGTACAAAGGACATGCAAGCTCATGAAAGCATGTATTCAAGAGAAAAGACTGCATGCAATATGGACCCACAGCCAAGTTTTCATCCAGTTTCTTCAGGAATGCATGAATCACATTAACAGTGGCTGACATATTGCCAAAAAAATACCATTGCAAATCTGGTGAATCCCCACCACCAGACTTGATAATGAGCATTGCATCAGCATAATCACCTGGTGTGTTCGATGTAAGGTGTCATGTTGCCTGGTCATTGTAGAAAATGCTTCTACTTTTCCATAAAACAGCACTGACAAGTTAAAACAGCACTCTGAAGTCTACTTTGCAAAGATCAGTATGGAAAAATGGAAAAGTGGGAAGTATCCATAAATAATTTCCAAAAGATGAAAGAGAAATTTGTGGCTGGAGCATGGCTGCAATGAAGCATGCTCCTTTTTTTAATGTTATCTGATGGGCTGTGAACTGGACTGAATCTTGTGCAGTAATGTTTCTTCACATCAACATAAATAGAGATGTTCACCAAGATATGGCAGATACTGCTCCAGTTCAACAGAATGAAGCACAACATTTGGGTAGTTGATGGTGACTTGGATACATTGTTGATATAAAGAAAGTGCGAGGGATAATACTTGAAGATTACCAGCACCTAGTCAGGGGAAGAGTGGAGGGGATTCTGAACAACTATGATTCATATAATTTGCATCATGCAACAAATAGCTCTACTGCTGCTTGTGTATGCCAAACCAGTAATTGTGCTGTACTTACTGAACAAAAAAATGAGGAAGCTATCCATATTCAGATAATTCCTTTCTATGAAAATCCTTTGGCCACTTGCAGAGCAAATTTAAAACAGATAATTATTTTGTATTGATGTGCTATATTCTGAGCAAAAAAACTTGTATTGTGCAGGATCACTTCACTGTAGCTGTTGTGGTATCAGCTATTAGTAGCCACTAAAAAATACTGACATAATCATAACAAAAATATTGGAGGTTGCTTCCTTGTTATTTTCTTAAGTCAACCATTCTGCAGACTTTGCTAGCTCCATACAGAAGTAGTAGAAATATGTGATTAAACACATATATTTTGGTAGAGAAAGGTCCATCACTTATGAATAGCTCCATATTTTTGTTATGTCTATGCTTAAGGTGATATGCAAGACATCCAAAGGTAGGTGTTCTGGAAATGTAACATGTTCAAATACACCTTCCCCTAGTTAGTTATTTGGGCTTTAGACCACTCGGACCAGAGTTGATAATCTGTACCCATACCTAAGTACCTATGTGTCTATGGTGTGAAGGTATGAATGTGTTCAAACCATGGTCTACAATGGACATATCTGTATTCTTCCTGTAATCAAAGCAGGCTAGGTAGCTGGGGCCAACTAGAAAGCAGCATTCAAGTTGTTAGGTAATGAACTGCTTTCTGGTATATACCTTAATCAAATACACTTCGACATGGGCTGAAAACCCCTGGATATCCATGAAAAAAGCTGAAATATTCCCCCTAAATCACAGACCAGGTACATACACACCACACACCCACCTACCTACCTACCTACCTAGGTACCTACCTACCAGCCTCCTATTCAATGGTAGGTGGCTAGGTATTTAGTGTCGTTAAGCATAAAGTACAACGGCAATGAAGTTATAAGCCTTCATACAAATATATTCAAATGCCATTATTAGCTCATAATACGAACTACTACAATTATGAAATTATCACTCACATCCACCCCAACCCTCCCAAATGATGATGAAGCCGAGCCGTCGAAGCGCTTCATTTGTTATGAGTTTTCCGGCTGAAAAAAGAGCGCCGTGTATGCCTCAATCCGTCTATTGCCAAAATATGGTAGCTTCAGTGAGTCCAACAGACAGCATATTTTTACGAAACTTCCGGTACCTTTCCATGCGTTCGTTTACATGTCTCGTGATTCAGACCAGAGCAGGGGCAAGGCCAGGGGTGTCGTTTTATATACTTTTGAAGCGCAAGTTCCCCGTCAATGTTGGCTTTGTCCACCCAATAATTTGATATTTGAACATGGGGTCCTACGGAGTGTCCCTGCAATCCATTTTGGGTGCGCCTGCCCATTGCCGTCATGTATTCCCCCCTCCCATAATTTTAAGAAATCAAAGCCCATGGGCAAGGGTGTCACTTTGCATGCGCTAAGGGGGCAACTGGCTCCTCAATCAGGGGCGTCGCCACCGGGGGGCAGCGGGGGAAATCCCCCCCTACCGTGAGCCTGGGGGCGCCGCACCCTCCCTGACATTTGAGGAGGCCCCCAGGACGAAAAGGTGGCCCCAGGACGAAAAGGAGGCCCCCAGGACGAAAAGGAGACCCCAGGACGAAAAGTAGACCCCCAGGACGAAAAGGAGCCCCTCCAGGACGAAAAGGATGCCCCAGGACGAACAGGAGGCCCCCAGGACGAAAAGGAAACCCCAGGACGAAAAGAAGGCCCCAGGACGAAAAGGAGGGCCCCAAGACGAAAAAGAGATTCTAGAAATTAGGGGCCTCCAGGAGGAGGCCCATAATTTGAAAAAGAAGTCACCTAGGAGAGGGTAGAAGGCCCCAGAAATCAAGAGAGTGCCAAAAATTGGCACGGAGGCCCCAACATTGCAAAGGAGTCTCAATACGGGAAGGGAGGCCCAATACAATGGGAGGAGGCCCTAAGCAGGAAAAGAAAGCCACTGGATATGAGATGAGGTTTCGGAGCAGAGACGTTGCTACCGGGATGGGGGCAGCGGGGGCAACCGTCTCCACCCCTTGCCTTAAGACTTGGGGGGTGGGCGCCCCCTGTAATTTGAGGAGACCACTATCCGGAAATGCATAAGACAAAAATGTGAGCAAGGAGCCCGACAGAACAGAAGATGATGCTGTCAAAGTGGATCCGAGGCTGATAACGAGGCCCCCAGGAAATATAATTAGGTTCCTGTGAGAGACATAGAAGAGAGATTGTGAGGAGGCCCCCAGGATGAAAAAGAGACCTCCAGGACGAAAAGGATGCCACTGAGACGGGCAAGAAGCCACCCAGGGTTACACGAGAAGGCTTCCGATGGGTGGCAAGATATTCTTAATTTGTTAATTGAAACGAGGCCCCAAAAGGAAAAAAAGGACCCTACAAAAAAAAAAAATGACAAGAGATATTTATCCGGACGAAAGGGAAGATGGGTAAGAAGGTCCCCAGGAAGGAGAGAAGGCCAAGAAACACAGATGAGGCCGACATTTAGAAGACGAGCACCCAGAAGAGAAGATTTAAGACTAGACGCAAAACAACCCAAGAGGATAATGAGGCTAAACACAGATGAGGATGACTCAAGACGGAAAGGAGTCCATAATTTTTAAAAGAGTCACCTAGAGAGGGTAGGAGGCCCAGAAATCAAGAGAGTGCCAACAATGGCACGGAGGCCACTAAATGCAAAGGAGGCCCAAATAGGGAAGAGGCCCGAAAGTGAGAGGAGGCACTAAGACGGAAAGGAAAGCCAGTGGATGAGATGAGGTTTCGAGACGCAAAAATAGGTACCAAAACGAGTAAGATTCCACCAAAATAGACAAGGATGATCCAGAGACATGGCAGGAGGCACCTAATTCGGAAGAGGACGACACAAGACTGGAAATAAAACCCCATGATGAACGAGGAGGCCCTAAAATTGGAGAGAAAAGCCATTGGATAAGAAAGATAGCTCCCAGGCGGAAAACAAGCCTCGCAGGTGGCCAAGAAGGTCCCCGGGAAATAACAAGGCCACTGAGATAAGAAAGGTTGTATATAATTTGGAAGAGGAGGAACCTGAGAGAAAAGGAGTCCACCAGGAGATAAGATACCACCCTTAAGATGGGCGAAGTTCGAATCAAAACGCAGAGCAAGAAGTCCCCAAGACGTAAGAGCAGGCCCCTAATTTGAAAAAGGACTCTAGAAGAGAAATGAGGGCCCGCCGGACTCGAGAGGTGTCCCCAAAGAGGAGTAGGTCTACAGGACTGAATGATGCCCCGAAAACCAGAAAGACTTCAAAGAAAATGAGAGAAGGCCCTTAAGATGGCAGTGGTAACAGGTATGAAGGGGAGAGAGGTTTCTAAAATTGAAGATTCCCTCAAGACTGGTAAGGCTTTGCCAGGATAAAGGAGGAGGCCCACGAGCCGTGGCAGGAGGCCCCTAATTTGGCAGATAATGTCCCCGGGATATGAGAGGAAGACCCATGCCATGGTAAAGGCCCAAGGATGTAAGAGAAGGCCCTTCAAGACGAGAGAGGATGACATTGAATATGGAGGAGGGTAGGACATAAGACGTTGAAAACCGGTAAAGAATCTTCAGGAAATGGGACGAGATACTTATGACGCGAGATGAAGCCTATAAATTTGCAAGAAACCCCTAAGGGATGGTAAAAGTCGTGCCGGGGTGTTTCAAATTTACGGCATGGACCAAAACAATCCGGCCGGGGACCCTGAAAATCAAGCTGAGCCTGAGTGTACCAAAAATTTACGACGGACCATGAAAATAAATATAGTGGAACGACGGGTCGTACCATTCCACAACAGTCTCGTTGGGACCAAAACAAATGAAGCAAGAGCAACGAAAAACATTCCGGACATGGGTCCAACTCTGAAAAACACTCACAAAAGCACACAAAAGTACAAGAGCACTCCAACTCTGGGGTCCCAACAATGACGCCAAAAACCCTAAAACGTTTTAGACTCAAAAAAGTGTCGAGACAGCTAAAGCTCGCACTATGGATCCAAGCAAATGACGTCGGGGCCCAAAAGATCACGTTGGACTATATAAAAAAAATCGCGTCGCAGCTTTTAAAAATCACCCTGGAGGCCCAGAAGGGCTCGCCGGGACCCAAAAGTTGCAGCTGCTCCAAAAATATATTCTTAACATATTCTCCTTCAGTGGCCGCAGTGGTATATCAAAGGGGAAAATTCACCCTCTATCCTGAGGCATAAGCTCCCAAGAATCGTGCCTGGCTCCAAAACTCGCGCTGGCGTCACCAAAATTCGCGTCGGTCCACCAGGATTCGCGCAGGGGTCTCCATAAAAGTACTTCTGGACCCGGAAAACTCGTTCCGAGGCTCGAAAACTTGCAATAGGAACCGCCGAAATCGCGTTGGGTCAACAGCTAAGTACAACGCTTCCCACAAACTCAAATCCGCCCCCCCCCCCCAAACTATCGCGCTCGGGACCCACAATTACCACAATCGGTGGTCCCGCCGAAGCTCCACAAAATTGGCGTTTAGGCCCGCACATAAGAAGTGTGACCACAAAAACCAAATCGGTATCCGAAAAAAATCAAGCTGGAGCCTTCCAAAATAAGAATGGATCTAACAAAAGAAATGTCCTGTTCAAGAACTTGGCTCTGGAGCGCCGAACATGCAACCAGATGCCTTCACAAATTGCGTATGGCAGTGAAAAACATACCGTATCTACAAAAATCGAGGTGAGATGCAAAAACGTGGCGCCAGGGACTCGAAAAATCAGCCCGGGATTCGGAATTGAGACAACAACAAAAAAAATCCACAAAAATATCGTTGAGGCCAGAAAACTGACGTTGGGTCTATGGAACCATGCGCCTGGGCGCGATAAACCGTGCTGGGACTAAGAAACACCGTACCGAAGCCACAACATCGTACTGGAGCACCACAAATGTGCGTTAGAAGCCCCCCAAAAAACACAACAGGAGCCTAAGAGCTTAACGGGGGCCGACAATACAACTGGCCTTCCAAAACGCGCATAGTCTCCCAAAAAACGGCAGGGCCTTAACGCATACGTTGCAGTCATAAATAAACATACCTGGACCTCTAAAAAATACACAAAATCTCTTATGGCACACAGAGGTCATAATGACGCACCAGGGCCTGAAAAAGAGGCTGGGATCGCAAATGGCAACATGGTTCCAAAACGAACAAAAACACCGGGCGTTAAATGAAGACATCGGGATCTTTGAAAACGCCCTGGCACGCAAAAATAAAATCATCGGTATCCAAAAAAGCAACAACACACTGAAACGAGGAGGGATTTCGAAAATGCATTAGGCCGCTGCACAGAAAGACCGAGGAAGGGCCTCGGTTCGACAGCCATTCTGGGAGGATAGCAACAAAGATATCAGGTGCGTCAAAGCTGAGCGGAATCTGCATTTCATAACTACCAGAAAATGTTGGAGGTAGGAAATTAATAATCGGATTTAATTACTCGACTTTTCGCAGCGAGCGCCCATACTAAGCATTGCAGCACGTCAAATATGGCGCAAGTTTATCATGTGACAGTAACTAGCAAAAGGCAGAAGGCCTAGCAGAAACCGTAGCATCGTACGAAGTGTTGCGAATGCGCCGAATGCGCAAAATGAGTGTGCACGTGCACGGACGTTGGCGTCGTGGCGACCGGGTGATATGAACTGGAATGCCTGAAATTGGGGAATTTTACATTTCAAAGTGATGGGTAATATATTTTAAATTTAAGTTGGGAGGTTTAATACATTTTCTAAACTCCTACTCGTTGTAGGGCTTTGTTGCTTTTAATGCACCGAGGATATTTTTATGTGTCAGGGCGTTTTCGAAGATCCCATATGCTTATTCAGCCCTTGGTCTTTTGTTCGATTTGGAACCATTTTGTCTTTTGTGGCTCCAGACACTTTTTCAAACCCTTGTGCATTATCATTGTCCCTGCGTGCCATAAGAGCTTCCAGTGTGTTTTTTAGAGATCCATGTATGAGCTTTAGAGCTTTACAGCTCCATGTATGTTTAATTGGGCCTACAACGCATGTTTTAAGACCCTGTCGCTTTTTGAGAGATTGTGTGTTTTAGAGCGTCAGTTGTATCTTCGGCCCCCGTTGTGCTCTTGGGGTCCCACTGTGTTTATTTGGAGCTTCTAACGCACATTTGTGGGCCCTAGTTCGGTTTTGGGGCTTCGGTGCGATTTTTCTGTGTCCCAGCCTGACTTATCGCTCCCAGGCGCGTGGTTCCGGGTGTACCCAACGCCAGTTTTATGGGCTCAATGCGATTTTTGTGGATCCTTTCTAGTTTTTCTCTCAAAAGTCCGAATTCCGGCCCGTCATTTCGGGACTCTGGCGCCATGTATTTGTATCCCATTTCGATTTTTCGAGATTCGGTATGTTTTTCGGCAGTGTACACAATTTGTGAAGGCATCTGGTAATATGTTCTGTGCTCCAGAGCCATTTACTGACCCTGCCAATTGATTTTTGGGGAATTACTCCTAATTTTCGAGGGCTCCAGCTTGACATTTTTGGATACCGATCCAGTTGTTGAGGTATAGGTGCAATTTCAGCAGTGTGAGTTTATTTATCAAGGGATACCAAAATAAAACCGTAGAATTTGGTGCGGGAGTTAGAGTTGAAATCCGACGAATCAGGAAAGATAGTGGTAGATTAGGCCCCTCCATAGGATAATTCAGTTGATCACTAATCATTTCATTTCAATAAGGCCCCTTTGACAAAATAGCGGTCGAAATTCCAGGCGCGTGAATTTCTTCGCGAATAATTTGTTATTTTACCTTGTTTGACAGGTGCCTTGCAGCCAGCACCAAATGTTAGAAAAATTCGCAAATTCCTAAGATTACGATCAGAAAACCAATGCAAGGCACTTCTTGCTTTCACCTTCGCGAAATTATCGTCCTAGGACTGAGAAATGATCGCTTAAGCTTTGCTTAGGGCATGAAGCTGGTGGCAGTAAATAACAGTAGTGATGAATCCAACTATATTCAGTCATTTTTGAAGGACATATTATTATTACCCTGGTATGGCCCAGTTTTCAGCGAAAAATAATGATTATTGCTATTGCGTTTTGAGTAAATAATGCACCATGCCAAGAACAAACAGTACATTAGTATGAAATCATGTTTCCCATTCCCGAACCATACTAAGGGCCTAAGACAATAGGAGGCCCTAACACAATGGAGGCCCCTTTTTCGGGGAGCAGGAGGCCCCCTTTCGACCTTGCCCCCTGGATGAATTTCGTGGCGACGCCACTGCCCTCAATTAGACTGCAGCCTAATTATTAAGCGTTAGTTTGAGTAAGTTGGAGTATATTGGAGTCACTCCGTTCTGCTCTGAAGACGCACGGGCACCCGGAGCAGCTACTCCAAGTTGCTCGGAGCAGCTTGGAGCAGGGTCAGGAACAGACCCAATATTTTAACCCGCGCCGTCTTTCCTGTCAAATCCTCCCACCCCGTCTCGGAGGGGGGCGGTTGAAGACCCCCCTCTAAAATCCAAACTAAGCATCGCACGAAAACGAAAGAGGTGTCATCGGAAAGCGCTCGATAAGTAGGGTCCGGCTCCACCCCAAAAAAAAAAATTCCCAAAAGAGACGTCACCAGGGGGCTAGATTTTCACGACTTTTCCCGACTTACATTATGTTTTTTACTATCGGGAGTTCATTTTGGGGGATATATGAAAAAAAAAAATGATTTGGAATGAGAAAAGGACAGCGAAACCGACCAGGGCTATAATTTTTGTTGGCCCCCCAAAAATAAAAATTAAATATTTTTTTTGAATTTCAAAATTTTTAGTTTTCAAGTTTTCTTTAATTTTCCTTTTCCAATGCGTAGAGCAGACCGAGAAACGTTGTTGAAAGTCAACTTGCCCTAATAAAAAATGCTTACTTTAGCCAGAATCCTGTGTTTGAACTGCAATATGGCAAATACGCAAAATTTATGTAGTCAAAAACGAAAAAAAATGAAAAATTCAACTGATACGTTTTGTTGTATCCGTAAAGATAAGCAAACGCTGAAAATGTCATTAAAATATCTGGATCCGTTAAAGCGCGACGACTGGTTGAACGTTTTTGGAGGTGACCTCACTTGACCTTGACTAACTCGTTGACCCTAGATGACCTGACCTAAAAATTTTGAATCAGCATGTCAAATTGATGTGGAAAAAGGTATGCCAAATTTGGGCGCGCTGCCGCGCGCCGTTCGTCCGCTATCCGCAAAAAAAACCTGAGGGGCCGGTTGAAGACCCCCGAGACGGGACGGGTTAATTGAAATCAAGTTTGTTTGTTTATTGGGTGGTTCACGACGCACTTTTTGCATGTTCACGGCTAATGGCGCCACCCACACTGTTTTGCCGTTGAGCCGCGGGATTGGGAAATGTCCCCGAATGTTGAAAGTGTTGAACCCGGGACCTTTGGTATCCAGAGCTCAACACTTTACCCACCCAGCCATCCCCGCCCCTGAAATCAAGTTTACTGATCTCAAGTTGGTTTAAATTTCGCGTTTTTCGCATTTAGTGGGAAAGAATGCATTGCGGGTACGTTTGGGCAGCGATGCGTAGAAAATGATCAGGAGCATGTTATAGAATTCTGGTTTCGAACATGTCAGAGTTTAATGACAAGGTCAAGTTCATCATCACGTACCTATGTTCTAAACGTACCATCTTAAATATTACTCTACACAGAATGCTGCTGATCCTCGTGAAGTCATACGTAAATTCGGTTCCAGTGCCACCTGGTCGTGTTGCATGACATTCGGTGAGCAATCAACAGCCTTAGAGGACCGATCACGTGCGATCCAACTTGATACCCTGATATTTGACCTGATATCTAACCTGATATTTGACCCGATTTGACCTTTATATGGAATTACGTTCGAAGGAATGGGCGCATGTGCGAATGCTAGGGTGTTCGTTACGTCAATTTACAGATTGTCTCTGCGTGACAAAGGGTCGGATCACGATGTCAGAAAGCTGGCCATCTTGTAAAGATGTTTCTTCGTCCCAAATTATGCACCCAACGTCAAATGTGAAGTACGGTAGCCACGTAAGCAGCGACGCGGGCAGGATTTATGAAGGAGCACCACCAAAGGATGTGGTGAAACGGAGACTGCCTTGGGCAGCCTTTATTTTGAGTACTCGACGGTAACTTTTGGGGTCCGGATGCCAAATTTTGGAAGACCCGACTTCCACTGTTAGGACACCAGCGGTATTTTATTTGTGGCCGGCAATATTTATGTGGGGCCCTCGACGTGAATTTGCTTATTCCCGACGTAAATGTTGTGGCCCAAGCGCCATTCTGTGCTACCTGCGGTACAGTTTTAGATGCTATCGCGAATATTTTGGTAATAAAATGTTAAAATGTTCATATACTTCTAAAAAGTCGCTGCCTTATGTATTTTCACCACATTGGCTGCCAGTGCGGGGAGGGGAGTGAACTATCTATTTGCCCGCACGTGGATCCCCCAGTGTTCATAGCGTATTATGGTCCGCCAGTGTGTATGCCCTATTATGATCCGCCGGTGTTTGTGACGTATTATGGTCCGTCAGCGTTTATATTTTAACATGGTCCGTTAGTGTTTATGCTTAGCATGCGCCGGCAGTCTTTATGCCCTACAGTGTTTATGGCGTATTATGATCCGCCGATGTTTTTGGAATATTATGGTCCGCCAGTGTTTATAGCGTTTTATTCTCCGTCAGTGTTCATGATTTATAATGGTCCGCCAGTGTTTATGCCGTATCACGGTCCACCAGTGTTTATGGAGCATGGCAATTCAGCTTGAGCTTGGGCCGTAGTGCAGTGTAATTCAGCCTTGTAACCTTCATTTTCTTGGAGCACACAGCGTCACTCCCTACCAACTTAACACCATTCTAGCGCCCCTATGGTGGTGCATATTCTTGAAGATTGCTTCCGTTCTCCAGCTTCTCCAGAAATTTTGATGGCGGATACTTGTCCAGGGGACGGCATTTCTCCGGAGGGGTGCGGAGGTTCGTCATTGTTTTTGGATACATTTCCAAAGGCCGGGGTGTACTCAGGGCAATGCCCATTGCGAGCAAATAATCCCGGTTACTCCACCCCTCCCCCTGAATCATTCAGGGGAGCGTCACATCCCCTAAATGGGCACATACTCCCATTTGCCGCCTCCCACCCCTTGAATTTGCTAATGGGTGTGAAGAGGTACGTTCGACCTGCTCCAGTTCGCCCGACGAGTACTGGCCACTCGACAGCACGTCCTCGGCATCGCTGGTACACTCCACACTCCGATGGCACTCCGACACAGGTGGCGTCCTGCCATCGGCGGCCGCCGCGCTGGTATAAACAATGTGAACTGTAGAGGAGTGTAGACTGTAGAGGAGTGTAGACTGTAGAGGAGTTTGGACTGTAGAGAAGTGTAGACTGTAGAGGAGTTTAGACTGTAGAGGAGTTTAGACTGTAGAGGAGTTTGGACTGTAGAGAAGTGTAAACTGTAGAGGAGTTTAAACTGTAGAAGAGCTTAGACTGTAGAAGAGTGTAGACTTTAAAAGAGTGTAGACTGTGAAGAGCATAGACTGGGGAGGAGTGTAGTCTGTAAAGGAGTGTAGACTGTAGAGGAGTGTAGACTGTAGAGGAGTGTAGACTGTAGAGGAGTGTAGACTGTAGAGGAGTGTAGACTGTATAAGGAGTGTATGCTGTAGAGGAGTGTAGACTAGAGGAGTGTAGACTGTAGAGGAGTGTAGACTGGGGAGGAGTGCAGACTGTATAAGGAGTGTATGCTGTAGAGGAGTGTATACTGTAGAGGAGTGTATACTGTAGAGGAGTGTAGACTGTAGAAAAGTTAGACTGCATAGGAGTGTAGACTGTAGAAAAGTGTAGACTGTAGAGGAGTGTAGACTGTAGAGGAGTGTAGACTGTAGATGAGTGTAGACTGTAGAGGAGTGTAGACTGTAGAGAGTGTAGACTGTAGAGGAGTGTAGACTGTAGAGGAGTGTAGACTGTAGATGAGTGTAGACTGTAGAGGAGTGTAGACTGTAGAGGAGTGTAGACTGTAGAGGAGTGCAGACTGTAGAGGAGTGTAGACTGTAGATGAGTGTAGACTGTAGAGGAGTGTAGACTGTAGAGGAGTGTAGACTGTAGAGGAGTGTAGACTGTAGATGAGTGTAGACTGTAGATGAGTGTAGACCAGCGGTGTCCCACCGTCGGCGGTCGTGACCGCGTGTTTGTGGACCGCTACCGGCCGCTGCGTCGGAACCGATGTAGACTGTAGACAGACTTGCGCTCGACTCGAGTTGAATCGAGAATCAACTCGCGAATCATTCGTTTTTGGACGAGTTGCGGGTTGAATCGATCCTGTTTCCAAAAATATATCTTGAGTCCTGAGTTGAATCACATCTTTCTTTCTTTTTTAAAGTCGAATCATGAGTCAATCATTCAAATATCATCTGTGGGCAGTGCACACTGAAGCATATGGCTCATAAGTTTCATACCGCTGAGTCAGATTTGAATCGATTCAAATTTCTGTCAGTCTATTTGAGTCGCGAGTTAAATCAGATCTCAAGATCTATGAGTCACATGTGAGTCGACTAAAAAAATTGAATCGAGCGCAAGTCTGTAGACCAGGGTCTCCCAAACCCATGGTCGCGACCCTTTTAAGGGTCGCGGAGACTTTTCTGAGAGTCGCGGACGGTCTGAAATGCATATGCATGAATTTTAACATTACGAAGATTAAAGTGATTTTGTATTGCCTAATTTTGAAAACGGCCATCCAGAATTCTGAAAATTTACTGATCGGAGACGTTAAACCATATTTAAGTTCGGATGCAAACAGAAATAGATCTAGTGAGGTGTGTGATGTACAAGCTTGCATACAGATAGCGGCAATTACTTCAGTTTCAGAGATTGTGGGAACAGTTGCACTTGCATGCAGTGTTCCATTCCGTTCCCACGGTAGTGGACGTCTCAAACCAGAGGGGATGCTCATATCGCTGGTCACGGATTGGCTGCATTCAAATCTAGCGCAAGTTGATTGGCTGCATTTCAATGCAGTGCAAGCTTCCGTTTCCGCCGAATGCCCGTTTCAACGAACTTGTGGTCATCCTCAATAGATTGAACGGCCATTGTATTGTTGTTGGCCTTGCTGAAAACATTAGCATCTGGTATGGTGATTGAACTTTTTTTTACCATTTTATAACAATTACTATCAAAATATTTGACTCTGTTGAGTGTGCTACCATCATGATGAGCAAGTGGAGCGAAGTGTTACTGTTATGTCCAATGAAAATCGAGTTGAAAATGTACTTTTGGAAAAATTTCAATGTTTCGCTCACTTTGGAAACGATTTGCGTGTGATTTTCTGTTGTTACGTAGTCAAAGTCAAGTGTGTCAAAGACACCATGTTTTATTTACTGAATTGGGGAGGATGGATGTAAGAAGACGATTAACAATTGATATAAAAGTTCTCTTAGCATCTAGTGGCCGAGGAAGTACCTATTTTCAGTTATTTTTCTGTTGAATACCTGCAATTGTTTTGTAAAGTTTTAATTTCAAACTGACTAACAGGCAGCCAAGAGTTAATGATAAAAACGCGCGCGACGTCGAGTGATCCTTCAGTACTATATTTGCTCGCTCGTTTGACGCTCAACAAAGAACTTTTTACTGGTACTAATGATATAATGAAGAAATATAATTCTGGTTATCGCACATAATAATCTTCTATTTTACTAGTTAACACCTGCTTTGATGGAACTTTGTTAACTATTGCAGCGACTTCTCACTATACTTTGTAGGCTTGTGCCTGTATTTGTGGCCTGCGCATGACGTGTGTGTGTGTGTGTGTGTGTGTGTGTGTGTGTGTGTGTGTGTGTGTGTGTGTGTGTGTGTGTGTGTGTGTGTGTGTGTGTGTGTGTCTTTGTGCGTGTGTGTGTACGTATGTGCGTGTGTGTGTACGTGTGTGTATGTGTGCGTGTTTGTATACGTATTTATGTATGCGTAAGTGTGTGCATGTGCGCACATATTCGCTTATTGTTTTCCTCCTTCCAGATCTGAATACAAAACTGGCTGAACGACGAACACACTTGGCGTACAAGTCTGATTTTTTAAAATATGGTTTTACTGAGATGAAAGACCGATCTGGCACCGTACGACCCAAATGTGTTCAATGCCTACAAGTCCTCGCAAATGAATCTATTAAAGAAAATAAACTGAAGCGTCACCTGCATTCAGTTCATCCTGATTTCACTGAGAAACCTCTGAGTTACTGGAAGGACAAGAAAGTTTAAGCCAAACGAAGTCGGATCGATGCTCCATCTAGCACAGCTTTTTCTCTGGAAAATGCTTCTCTGGCATCCTTCGAGGTGGCGTGGATGATTGCGAAATGCAAAAAAATCTCACACAATCGGAGAGGAACTGGTGAAGCCAGCAGCAACGGCAACGGTGAAGGCTATTGGTGAAGCTAATATTGCGAGTAAAATCGAATCGGTTCCACTTTCGGACAACAGCATTAAACGGAGAATTGAGCTTATTTCTGAGGACGTTTTGGCTCAATTGATTGCTGCATTGAAAAAGACAGGCAGATTTTCATTGCAGACTGACGAATCGGTTGATATTTCTGGTAACCCCCAACTGATGGTTTTTGTGAGGTACAAAGGAGAAGACGACATTCGTGAAGAATTTCTCTTCTGCAACGCCATGCCAACCACAACCACCGGAGAAGACATTTTCTATATGATCGATACATTCTTCAAGAAACACCAACTGGATTGGTCAAATTGTTTGGCTGTATGCACCGACGGAGCTCCCTCGATGCTGGGAAATCGCCAAGGTTTTGTGAGTCAGGTGAAAGTGGAAAACCCCGATGTCATCATAATCCACTGTTTCCTGCACCGAGAAAACCTCGCTTCTCGTGCTTTGCAACCAGAGCTTCATGCAGTCTCGCATGGTGGCATCCAAATTGTGAACTTCATCAAAGCGAGGGCTTTGAATTCACGCATATTCCACAAAATGTGTGAAGAGATGGGTTCGAAACATCAAGATTTCCTGTTTCACTCCAACGTCCGTTGGCTGTCTCGTGGTAAGATTCTTGGAAGGGTTCTTGAGCTTGACACTGAAAGCGAGATATTTCTGTGCGAGAAAAAACATGCTCTCGCTGATCGTTACAAAGACGCTGCCTGGCTGGCGAAACTTGCATATTTTGGTGACATATTTATGCATCTGAATGAAATGAATTCAGACATGCATGGCCTAGGTCATACCATGGTGGACATTAGTGAAAAAAAATTATCTCGTTCAAGAAAAAATTGCTCTTTGGAGAGCAAAAATGGCCAGAGGGAGGACCGCAGCTTTTCCAGAGCTAAGTGCTATGCTCGAAGATTCCGTAAAAATATCTTTCGATGGGATCAAAGATGTTCTTGAAGAACATCTGAAGAATCTTCAAGAAGAAATTAACAAATATTTTCCTGAAAATGTCGAACTGAAAAAGCATAGCTGGATCAGGAATGTGTTCAGCGTCGATGTCAGTGAAGATGGAGAGGCTATTCCTGGATTCCAAGAAGAGCTTATAGGTCTCCAAGAGAACCAAGTCGAGAATGAAAACTTCGAGAACCTCCATTGTTCACAATTTTGGACTAAGCTGAAAGATAAGCCCATTTTGTCTCTGGAGACTGAGAAAGCTCTTCTTCCCTTTTCGACGACATATCTAAGCGAGCAAGGGTTTTCATCCCTGGTTAGTATCAAAACGAAAGCAAGAAACCGCTGGCATCCGCAGCACGATTTGCGTTGTGCTCTGACAATGAACATCAAACCAAGCTTTGAAGATCTTGTTTGCCAAGTGAAGCAGTTTCACGGCAGCCAATGAGGCTTTTCGTTTGCAAATACACAGTTTCTTTTTTCACGCAATACAGTTGGTTTTGTTTTCGATGAGTTTTGTTTCGTTAGGCTCGTTTTAAATACATTTGAATTTATTTTAATTTAGTTTTTATCTAAGTGTTGGTAAAAATTACTTAACAGAGGTAAATTTAATTTTATATTGTAATATTTAGCATAAATATAACGTAGCACTATGAATATTTGTAGCAAAAAAAAAATAAACTGCCATTGCATGTGCGTGTACTCATTTAGGGTCGCCGAGTAGGGTTAAGATGTAGGGTCGCGGCCGAAAAAAAGGTTTGGGATAGGCGGCTGTAGACTGTAGAGTGTGGACCGGCGCTGGTATATACACACGCACAGGACTCCGTTCGGTGTCCTACCGTCGGTAGCCTGCGTGCCGCGCCGGAAAATCGCCATATAAGGTCAGGTGGTGGTGATTGCCTGGCGCGTGCCGACCGACTGTCGGCAGGCTGCCCCTCCCCCGCCCCCACCACCGCTGTGGCGGCCACGCACGTACAGGCATTGGGAGCAGCAGGACGAGATTCAGAACAGGACAGGACGCAGAATAGGGCAGTCGCAGAACAGGGCAGGATGCAGGACGGCACAGAACGCGGAACAGGACAGGACGCAGAACAGGACAGTCGCAGAACAGGGTAGTCGCAGAACAGGACAGGATGCAGAACAAGACAGTCGCAGAACATGGCAAAATGCAGAGCAGGACAGGATGCATAATAACAGGACAGAACGCAGAACAGCACAGGACGACCCAATTGAAAGGAGGCAGATTGTAGTAGGTATAGCGCAGCGCAACCGAAAGACAGAACCAGAACTATATCAAGACGGGGACAGGACAGAATGGGACAGGGAAGAGCCAAGCCAGACAAAGCAACGGGTCAGAACGGAAGTGTCAGACTGGGTCACACGGAACGCATGACACCCAGAACAAGACAGGGTAAGGCAGGACCACCAAGGGGTACCACGGATCTGGGCGGGACAGAGTGCGAGGGCAGACGTGGTACAGCCTCGACGTCACTCACGCCAGAACCCACAGTCAGCTGGCGTGTCGTTTCTGGCTACCAGCTGTGGAGTTGATGTGCGAACAGCCACAGGCAGTTTCATGATATTGTTGCGCATTTTGTATCAAGATATTCGTCAGAGGGTAGATGCTGCCCCTCCCCACACCCCCACCCCCATCCGCCCACAGTGGGCTGGGGGTAGATCGTGTATGCTTCCCCCTATGGCTCGGCTAGGCTGGGACTTGGGCTCTGATATTTCTTGACTTCTTATATACGCATCCATGATATACTGTTAGCTGGATAAACTCAAGTATCGTCACGGAAGTTAGCCACGCCCGCGAATGCAAGATGTGCACAATTTGTTCGGCAGCGGACACCGATTCAGAGCTGATTGCAATCGTTCACGAAGAAAACCGTAGCACGGTTTAAAAAAAAAAGTATCTGGTGACCGCGTGTTACCGTGTGAATTTGGTTGGGGAACGAAGTACCTTTTTTATGGCCCAAGATGACATTGGGCACGGCATCCACCGGGCCGCGCTTTCTCAGGCGGAGGGACCGACAAAGACCGCAGAACAGGGGCGGATACAGGGGCCACTCTGCCTTCCCATGGAATGGTGCCGCCCCTCCGGCCGAGAAACTTTCGCAGCGACATAATCGGCGTCTTTCTGAGACGAAAAGGCGCTCCTTCGGTATACTCGAGTACACGCCGGCTCGACGAAATTTTCAGCCGAAGGAGCTCCTCCGAGGAAATGTGTCGCCCACCTCCCCCGATGAGAATTCCTGGATCCGCTCCTGTCACGGACAGATCCACGCCAACTTCTACCGTCGCTTGGACACGCAGGTTGGACGCGGGATCAGCTCCTGACCCAGCCGGGGTCACACGTTCACTGAGCCGATATGAGCCTGCCAGGCATACACGTATGTCTTATGTAAGCATACAGCAACGACATACAGTACATTCCAGCTTAGACCCTGTCACGCAGAGCACCGTGTGCCATTCGAACGAATCCGCAATAAACACGCGGTGATAAAGCCATTCGCAAATATATTATTACAAAAACAAACAGCTTCAGCCAAGACCACACAACTTGGCATTTCACAGCACAAGACACTGCTCGTTTTTTTCGTGCATGACGAGCTGTATTAATGCGGGTAAATAACTGAACGTGGCACAAGACACGGTAAATGTAGCTGTGACCTTGGGGTGGGTTGGTGTCTGTGCTAGACTTGGCCCATATTGGTCTGTTCCCTCAGACCTTGTCGAAGGTTGTGCGTCGGCCACTGTCCAGCAGACACCACATCCTTAGGATCTGCCCCGCCTCACCCTTGCACGATGCACGTGCAACACTGCCGCACCGTTCGGGCGATTCTGTGTCACAGTGGCTCTCGGCCACGTGTCTGGACGCCCGATTGCACTGAGCTTCCTCTCTGCCTCCTTTATTCTCCAGGATGTTGCACTGAGCCTCCTCTCTGCCTCCTTTATTCTCCAGGATGTTGCACTGAGCCTCCTCTCTGCCTCCTTTATTCTCCAGGATGTTGCACTGAGCTTCCTCTCTGCCTCCTTTATTCTCCAGGATGTTGCACTGAGCTTCCTCTCTGCCTCCTTTATTCTCCAGGATGTTGCACTGAGCCTCCTCTCGCCTCCTTTATTCTCCAGGATGTTGCACTGAGCCTCCCTCTGCCTCCTTATTCTCAGGATGTTGCACTGAGCTTCCCCTCTGCCTCCTTTATTCTCCAGGATGTTGCACTGAGCTTCCTCTCTGCCTCCTTTATTCTCCAGGATGTTGCACTGAGCTTCCTCTCTGCCTCCTTTATTCTCCAGGATGTTGCACTGAGCCTCCTCTCTGGCTCCTTTATTCTCCAGGATGTTGCACTGAGCCTCCTCTCCGCCTCCTTTATTCTCCAGGATGTTGCACTGAGCCTCCTCTCTGCCTCCTTTATTCTCCAGGATGTTGCACTGAGCTTCCTCTCTGCCTCCTTTATTCTCCAGGATGTTCCTGAAGATGCCCAATGTGCGGCGCATCAAGCCAGTCGTCGAGTCATCGAGTCCTCGAGTCATCGTGTCATCGAGTCATCGACTCGTCAAGATCGAGTCACGCTCTCATCCTATGCTATGTATTGGTCAGATCACAGACGCATAGCCCAGAAACCTTGGTCCGGACCGTATCAGATTCCACTTTCTGGTCGCGTACAATGAATGTTGACATTTTGCCTAAAATGCGACATATGGCGCGTCCTGATCAGCTGTCATGATAAGGCGTTGCTAACCGCTTTGCACAGTCCGAAGTTTTCTAGATTTTCACGAGTAAAATGTGTGCACAATTCCGGTGTTATGGCCGCTGATAAATAACTGCTGGCTATCCAGCGGCTCCGAAACTTCCTGGGTATGCCCAGTGGTGGCGACACCCATTGGACGATGACATACAGGTGTGTAGTCGGGGCCTCCTACCCATCGGCGAGAGGCCGCCGGCATCGGTGGCGGAGATTCATCATAACATCCAGAGTTCATTTAGTGGCAATGTTCATAACGCCTAAAGCTCACAAGGTCCAAGGACCATAGCGTCCAAAATGCGAAATTGGCGGCCCGTACGCCGGACAATAGGACCTCCTACCCAACGCCGGGAGGCCGCCGGCGTCGGTGGCGCCCAATACACAGGACAGACGGACCTCCTACCCGACGGCGGAGAAGCTGCCGTCGGCGCACTGGTACTCGGGGCAGCAGTCCGGGTACACGGCGAACCTGTCGCCCTTCACCAGCCAGCAGTTTGGGCCGCTGCGAGATAGGCCGCACCTGCAGCAAGCCGGTACGTCAGCACCAACACACACCAACGTCAGCATCAGCACACACCAACCTCAGCACACCGCACACCAACGTCAGCACCAACATACACCAATGTCAGCACTCGTACACACCAACGTCAGCACCAACGCACACACACACACACACACAACACAACGTCAGCACCAACATACACAACGTCACATCAACACACACCAACGTCAGCACCAACACACCAACGCCAGCACCAACACACACCAACGTCAGCACCAACACACACCAACACACCACACACACCAACACACACCAACACACACACACACACCAACACACACACACACACACACACACACACACACACACCAACGTCAGCACCAACGCACACCAACGTCAACACCAACACACGCCAATGTCCGCACCATCACATACCAACGTCAGCATCAACACATACCAACGCCAGCATCAACACACACCAACGTCAGCACCAACACATACCAACGTCAGCACCAACACACACCAACGTCAGCACCAACACACACCAACGTCAGCACCAACAATATCAACGTCAGCACCAACACACACCACCGTCAGCACCAACACACACCAACGTCAGCACCAGCACACACCAACGTTAGCACCAACACATGCAAACGTCAACACCAACAAGCATCAACGTCAGCACCAACACACACACAAACGTCAGCACCAACACTCATCGTCAGCATCAACAAACACCAACGTCAGCACCAACTTACACAAACGTCACTACCAACACACGCCAATTTCAGCACCAACATAAACCAACGTCAGCACCAACAAGCACCGACGTCAATACCAACACATGCCAACGTCAGCACCAGAAACACTAACGTCAGCACCAACAACACCAATGTCAGCACCAACACACCAACGTCAGCACCAACACACAAACGTCAGCACCAACACAACGTAGCACACAAACACTAACGTCAGCACCAACATACACCAATGTCAGCACCAACACACCAACGTCAGCACCAACAAACACTAACGTCAGCACCAACATACACCAATGTCAGCACCAACACACCAACGTCAGCACCAACGCATGTCAACGTCAGCACCAACAAACACCAACGTCAGCACCAACACACACCGACGTCAACATGAACACACATCGACGTCAGCACCAACACACACCAACGTCAGCACCAACAACGCGCCGCGTCTGCAACAAGTCGACACGGCAGTACGAACAGAGCGACCTGGATCAGAAAACCGGCGAAAATTCGGGCTGGACGGAAGCGTCATATGTCGAAATTGAAAATTTTAACATGGAGACGAACTTCTTTATGTTCGGAGTTTCCCTTCAGTCCCATCCGCAAAAATTTCGTTAGCTGCCATGGCATGCATTTATGTTCTTTTATGTCATTAAAATGATTTTTATGTTTTTTTTTTCAGCTCCCCGAACCTGCAACCATAAAATATGAATCTTAACAACAAAATATATAAAATATTTATGTTCCGACTTCGAAGCGCCAGAAAATATTTTAGTTCACTAGACACCGTCTCCAAGCAGGTGCATAAGCCGCTTCAGTCAACATTAAAAGCAAAGCCAAAAGCAGTCTTCATTTGAATGGCGAAAAATATTTGTGCGGTCGTCCCCACATATGTGCTTTTGCCTTCGATGATGCCACGGAAAGATCTGCCTTTCTGTGTTTGCGTTTTGGGAATTATGCAAAAACTGTGCAGTGCTTTTCACCCACAACTGAGTATGCGAATGCGACTCAGTCCTGGACTTGATCTAGGGACGTGCCTTTGGCTATGCTGCTTCCCCTTCTGTTTCTCTCGAACTCTGCACCTACGGTACTTTTTACTTACGAGACGTACTCCGCCATCAGCCGACCATCAGATTCTAAGCAGCCGATTCTTTGACAATTCGCTCGATAACGCGTTGTATTCACCTTCAGATAGGTGTCTATTCTTGACATGTAGCACTCGTTTTCGTGTCCTGAAAGGAGACGAAACGCTTCAGTCACAGTACACACATCCACACACACAGACACACAGACACACAGACACACAGACACACAGACACACAGACACACAGACACACAGACACACAGACACACAGACACACAGACACACAGACACACACACACACCACACACACACACAGACACACAGACACACAGACACACAGACACACAGACACACAGACACACAGACACACAGACACACACACACACACACACACACACACACACACACACACACACACACACACACACACACACACACACACACACACACACACACACACACACACACACACGCGCGCGCGCGCGCGCACAGTTACAGTGCATTAAGTAGAGTGCAAAGCTTTATTGGCTACTTCATGGGGTATGATATAACGCTACTTTGTATGAAGTACGTGTGATTAAGAGCCTGCACCCCAGGGCCCAAGCCCGCTGATCGTTCATTTTAGAGCTTCGTCGGAATATCTAGGGGTCTAGTCTAATTTGGAGAAGGGACACCTCATAAGAGGGGGGTAGTTCGCAGGATCTTCACGCTCAGAAATTAAGTCCAGGAGTATTTTAGATGCCCAGTTAATCTTCTCTCGACACATTTCAGGCGTAGTTCGTAGGGCAAACAGGGAACTAGACGTATATGTTATACCATTGCAAGCCGACATCAACAATGCAAGATTCAGTAGTAGTGACATAATCGCCACATGTTCTCCCTTGCTCGATTTATTCCAGAAAACATCAGCTTCATTTCAACAGTTGCGGCATGCCCCAATACATTGCGAAGCGATCGGGTTCGACACAAATTCCTGATTCGGTTTCTGTTCAAAGGTCCCGGAGGGGAGCGTCCCCCACTCTTAGCACCCAAAAATACATCAGATCGAACGAGAAAATAAAGTGCTTCAACACGCAAAACCCGAGTTTTTCGGATTGCACAGCAGAAATTTATTTATTTAATCACCTTTGGTTTTAGGTCGCTCCCTTAGGGAAATGCTAGCTGTGCCACCGGTTCTGCCTTATGGTCATTCTGGGAACTCCCTCGCTTTCCTATGGTTCATTGCTAAAACACTTCAAGTTCAAAACAAGTTCAATTTTTGGCCTCACGACACGTCAATTTTGACCTTTTGTCTATCGGGAACATTTTCAAGAACACAATTGACGCCTGCATTCCGTTATTTTCTCTCTTCACGTGGCAGTTCTATCGGCCCACGTTCGAAACACCTTGGCGATATCGAGGGGGGCTCAGGTCGGCGTGGTGCAGTCGGGCCTGTTCTGCGGAATCGCCCGCTCAACGGCGCAATTCTTCGGCCCAGAATCTTGGAGTAGGTTTGTTGCATGATCGATAAGATGGTTGTCTAAGGTTAAACTAGGGTTTCGTGTTTTGTCTAATCTATGGTTTTGTTGTGTGCAGACGATATGCAGACGACACGTGGCCAGATTTGTATTGTGCTTCTACTTGCCGATGCTATCTTGATTTATCCTTTGTATTTAGGTGGTTCGTATTTATTTAATTGTCATTGTATTTGCATTATTATTGTATTATTATTTAGTGTTGCATTATTGTATTTCCTTTAAGGACCTAAAGTTTTTCGGTTTTTTCTAAGTTCGCACTGAAGGTCAAACTTCGAGAGCCGATATCTTAGTGAAATCTAGATATAAATTATACAACCTATATATCGTTGGAATCGCAATGAGCTGGTCTTTGGATTCCTGTGGTCAGGTTTTGGTTTGTGGACATTTTGAACATGTGACCCCGTGACCTCGGGTAAAGTGACCAGTGGTTACCCCTTGAACAACGATATTGATATGATTATTTATGTAAAACGAAAGCCCCATCATTTATCTTTCCGATGGAAGAATGAAAATAATGTATATTAGAAGTCTAATACCAGGTTCTACAACAAATATTGGGTGACCTATGCGAAAAAGACGCCTAAATTGGCTGGCTATTTGGTAAGCTTTGTCTCGCCGGTGCCTCTGAAGCGTACAATACCAAGTATGATGCCGAGACATTTTGCATATGTTGCTTAGTCACTTGCTTCTCATATTCAGCGCAGACATATTTTGACTAAGCATGGCTGATATAGCCAACAGCAAACTGCCAAACGTCCACTGTCCTCTGAAGCCCGTGTGTACTTACCGGTGTGCATCAGGTAATGTTGCACATCTGACTTCATCGTATTCCACCCTGGTCTAAATGTGAGTTTAGTGTTGGAAATAGCATTAAGAGGCATAGCAAAATTTGCCAAACATATCCGTAGCACGCCACGATGTTGCACTCTTTCGAAGAACCGGAGAACAAAGCTTACTGAACAGCAGGCCTATTTAAGCGGAATTGTTTTTCGCATAAGTCAGGCAATATTTGTTACAGAAACTGGCATTAGACGCTTAATATACATGGCTTTTATTTTTTCACCAGATAGATAAATGATGAGGCTTTCGTTCTACATAAATAATTATTTCAATATCATTGTACTAGGGGTTACCACACGTCATGTTATCCGAGTTCACGGGGTCATATTTTCCAAAGTTGCACAAATAAAATACTGACTTCAGGAATCGGACGATGAGCTCATTGCGATTCCAACAATACATAATTTTCATAATTTATCTCTACATAACACTAAGATATTGGCTCTGAAAGTTTGACCTTCAGTGCGAACTCAGAAAAAACGCCCCAGACTCGTTAACCGCTGCTTCGATTGGGCTAAAAAGCTCAGAAATTGCTTCAGGGCCCCAGATAACCCTGCATGCCAATTTTCATCAAAAATCTGTGACAGGAGGGTGTTAGGTCATGTTCGAGATATGGTGGACGGCACCATTAGTGGATATCGAACGCCGTCTCGCACGACCAAATCGGCCCGGTAGTTACCGAGATATCGCCGGGGTCGAATTTCCTCCACCCTCCGCTAGGTGGCTCATTGTCATCCCTCGTGGAATAGGTGTGACTGCGAATAGGCAACGGGCGGCGGCTAGCCTCGCAGGTGGCTAGCCCGTTTGCCAGATTAAAATCCAGTGACTTTCTACTCCGGTGAGTCTGTCACTCGGATCTGGTTAGCTGACAGGTCGTCCTCGAGCCTTCGCTGCCACTACCTGAATGCTATTTTGTGTTCATTATTGTGTGATCTGCATGTTGGTTGGTTGGTCATT
Source organism: Imbricaverruca yamaguchii (assembly GCA_034440575.1). Lineage (NCBI taxonomy): Eukaryota > Metazoa > Arthropoda > Thecostraca > Neoverrucidae > Imbricaverruca > Imbricaverruca yamaguchii. Next base: position 1,426,172 of record JAOTOL010001583.1, on the reverse strand, counting down.
GGTTTCACGACACATCGACCGTTGAGTCATGTAGCGTCGCCAATCTCTCACGCCGATTGGTCGCGGGCGAAGAGTAGCGACAGGTGAGACTCGAACCCACAACCTCTAGATTGTGAGACGGGCAACTTACCCCTAGGCTACTCATCCCCTGTGATCTGCATGTGATTGTTCGTGTCGCAGCTAGCACAATTGTGCACCGATGCTTCACACGTGTTCACATTTCCCGAGCAAGTGAAAGCGCTCGTGGCGACATTAGACGGCCTGTACGTGCGCCGTGCGATTTATCGATAGCGGGTCAAGTTTGCCGAGTCGAGTCCCACCCGGACGTGGCGAGTTTGCGGACGAAAGTCTCACCTGGCTGCTCTTCGACCAGTTCTACAGAGTACGCCGCTTGGCAGTGGCACACCAACGCTGCCAGCAGACAGACGGCCACAGCGACGCGCATGCTGAAGCCCTGATGCACTGGTCGGGCTCCTTGGCGCACTGTTCACTCCCGCCGACCAGGTAGAAGTCCCGAGGTCCCGAGACGGCGCCACGCGCCGACTTTATACACAGCCGCCGGCGATAAGTTTCCAGAACCTGCCGGGCGGACGGGAATCCCGGTCAGGATCAGCTTGTGGTCGCTAACGGTGCGAGGTGCAGTCGGTACGCCGCAGCGGCGATCGTATTCTGTGCCGAGTGGCACTGCAGAGGGATCGTACGTGTGATCTGTCGCCAGTGGCGGACCCAAGGAGGGGAACTAGCGCTACGTACACCCTCCGCCAAGCCCCCTCCCCTCCCCCACTTAGCAATTGAAAATACACTGGATCAAACGGTAACTTTTGAAAATTTCACCACGCAAAACCGAACATTTTCTTCGCAAAAGTCAACACCCGTGTGTCTAACGTTGGTCGAGCTGAAATGGAAAACGGTAGACCGGTTTTGGAAACACGCATTCCACTGGAGATGGACGCACACAAGCATAAACTACTCAACGCCGCCTGTGTCCCTGAACACTGATTTGCGAGTGTCGTAGTCAAGATAGTCGTAGCCGCTGCATCCCGACACGACACGCGAGCTGCACAAAATGGCCGCCGGCAGACACCGCACGTGCAGTTGGTGTTTCCCCGCCGCCCACGTGTGGTGGAACCGCTTACGTCCAGTTGTCCGAAACGCGTCTGGTTTCCCGGCGTTCCAGGTGGATGTACGTAATGCCGGCTGGCGTTCCCTGCAAATTTCTCGCGTAGATGAAGGCTGCAGGCAGTTAAAATTTAACCTCCTTATAAGCGGAAAACTTGTGTCGGATATTGGACGTTTCATGACACCCATGTGACCTTGCACGACACAATCAGCCCAAGCCCTTCGCGTCCCCATACAAAATTCCTGACGTTACTTTGCCACCGTGAAGCGCAATTACAGCTGACCATGCATCGACAAACGTGTCACCTGAGGGAAACGAATTGTCGCCAATACGAACTACAACGCTATACGTTATACCAAAACAAATCATGTCCTTCTACAGTCCTATCCACTCCCCCCCCCCACCCCCACCCTTGCCGCGATACGTTCCTCCGCCCATGAATTTCTTTTCAGCATTTGCAATGAAAAACCGCATAAGTGTTCGCATATTTTCTAGCATCAACACCAAGCAGTCCCCGTTCCGTCAGCTCGATCAGAACGGCGGTCTGAGCTCCGGTTTGTCCCATCTTTAATATACTCGTTAATATGCGTCATATACTCGCTAATATTTAATAATATGCGTCGCACAACCGGACCGGCGAGCAGGCAGCTTTCGCGCCGCCGCCTGCCCAATCCCTCCGAAGCTACGCTAATTCTGATTGGCCGGCGCCGCCGTTTGAACAGTCCCAGCCGCGTACGACCCCTCCCCTCTCCGCCCGCCTGCGTGGCCGGATGCGGGCGCCGGCGCTCAACTGCCGGCGCCCCGCCCCCGCCGCGGCCGTTGGGGACTGCCGCGGGCAAGGCGCTCATAAAGCGCCGGCGCCAACCGTCCCGCAATACACGAGAACTTCGACGAGCAGGTAGGGGAGGGAGGGGGAGCGCCAGCTATCTGCAGGTATGTAGCGCCTCCCATAGATGAACTAGAATATAGACATTCACGGACGTAGACACATTGGGTGAAGGGCGGAGTGACCATGGTGCTCACTTCGGTAGCGCCTCCCATAGGAACTAGAATATAGACATTCACGGAGTAGACACAATGAGAATGTGACCATGGTCTCACTTCGAAATATACATTCACGGCTGACACAATGGGTAAGGCGGAATCATTTTCCCTTCTGGGAACTCTTGTCATGAGCCAGGGGTGAAGATCCCTATGCTTTTTATGGGGTCTGGACCCACCATCTTTATCCTGGTCACATCAACTCTTGTTCTCTTAACATGGGACCATGTGGGTGGAGTCCCCCTATCAAAGTGGCAGTGCCTATTGTATCCATTGATTGTGCCTCATCAATAATTGTCCAATTTCTCCACCCACGTCATTTACCCGGCAAACGTCGCATGTAAGGATGTGATTTAGAAGTAATATGCCCTTTTCCGCTCTTCTTTCAAACGTTCCCACGCCCTTGACCTATAATATATCAGTTGATTAATTGGCTCAATGGCAAAATATAGACTGCAAAACTGACTTCATGATCAACTTTGGAACTGTTGGACTACGCCAACAAGTTACTTGGGGTTCCAATATGCACCGCAGTCATTCAATATACCTAATCATGACTACAGCCTCATAATCACACGCGAGATATTTTGGTTCAGCTTTGGCTAGGATTCATATGTGAGGGGGCCGCGGCAGTTCAGTTGGTACAGCGTCGGCTGCGACAAATCGGCGTGAAAGGTTGGCTACGCTACATGACCCAGCGGTTGAATGTGTCGTAAAAAGAGCCCAAAGAATTCATATGCAAGAAATATAAACACCATGACGCGGAACGTGCTTTTGTGGTTGGAAATACGGTCCAGTCTTCCTCTTTCGAAATGCAGCAGTTTTGCGTTGGAACTGATCGCTGTATTTATCGAAGTGCAACATGTGCGTAAGCACCCCGCTAGTGCACCCGGGTGTATCTAAGCCGACTGACCTTGTTTCCGTCAGAACTGCACCGAACGTCGCTTTGCGTGCCCGCTTCAAACCTTGCATCGCTGCTGCTCTACGAGTGTAGCAGGGTGTGGGGAATTGGTACTGTTGGCCGTCGGTGGCAGGGTCGGGGGCACGTAACATAGCAACTCGCCCGTCCGCATGCACGCTGAAAAATGTTTCGATTCCGGATGAAAGCGATGTTTAGCCGGTGAATTATCTCGAACACGCAAACCGAATGATCCTGAATTTAACCAGGAGTTACACAGAAAGAATAAACACAGTTGCATATAGCCAGGCGAATATACAAGGTCAGATCAGGTTTGTCCCAGCAATCCTGATCAACGCCACCAGCTGGTACTATGGGACACAGTAGGACACTATGGGGCACTATGGGGCACAACGGACAGATTCGCACAGCAGTGGACTAGTCAAATCTATTTCGTAATCCGACTGTCTGGACCAGCGTTGGAAAAGTGGCCCTTTTGGAACTTTTGCAATCCAAAGAATTATACACTCCGGAAAAAATACACTCCTTGCATTGCTGGATGAAGACATATTTAACTAGCAAGACAGCTAGATGCCATTATACAATAGTGATAACTTGGATGGAGAGGAAAATTCAGTCATACTGGGTCCCCTGCCACATGAAGTTTCCAGTACAATTGAGGATAATACACATTTGTTATTTCGGGTCATCTGTAGGCACATTCCCAGAGGAGGGAGGAGTGGAGCCGAAAATGAGATGCCAGCCAGATTGGAAGAATATCAGTTTGCTAGCATGCATAAGTACAACATATGTCAATGGATGGCAAAATATGGATCACTGCAGTCTGAATATGATCTTAATGCCACTGAACATTCCATCTTCCATATCATTCCATAACATTCCATTTGTGCATGTGCGATTTCTGGTGATGTGCAGGTGAATTAATAAACAGCCACCAATGCATTCATGTGTATGTTCTCCATTTGTGGACAAACCGCAGAACAGAGTCCAGATGTGCCCAGAAGAATGTATGGATGAACACCAAGAGCTAGAGTGGCATCCACACAACTGGTAAGCCACAAAGTGTAGCACTTGCCCCAAATCTCCAAAATACTGGTGGATATCAGCCATGTTTTGCTACAGCATAGGAATTGTCATGGGCACTATTACTTTTCCACACATGTTTTACACACATTTTGCCTCCATGAAGCATACAAAGGTATTAGGTTTGGCTAAGTTATGCTATATTATGTTGTTTTTTTTGTAAGTTATCCATTTATCAAATTCCTTTTGGAAGCATTCAGGATTATAAAAAAATTTTGGATTTTTAAAAACACTCGGGCTAGCATAGGCTGTTTGGTTAGAATAGGCCATTTACTTTTAATTTGTTAAAGGAAAAATGCTTATACAATTTTTATGAAAGAAGGCTTTCTTGCATCCAGTTATGCTGCAGCTTTTTCTTCATTTTTAACATCATATTTCATGGTATATTTCCCAACCAAACCCGAGCCACTTTTTTGGTGTCATCTTGCTACCCAACTGCACTTGCCAAAAAAATGTGCAGTCACATCATGTAAGTACCTACATTATGAACACATTCGTAATCATTGCACGAAAAATAAATTTCAAGAAATCAAATCACCTTAAACTGCAAATTTGTCCATTCAGAAAGTCACAGACCAGAAATGTTAAAAGTATAATGGTATTCAATGGAGAATGGGGACAGGATGCACCTAATAATTCCTCAACATTTCATGAATGCACAAATAATGCTTGAATGCATGCATATCTATAATATCTGCAGTCAATGTGCACTGGAGAGGCCCAGCCCCCATTTTAAAAGAAAAACATTCACGCTTCAAAATGTGGTAAGTGAAAACAAAATTTTCCAGACAAAAGCAAAGCAATCAGTTTTGTTCATTTCTACGCTTGTCAGCAAAACATCGCAGCAATTAATATTATCATGTCCTGCTCCTTGTATTATCTGAAGATATCCCGTCACACAACACAAACTTACAGCTTTGGTTTATCCAAATCAATAACTCGAATTACCGCGAAGATATTTGATATAGGTAAGTAGGTAGGTACCTACATAGTCAGATAATACAGCCTATAATACCTCGAGCCAAACACGCAGTCAATTCCTTCCAGATAGCGGCGAAGAGCTTTAAAGAAAATCCTTCGTTGAATAAAAAAACCACTACGCTCCGCTTACCAAATATGGGACTTCACCTTCACCAGCCCGACCGCGTTCTTGGATTCAATGAGTTCACCGCTCTCCATCTCCCACTCCGGCCGGAGCTATTTGAACCATTGCCACGAAAAGCCATGGATAATGCATTTCTTCTTGGTTCCTTGGAGAATGATATGTTCTGCATGAATTGGGATGGATAAAACCGTTAATATTTATATTATTAAGCAGTCAGGAGCGATATACATAAAAGATATCTGAAGGATTTTCCCCATGAAAATTGCCTGAATGGTGCCAAAACGTTCCTAAAACCTGCTAACACTTTGCTCCAAAATGAAGACCCATAGAACCATAAATTTCACCTTCTTTCGATTTCATGACTTATATTGTTTCCGAATTTCATCAACAAGCGGGAATAGTTGTATTAATGCCACTCCGACCGCGAGGTTTCCCCACTCCCGACAAATTCAGATTTACGTGTGTTGACCTAATCCTCTACACTCTTGTAAGCCTCATTCTGATCCAATGATTAATTTCTTCCCACAGTCCTGATTATTATTAATTGAGAAAAAAGTTCCCTGTAATTCTCTTGGCAGTTTTGTCTAACTTATTTTCATTTTTGGTATTTCATAGCAATCATGGCGCGAAATGAGACGCTAATTTCCGCTAGTCCGTGACGATAGTCTGTTTTACAGCAGCAATTTGCCCGCCCGTCTAGTCGCTTTTCATTGTTTGTTTGTTTGTTTATTGGTTGGTTCACGACACACTTTATGCACATTCACGGCTAATGGCGCCGCCCACACTGTTTCGCCGGTGGGCCGCGGGATTGGAAATGTCCTGAGTGGCGCTAGAGTCGAACCCGGGACTTTTGGTACCCATAGCCCGACACCTTAACCACTCGGCCATCCCCGCCCCAGTCGCTTTTCATCCTTCTAAGGCTTCTACTAAACATTCCAGACATGAACTAAAAAGTGCATTGAAATACATTTAATATTAATAAGGATTGACTTCAATATTTTTTCAGCTTTCTTATTTGAAAAAGAAAATTTCATCGTGGAGAGAATAAAAGATTTTAGACGGATTGTTTTAGTATAACTTTCCTTCAACCATTATATATTCCGAAACTCATATCCCGAAGTAACATTTTAGACCCAGCGGTGCACGAACGTCCTGCTCTCGAGGTATGTTGTGAATTTGTGTTAGTTATGCGGTGTTGGCACCTATTCTAGGAGTGGCAGGTATTGATATATAAACTTGGTTGACATCGATTAAATATACTTTTTGATCATTTTCTCTACCATTGCTCAGGAAGTTGCCTTATAAGTCATTCACGTAACGTGGATGACTTCAGACGACGATGTGTGGTGTACCCCATCTGGTTGTCTGTGAGACACTAGGATAAGAACCTAACAAATGACTTAAAGGCGTTTTATTCTTGAGGAAGAAGAATTATCGGGTTATTTTACGACGTATTCAACCGCAAAGTTGCATAGCGCCGCCACCCTATATCACACCGATTGGTCGTGGGTGGACTCTGCAAATGCAGCCGGCCGTGAGATTCGAGTCCCACGCTCCACCATCTAAGCTACCGAGGCCCCTGGGTTTTTATTCTTCATTCCAGGAGACATCACTGCATTTTCAAAATTTATACACTTCGTTATATATAAAATGTATATACTCCGTTACTTGGTGCTTCAACATACACCCCATAATTTGGCAAACTGGGAAATTATACACCCCATAACATAGTGCTTCTCAAGATTATACGCTCCATACTTTGGCAAGCCCAAAAATTATACACTCCGAATCCAAGACCGAGAAGTGAAAATCCAACACTGGTCTGGACCAATGTTCTCCAGGCCACGCCACTATAGGCCTGACATCGTAGGTCGAAGGTGGTGTTGTGTCCCCTCTCTCGGCTTCCGTCGGTTCGTTTCCAACCACTTGTGCTTGGCTCACAGTGGCCTTCGCCAGCAGCCACCAACGGCTTGACCTGTCATTCGACGCTTGTCTTGGTCGGACCGAAACCGGAAGAACCACCAGCCGCACCGTCGCGTTCACGAAAACGCATCTCCAGGTTGGCGTTCACGAAAGCATCGGCAGACCAAACTGCTGCCAGCGAACAGAACAGAAAACTGCCACCAAGGCTGCCACTGCGTGTTTCAGAGCGGGCGCTGCCACATGACAAAGCTGGCGTGGCAGAGCGGACTGAAAGACACGGGAGGGCTGATTCACCAATCGGAGCTGGGAGAGCCAACAATGGTTTGGGAGGAGCAGCCTTGAAAGTTCGAAAACACAATGCATCCCGTGAGTGAAATGACCATCATGACATGACCATTCATCTCAACAGCTTATCTTGTATTCTCGATTAGTTTACCTCGTATGCTAGATCAATGAACTAAAACCGTGTTATAAGCGCAAACCCTAAGATTTGGAATGTAACTAGCGACGTGCCAGATTTTGATAACCACTGATAGGTATAAGATACGTCACGCGGCATACTGATACATCACACGGCATACTGACACATCACACGGCATACTGACACATCACACGGCATACTGGCAAGTCATGCGACATACTCGTAGGTCACGCGGCATACTGACAAGTCACGCGGCATACTGTCACACCATGCGGCATACTGGCAAGTCATGCGACATACTCGTAAGTCACGCGGCATACTGACAAGTCACGCGGCATACTGGCACACCACGCGGCATACCGGCGCGTCACGCGGTATACTGACCTCCAATGAAGTATACTGGCACGTCTCCCGGCATACTGACACGTCACGCGACATGCGTCCGTCGGGTGGACCCTGAACCAGCCAGCTGACGCCAGCCGACGCCAGCTGACGGCCGGCCGACGCCTAGTCTGTCAGTCCGAAATTTCGAGTGGCGAACGGATGCGCGTGTACGTGCTGCGTGACAACAGCATGCCAGGTGTTGGACTCCCGGATGCGCGTGTACGAGCTGCGTGACGACAGTATGTCAGGTGTTGTTAGGGCTCACTGGCGCATCCCGGCCACTGTCAGAGTGTGGACCAGTCGGCCACTGTCAGAGAGTGGACCAGGCAGCCGCTGGTGGGTCGGCTGTTGGTGGGTCGGCTGTTGGTGGGTCGGCTGTTGGTGGGTCGGCTGTTGGTGGGTCGGCTGTTGGTGGGTCGGCTGTTGGTGGGTCGGCTGCTGGTGGGTCGGCTGCTGGTGGGTCAGCTGTTGGTGGGTCGGCTGTGGCTGTTGGTGGGTCGGCTGTTGGTGGGTCGGCTGTTGGTGGGTCGGCTGTTGGTGGGTCGGCTGTTGGTGGGTCGGCTGTTGGTGGGTCGGCTGTTGGTGGGTCAGCTGTTGGTGGGTCGGCTGTTGGTGGGTCGGCTGTTGGTGGGTCGGCTGTTGGTGGGTCGGCTGTTGGTGGGTCAGCTGTTGGTGGGTCGGCTGTTGGTGGGTCGGCTGTTGGTGGGTCGGCTGTTGGGGGTGGCGGCTGTTGGTGGGTCGGCTGTTGGTGTTGGTGGGTCAGCTGTTGGTGGGTCGGCTGTTGGTGGGTCGGCTGTTGGTGGGTCGGCTGTTGGTGGGTCGGCTGTTGGTGGGTCGGCTGTTGGTGGGTCGGCTGTTGGTGGGTCGGCTGTTGGTGGGTCGGCTGTTGGTGGGTCGGCTGTTGGTGGGTCGGCTGTTGGTGGGTCGGCTGTTGGTGGGTCAGCTGTTGGTGGGTCCGTTGGTGGGTCGGCTGTTGGTGGGTCAGCTGTTGGTGGGTCGGCTGTTGGTGGGTCGGCTGTTGGTGGGTCGGCTGTTGGTGGGTCAGCTGTTGGTGGGTCAGACAGTGGGGCACCTCCGGCGGTTGGTCGGCGACAACCTGCCGGTATGTGACCAGCAGCCAGCAGGACAGAGCGACGACCACCGTTGGACCGTTGGAATGTCTGACCGTTGGATCGTTGGAATGTCTGACCGTTGGACCGCTGGAACGTCTGACCGTTGGATCGTTGGACCGTTGGAACGTCTGACCGTTTGACCGTTGGAACGTCTGACCGTTTGACCGTTGTAACGTCTGACCGTTGGACTGTTGGAACGTCTGACTGTTAGACCGTTGGAACGTCTGACCGTTTGACCGTTGTAACGTCTGACCGCTTAACCGTTTGACCGTTGACCGTTAGACCATTAGACCGTTTGACCATTGGACCGTTTGACCGGTGGACGAGGCGGGCGGCGGCTGGCCGCGCGGATCGTTTCCGCACCGTTGCGCTGCCGCCTGCCGACGCCAGATGCTCGCGAGATGACCGACTGAACCAAATACGCCGTGCGCACACAGCCAGCCGACCAGACGCAATTGCCGCGCGTGCGCCAAATTCGACGAACTGGAAAGCAGTCAGCTGGTTCATTTCCCATCATAAACAAGCACTCCTGGCGTATTGTATGTCTACTGGCCAGTTTTTCAGCATAATGATGCATCTCTCTCGAGTTATATGTCTACTAGGCAGTTTTTCAGCATAATGATGCATCTCTCTCGAGTTCTACTGGGCAGTTGTCGATTACGACTCATCTCTCTCGAGTTGTATGTCTACTGGTCAGCTTTCCAGCATAATGATGCATCTCTCTGCAGTTATGTTCTACTGGGCACTGCTGCGCCGTATTGGCCACTCAACTAGTAGCCAGCAGGTGCATGTTGGCTATAAAGTCATAAAGTCATAAAGTCATAAAGTCATAAAGTGTTTAGACTTAACAAGAGCCACAGGGGCCCATCCAGTTCAGTCTGTAGATGGAAGATATCACAAGCCCGGTAAAAAGACCCACCCCAGCCATCACCACATCCTAAGGAAACCATCCAGCAACATCCCACACACCTAGCAATGCCTATCTACCCGAGCTACCCAGCCCTATTCTCCTGACCCGCCTCAACTGAGCCTTGTTTGCTGTTTGTTTATTGGGCGGTTCACGTCGCACTGCATGCACATTCACGGCTAATGGCGCCTCCCACATTGTTTCGCCGGTGGGCCGCGGGATTGGGAAATAAAGTCAGAAGAAGAAGTAGTCTCGAACGGCGCTAGTTTCGAACCCGGGATCTTTGGTACCCAGAGACCAACACCTTAACCACTCGGCCATCACCGCTTCCCCCTCAACTGGGCCTGATCCCTTGGTTAGTATGAGTTGGTATGCGAGTCAACAGGTGTATGTTGGTTGGTACGGGTTGGTATGGGAGCCAACAGGTGTATGCTGGTTGGTATTGGTTGGTATGGGAGCCAACAAGTGTATGTTGCATGTTGGTTGACATGGGTTGGTATGGAAGCCAACAGGTGAATGTTGGTTGGTATGGGTTGGTATGGAAGCCAAAAGGTGTATGTTCGTTAGTATGGGTTGGTATGGAAGCCCACAGGTGAATGTTGGTTGGTATGGAAGCCAACAGGCGTATGTTGGCTGGTATGGGTTGGTATAGGAGCCGACGGGTGTACGTTGGTTTGCATGGCCGGCCGGTCCTGTGGCCGTTCCTGCTGCTGTTGACACAGCTGTTGGCGCGCCGGCCCCGGTGTTTGAGGTGCGTCACACGACACCCGAGCCGCCCACGTGAAGCTGAGCTGAATCCCAACTGCGGCGACGCTCCACCTGTGGCTGCGTGGCTCCACCACCAGCCACAGGTGACACCAAGACCAGAGGTGCACAGACCTGCCAGCTCGCCTACCAGCGTAGGTGACAGATATTGGCTCAGCCTGTGCCGTTGTGGTGACAGATAATCATTATTCGAAGAAGGAGAAGTATTCACCACATAAAGAAGATACATGACTTCAGAAAAGATATTTTAACGCAAAATATTTCATGTACAGTTTATCTTTGGTTATTTCACAAACTATTTGCTTATATTTCGCTAAGTTATTACTGAAATTTCGGAACATGGCATTTCGCAGCGTTCACTCTTTCTGGACATATCCCGGTGCACAATATCGGGTGCACGCAGCCAGCCCCATTAGGCTGAGCCATGGCGCAGCAGGCTGTCACAGATACGCCGTGACAGTTGGTAGGGCTCGATTGCGGTTTCGAAGTGTGACAGATTTATGGGTTTCAATGCTTGTAGGTGACATTCTTGACGTTGTGTGCACCTCTGACTAAGACTGACGCCCACGCCAGCTAGGGGCGTGACCGGTGTTGGGTGGCGTTACGCTGGATCAACGGTGACATTTGACACCAGCAGATTATCGCGTCTGTGTCATAATATAATGTCAGCAGATGAAATTTCGCCGGGGTTTCACTGTTCAGTTTCGGGGAACAACGACACCAAGCGTCACGGCGGAAGTTCACACCCGTAGAAAGACGCTGCACCTGTCTATTGACCTCCCTGAAGCACTACATGCACTCCGGGAAAACGTGACTTGAAACGACAAGAAATTTATATGCGTTCTGATGAACTTCCTAGCTACATATTTCCTCAATAAGAAAAAGTCAGCGCCTTTCTATGTTATTCATCATTGTTTAAGCCCATTCACAGACAGAATCATTGCTGCATTTTCACTGCCTGTTGCAATCAACGAAAAAGCACACACGAAATTGTATGCGATTATCCACTATTGGACACTGGCAGAGAGCAAAACCATTTCCTCAAGCTCGGAACTGTGATGCTGTATGATGAACAGGGTAAACTATGATGAACACTAGCTGCTACAGCCGGACGAACCTCCACGGAAAACAAACGAAAGCACGTTTTTCAATCGAGGATGGTGCACTTACAGCTTAGCAAGCACAGTTAATGTTTTTATTCCGTTTGCGTGTTGATGCTTTTGTTCTTTTTTCTTAGTAGATAGCTTGCGTTTTTTTTGTGGCTGAATCTGACATTCTGGATCATACTATGATTATGGTTAGAAGGCCATTTGTAGTGTAGAACAATATAAATTTTAATAAAGGAGAATTATCAGACAAATATGCACCAGAAAACAAACAGAAATTCCACAAGCTTTGACACTTACGGTTCAGTAATCACCGAAAACGAACGACTCTTGGCTTTTGATGCAAGTGCCCGAGCCATGGGCAGCGCCATACCAGTCCGGAACACAGCGCCACAGCAGTCCGGAACACAGCGCCACAGCAGTCCGGAACACAGCGCCACAGCAGTCCGGAACGCGGCGCCACAGCAGTCCGGAACACAGCGCCACAGCAGTCCGGAACACGGCGCCACAGCAGTCCGGAACACGGCGCCACAGCAGTCCAGAACGTGGCGCCACAGCAGTCCGGAACACAGCGCCACAGCAGTCCGGAACACAGCGCCACAGCAGTCCAGAACACAGCGCCACAGCAGTCCGGAACGCGGCGCCACAGCAGTCCGGAACACGGCGCCACAGCAGTCCGGAACGTGGCGCCACAGCAGTCCGGAACACAGCGCCACAGCAGTCCGGAACGTGGCGCCACAGCAGTCCGGAACACAGCGCCACAGCAGTCCGGAACGCGGCGCCACAGCAGTCCGGAACGTGGCGCCACAGCAGTCCGGAACACGGCGCCACAGCAGTCCGGAACACGGCGCCACAGCAGTCCGGAACACAGCGCCACAGCAGTAAATTATTCCGGAAATGGTACACATTCCGAACACCAATCGACACCTCTTCAAGAGTTCGGCATCCTGCCCAAGAACCCCCCCCGACGGATGTTAGAAAACTAAAGCGCCACAGCAGTCCGGAACGCGGCGCCACAGCAGTCCGGAACACGGCGCCACAGCAGTCCTTATCGCGGCGCCAAAGCCGTCTGGAATTCGGCTCAATAGATACCTGTTCTATGCGACATTTATAGTTACACCGCACAACGGTCAAGACTGGGTCCCGCCACTTTACGCTGTACCACATCAAGTCACATCGCATCACATCAGCCATATACCATAGGACGACCGGGCCTGTCTGGAAGCCAGACATCTAGGCGGTAGAGATACGTGAGGTGAGAACAATAGGAAGCAATTTGCCGCTCCGGTAGCTCGGTTGGTTAGAGCGCTGGCCTGCGCTGGTCTCCCCTGTCCCGGCAACACAGGGTTCGAGTCGCTTCGCGCGCTCGCATTTAGCCCCCGGCCGGGGTGTCAGTTGGCAGCTGGCCCGGTAAGATCGGGGACGAGCTACCGGGTGGCGTGTCGGTGCATTGGCGGCACGTTAAACTTTCGGTCTAAATTCCGCCGTTGAACTGGAGTTCACGGAACGGGTGGTGGGGCCAGGGTTCACGCAACAAACTCTGCTTAGCAATAGAACCCTGGTTCCTCAAGCCACCCCAATAACAACTCGGATTAAATTTTTTTTAATGAACGCCAGTTGCCTGTTGCAGGCGGTTATGCATTTCAGTGTCTTGATCTTGGCTACATTACTTATAAATGGTATTGAGACCGCTACTATACTTGCAATTGTCTGTTCTTGATGCCTTCCAAGTTTGTCATTGCATATTCTGTATATGTCAGCTCGATCTGACGCTTTCTTGGCCTGACCTTGGAGCAAGTTGCTACTGTAAACACCGCCTGTATTTACTTTTATCCAAGTGCTCCGCTTATCGTTGGCTATGCTTTTGGGAAAACAAAGGTGAAAAATCGTGTGTTCGTCTGTTTCGTATCTATTTACGAAGAGAATAAGTAGAACTCGCAATTCTTGGACACCTTTTCCTCTAATGGCACTTCCGGTTGTGGTCGCTCTGATTTCACACCTTGATTTTGAGACGGTTTAAGAGCAGGTCATGTGGTGCTTTAGAGGTTGGCTTAAGAGCAGGTTTAGGTGTTGGTTTAGGAGTAGCAGTAGGCTGAAGAGTAGGAGAATGCCATGGGCTTCCGAAGTAGCCTTACATCGCGCTTTACTTTTTAAAGCGGTTGGGCTGTGTTTGATTCGGTTGAAAATAGGTGTGAGACCAAGTGTGACCGTAGCCTTACATTTTGGACAGAAAATGAAGGTGCTTGAAATGTCGTGTATGTACCAATTTCCCTTGCGAATTTGGATCACAATTAAGATATCCTTAATTGGGCATTGCAATAAAAGATATCAGTATGATCCGATATGCATGAAAAATTATATATATATATATATATATATATATATATATATATATATATATATATATAATATATAATATATAATATATAATATTTATATATATATATATATATATATATATATATATATATAAATATATACACATATATGCTAACAAAATCCCAAATTAGAAGTAGACTATCTGTGCAAGCCGTTACTCAACCCTCGTCTGGACAGGCCAATGATCTCATCGCAGCTACCAACGAGCATCGCAAGAGCAGTAGGATCAATAGGTCACGGGTGAATACAATCCTGGATATTTCCATGGCAACATCAAGACACACAAGCAGGGAACTTCCCTGACCCCGTCCAATCATATCACAGATACCGTTACCGTGGCTGAACCCCTGCATGCAACCCCATCTCCGTTCGTGCCAAGCGGCTACTCTTTGAAGTCCTCCGCCGAATGTATTGACCTACTTCATGCCAACCGGAGGCGTGGTGCGATGGCGTCCACTCGATGCGACGAATTTGTTTACCACCGTTTCGGTTGAACGGACGATCACCGTTGTTCTGGACTACGCCCACCGTTACGCCAAGCCCACGCCTCCGGAGATGCTTGAATGTGTTGTGGAAGCGATGCTGTGTCTATGTACCGCAACGGTGCCCATGGGACGCTCACGGGGTAAACTGCGTTGCGAAAGATATGGGACAGCAATGAGCTGGCCCCTGGGACATATCTTCGCGCAAGCCTACGTGGGCAAAGTTGAGGATGAGGTACCGTCAGATAGTGACGTCAGAACCAAGGGCGGTCCGTGGCACCCACATGAGGTGAGGCAGAAAAAATAGCCGGATTTCGACTAGTATTCTTCATAAGTACCCATAGTTATTTCATGCTAACATGAGTATGAACAACTTAATTTGGCGTTGCAAGGTGCCAAATCTATCACCATCGTTCCGAAGTCAGTATATTTCAACCATCTCCCTCGTGTTCAAATGCTTCCGAAATTGCTGGGAAGTTTTCATATATAAAATGGCTGGAAATAAAATCATATATTCATATATTATTGAGGCTTTCATATATTTCCATTTCACAACCCGAAATGGCTGGCATACACATATATTATATATATATATATATATATATATATATATATATATATATATATATATATATATATATGTATATATAGTTATTATTATTGATAATTTGGGTACAACATACATGAAGCTAATGGGAAGCCCCACATAGATGGAGTGCATGCTCCATGGTACCCCATGCTAAAAGTCTAAATTATTAGTGGACGGAGTCAACATTGAAGGGGCACTTGCCATAAAAAAATATACAAAAAGAACACCCCTGGTCTAAACGTATATGAATGAAAAATGGAAAACAATCCCGAAAACCAGCTGCAGGTTCCGTATCTGCACATGGGTGATCAGGCCGTGCTACTCCAACTAGTATAGGTGCCTCCGCCGGTAGCCTAAATGTAATGCTGGCGCCTTTTCCTGGCCGGATGGGTACCACCTTCCCATGGGGGCACATGCCCTCAGTACCCCCGCCCTTGTTTACGCCCCTGCACCAAGTAGGGAGGAATTATGTTGCAACAGTTATCTCTTACTTGCTCCTACCCCTCCTTCCCGGCCGTGATCTTCAGTTGGCCTGTCTCATCATACTGCTACTACCCGTGGCACCGCGCGCGATTCCTGCGGCGCTTGACATGAATGCAGTCAGCGTGGGTCCAAGCGAAACATCCCGGTGTTATGGAAAATACGGCTCATATTCGTGGACAAGATTCTGCAAGCTTTCAAATAAACCTTAATTTTGCCCTATTTCGATGGTATTTAAGATCGGAAATGTCGTGTGGAAAACACGGAAGATTCGCTGGAGCGCCTACGGAACTGAGCAATTGTCCAGTCCATGTGTCGTCACCGATTGCCAAACGATATTGGAGGGCCCCTGCCTACCCTGCGCTTGTTATGAAACGAAAACTTACTATATGGCGATACGTGCGAGAGTCTAGCCTCAGCCGACCGGTGATAGAGCTGTTTGGAAGCTAAGATGTATATAATGTAAATGTAAATGAATTTCAGTTTTCACCATAATTATGAGTCACCAATGCATACTTGTTTACAGTTTTTCAAGTTTCCTATTTTCCAGTGGATGAAAGCATCATTTTATGAAAATAACATACAAAAATACTTCCCAGCTCTATTCAGGTGAGGCACTGCCTTAGTGCCTTACATGGGCCGACCGCACCCTGGTCAGAACGTAAGTTTACTGTCGTTATGTGGATGAGGTTTTTGTCCAAGCTGCCAGCGCTGAAGCGATCATTGTGCTAAAGCAGAAACTGGAAAAAAATCAGAAATAACTTTCACCGCTGAAGCCAGTGTCGAACAGAGCACTAGCTTCCTTGATGTTCGCATTGCCGGTGTAGCCGACTCTTTCGTCACAAGTGCCCGACAAACGTAAGCACGTGAACGGTGCCAGCCAACGTCCGGACGTCGTCTCTAGTTATCTTGGTCCGTACGGCGGCAAAGAGTCGGTGGTACGAACGTAAGCTCACCGCGTCATCAAACACTGCTCCACGTTGTTAGTTTTTGTGGATGTTCTGAATCACCCCCTGCTCCACGTGGCCCTTGGTCGACGGTGAACCACGCCGGACAAAGACAAACCCCGACCGATTACTCAGCCGGCATAATTGAACAGCAATTGGTGCTCAAAAACTACACAGCCTACGTTTAAGCAACACGACACAGGAACTACATTCGTCTGTTTTGCAAAGACGTCATGTTATCTGCTTGCAAAACTGCTGAGATTGTCCCGCATATTATAATCGAACCCAACTGCACTGTCGCTCGCACTGCACATAAACTCAGCCATGCATCTACCACGAAAGCCCGACCACAGCATCACTAGTACTGAAAAGCATCACACAAGACCAGGGCCTCCTTTAAGGAATTTGCATCAGGTGGGATTTCTTGCACATACCTAATCAGTTCAGTACGGCGTCGAAGGCGGATCTAGCCCACCGGTTGCGAGAGGGGAGGGGCACACTTTCGGCGCGGGCCCCACTGTACACTCCCCTCCCCCTCCCAGTGGCGTATCAATGTGTCATGGGATATGGGATATGTGTCATGGCGTATCATGGCTCGTGTCATGGGAAGGGGCAAACGGATTTGGATGGGGCCCAACCTACCAATATTTTTGGCTTAAAGACACCAGATTTCGACCACTATTTTTAAAACGGGACCTGTGATCTTTTTAATAAAGCAATTAGTGACCAACTTAATTTCCCTGCGGTGGGACTCAACGTATCGCCATCGTTTCTGAGTCACCGGATTTTAATCTTAACTCCTCCCATACCGTTCGAATGTTTTTCTCCCTTGAAGTTACCTGAGATTGTTGGGCACCTCTTCTATATCTTTTTGGGCGAAATCTCGGCCTGATTTTTCTGACATTCGGCGCCAAATTTGTGTCCCGTCGCAATTTTTCCAGCTTCGGTACGTCATTGTTCGAGGCCGTAGGTGATTTTTGAAGACATGTGCTGCTATGTCTGAGCCTTTTTGCTGGCTCGAAAACTTTTTTTAATTCCTCTTTATTTCGGAGTGTTCTGGCTTTACAATTGTCGGTTCCCGATGAGATTATTTTCGGCCACGCTGCGCTTATTTTGGACCTTCGACGATAATTTGTTGGAGCCCCGATCGCAATATTTGATGCCCGATCCTAATTTTGCGACTACCGATGGAACTTTAGGTCCAGAGCGTCATATTTTTTTCTGGGGGAGGGGAAGTTCGTGGAGTTCTATTTAACTGGGGTCCAAGAGCGATTTTGGCGGGTCCCCGTGCAAATTTTGAGGCTACGGCATGTGTTTTCTACTTCATTCCGCTTCCTTTATTGAGAGCCCCATATACGAATTTTGAGGAACATGATGAAGTTTTTTGGGGCCCAGCGCGATTTTTTGGGACACCGGCACGATTTTTGGGAGCCCATCTCTCACAGCTTGGAGTGGGGAGCAGCTTCCCATTTGGTACGCCACTGCGACTGTTTAACGATTTTTTTTCAGCCGATGGCACTTTCCAGAAAAGAAAGACACTTCGGAGAATACCTTTCGGGACCTATTCTTAATATTCCGGTGCTCGCGTCGGTTCGATCGAGTCGCTGTGTGATTTTTGGGGTAGAGTTTTATGTTTCAGACCACTACGCGATAATTTTTGGCACCGGTACTATTATTCGGGCTCCCGGTGCATTTTGTTTTTGTCGCTCGGTACGCTTCTTTTCCGGGGCCCGAAGTTTTTTTGCATGCCATTGACGCGATGTGTGAGGTCGCAGAGTAGCATTGGGGGTAATAATTATTTTTTTTTTTGGGGGGGACGAAGCTGCGACTTTTGGAGCCCCGACGCAACTTTTTCAGCTTCCAGCGTGATTCTCAAAGGCTACGACGCGACTATTTTTGGACCCAGTGCGCTTCTTGGGGGCCCGGTGTCATTTGTTGTGATTCTTTGCGTGAGTTTTAGCGGCCTCGGTCTGACATTTCGGATCCCCATAGAATCCTTTGTGATTATTGAGCGATTTTTGTGGCCTGAAATGCGATTTTCTGAATCCTCAGTGCGATATTGGCTCCACCGAGGACATGTTCAGGGGCACTACGCGACTTTTCGACCCCCTGAATGCGATTTTGAAGGACCCCAATGCGAATTTTCGGGGCGGGATTTTTAGGGTGTCTGGCGCAATTTTTCCCGAACCCCAGGGCGATTCTTGGGGTCACGACAACCTGTGTGTGAGGGGAAACTGCAGTGTTTGCCTGGGAGAAGGAAGTAGTGTCATCTGGGGGAGGAAAAACCGACCAACATTCCACCACGCTACACACCTTGCCTTTTTACAAAGGTATCCAGCTTCAGCTGTCTTCATTTTAGCAACATCGAAGAAAAGACAGCAATTGACCATCAAGCTCTCGTCCAATGTATCATGCGGCCTGGTTTGCGTCGCCCCGCTTTAACCTCAGTATAAGAGCTGCCAACTTGCTGCCATTTTATTCTTCGCGCTAAAAATGCACCGTTCCAAGGAAAGATCGCTTCCGACACCGAAACTATGCTAAGATCTGTGTTTGGATGCTTTTTCCATTGGAGCTCGCTTTGACTAGGTGGGATTTTTTGCTTCGCTAGGTGGGATTTCAGGGCACTAGGTGAGACGCATCCCACCTAGTTCACATGTTAGAGGAGGCACTGCACAGAACCGTTCCAGACTTCGATTTTCCATTCGGCCTTCTATCCTGTTAATTTTCGTCCTTTGATTTTTCTCCACACACTTGGAATGTTGAATGCGGATGACAAAATTTATCGAGGGCACAATTTACCGTGGGAAAAGTACAATGCTAAAATAATCAACTATTAGAGGAGAGAGCATTAGGCCGAATATTGATGAATAAGCTGCGCAGTGAGAGCTCCACCTATGATGGTCGCCGTTTTTGCGACAAACAATTTTGATATTCATCATGGCGTCATTGGCGACATCCATCAGGGCGAGGAATAAATGGTGCCTCGCAGCTTCAGCTTAACACTGGCTGAGTCCCCAACTTCGATCGTGGACGCTGACAGCTTTATCAGAAACAATGATTTGTTGCCGGGCATATCGATCCGGCCACAACCTCCAAAATTCCACACCTCCACTCCCCCCCCACCATTTGTATCTTCTCGTTTCCGAGATGCGATGTCTGGGAACATTTCCCAGAGACCACGTGACCAGCTGGCTGGGCCGTTTCAGTCCTATGACCATATATGGTCAACTTGCTTCTGATTGGCTGACGGCGCTGCGCGGTCGCCGGCCCAGATCGCCGTCCGGTGGCAAAGTGAAGCCGGCAGGAAATTTTCCCGGCGTCCGTTTCTGTGTGGCGTTGTAGCTGTTGTGGTGCGGTCGCGTCTGTGATACTGATCTCCAGGTAAGGAGTGACGTTTTTGGACGGTGTTGAGTAGTTGCTACTTTGTAAGCAGATTGACCCGGCTCGGTGTTGAGCCCACTCGTTTTAAGTGATAACTCCCTGCACCTAGTGGCCGGTTCAAATTGTTTTGTCTTGTGCGGGGGGCGGGTCCATGGAAATTTCCCCGAGGCCGAGTTTGACCGAAATTTTGCAATGACATTGCTTTGTCTCAATCGAAAGGACATTTTATTGGGTACGTAAAGACTGGGGGTATGAACTACACTTTTTTCTTCTCGATACAGAGTCTGGGTTAGATTAGGGTCTTAACAGCCGTTCTAGGCAAGCGGCGACTTAATTATTGCTGGCCACCGAACTCTGCGCAAGTAGGCAGGTACCCAAGGCATTTGACAATTTTCCGAGACTGCGCAAGTTTGTTCAGTTATCGGGAAAGCTGTATAAGTCAGTCGATGCGTCCCTAAGCCGGATAACCAGTTATCTGGGACGTCTCCACTGAATCTGGTCGCACCCGACTAGGCGCTGTTCACAACTGTAAAATGCATCTTTATGCGTTGCATTAATTTAACGTTCAGTGGTCCCGCATGCCCAAACGTTAAATTTTCCTATCGCTCCCGTTCGCACTAACGTTTGTCACGCCCGTCGTAAGTTCGACGAGGAAATCTGACCTATTTTGTGGTCAACAATTTATTTGCTTAAAAATGCCGCAAAATCATTGCTGTTCCATTCAAATCCCTCTAACCGACCGTAATGTACGAAGCAGATATCTGGCGAAAACGGACCCGAGTATTCGCCTCCACCTAGCTAAAATGCAGTAGAATTTTCCTCGCTGGGCGCTGTATAACCACTGCAGTTGATGCGCCCTAAACCCCTAATAACTAACTTCCTCGCAAGTCAAACAACCGAAAACATCAATGAGGTGCTGCCACCCGCCTGAATTCCCCCACTCTGATGACGCGCTGGCTGCGCCAGAACGTGCTCGAAGTCTGACGACGGGCGTTGACCCATCGATTTCCGCCGGCCGGCGCGGCGCCGGCGACCGACCGCCTGCCTGCCGGCCGGCGACCACCGCTTTCGTGCCCATATAAGGCGAGCCGGCCGGCGGTGACCTTGACGGATGGGGGGGGGGTTAGCCGCAGTCCGACTACCAGGCCCGCCCCGCTCTGCACCGAGTGAGGGTATTTGGCCGGGCTGTGGAGGATATGGTGATATAGCGGTGTTGGGTGGGCCCGCTTGACCCTCGTAGTGGAGAATTCTGTCCCTACGGAGTTTGTGGGGGGGATTCTTCCGTGCTAACCTTTATATAGCTTGGCATCTATGTGTACACACAGTCGACATGCCCCTAAACACCAGGGTGGAATTAGGGCACTTCAGAGATTTCATCTCTTAAAACATTTTTGTACTCTGGGTTCATACTGGATAGAATGGGCTTCACATGCACTCCGACACAAACATGCAGAAGGAACACAAAATACCACTAAAACAAACAAGATCGAAGAAAACATCCATGTTTATTCTACTTGAATATCTGCCTCGCAGTGCCACCCATTGTTCACCCTTTTCGTTCCTATGCTTTGATGTGACCAAAAGTGGCAACGTCTATTACTTATGCATATTACGTAGGTACTGATTAGGCACATTTTCCCGTGGGTTGCCGGTAAATAGATTCAATGCATAAAAAGTAATATGTCCATGGAAATATCCTCCGGAAGAAGTCTGTTTGCACCCCAACTCCAAACCCTGAAAGTAAGTTTCCCACCCTGCTAAGCACCAATCCACCACCGCTAGCATTTATAGACACATGCGGCGAATGGCAAGGTGTTGAGCCGTGTCCGCAGGTTCAGTTGCTTCATTGTTCTATTTTGATCAGCATTCCGAGCGAGGTTGCAGGTCGATGTTTGGGTGCAGTCTGTTGTTCATCTTCGCCTTATTCGTTAGGACGCTGGTCGTAAAACTAATGCGATCGTCGTTAAAGCTGATGCGATTTCGTGTCACAATATTAGCGACGTGCAGACTGAACACAATCCAATATATGGCGCGTGCGAAGATCAAGGCCACTGATCCCATCGAGGTCGAATTCCTGTGATAAATTACCGATGATGACAATTTTGGGAGCCTTGGAACGTGGAATGCCGGTAGCAAACTAGTGGCACTATGGTAAAGGCGCAGTCTATGCGCCCCTAAGCTCAAGCAACGAAATTGCTCGGATAACTAATCGATTTCATTTGGTCAAAACATTTCGAGATTTCGAGCAAAATCGGCAATATTATCGAATCTTGAATCGAGCGTCTCGAATTTAAGAACCGAATTACGTCAAATGAAATTTGTGCATAGCCAACCTGGTACAACTTATTAATTCAGTATTTAGCCTGAAGTGTTTTATATACATGTTCATTTGACCGATGTTTTAAGTCGGTCTGTGACCTGAATTTAGCTTGGAACTTGTCCCTTTTGAAAAACGATTTACATGTGCTGGGTTGTCAAATTTATTGTGGCGAAGTTATGCGCACAGACCCCCTTTTATATCGACCCTTCATTTGACTTGGGCGTTTTATCTGGGGCCGCATTTTCTATTTATCGTTTTTATTTAACCTTTGGTCGATTGAGCGATTGCGCATACCAGGGCCATCTAGCGCCCATTTGAACCCCAGGTATATACGCCCATTGTTCGCTTCTGTCATCTCGTAAGCTTCGCTTAGGATTATTTTGAATATACACGCAAGAACTGTATCGAGACTAGTCTGTGGCCTCACGCCCTCCGTCCCCGGTTTGAGCCCAGAACACATTTGTTTTACGCAATGTGCGTAATCACGTGGCCGAGGGTATGAGAGATTACGAAGCGACGGCGTGAGCTTTTCTGGAATTGCCGCAGCAGAAGAAAGGACGGCGGGTTCTTTCGCGACGCATTCAGCCGCCAGGTTATATAGTCGCCAGCCTCTCACGCCGATTGGTCGCGGGTGGACCCTGCAAATGCCGCCGGTTGTGAGATTCGAACCCACAATCTTGTGATCAAGAGTCCGACGCTCTAGTAACTAAGCTATCGCGGCCCCGACCACAGCAGAATGTCCAGCTGGAATTGGCTTCTCTGCCCGCACTGAGTAGGTTAAATAGTGCCACTCGGTCTTCTGAAACGTTGCTTAAAGACTGCTACACGTGACCTGGCCGGTAATTCAGCATCGTTGAGCATCGTTGGCCGGTGATCGTTGAGCATTGGTCCACAGGCTATGTACATAGTGATTCGAGTGACGGGGGATCAGCTCTCACAATTTTGTGATTGACGCCACTTCTAGTAAGTGTTGTACGAAAGGAATGCATCCAGCACACATCGAGCGTTGAGCTGGTGTTCGGCAGTTTGCCGGCGCGGTAGGCAGACTATTTTGGCAGACTATTGCACTATAAGGCAGTGTGAAATTGTTCGCAAAATAGGTTGGAATTTACCACTTTCTGAACACTCAATCGACATCCTTCCCAAAAAAGTATCGACATCTTGCTTCTTGATGTGTGATTACAAAGTCTGTCTCCTTTCTCGCTTAAGTGTCATTATCATGCTCTCGGTAAGGGATGATGATACACGAGCATTCGCAATGCAATTTCAGGTAAAGGAATTATTCATAATACGGTATGGCATTCAGCACCAGTGTATGGAAGTTTTTATCTCGCTATCCAGAATATGGCTATCCTAACATGCATATCTAAACAACTGATGCATTGGCTCAAATCTAAGCATTTGAGATATCTGAGCCATCAAAAGCATTTGAAATGACAATAATTCCATGACAGATTTCGACATCTTAAATAGTGGGAAAAACCAATTCTGAACACTCTCGACATCCTCTAACGAAAAACCATTATTTTAACACTGCTATAAGGTGACTAGCACACTACATGCACTGACACACTACGTGCCCGATTATTGCACCATGAGGTGGTCTATTGCACCATAATGCGATGTATTTGGACGAGACTATAGAAGAATGGTCCGTGCAGCCCCAACAGCTATGGCAATGTACTGTCATTTGAAGCCATGGTTACATGTGCCGTATAATCACCTATTGGAGGAAGATTATGCATTGTATTTAGTTGTCGCGCTATTCTAGACTTGAACGCGGGTGCAAGCGGGACTCGTGATACGGTCCCGTTGCCTGTGGAAATAAGCAGCAATATGCTCGTGTTTCGTATGTATGAATACAAGACTGAAGCGAAGTGATTTTTTCGACCCTGGGTTATTACAAAGTGGTAGCCTGGTATAATCGAGTCACTTCATTCTAGTTTGTAGTCTTGCATCCGAGATACGAGCATAATGTTAATTATTTCTATTTTCATTGTTCATATTCATTTCAAGACAGCGCTGATTGGGCGCTGCATGACCTTTGCAGTCGATGCGCCCCTAAACCCCAATAGCCAACCAAGACAGCGCTGAGCCTTTTGACAACGTTAGGTTGGAACTTCATGCAGGTGGTGTGTATTCCGTAGTATAGTGGTGCGCCAAGTCTCGTGCTATAATTTTTGGGTATTTTTTTCCAGTAACATCCACTTACAAGCATCATGTGCGACGACGAGGTTGCCGCTCTGGTGGTGGACAATGGCTCCGGCATGTGCAAGGCCGGCTTCGCCGGAGACGACGCGCCGCGCGCCGTGTTCCCCTCCATCGTCGGCCGGCCGCGCCACCAGGGCGTCATGGTCGGCATGGGCCAGAAGGACTCGTACGTGGGCGACGAGGCCCAGTCCAAGCGCGGCATCCTCACGCTCAAGTACCCGATCGAGCACGGCATCGTCACCAACTGGGACGACATGGAGAAGATCTGGCACCACACGTTCTACAACGAGCTGCGCGTCGCGCCCGAGGAGCACCCGGTGCTGCTCACCGAGGCGCCGCTCAACCCCAAGGCCAACCGCGAGAAGATGACGCAGATCATGTTCGAGACGTTCAACACGCCCGCCATGTACGTGGCCATCCAGGCGGTGCTGTCGCTGTACGCCTCCGGGCGCACCACCGGCATCGTGCTCGACTCCGGCGACGGTGTCTCCCACACCGTGCCCATCTACGAAGGTGAGCACTTGTGCTGCACTGCGGCTTTTGCTATATGGGGACAGTAGAATCGGATGTATGCAGACAACTGTATGCAGATATGGCAGAGGCCACACCATAAATATAATAGTAATTATCACACCATTATCTTTATGTTCATTATAATTATCTCGTCCGCCCTCTTCACACAGACAAACGTCTTTGTGGGTGGGGAATTTGTGCTCAAACAAGAATCTCTAAAAGTACTTGGTTCAGACGCAATTTTTCTTTAACCATATTGATTTGCCATACCAGTTCGTTTTCGAGTCTGCCAGCAGTATCACGTAAACGGTGATTGTGTAGCACGTAGACGGTAGTCTGGGTTTTCCACTGGACCGGAATCAAGTCTCGTGGGTCACCGCTCTCTAGTTTGAGGAAGCTACCTCGTTGCTGGCTGGTTCAGATTTCCAAAGATGAAGTCCAAGTAACGCTGCCGCGCCTGGGGCGTTTGTCACGATCATTGACCGTTGTTGACGTGCGCGCGCTTTGCCGCAGGCTACGCGCTGCCCCACGCCATCCTCCGCCTCGACCTGGCCGGCCGCGACCTCACCGACTACCTGATGAAGATCCTGACGGAGCGCGGCTACAGCTTCACCACGACCGCCGAGCGCGAGATCGTGCGCGACATCAAGGAGAAGCTCTGCTACGTGGCGCTCGACTTCGAGCAGGAGATGGCCACGGCCGCCAGCTCCAGCAGTCTGGAGAAGAGCTACGAGCTGCCCGACGGCCAGGTGATCACCATCGGCAACGAGCGGTTCCGCTCGCCCGAGGCGCTGTTCCAGCCGTCGTTCCTGGGCATGGAGTCGTGCGGCATCCACGAGACCACCTACAACAGCATCATGAAGTGCGACGTGGACATCCGCAAGGACCTGTACGCCAACACCGTGCTCTCGGGCGGCAGCACCATGTACCCGGGCATCGCCGACCGGATGCAGAAGGAGATCACCGCGCTCGCGCCCAGCACGATGAAGATCAAGATCATCGCGCCTCCCGAGCGGAAGTACTCGGTCTGGATCGGCGGCTCCATCCTGGCGTCGCTGTCCACCTTCCAGCAGATGTGGATCTCCAAGCAGGAGTACGACGAGTCCGGCCCTTCCATCGTGCATCGCAAGTGCTTCTGAGCGCGGAGTGTGGAGCCGACGTGCGTCAGTCGTGGAGCGTGGAGCCTGTGGACAGGCGGCGTTTGTACTGTGGGGGGGTGTCCCCTCAGCTTTGCCCACTCAGTGGAGTTCCGACGAGCATTCCTACCATGTGGACCACCGCGGGCCGGACTGCGCGCGCCCGGCGTCGCAGAGGCCAACTGACTGTGTTATTTATGTTGTACACCGTTCGCCTTACTTCAGTCTATTGGACGGTGGACGGCCGCCGGGGCGAGAGCTCGCACCGCACCTCACGGCGGTCTGAGACTCGTCCCTGGCCGGCTCGCCACCGGCGTCATCAATGATCGGTGGAGTAATGTGTCCCTGTTGTGCTGACGACAGGCCGTACAAGGATTTGTATAAACTGAAATGAAATTGATGATCGGGGATTTTTCCTGTGAAGCCGGAGACAGGTGCGTCTGGAACTAGCAGGGGTGCGAGGAAGTTCAGATACCAGGGAGGCAGGAAAATTCAAGTGAAAAACGTATTCGACGAGTGCAGATTACGGTTGAAACAAGTCTACAGTCGTGAAAAATTACGGTAAAGTATTATTGGGTATAGGTACTGTTTACCAAGCCGTTTTGCTTCCGAAAAGACAGTCAATGTTTTCGCAACCATCCGAGAGGCATCTCTGAATGTTCGTGATACCAGCAGCGCATTCGCATTCGGCGTCGTATTCGCATACTATCCGGTTTCGTTCATTTCAAAATGTGATATTTGTCGCATGCAAGAGTGAGGAAAACAAATTGGTTTCTGGGGAAGGTGCAAGTGATTTGCAGTGGTCAGATTTGAACAGCATTGAAACGAGCTCTAATGGTGTGTAGTTCGTTTTATTATCAGGTTTCACCCTGCCACTTTGCCCTTAAAGTGAAATGGGAGCAATTGGTCACTGAACATCTTGCGATAACAACGCGTCATACATGTGTGACAATTTCCAATGTTCTTAACGAGACTAAAATCGAATGTGCTACATCTTTGCATCATCTCAAATAACTGCCATGAAGGTTTAACCCTGTCACTTTTGCGCTTAATTTAATTTCTTTTACAAATTTTCGCATTATATTCCTCTAAATTGTACATCATGTGTTCTAAATTACCGAATGAATTTCCATGCCATACTCGGCTAGTTTTATAGGTGTGTAACCTTGTCTTGTTTGCACTGGACTCCGGGATTTCTTTCTCGAATTATCACATGGTATTCCTTTTATTTATCAGATTCTATATTAGGGAATTAATTTCCAATGGTCTCAAATAAGCCGCCATAGAATCAGCTGCCTTTTGATGTGCTCAGACTACTTTTTAAAAATAGATATCTAACACTCGTTTTTTACCTTTTGACATGGAGCTTTCCGGAATTAGAGATTCTGCCATGGCTCGATGAACGTCGAGCGCCGACGGTTGCTGCCCGGAGGATCCGTAGGGCCGCAGAGCGGTGGCATTACAAAAAGTGGACTTTCACCCTTCCACAATACTAACCAACATCGACTCTGGCACGCCAAAGTGGTGTAGGATAAATTCACGGTTGTAGATGCATCCTTTCCATCGAACACCAATAAGAGTAATATTTTGAAATAATATCGAGAAAACCTGTCTGCCTCAAATGCAATGGTGGCGGGACTCATGCCAGGCGCATCGTCTACCGTCTCGAATCTGAAAATCTGCCGGTGACTGGCGTTTACCCATTAACATTCCGGGAATGGTCCGCTCAACGCAATATTATGAATGCGGGGGGGGGGGAGCGGCGGTCGAGGACGGGCCAAGGGCCTCCAGCGGCCAGCCGTCTATGGTGGAAAATAGTTACGCCACATGAAATACGCAAGGCAACAATATGCGCAATATGTCACCAAGTGGCAATGGAATTGATGTCCAAAGACAAGATAACTTTCATAAATGCACTTATTCATATTTCATGAAGACAGCCTCATAAATTGCAACCATATTATTCGCGCACACACTAGTAAGCATCCGAGCGCGCTTGTCGCGGGCACATGTTTCAGAGTTCTTGAATTACATCAGGAACCTACCTGTTTTCTTTCTTTACTGGAGATCCCCTGATGTTCGCATTAACATTGCGTCGGACGCCTAATGTATCCTTAATGGGGCCCCGGATTATCGGATCCTTTCTCACCGCAAATTGTAATAAAAATCACGGGATGTTTTTTGCTTTCAATGTTTTTTTTTCTTCTAAAAACATGTCGAACCAGTGACACGGTCCAGGAGTGCAGACCAACTAAGCATGCATGATCGTCATAGCGGAATGTCGAAGCCTCCTTGGAATACCGTAGATCCAGTATCCTGTAAGATCTGCAAGGGCTCGCAGACTCCGGTACGGGCCTGTGCACACTCAAAGGGATCCACGCCTGTTCGTAAGCGCCCATATACGTTTATAGGCGGCCGTACAATTTTGCAAGAGCCCATGAACGCTTGAAAGGGCCGCAGACGGCCCAAGGGACCCGTAGAGGTTCACAAGAGCCATTAGGCGTTCGTAATGGTACGTACGCGCCTGTGGGGGCCCGCAAGCTTTAAGGATTAAGGACGTGTCATAATGTCATGTCATATGTCGTGTCATAATGTCATAATGCGTTACGGGCCCGCAGACGTTCACAAGGACCAGTAAACGTTCGTAAAAGTGGAGTCTTTAAAGTGTCTGACAACGGCTATCAAGTGTTGTTTGCCTTTCCATCTCTACCATGGCGATCCCATACGACGTAGAGGATTATGTACGGCCCATTGCGCGACCCTTCGGCCCGCGCTGCGGGCTCGTCGGAGATGAAATGGCAGCCACTCCCGCCGTCCTCCCCCCGGCTACACCACCGTGTCGAGCCACCACATTTGGCGTATCTGGAGGCCACTGACGGTTTCACAGGCCAGGCCAAACACGGTAAGCTCGGGTATCAGCTGGACTGCAGTGTTTCCCCGAAGTTGCCGAATGCAATGATGGTGTTTTTGCATAATGCTATTGAATGCCTCAGCTCAACTGGGAACATTCTAAGCAGCGGCTAGCTGGGTCACCTGAGGAAATGTGAGGTAATGTCCTACGCGTGGAATATGACGGACGATTACTGTTTGGAGTAGCATGTACGGTACGCTAATGAAGCTTGAATAATTATATATAACATTGGTGGCTAGCAAAGGCACTAGTTTAATTCATATATGAATTATAGATTACATCGACTTAGTACTTTTGCAGTGTCGCCATGGTCTATTGACAAGACATACGGCAGCCCAGATATCTTGAACATGGCTTGCACAACTGTGGCGCAAATTAACTCGATATAATCACGGACCATCCATGGATAACATAGTCGTTAAGAACAAAAGAATCCCGTGATCGTCCAGGAAATTCTGTGATGTTTGACTTAATCTAAATTCGCCACTCATCCAAATTTTGACATGACACATTTCAGCAAGGGCGGGGGGGGGGAGGGTAGTAATATTTGCATTAAAATTTCGTGGTGGCTACTAGCGCATCTATCACGCCAATTTCATGTAATTATGCTGCCGGGTTTTCGCTGTTATTAGGGCGAAGCCACGATTGTGGCGAATGATCGTCACGGCGCGTTCGCGCTACATGATGTAGTAGCAGCAGGCGCCGCCCACATTCACACGCAAATACAATCTTGGCGGGGTCGAGTGACGGGGCTCCGCAAGCGTCCTCCGCGGCTGTCCACCGTCGCAGAGACAGACAGTCCTCCGTCGAAAGCCGCCGTGCATCCGCGCCGCGGCGCCGGCGCCGCCATCGCCGTTTATTTCGCACGCGGCTCATCACAGCGTCGAGCGGCACCTCACTCACAAGCGCGCACCACACGACGCGCCTCAATATATCCCACGGCCAGCGCAGTAGAGCAGCGCTGGAGATGCCCGGCGGGCGGAGCGTCTGGGCGCGGTCCGCCGGCGGGAGGGGGAGCACACGACGCGGCACCGCCGACGGTGCGGCCATCAGCCACAGTTAACCACCCGCATCGGCCGCAGTCGCCACCGGCAGCAGTCGCACACACCGGCCACACATCAGTCGCAAACCTGCCACACATCAGTCACGTACCGGCCACATCAGTCACGTACCGGTCACACATCGGTCACAGTAAGGTCACACATCGGTCACCGGCAGGGATTGGCTATTTTGGCTTCAAGTCGTGCCCATCATTCAGCGCCATCGAGGATTTCCGCATCCGATTTCTAGCTTCGGGGTGCAAAACTCTCGCAAAAATAAGACAACAGAAGACTATTTCCAGTGCATATTCGTCAGGAAACAAAATCTGCAGGACAAGTTGATGTAGTTACATCTGACCACATTGCTTGCAGACACCTACTAAATTACAGACTGCGACAACAAAATAAGTGCGCCTTTGATGCAATATCAGTTTAGGTGTCGACAAAAGCACAAGTAAATTTCTTCAACATAGCACACTGTTCACGCGTCCGGCAGCTGACGAACCCTGGCCACTCGTTAGTTGGCTACACCGCCTCACGATCACCCACCAGCCACACCACTGGCGACAACGCATAGCCATCGGTCACAAGCCGGCCACCAATCGGTCACAAGCCGGCCACCAATCGGTCACAAACCGGCCACCAATCGATCACAAGCCGGCCACCAATCGGTCACAAGCCTGCCACCAATCGGTCACAAGCCTGCCACCAATCGACCACAAGCCTGCCACCAATCGGTCACAAGCCGGCCATCAATCGGTCACAAGCCGGCCATCAATCGGTCACAAGCCGCCAGCCACCAATCGGCCACAAGCCTGCCACCAATCGGCCACAAGCCGGCCACCAATCGGTCACAAGCCGCCAAATCGACCAACACAATCGGTCACAAGCCAGCCACCAATCGACCGCAAGCCTGCCACCAATCGGTCACAAGCCGGCCATCAATCGGTCACACGCCGGCCACCAATTGGCCACAAGCCGGCCACCAATCGGTCACAAGCCGGCCACCAATCGGTCACAAACCTGTCACCAATCGGTCACAAACCGGCCACTAATCGATCACAAGCCGGCCATCAATCAGCCACAAGCCTGCCACCAATCGACCACAAGCCTGCCACCAATCGGTCACAAGCCGGCCATCAATCGGTCACAAGCCAGCCACCAATCGACCGCAAGCCTGCCACCAATCGGTCACAAGCCGGCCACCAATCGGTCACAAGCCGGCCACCAATCGATCACAAGCCGGCCATCAATCGGTCACAAGCCTGCCATCAATCGGTCACAAGCCTCCGCGCTGCCACCAATCGGTCACAAGCCGGCCACCAATCGACCACAAGCCGGCCACCAATCGACCACAAGCCTGCCACCAATCGGTCACAAGCCGGCCATCAATCGGTCACAAGCCGGCCATCAATCGGTCACAAGCCGGCCACCAATCGACCACAAGCCTGCCACCAATCGGTCACAAGCCGGCCACCAAACGGTCACCCACCGCCGACAACACATAACCATCGGTCACAAGCCGGCCACCAATCGGTCAGCCACTGCCGACAACCGCAGTCGGCCGGTCACACTATAAAACGATCACCTGGCACGCTGCGCGGAGTCGCAGCAGGTCAGGTCGCCACATCATCACAGTCGAGTCCGCGCGCACGACACCGCCACTAAGCCATGTACTTGAACTTGTTTATATCGTCCGGATCGCGGCGCATGTACTTGTTCTCGATCAGCCACTCGATCTGCTCCTTGATCATCTTCTTGCTGGGCAGGAACATGTTCTTGAGGATCTCGATCAGCTCGGTCTGCAGCTGCGCGTTGGTCGTCTGCTTGCGCATCTTCATGATCTTGACGATGGCCTCCTGGGTGCGCAGCACGCGCAGCTGCATGATGCCGTCGTTCTCCTCCTCGCGCGACTTCTCGGTGCTCAGCTGGAGCCGGCCGATGACGGCCACCTTGCCGCGCGGCATCGGTCGGCCGTTCTTCACCACGGCGAACTGCCGGTTCACCCAGAACAGCGACAGGTCGCTGAACTCCTTGGCCGAGTGCACCTGGCGGGCGGCGCGAGTATCGTTTAGTCATTTCACGACACATGCCCTCCACGTGCAGTGGCTATTATGTACAGTCTGGGGGCCATTATAGACGGTTGTTGGTTGGTTATTGGTTTTACGACACATCGACCGTTGAGTCATGTAGCGTCGCCAGTCTCTCACGCCCATTGCTCGCGGGCGAAGAGTAGCGACAGGTGAGACTCGAACCCACAATCTTTCAATTGTGAGACGGGCAACTTATCCCTGGGCATTACCTTCTTAATTCCATCACTTCGCAATAGGAGATGAGCAGTGAGCCTAGTGTCTAAGTGTCGTACTAAGTCGAATGAATTTGTGTTACACATTCCACCTGCAAAAATCCATTGGCAATGGCGAGATTAGCTGCATTTTGCATTATGAACATTCAAAATGCAGCTAACATTACCTCCCTTCAGCTTCAGGTTTGTACAGGGCTGATGCACACCATGCAAAAATAAACGTGTGCCGTGCGCAACTTACACACACGCAAGTCGACATCATATTCACATGAGTTATAGCACATATTCCCAATGCTTACGAACGCCTGACATCAAACGTCACACTGCTCTGCTCTGCTTCGTACACGCTGGGTTTGCAAAATAAGTCAGGGCACTGAAGAACAAAAATATGGTTCATTCTGGCGGCTAATATGTTGAAAAATCATTCAGTTACTGCACCAACCAACCTGTTGAACCTACAATCCACTATTGAGAACACTTACCGACCGAGTGGGTCCCACGCAACCCACCGAAGTGCTGGGAGACGGAGTGGAGAACCCTTGGTTCTTTTACAACGCATTACAAAAAATTGTCCGAATTCTTGCCGGGGTGTCTTTATGAACTAGGGTTCTTTTGCTAAGCAGAGCTTGTTGCGTGAACCCTGGCCCCACCACCCGATCCATGCATTCCAGTTCAACGGCAAAATTTAGACCGAAACTTCAACGGCCGTCAATGCACCGACACGGCCGCCCGGTAGCTCGTCCCCGGCCTTATCGGGCCAGCTGCCAACTGACCCTCCCAGCCATAGGCTAAATGCGAGCACGTGAATCGACTCGAACCATGCTTTGCCAGGGCAGGGGAGACGAACTTAGGCCAGCGCTCTAACCAACTGAGCTACCGGGGCGGCATTCAACTGCTAGGTGAGATATCGTCGTCGACCTCTCACGCAGACTGATCGCGGGTGAACTCGGCAAACGAACCGGTTACGGGATGCGAACCGCAACCGTATGATCAAGAATCCAACACCCCGGAACCCGGAACGAGTGGGCAAATTCATCCCGGGCTACTAATGAGGTCTTCCCACTGGCCCGCTCTCAAATAATCCCCGTCCGAGCGGCATCCCGTCTAGAGCCGACCTGGGACGGGGGGAGGGGTGGCTGGCCATAGGCGTACGCGGAGAGAAGCTGGGAGATGAGGGGCAGATCTCTGGGAGGTGAGGTAGATGAGACGCTGTCTCCGCGGCCGTGGTGAACAGGTGATGATGAACTGAAGTTTAGGGGCGAGTCAACTGCCAGGGTCATTTTGCGCCCAGAACTGTGGTGGTGGTGGTGGATGGGAGTTTAGGGGCGCGTCAACTGCCAGGGTCATTTTGCGCCCAGAACTGTGTTTACACACGATAACTAATAATCGTTAGGATCAGCGATAACAGCGGTGAACAGGGTACCGACCTCTGGAGGGGATCGGGAGTGAGGAGCTGGCTCAGGAAGGGGAGGGGAGACGAGCAGCCGTCCCAGCGGCCGTGGCGAACGCTCCATCAACTTCGGGAGCGGACGGGCGTAGAGGGGCTGTCTCGGCTGCTGTGGTGAACAGGCACCGATCTGCGGGAGGTGAGGGAGACGAGCAGCCGTCCCAGCGGCCGTGGCGAACGCTCCACCGACCTCTGGCGAGTAGTGGAGCAGCTGGCGCTTCAGCTTGCCGCAGGCCACCAGCGTCCACAGGGTGCGGCGCAGCTCTGCGTCGGGCAGCTCGGTGGCCAGCCGCAGCGTCTCCAGGCTGATGCGCTCGGTCGGCCGCTGGTTCCAGGCGAACAGCACCGCCATCTGGAAGGTGGTCACGTCCACGTCGTAGCGGCCCTGCGGACGGCGGGGTCGGCCGGGTCAGATGCAGAGGTCAGCACTGACGGCATACCGACCTAGTAGTCGGCCGGGTCAGACTCTGAGGTCAACACTGACGAAACACCGTCCCAGTGGTCAGCCGGGTCAGACTCTGAGGTCAACATTGACGTCACACCGACCTAGCGGACAGCCATCGGCGAGGTGAGCCGGGTCAGAACTTGGAGGTCAACACTGACGTCACACCGACCCTGTGGTCAGCGGAACCAGCCTGGTTACACTCCGTGGTGAACACTAACGCCACACTGACTCTACGGACACTGGGATCAACCAGGCCAGATGCAGAGGTCAATACTGACGTCACACCGACCAAGCGGACAGCTGTCAGTCAGGTCACAGCTTAATACTAGCGTCGTGCCAACCCTACCCTACTGCCATCGAAGAGCAAGGTGAATGGCTCATTGACCACCGAGGCTAGCTGACGATATTAATTGAAGAGGCCAACGGAGAGCAATAAATCAGCGAGGTAGGCGGTAAACACTAATCTGAGGGGCACACGGAAGGCGCATGGAGGTAGGTGATAAACATTTACCAGACAAGTGGACGGAAAAGTTGGCCAGCGAGATCAACAGCAAACACACGAACAAACAAGCGCATGCTGACAGACCCTGAAATGGCAGACGTCTACACCTGCACTGACGGACCCGCACACCTACACTGACGGATCTCTACACCTGAACTGGCGGACCTCTACACCTGAGCTGGCGGACCTCTACACCTGAACTGGCGAACCTCTACACCTGAGCTGGCGGATCTCTACACCTGAGCTGGCGAACCCATACACCTGAGCTGGCGGATCTATACACCTGAGCTGGCGAACCCATACACCTGAACTGGCGGATCTCTACACCTGAGCTGGCGAACCCATACACCTGAACTGGCGAACCTCTACACCTGAGCTGGCGGATCTCTACACCTGAACTGGCGGACCTCTACACCTGAGCTGGCGGATCTCTACACCTGAGCTGGCGGATCTCTACACCTGAGCTGGCGAACCCATACACCTGAGCTGGCGGATCTCTACACCTGAGCTGGCGAACCCATACACCTGAGCTGGCGAACCCATACACCTGAGCTGGCGAACCCATACACCTGAACTGGCGGATCTCTACACCTGAGCTGGCGAACCCATACACCTGAACTGGCGGATCTCTACACCTGAACTGGCGGATCTCTACACCTGAGCTGGCGAACCCATACACCTGAACTGGCGGATCTCTACACCTGAACTGGCGGATCTCTACACCTGAACTGGCGGATCTCTACACCTGAGCTGGCGGATCTCTACACCTGAACTGGCGAACCTCTACACCTGAACTGGCGAACCCATACACCTGAACTGGCGAACCTCTACACCTGAACTGGCGAACCCATACACCTGAACTGGCGGATCTATACACCTGAGCTGGCGAACCCATACACCTGAACTGGCGGACCCGCATACCTAAAACTAACGGCCGAACGGACCCGACATGACGGAAACTGAGCACACGGCACATGGGCCGGCGCACTAAACACCAAGTGCGACCGGCGCACGAAAGCACGACATCAACAACCCACGACGCACTCGAAGGAGCGGGCGGGAGCTCGATGTCGACGGGGTGAAGAGCAGTGGTGCCTGAACCGCGCAGCTCCTGCCACGTCGGCACCGCACGCTAGCACACGAACATTGCTTAATTCTGACGGGAGATGATACAGAGGCCAAACTAGTTTTCCGATATCATCCCACGTTTCCATGGCTAATCCCTCACTACCACCTTCCTTTCTGTGCGAGAATCAAAAGAACAGAAAACCGAAATAAAATTGCAGCCATGGATGAACAAAAGCAGACAAAGACGAAATATACAATTAACTCTTGTTACACTGGCGACCTCGTTATCAAATACCACTGAGATACACCGTATTCTGGAACTCGTCAGTTTCCTTCCACTTGGTTCCGAATTTTCAACTTCTGCACCATATATTCCAAGACCATATTACACTATGCCACGCACGAACTTGTGTTAAAATGACTATTCGCTAGGTGAGCGATGGCGGAAATGCGTCATCAAACCGATGACATTTAACATGCACTTCAGCTCTTTTAAACTCAAACTGGAGCGACCACGGTACTGAGAAACTAGAACCGCATCATTTGTATCGTTCCGCGCGTAGCAATGCACACACTATCAACACTTCGCATTGCGTAACAGAACACATCACCTCGAACTGCAGAGAGACAATAGATGCGTGCATCAATATCGTCAGTAGTGAGCATGCGCATACTGATAAACGTGGAGCTGCTGGAAGCGAGGCACGGAGGTTACCTGAACACACATCTAGAAACACGGCGACAGAGCATCCGGGGCGCAGGCTGTCGATGCAGTGTTGGCACCACGCTCCACGCAGTTCCGCAAGCAACAAGAAAAGACGCCCGAGTCGCCGCAGCTCACCATCTGACTGGTGAACGTGATGGTGCCGTTGGCCATGTGGTGGTGCCACTGCAGCTTGCGGCCGCTGTGCTTGGCCTTGTAGAACTCCTCCAGCTCGGGGATGTAGTCCTCCAGCTCGGTGGGCAGCGTGACGGCCACTCGCTCGCTGCCGCGCGCCCACGCGCCCGCGTTCAGGATCTTGATGCTGACGTTGTCGGCGGCGTGCGGCCGGCTCTCGTGGAACTCGCTGTTGAGGTCCTGCGACACCTTCACGTCCTGCGGCAGTTGGGTATTTGGGTTCGGGGCACATCCTGCGGCAAATCGGGGGTGTTGAGGTCCTGCGACACCTTCACGTCCTGCGACAGGTCAGGGGTGTTGAGGCTCTGCTGCACTTTGGTTGGTTATTTGGGCTTTCGGGCGCATCGACTGCGTTGGTCATACAGCGCTCATCCCTGCTGCACTTTCACGTCCTACGGCAGGTCGGGGGTGTTGAGGTCCTGTGACACCTTCACGTCCTGCGGCAGGTCGGGGGTGTTGAGGTCCTGTGACACCTTCACGTCCTGCGGGAGGTCGGGGGTGTTGAGGTCCTGCGGCAGGTCAGGGGTGTTGAGGTCCTGCGACACCTTGACATTCCGCGGCAGCCTCACATTCTGACATCTTGACAGCCTCACGACATGACATTTGTCATCACAACCACTTTTCGACCAGCGACACCCAGACGAAGTCTTCTGACTACAGTGGACGGCACACTATCTACTGCACACACCGACGAGCCTTGTGCTTGGACAGACACGGAGGCTTACTGGAACATCTGCGGTAATTACTGTCGTCCGAGAGACGCCGAGTGTTGCCGGGAATACACCGAATAGCCCTCCAGCCGTACCAGCCGTGCGAATGGCCACCAGGCACACTAGAGTCCGCCACCCGCACCACTACGGCGGCATGCTACCTACAACATCCTGACAGCCTCCCGCCTGCACCACCGTGGTGCTGTCTGCAGAACTCCGCCAGCGCGAGTGCACCATAATGGTTGTTGGTGTAGTGTCGATACCATGATTAGTGTAATTTAAAATGATATTGATGCCTCAGGCTCAAATCGAGCTGATGGTAAGCAGGATGTTTGGGGAAGGTGCCGATTGGTGTTCAGAAAGTGGTCCCACGTTTTCACACTTTATCACTGCATGCACGCACCATGTGATAGCTGTTGTTTGTTTATTGGGTGGTTCACGACGCGCCTTACGCACGGTCACGGCTAACGACGCCGTCCACACTGCTTCTCCAGTGGATCGCGCGGGACCGGGAAACGTGCCAAGCGGTGCGAGTGTCGAACCCGGGGGACCTTGGCATCCGGAGCTCATGACCTCAACCACCCGGCCCCTCCGCCCCGCCGCAGGCGGCAGCCGCGCTCACCTGGAACATCCTGGACAGCTTGCTGACATAGTCGGCCAGCATGCCGAAACCCACTCGGCCTCTCCCTCACCACAGGGGGATGGATTATGGCCGAGTGATTAAGGTGTTGGGCTCTGGGTACCAAAGGTCCCGAGTTCGACACTCGCACCACTCGGGACATTTCCCAATCCCGCGGCCCACCGGCGAAACAGTGTGGGCGGCGCCGTTAGCCGTGAATGTGCATAAAGTGCGTCGTGAGCCACCCAACAAACAAACAAGTACGGCGAGGTTGGCGCATGACGAAGTTGGAAAAATTGGCGAGGATGACAAGTTTGCATGGCCAGGCTTTCGACGAGGCTTTTTCACCGCGTCAACGTTCTAAATTTTGTCGACGTTTTCTGACGGTCTGTTCCGGGTTTTACCAACTGATTTCCTCCAAGCCTGCCCGTTCCTACCAACAGATTTTCTACCACATAAAGTGCGTCGTGAGCCACCCAACAAACAACCCGCCCCGCAGGCGGGCAGCCGCGCTCACCTGGAACATCCTGGACAGCTTGTTGACGTAGTCGGCCGGCATGCCGATGCCCCGCAGCCAGTCCACCATGTTCTCCTCCTTCTCCGAGTCGGCCGACGTGTCGAGGATTAGCCGGCGCGACAGGTGGCCTTTGTGGTAGCGCATGAACACGTCCTTGTTCTGCACGTACTTGAGCAGGCACAGCACGGAGCGTAGCCG
This sequence comes from Imbricaverruca yamaguchii, assembly GCA_034440575.1. Taxonomy (NCBI): domain Eukaryota; kingdom Metazoa; phylum Arthropoda; class Thecostraca; family Neoverrucidae; genus Imbricaverruca; species Imbricaverruca yamaguchii. Next base: position 1,387,188 of record JAOTOL010001583.1, on the reverse strand, counting down.
CTCGTCCACCTGGGCGCGACGGCAGCCATTTGTCGTGTGTCGTGGAAACGGCGGTAGTACGGCAGCCATTGAATACAAATCAAGATCAAGCCATTCACAAATCACGGCGTTCACGACGGTTGCTTGGCATTTCCACCGGTCACATATTTCTCGTGGTTGGCTGGTTATTGGTTCTACGACACATCGACCGTTGAGTCATGCAGCGTCACCAATCTCTCACGCCAATTGGTCGCGGGCGAAGAGTAGCGACAGGTGAGACCCGAACCGGCAACCTTTCGATTGTGAGACGAGCAACTTACTCCTGGACTACTCGTCCCCTAGACGTTCGTGGTGGAAATGGCGGTAATATGGCAACCATTGAATACAAATTATGTTTCAAAAGGCGCCTCTAGATAGATGTGGCAAAAATGTCAGCCAAAGCAGACTTCCCAACCCTGAGTTGGACTACCAGTCAGGTTGGAAATGCAGACTCCACGGCACGCACGCACACATCCGCACTATCGCTACCGCCACCTTTTCCTCGGCGTGTGAAACAGTAGTGTACGCCTCTGCCGACAGATCGCAGCGCGTGTCCTGATATAGTAGTGCCATTCGTGCGAATGACGCCCAGTACCTGGACCGTTAGGGATCAGAAAGAACCTTGGGTTCTTTCACGACGCATTCAACAGCTAAGTTATACAGCGTCGCCAACCTTTCACGCCGATTGGTCGCCGGTGGACTCGGTAAATGCCGTCGGTTGTGACGTTCGAACCCACAATCTTGCGATCAAGAGTCCGACGCTCTACCAACTGAGCTACCACGGCCCCACCACGTTAGCGAAGAGGCTGCACCGTTTGCCTTCCGCTAGCGCACATGACGGGGTGCGGTGTTGGTCGGGCTCTGAAACTTGTTGTCGGTGTACTGGCAATACAAAATAAACCGTTGTTTAATACAACGAAGAATGGCTATTAAGTGCTCCTGGGTTTTAGACATTGCGTGAGACGAAATGTACGACCCTCAATATGCCAGGAGGTGCTGAGTTTACATCAAAAGTAACGTTAGGGATTATGCTATATTACTCAACGTTTCGGCCAGGGGCCATCGTCAGGAGTGGCCCCTGGCCGAAAACACTCCTGACGATGGCCCCTGGCCGAAACGTTGAGTAATATGGCATAATCCCTAACGTTACTTTTGATGTAAACTCAGCACCTCCTGGTATATTGAGGGTCGTACATTTCGTCTCACGCAATACAAAATAAATGCCTGCATGAAAGTTCGTTCGTCCACTTGAACATCACCTTTGTATCGATCGGAACTGACGAACAACCAGCTATCTTCTCGTTTGTCCGCACAGCCGACAGCACGGTTCACGCCACAATCGATATCAGAGTCAGCATCAGAGTCAATGTCACAGTCCACCACAGTCCCAACGGTCCCGCTACACTATCGTGACAGTCCCGCTACACTATCGTGACAGTCCCGTTACACTATCGTGACAGTCACGCTACACTATTGTGACAGTCCCGCTACACTATCGTGACAGTCCCGCTACACTATCGTGACAGTCCCTCTACACTATCGTGACAGTCCCTCTACACTATCGTGACAGTCCCGCTACACTATCGTGACAGTCCCGCTACACTATCGTGACAGTCCCTCTACACTATCGTGACAGTCACGCTGCAATATTGTGACAGTCCCTCTACACTATCATGAGTCCCGCTACACTATCGTGACAGTCCCGCTACACTCCCGTGACAGTTCTGCCACAGCCCCGTGAGTCTCGTCACAATCCAGTCACACTCCAATCATGGCTCCGCTACAGCACCATCTCGGTCCCGCTATAGTCCCGTCATAGTCCCATCACCACGTAGTCCGCCACAGTGACGCACCTGATCGGACGAGTCTTCCGTCACGTCCCACAGTCCCACCAGTCCCACCACAGTCCCCACAGTCCCGTACAGTCCCGCTACCGCCACGGTGACGCACCTGTCGGACGCGAGTCGTTTACCGACCCGTCCCGTCACAGTCCCCCACAGTCCCGTAAGTCCGCTAGTCCCGCCACGGTGACGCACCTGATCTGACGTGAGTCGTTTGCTGAAGGTGGTCTTGCGCAGCAGCATGTCGCAGTAGTTTGCCAGCAGCTCCGGACAGCGCGACTCGGGACTCGATTTGGGCTGACCGCCGCCGCGACCGCGCGCCGGCAGCTCCAGCCTGTCGGGTCACAGGTCACCAGAGGTCAGTGAAGGTCACGCTCGCCTCAACTGTTCACCTATACCACGTATATTGGGTCGTAATTCACCAAAGGCAACAAAATGCCGCATAGAGACCACCAGAGATACTGGTGACCAGCTAAGGCATGATCCAGATAGGCTCACCCGTGGTCATCGGGCCACCAGGGGTCATAAGGTCACCAGTAGCCATCAAGTCGCCAAGGGTCATCAGGCCACCAAGGGTCATGAGGCCCCAAGGGTAACAACACAGTCACGCAACACAAGCACAATCAGACCAATAGGTAAATCCAAAAGCAACCAGATATCAAAAGCTCACCTGAAGTCATGGCGGAACACCCAGCAAGCCACCGGCGGAACCAAACCGCACCACCAGCATCACCAACACCACAACACACACCAGCCGGTGCGGGCGAGAGCGTCACCAGCCGGCCGGTGCCCGGGGCGCGGGCTCACCTGAAGACGGTGGTGTCGTTGACTAGGTCCCGGAACGCCTTGTCCCGAGAGGTGAGGAAGCGCGGGCTCACCTGAAGACGGTGGTGTCGTTGACTAGGTCCCGGAACGCCTTGTCCCGAGAGGTGAGGAAGCGCGGGTCTCCGTGGAAGGCGTCCGCCACCAGGGCGCTGAACTTCTGGAACAGCTCCAGCAGCTGCTCCACGTACCGCTCACAGTCCTGCCGACACAACACGTACCGCTCACAGTACTGCCGACACAACAAGTACCGCTCACAGTCCTGCCGACACAACACGAAACACTCACAGTCCCGCCGACACAACAGGCACCGCTCACAGTCCTGCCGACACAACAGTACCGCTCACAGTCCTGCCGACAAAAGACGCCACAGTCCTGCCGAGTAAGGTGTGCTGGGTACCAAGGGTCCCGGGTTGACACCACACACAGGACATTTCACTCCCGCGACCGCCGGCAAACAGTGTGGGCGCCATAGCTAATGTGCATAAAGTGCGTCATGAACCACCCAATAAACAAACACACAACACAGTCCTGCCGACACAACACGTACCACTCACAGTCCCGCCGACACAACACGCACCGCTCACAGTCCTGCTGACACAACACGCACCGCTCACAGTCCTGCCGACACAACACGTACCGCTCACAGTCCTGCCGACACAACACGTACCGCTCACAGTCCTGTCGACACAACACGAATAGCCGCCGACACAAGTCACGGTTATGCCGACACAACACGTACCGCTCACAGTCCCGCCGACACAACAGGCACCGCTCACCGTCCTGCTGACACAACACGAACCACTCACAGACCCGCCGACACAGCAGGCACCGCTCACAGTTCTGCAGACACAACACGTACCGCTCACAGTCCTGCCGACGAACGGGGATGGCCGAGTGGTTGAGGTGTCGGGCTCTGGGTACCAAGGGTCCCGGGTTCGACACCAGCACCACACCGGACATTTCCCAATCCCGCGGACCGCCGGCGAAACAGTGTGGGCGGCGCCATTAGCCGTGAATGTGCATAAAGTGCGTCATGAACCACCCAATAAACAAACAAACAAACAGTCCTGCCGACACAACACGCACCACTCACAGTCCCGCCGACACAACAGGCACCGCTCACAGTCCTGCCGACACAACACGTACCGCTCAAAGTCCTGCCGACACAACACGTACCGCTCACAGTCCTGTAGACACAACACGTACCGCTCACAGTCCTGCCGACACAACGCGTACCGCTCACGGTCCTGCCGACACAACACGTACCGCTCACAGTCCTGCCGACACAACAAGTACCGCTCACAGTCCTGCCGACACAACAGGCATGACTTCTTGTGTCGTCATGACCGCCCACAGTCATGCCGACACAAGAAGTACCGCCCACAGTCCTGCCGACACAACACGCACCACTCACAGCCATGCAGACATAACAAACACCGCTCACAGTCCTGCCGACACAACACGTACCGCTCATAGTCCTGCCGACACAACACGTACCGCTCACAGTCCTGCCGACACAACACGTACCGCTCACAGTCCTGCCGACACGACACTGCTCACAGTCCTGCCGACACAAGTACAGCTCACAGTCCTGCCAACAAAGTGAACACCGCTCACAGCCCGTATGACGGGCTCACACGGGTTAAACTACACTAACGGCCTTACTGAAGAATTACTGAAGATGAAAACAATATCCTTGAGTTCTTTTGCAATGCAGGAATCAGTAAAAATGTCATGCGTGTACCTAGCTCCGCTTCTAAAAAGTAAAACGCCTCGATGGTGGCAACCAGCTCCGACGTGCAGACCGCTGCATCGTGTGGAACGGATACATATGTGAACACAGGATCAGCACCAAGTGCACCATCAACGTCAGCACCAGTCTTGGCTCCATATGTGTATGTCAGGACAAATGTGCTGAAGGAAGCTACGTGTTCTAGAGCACGCGACAGGTGGTCGTGTGTTGCAGCAGGCTCCTTCTTGACCGCGGGAGGCGACATGTCTACTGTCGGAGGGGTCACCCGCCACGGTAGCATTTGTGGAAGATCGATCCGTCAAGTTCCCTTCAATTGGATTCCTGTTCTTAGAGCTTTCGCGTACTGCCCTAAAAGGGGATGCCATACATAACGCGTTATCGACAGAGCAATGCCATCAATGAGATGAGAGAACACGTCCGGCGGAGGCCGGAAAATTGGCGCAGGCATTGCACATCCCGAGCAATTCGAGGTGAAGCGAGAACTTCACAGCGAATTTGCTTCAGCCACAAGTTGCAGAGAAGGTGAAGCGCGGAAGTGGCAGTCGGAAGGCGCCACTGTTTTGTCATCCCGCGCAAAATGAAGACCTCGAGGGCAGATTGATTCCTTTCTGCAGAGTTCCCGGTAAGTGAGAACGCCCACGCATCCCGATCTGGTGGACGAGTGATCTGGCCTTAATTAGGGGAGGGGGCAGGAGAGGACCTCACGATTTGAGAAGACATGCAATCTATGTTGTGGTTTCGTTTTCATGCACTTCCACATCCCCTGGGGTCTCAACTGGGGAGGGGGCGGACTGCTGGCCGGTATCGACATCGAGGCGCCAGGCAACGGCAGGGATATGTGGAACGGGCGTCGCCTTCACACGGAAAGGAGAGGTTCACCACCCCTGCCGAGATCCAGCGCCGCCTACCCCTTGCCGCCCGTCGCCTTCACACGGCCAGATGTTCACCACCCCTGTCGAGATCCAGCATCGCCCACCCCTTGACCCCGGCCGGCCGGGTCAGCATGTACCGGACCGAAACCCGGACATTCCTCCCGGGGCGAGGTGCCACTTGACCCACACAGGGCCCATCGCGTCCGCCCGCCCCTCCGGGATATCTGAGCCAGGGAGGCGTGTTGGTCCACCACCACAACTGGCACCATACGACAGAGACCTCAACCTCCGGGACTCCTATGAAATATTAATAGACGCTAGAGCATCGGAGCCGGCCACATTGAATAGATCTTTTAGGGAGTTATGGATGGCCTCCTCCTTTTCAGCTTGTGAAGCTCGGTGACAACTTGCACCTCTGACTGAGGACACCTCAACCCCAACCTCGGGGAGCGAGCGGAGGGGGCGCAACTGTTCCGATAAAACGGAACCGACCTACAAACCAAGGCGACAGACCACGGAAATCGATCAATCGCCTTACTTAACAAAGACAATTGATTGGAAGCAGAGGGATAGAAAAGGCACTCTGCAACACAGTTTCTAGAAATGTACCGTTTTGACCGTAAAATATGTATACTGGCATAGTACCATAATGCTGGTCTGTAACTGCAAACACCGTAATGTCGTAGACCAGCCGACCTACCGCGCCCCGTACCTGCCTTTCCATCTGACCGAGCAGCGCGGTCGTCGGCCGCCGCCCGAGTTGGATCAGCGCCTTTTGGAACGGTGCCGGGCCGATGCCCGGCAACAGTGACGTGTACCTCCACCACCCGTTAGCCGGACCTAACGAACCACCCCCGGCGCTCAGACTTCTCTGGACTGTCGAGCGCTGCGGGCCTGTCGCGCGGTCGGTCGCGTGTACAAATTAATAACTGTCTTTCGGGCCTAAAAATTTAGAACTGGACTTGATTGCTGTCGGCTGTCGCCCTGGAGCATTATTGCGTGCGTCTTTTCTGAAGGCGAGTGTTACCGTATATTCGCTCAACTTTCTGCACAATATATTAGTATGCAGAGAAAATTCAACTTTTGACCTCGGATATCGCGTCGCGCGGTTCTAATACATTATCACGTTGTCCGTACAGAGTTAAATTTTTTTTTTAAACAACTCCCCACTAGTTTGGGGGAGTTGTAAAAACCACCGCTCCTTTGGCCAACAAGGGTGCTTCATAAGCAGCTCTAGCATGATCTTTGAAACATGCACCCCCTCCCCTAGAAAAGTGGTGCCTGGTCGTCGGGCAGTGACCAACCTGCCCGGGGCGAGGATGGCCTAATGGTTGATGTGTTGGGCTCTGGGCACCAAACGGCCCGATTCAACACTCGCACCACTGGGGACATATCCCAATCTGCGGGCCCACCGGCGAAACAACGTGGGCGGCGCCACTAGCTGTGATCGTGCACAAAGTACGTCGAGAACCACCCAACAAACAAACTGAAGCTCTCCTTTACCTAACAAGAGTGCGTGTTTCAAAATCACCTCCAGTCACCCGCAGCATTCTCGGAGCGTGCACCCTATCCCAGACCAGTGTCCTAAAATTATTTCACCATTAACTGAGTGGATGAAGAAAGAAGTTGCTTTGGAATAGTGAAAGATTGAAAGAAAATGAAGGATTGCCACTTAAGGATTAAAAAGCAGAATGCCTTTCACCTCAGTCACATGCATTTTACATTATTTATCAGTTGTGTGCACGACTGCCCATACATCATGTGGAAAAATAGTAAAAGCCTAAGATGAGGATGAAGTAGCACAACTCTGTTAACAGTGAATTTCCAGGCCACATGGTGAATTATTTTACACTGTCCCGGACAGACGGCGCCCAAAGCCCAGATAACCAACCGACTGACCTGCGTGTGAGCGGGGTGGGGGACAGTGACCGACTTGCGTGTGAGCGGGGTGGGGGGACAGTGACCGACCTGCGTGTGAGCGGGGTGGGGCAGTGACCGACCTGCGTGTGAGCGGGGTGGGGCAGTGACCGACCTGCGTGTGAGCGGGGGGTGGGGGACAGTGACCGACCTGCGTGGTGGGGGAAGACCCCCTTGGGGGGGGGGGGGGGGGGGGCCGCCCGTACCGTGTCGGCGTTGGCCATCATGGCGTCCAGGCCGTCGGTGCGGATGTGCTCCTCGACGACGCGCAGCATCGGCTCGACGCCGGCGCCGGCGCCGCCGGCGGGCGCCGGGGCGGGGGCGGCGCCCGAGTCGGTGACGCGGTCCATCAGGCCGAACATGAGGCTGAGCCGGGCCGTGTCGTGGCGGCGCACCATGTCGGCGCACTCGGCCAGGATCGAGTCGCGGTAGCGCGTCACCAGCAGCTGCACGCACTGGTCGCGGATCTGTCGACGCACGCACTGGTCACCGATCCACGGATACACACGCACTGGCAGCGGATCTCCCGACACACGCTGGTCACGGATCTGGGACACATGCTGACCACTGATCTGGGGATATGCCGGTCATGGATCTGTGGATACGCTGGACTTATGATCTGGAAATACGCTGGTCATAGGTCTGCCGAATCACGCTGACCACGGACCTGGGGATACGCAGGTCACCGATCTGTAGACACGCCTATCATAGATATGAGGATATGCTGGTTACCGATCCCGGGACACGCTGGCTATGGATCCGTGGATACGCTGGTCACCGATCTGGGGACACGCTCCTAGGATCAACGGATTTGCCGACACACGCTGACCACGGACCTGTGGATACGCTGGTCATAGATCTGTGAATATGCTGGTTACCGATCCAGGGACACGCTGGCTATGGATCCGTGGATACGCTGGTCACCGAGCTGGGGACACACGCTGGCCACGGATTTGTAGATGCGCTGGCCACCGATCTGGAGACACGCTGGTCATAAATTTGGGTATATGCTGGTTACCGATCCGGCGACACGCCGTTTATGGATCCGTGGATACACGGGTCACCGATCTATGGATATACGCTGTCCTGGATCTGTGGATGCGCTGGCCGCGTATCTTCCGACACGCCGGTCACGGATCTGTGGACACTGGCGCACGAACTGGTGATGAACCTGCCGCCATCGGCACATGTGCGTTGCTGGTGGATCTGCGGGCACCGGCACGTGCTGGTCACTGATCTGGGGACACCAGAGGGCTCCGTTAGATCAGGCAGCGTTGATGGGCAATGACGGGTCTGGCAATACAGGTCTGACTCTGCTAGACATGGTGATATTGTCAGTCTGTTGGATCTGGAGATACCATCAGACTCTAGCTAAGTCTGGTAGCATGATCAACCTCCACCGGACACCAGCCATCAACCTCTACGACCGCAACGGCAGGCTAAGATGGGTTCGCCGAAATGATAATACTATAACAACAGGCTACTTGCGCGGAGGCGAAGTTCTATATATGAAAAACTTCGGACATGGACACAAGATAAGCAGATAAACTATGAAGTGCTCACACTGAGGAACCTACTACACCCTCCTCCTCGATCTCCGTTCTCCCCATACCCTCCTGATAGATCCAAACTTATATAATTGCTCCTGTCGTCCCACTATTTGCAGGCACTTTCCCAAGGCTCCACCTTCTTCAGTCAGGTGTCTCAGCCTCTTTTTCGTCCAACGCTCTGCACCGAGACCCTCCTTCTTCAGCCGACCTCCGTTCGCAGCCTGCCTTGCTCACCCAGACTCGGCCTCGAGGCCCCACCTTCCCCATTGAACCGCCTCTCTCCAGTCCTGTTCAGAGGCCCACCTCCTCCGCTTAGCGTCCGCCCGGAGACCTGCCCCTTCTTATCCAACGCCCCGCGCCGACGCCCGACCTTCTTCGCCAGTCCCTGCCCCGAGACACACCCATTTTCACTCAACGCCCCACACCGAGACCCACCTTCTTGAGCGAGTCGCCGCTGGTCTCCAAGTACTTGAGGCCGCGCTCCTCCTCCTCCTTCAGCTTGCAGTCCGCGTACCGCATGAACCCGTGCACTCCGTTGGCGGCCAGGTACTCGGCCGCGTGCGATTGGTAGTACCTGCAGCATGTTTATTCACACACTCCGTTAGCAGCCAGGTCTTCGGCCGCGTGCGATTGGTAGTACCCGCAGTACATGTATCCACATCCAGAACCATCGGCGATAAATTATGCAAAACTAGAAACAAAACGGTCATTAAACGGCAACGAAATATGAATACAAAACTAGAGACATTGACACCTTGATGTAAAGCATTGCCTCAAGTCCGGCAGTCAATTTTCTTTCAATCCAGCTGGCATACACCTATTTAACCCTCAAGTGCTTTGAAAGAAGTGTACGATAGTGAAATAAAACTGCGCACAAGCCGAATACACATCATTACATTTTTGACAGCGAAGGTTGATCATCGATCCTACATCGCAATGAGTTTGTCATCGTTCACACCTACTCCACATTTCAATCCTCTACCGTAGCACTGCGTTTCCCGATGCTCAGCCATCAGACAGAGCGCAGCAGGCAACAGGACCCGAGTTAGTTACTCGAGTTTAAGGGCGCTTTCACCAGCGACAGGACCGTACCGGGTGAGACACTCGATGTAGACGGTCTCGAAGTGGGCGCGGTACGCCTCGAGCCGGTCGTCGACGCTGGTGCACAGGTGGACGAACGAGTCGCGCACGCCCACCACCAGGTGGGAGCCCTCGATGACCGTGCCGCACCGCTCCGTGTCCAGCAGGTGCATGGCCGCCCGCAGCAGCCGCTCCTGGCGAGACACACCGAGGCACGGGTCAGACTCGCCCACTGAACGGTGGTGGTGGTGATGGTGGTGGTGGTGGTGGTGGTGGTGGTGGTGGTGGTGGTGGCGGTGGCGGCGGTGGTGATGATGGTGGTGGTGGTGGTGGTGGTGGTGGTGGTGGTGGCGGTGGCGGTGGTGGTGGCGGTGGCGGTGGCGGTGGTGGTTGTTGGGGTTCAGGGGCGCATCGACTACGTTCAACGGCGGTGGTGGTTATTGGTTAGTTAGTTAGCTATTGGTTTTACGTCACGCCAACCGTTGAGTCATGTGGCGTCGCCAATCTCTCACGCCGATTGGCCGTGGGCGAAGAGTAGCGACAGGAAAGACTCAAACCCAGTCTTTCGATTGTGACGGGCAGCTTACCCCTAGACTACTCGTCCCCTACCGGGCAGGTTACGATGCCAATCGGCAGCACACACCGCTCAGCCAGGCGGCACGTAACGGTCAGCCAACGTGGGATGTGAAATGCAGTCTGGGAATGCCAAACATTTTCCGTGCTCATTGCACCATCTCCCAGGAATGTCTGTGCAGACATTTCAGGCAAAATGGCAAACAAAGTCAACAGGAAGCTGATGAATGCAGATTGGATAGCTTCATATTCATGCATGAAATATTTTAACATGCAATGAATTGACATTGACATTGACATGCAATATTTTGACCACAAATGGTCAAACACAAGAATGACAACTTTCGATCATGACTGGTGAAATGCAAACGGAAGCTCCACCAACTCCAACGTCCTTTCCCATCCCCTCAGCCACCGCCGAAGCACGTCACACACCCGCAGGTTGGAGAAGATGACCTCCTGCCACGTCTCCAGCATCAGCTTGCGCACGATGCTCTCCTGCGGCTGCTTGACCTTGTTGCTGCTGGCGTTCTTGCCGGACAGCGCCTGCTCCAGCTGGCCGAACGGCAGCGGCAGGTAGCCGCACTGCGTGAAGAACCGGTCCCACTCGCTGATGTACGCCTTCAGCGTCTCGTACTCGCCCTCGTGCTGGCCGATCCGGCCGTGCGCCAACCGCACGAACGACTGCACTGCCTCCTGGCGGACGGAGGCGCAACCAACCGTCACCGCACTCGAACAGTGTACTTAACGGCATTTGACTCCTGACGATGGCCCCTGGCCGAAACGTTGAGTAATGTAGCATAATCCCTAACGTTACTTTTGATGTAAACTCAGCACATCCTGGCATATTGAGGGTCGTACATTTCGTCTCACGCAATGTCTAAAACCCAGGAGCACTTAAGAGCCATTCTTCGTTGTATTAAACAATACTTAATGGTACATAGTATATCGCATACGATATATATATATATATATATACATGTATATGCATATATATATATATATATATATATATAAATATATATACACATATATTTATGTATATGTATATATATATATATATATATATATATATATATATATATATATATATATATATATATATATACATATATATGTATATATATATAATGTATATTAAAACGTACAATGTTCATGTTCAAGTTCATGTTTGAACACACAGCCATACAGGAGTCGTGCATAGTTACATTGCGTCAGTAACATCTACGGCGGTCCGGCGTAAACACTCATGTTCCTCTCATATGATGCAACATCACCTTCAAAAAGGTCCTCACATTGGTATGCCATGCCTCTCAGCTACCTGCTCTCGCCTCCACTTCAGAACAGCGTCGTTCAAGAAACGTAGGTACACCGATAGCGACGTTGCTTGCTATTGGTCTACAGCATGCGGAGAGATACGTTCTCCACACTCTAAGGCACACTTTGGCTCTATGCATTTGGTACAATCATCGGGCGGGCATAGTGCATTTTCACACTGAGTACATGGTCTCACTCAGCTTGCTGTAGTTGGTTGGTTGGTTATTTGAGTTTTAGGGTGCATCGACCGGGTTTGACCATTTATTCATTATTTGGGTTTAAGGGTGTTTCGACTACAGGGTCATTTGGCGCCCATGGTTTGGTCATTTAGCGCCCATGATTTGGTCATTTAGCGCCCATAACTAATAGTTCACTACCTGCAGCTTGCTGTAGTTGAAATCTCGACTGGTAAATCCCAACAGTCTAACACAGCAGCATAGTTCAAGGGAAACTGGAATTGGGGATTTCATGGGACATTGCACAATGACATTTGCTACAGCTATAAACTCACCAAGACTAAACGACCGGTTCGCACCCGCAGGCCGCGCCCTTCTCACCTGCAGGTACCGGTACACCTTGGGCGCGCCCTTCTCGTCCCAGAGGCAGACGGTGTGCGTCGACCAGAAGAGGTTCTGCCAGTCGGCCTTGCTGACGGGGTCCTGCTGCAGCAGCCGCTGGATCACCGGCTCCATGTGGGGCCACTGCTCCTGGAAGGCGTTCTGGGCGCGGTCCTTCAGCAGCGCCGACGCCATGGCCGCCCGCCTGCACAAGTCAGAGGTAACGCTGGTCAGCCGGGCTTCAGGGGATGTCATGGCCGACAGCCAGGCTTTAGGGGATGTCATGGCCGACAGCCTGCAGGAGAGGTGCCCTCAGTCAGTGGTGATGGTGATCGGCTGGGCTTCAGGGGGACGCCATGGCTGCCCGTCTGCGGGAGACGTCAGAGGTAACGTTCAGTCAGAGGTAACGCTGGTCAGCCAGGCTTCAGGGCTGTCACGGCCGGACAGCCTACAGGGGAGGTGCCTTCAGTCAGTGGTGATGGTGGTCAGCTGGGCTTCAGGGGACGCCATGGCTGCCCGTCTGCGGGAGATGTCAGAGGTAATGTTCAGTCAGAGGTAACGCTGGTCAGCCGGGCTTCAGGGGACGCCATGGCCGCCTGTCTGAGGGTCATTGGTCCTCAATCAGTGGTAACGCTGGTCGGCCTGCTTCAAGGGACGCTATAGCCGTCCACTTGCGGGGGATTTTTCCTCAGTCATTGGAAATGCTGGGCTTTAGGGGACCCCATGGCCGCTCGCCTGTCGAACATTGGTCCTCAGTTAGTGGTGCAAGTTGCCACCGAGCTTCACAAGTCGAAAAGGAGGAGGCCATCCAGAACTTCGTAAGATACATGTTCAACGTGACCACTTTCGATGCTCTAGTATCTATTAATGTCAGGGGGTAATGTTTCACTCATTGGCCAACACGAAGAACTTTGCGTTCTTTTACGACGCATTCAACCGCTTGGCCATATAACGTCGCCAACCTATCACGCCGATTGGTCGCGGGTGGACTCGGAAATGCCGCCGGTCACGAGATTCGAACCCACAATCTCGCGATCAAAAGTCCTACACCGACCGATTCTGTTCGATGCCTACCGACTGAGCTACCGTGACCCCCTTTGACCAACACGAGAAAGGGTGCGCATTATTCTTTGGCCTAGTGGATAACTTCCTGGTCCTGGTCAACATTAGAGCACGGTCCTAGAGAACCGTGCTTCCCAGAGGAAAAGTGCTGAGGAACAAAGGTCGCGGCACTGCGATCATGCGGTCTAAACCTCTTCAGTTGTAGTTGTATTGGGGGATTCTGCTATTTGACAGTAGTGGCCTGGGGGTGTCTGCTGTAGAGGACAAGATTGCCACTCCCGATGCGTCCTCCCTAGTGGGTCACGATCACGTGCTATGGTTGGTTGGTTATTTGGGTTTAGGGGCACATCAACTGCAGAGGTCATGCAGCGCCTCACATGTCATGCCATCCTGGGATACTATCTCGAGGAATTTGCTACTGAAGATGCACTACATCTCTTATGGCAGATGAATCTGCCAACAGTATTCCTGTAACTAGACAAAAAGTCCTGCAATTCCATGAGGATTTCCCGAAAGCCACCAATATTGTGGAGGAAATCAATGTCACCAATGACCATACTGCGTGAGAAGTGACACCCATCCACGAGCTACCGGGCGGCCGTGTCAGTGCATTAATGGCATGTTAAACCTTCTATCAAAATTCTGCAGTTGAACTAGAATTCATGGAGCAGGTGGTAGAGCCAGGGCTTGCACAACATGCCCTGCTTAGCAATAGAACCCTTGTTCATAAATCCACAAGAACCCTTTTTTAAAAAACGTCATTGCATGTCTAGGTCTAGGCATTTATTGCATTTTGCACAAACATCAGCATTTTGTTAAAAAATGTTTTGTGACCTCTGTAATCACATGTAAATACATTACTGAGGGTCATTAAAAATCATGCTCAAAATTGACACTAGAGGGAGGAAAATGCAAACATTTATTATTTTGTCATAGTAATCACTAAAACTTCTTTCTGATGTATTTCCATTTCAAGATGCTATGTAGCACTGATCCATTACAGTTCATGTACTGGGTCCACCATGCTGGTCACAACAAAATTGATAGTAATACACAATAAAACATGAATTTGCATCCATGCCATGCCACCTACTGCATGTCTACACTACTAAAGTTAGTGGAAGGGGAGGAGTGTCCAAGATGACCAGGAGAAACCACTGGTTTGGAAGAGATAAACACAGTGAGCATAGGGATGAGACTTCAAGGTTGGCATGCAACATATAAACATTAATTGAACTGAAGGATACTCCACACAGACCAATATTATGCCAAAAGAAAATACCCTGACAGGTGGTGCATGAAATTCCAAGCCCAAAAAACCTCTTGAACTATACAACCCAAATCTATATAGTTTGTTGCCAACTGAGAATAATGTATGTGCAACAGGAGTGAATTATGACAGTCATAATCATGCTCAGAAATACGGTTTTACACTATTTTTCTTGAACTTGAAGATGTCTGGAAATGCAAATTTAACTGGATGCAAGCTTAATATGGACAAACACAATCATTTGCTGTTTGATGGTGGGCAGAAAACAACATTCAAAGCATAATGTTCTTGTATAAGCTACATTAAACCATTTCATACTTATAATCACATATTCCTAGATATAGCAGTTTAACAAATCAGCCCACACCTGAGCTGCCTACTCATAAATTGTTGTGCCAATACATATTGATTTACCTTCTGAACTGAACCAGCTGCCCACCAAATCCATTGATCAGCCTTCCATGGAATATTGAAAAGCAATTCCTATATTCTTATAATGATCATCTATGCTGTTTTTAAAGATTTTCAATGTGCTGCTATTGACAATGGTTTCTGGCAGCTGGCTCCAGTGTTCTATTATCCTGTTGGTGAAAAAAGACTGCTTAACATTGTCCTGCTGTGATTAGCTTTAATTTTGAATTGATGACCTCTAATTGCATCATTTCTGTTAAATTCAAATATTTCCCTGAGATATCCCTGCTCCTGACCATGAACAAATTTAAAGACCTCAATGAAATCTCCTCTCAGCCTTCTATATCTAAGTTTAAAAAAAAAATTTCTTGAATCTTTTCCTCATATGCCAGGTTGCTTATACCACTAACCATTTTTGTTGCCCTCTTTTGTACTCTCTCTAAAAGCTAACAATCTTTTTCATAACTAGGGGACCATGCTTGGACACAGCATTCCAAATGTGGCCTGACATATGCACAGTAAAGCTGCCTGATGACTTCCTCACTTGTGCATGATAAATTCCTATTTATTACCCCAAGCATTCATAGTGCCCTCTTCCTGACTTCTTTGGTCTGTGCTGATGCCCCAATTTTGTGTTCAAAATAACACCCAAGTCTTTCTGCTGAGTCACAGAAAGAACTTTGCCACCCAACAAATCAAATGGCATAAACACTATCAACATCTGGCATAAAGAACACAGCATCTGACACATGTCAAGGGTGATGGCAAGATGGTGCACCTGCACTCGGGCTCCCTGACTCCAGAGGACATCCCTGAACATTCTCAGGATTGTGGCTTTTGCGATGCACTCAACAGCTGAGGCCATATGGTGTCGCCTGCCACTCACCATGGCATGAAGGGTGGGCATCACAGGGAATCAAACTGTTTGCCTCTGTTGTGCCAGACTCTCCACTTAACCATGGAGCTACCAATGCCCCAGCTGAAAACTCTCTTTTCATCACTACATGGACAGCCTGAAAGGAAGTTTCTAGAAATGCCTGGCTGGAGTCTGAGCTTATCCAGAGAACATCTCACCCAGCACACAAACACAAGTTCCTGGCACATTGTCATCAGTACTCTTAGTAGTTGAATTTTGAATTTGAGAATGGTGTTTATGGCTGTGGTCTGGGTGTTTGTTGGTACAAAAAGTAGCTTGTTTAAGTGGTAGCTAGAAGTATAATAATTTGTCTATTGGTGGATGTTATCTTGTTTGTTTTTAGTGATACTTGTGTTCTTCTACAAAAATGAGTTGGAGTACATGTGAAGCCCATCATATCCAGTATGAACCCTGAGTGCAAAAGGCTTTGAGCGATCAAATTTCTGAAGAAGTGCTACAATTCCCATCTGTGCAGAGGTGTCCCTGAATGCTGACTGAGGTTCATGTGAGCATACAGTTGGAAGTATTCTGTTTCCCAGCCTCAGTCACTACATGATTTGCAGCATGGTGTTTGGTAACATCATATGTAGCCATTCACCTAAATGTCCCACCATTCCAGTTTGAGCCAGGTTCAGGTTGGCCTTCACATATGAACATACATAAAACATATATGCATCAACACGTAATATATATAGGTAGATACCAGTGATTGATAAGCCCGAATAGAAAAGAATTGTCATAAAAAGAAAGAGTCGAATATCCACCTACCTTACCGGATAAGGTGTTTGCCGCTTGGAAATCTAGATGTACAGGATCAGCTGCACCATCGAAGACAACTTCATCAGGGACCACGCTGCTCGAAAATCATCTATGAATACATTGATTGCTCTTGGAAGAGACGCATAACATGATCACTACCCCGAAACTAGGTAAATACTCCCCAAAAATGAATACATTAAAAGCAAAACAGACCAACTCTCGAGTCACCCTTCTAATGCACACAGCGTCATATATGCATCATAATTTACTGCCATACATCCCACGGCCGAGAAATTTGGCATCAATGATAAATATATTTTAGTACGTCATGAAGGTTTTCCTTCCCAAAACTATTACTGAGCAGCCATGAGGACCGCACAACCCACTGTCAGGCCCAGCAAAGACGAAAGACCCGGATTTAAGAGAATGTGCTGGTGATTCCTTGACGCTGGTGGAGACTGCTCCTTAGAATTTGAGATGGCCAATAGCACATCTTTGGCTTAGACGAAACCTCAGATGCTGTGCTGATAGGCCACTACGGATATATGACCACATATACGTTTTTACCCGTGGGTCCAGCCGCAACGAAGGGGGCGAGGGGGGGGGGACTGGACGGGGGACCGCCCCTTAGCAACCGAACATACACTAGATGAAACAGGAAATTTTGTGGTTTTATCACGCAAATACTTACATTCCAGCGCACTTCACGCGCTAAAGAGTCATTTCTTTTTTCGTGAGATTTGTTTTTTGTTGGACCCCCTTAAAAAAATCCTGGCTGGGCCACTGGTCACCACAGGCTTTTTGCATGGAGGAGGAAAGGCTTTCAGCTTGATTCTTTCCATGCCATAGGAATGTGCCATAGGAATGATGCTATTAGTCATTCGTCCCCTTCTAAGGGTGTCACTTTTGGACATGCTATCAGGGGCACATGTAGGTACAGATGATGACCCCTTACTCTTTCAAATCTGCGATTTCCGGGCATCACTTGATGGTTTCTATGCTGAGTTAAAAGATGCCGTGTTGCCCCCTAATTCCAATTTATTTGCCCGCCCACCCTCCATAAATTAATCAACGTGCGTCATTTTTTTCTTCACTTTTCGCACTATTACTTCTATCCAGGATCATATTCCTTCCTAAGCTCCTATCGGTCCATTAGTGCTGCATATGTGTATCGCTTTTGGTGCACATCACCCCCATCATTCAGATCCACATGATCAGATCCTGGATTAATAGTTCATAAAATGGCCAATAGGTTGCAACACCATCGCGCCACCGACGCGCCACCGTGCGCTGTGGCTCGGCAGTGCTGCCACCTACAGAGCGTTCGGCCATGATCGACCGAGTTTATAACTGGTCAGACATTGATTTGTTTGTTTGCTTATTGGGTGGTTTACGACACACTTTATGCACATTCACGGCTAATGGCGTCGCCCACACTGTTTCGTCGGTGGGCCGCGGGATTGGGGTCAGACATTGATGCAGGTAAATATTTTGAGATGGGGATGATTGGATTCGCCGTCATGGGTGATCACTGGTGAATTCCAACGCCGTTTTGCTTGTGTGAGGAGGGGAAAAATAGAAAGGCGATTCGAAAAACTTGAGACACAGGCCAGAAAAAAACCAAAATGCACCGACTCACCTGGTAGGTTGGTTATTGGTTTTACGACACATCGACCGCTGAGTCATGTAGCTTCGCCAATCTCTCACGCCGATTGGTCGCGGGCGAAAGAGTAGCGACAGATGAGGCTCGAACCCACAACCTTTCGAGACGAGCAACTTACCCCTAGACTACTCGTCCCCGATTCACCTGGCTCGCATTGTCCCCGATACGGGGTTAATTTTCATGTATTGCAGTGGGACTTTGAAAACTAATATGTTGTGTCCGTATTTCAAGATTCGTATTCCGGAAGACTGAACAATCCTTCTAAATTACAATCTTTCCCCATCCTTTTGTTTCCAAATTACTCATGGTGTACGCGAGTGGGGGCTGGTCAGAGCCCTCCCCAGATTCTGATATAATTAGACACGAAAATTATACCAGACCGTGTTGCCTTCCAGCAGAGGTAGAGATTCCCGAGGAAGGGGCCGAGAACCTTCCTGGGTTCGTTTGACCCTCACTGAACCCTCCCTGGAAAATTTTACTGTTCAAGAAAACTCATCCTGAACACCGCGGTGCAATGAGTGGGTGGGACAAAAGAACTCTAAAACGGATATCTTTTTCATTCTAGTTTGTATTTTGCCTGTGAGAGGCAAATTCGTGCTAATGAATTCACCAACACCTCGAGAGGTAGGCATCTACCTAAGCCATCCAGCTTCACATTTTAGACACGAGAGCTAAGATGAGCTCGCTAGGGTCATGCGAACGATTGTCCTGCATCACCTTTAACACTGAAATTACATCAAAACTAACTCTTGGTGTGTGCGCCACGCAGCTTACATTTAGGAAACAATGCAATCCCTAGCTACTCAATACGTTTGTTTCTATTTCGTGTCGTTTTCATTGGAGCTTTCAGTACGTGCCAACTTCATTCTAGATTCTAGATTCCAGATCTAGATTCCAGATTTCGTTCTAGATTATACGGCCAATCGCTAACGAGGATTTGTACCAGCGGCGAGAAGCGACAGGACGACACACAACCTTTCGGTTGAGAGGCCAGCGCTCCACCCCTGGATCACTCCACCCCTCGATCTCTCCACCCCTGAATCTCTTCACCCCTGGTCTCTCCACCCCTGGATCTCTCCACCCCTTGATCTCTCCACCCCGCTCTACCTTTCTCCTTTTCGTGTCACTTTCACCGGTATATTTACGAAGCAGGATTACAACACAGTCGTGTTACGGCGCAACCTTCGTGAATACGTTCGCCGGGCCACATATGCCATGCATGTCCGCCCCCTTCGCGGTAGTGCCTGCTTGGTGCAGCCGTGCAGTGTCCGCTCGGTGCGACAAGGTGTCCGCTCGGTGCGATACTGTGTCCGCTCGGTGCGACAATGTCCGCTCGGTGCGGATACTGTGTCCGCTCGGTGCGACACTGTGTCCGCTCGGTGCGACACTGTGCCGCTCGGTGCGACACCTTGTCCGCTCGGTGCGGCACTGTGTCCGCTCGGTGCGACACTGTGTCCGCTCGGTGCGACACCTTGTCCGCTCGGTGCGGCACGCCGGTGCGATACTGCGTCCGCTCGGTGCGACACTGTGTCCGCTCGGTGCGGCACTGTGTCCGCTCGGTGCGATACTGCGTCCGCTCGGTGCGACACTGTGTCCGCTCGGTGCGACACTGTCCGCTCGGTGCGGCACTGTGTCCGCTCGGTGCGACACCTTGTCAGCTTGGTGCGGCACTGTGTCCGCTCGGTGCGATACTGCGTCCGCTCGGTGCGATACTGCGTCCGCTTGGTGCGATACTGTGTCCGCTCGGTGCGACACTGTGTCCGCTCGGTGCGACACCTTGTCCGCTCGGTGCGACACCTTGTCCGCTCGGTGCGACACCTTGTCCGCTCGGTGCGACACCTTGTCCGCTTGGTGCGGCACTGTGTCCGCTCGGTGCGACACCTTGTCCGCTCGGTGCGGCACTGTGTCCGCTCGGTGCGATACTGTGTCCGCTCGGTGCGATACTGTGTCCGCTCGGTGCGGCACTGTGTCCGCTCGGTGCGATACTGTGTCCGCTCGGTGCGACACTGTGTCCGCTCGGTGCGACACTGTGTCAGCTTGGTGCGGCACTGTGTCCGCTCGGTGCGATACTGTGTCCGCTCGGTGCGACACTGTGTCCGCTCGGTGCGATACTGTGTCCGCTCGGTGCGACAGTGCTTTCTTGGTGCGGCATTCGTGATTCGGTGATCTAGATGGTCCATCAAGCTTTCGGCTCGTCTCGCCTCTGTCCCACTTGGTAAAAATGTTGACACATTTTGTGCTGCCAACTCTCTGGGTACCTCTCACACATGGGTGTTCTTTTGTACACTTTTGAGGGACCCTGAATGTTGGCGTTGCCACACCAGTACTTTCAACTTTTAACATGCCACCCCATGGAGTGCGCGCCTTCCAATACCTTTCGACCGATCCATTTCCTCCATGTATTGTGCCCCACCGATGCCTTTCAGAAATCAACGCCCCTTAGTCTCTGTCCTCCCATAAGACACTCCTTTCCGTCGAGTGAAATGAGGATGATGAGGTAATAGCTGTAATATAAATGAGATCGTTCCGCTACGGTTTGGAAGGAGGAAAGTCAGACAGAGGACATTTACATGCCAGATGGCGGTCACTCTCCAGCCCTCCGTCACCTTTTCACTCTGCTCCCGCCGGCACTTCCCTGCACAACAATTACGTCTGCCTCCAGGATTTTCTCCCCTCTCTCCCCCCTCTCTCTCTCTCCTCCCCTCTCTCTCTCTGTCTGTCTGTCTGTCTGTCTGTCTGTCTGTCTCTCTCTCTCTCTCTCTCTCTCTCTCTCTCTCTCTCTCTCTCTCTCTCTCTCTCTCTCTCTCTCTCCCTGTCCTTCCGAGTGATTTTTCCTGGTGATATTCAGTTCTCGTTACAATTTCTTCTCCTCGTGCCCTGTAAATTTCCACCAGTCACAAATGACCAATGTAGTCGATGCGACCTAAACTAACCGCACCATTCACAAGGCTCTGGGTAAAAAGTTCGAGTGTTGATTGGTCGGCAGCACGCCATCTCAACTTTTAATTTTCCTGTGGTCATGCTTTCCCGACGCCGCCTGGGCCTTCATGACGTTCCACCACCACCATTGTCTCTTCGTTTTCCTCGGAGCCAGCGGCGACCTGGAGTTTCCACTGGGGGGTGGGGCGCTGGCCTCAAAGTCTACCGGCCTTTCTTCCTTCTGCTGCCGTGCCCAGGCGGCCAACTGAGGTGGGGGGAGGGGGAGGGGGCAGCGGAGCGTTGTTATCGAGGCGCTTAACAAGTTCGCACGTTTTCCTGCTCCAGATACATCGCTCCCGCCTGTGATCCACGCAGACACGTGACGTTTGGGTTCAACTTTACTGATTCTTAAACACGCTATGGGAGGGGCGGGAGCTGGTGCCTGGGATCTAGTCGGACGTCGTGCCCTGTCCGCTGGCAACATGAGAAATTTCGCGGCAAAAGAATGCAAGCCTTCCTGCAGATTCAAGTAAAGCCTTTGACAACGTCGACCAGTGTCCCACTGCAAAACAAAAAAAAACTCTGATGGTACGTCCTCGGCTCCACCTGACGTTGCAGTTGCCTGGGGGGCCGTATGCAGATGATGAGCGGGGACTCGGAGATTCGTCCCGTTACCCACTGTTCCATAGTCTGCTTGCTCTTCAGCCTCTTCACGAACGACCTTCCCTGCCACTTTCCCATCACAGAACTCGCTTAGAACACTCAGTCGCAATTGTTCAGACATGGTTGCAGTCAAACTCACTGAAGATGAAACTTAACAAAACTGACGTCATTCTCACTGGCTCTTGGCGAAGCAAAAAAGCTGTTGATTTCCAATGTAAAATTGCAGATACTAAACCATCAAAGGCCGTCAAGCAACTGGGTGTCTTCATAGATCCAGTTCAATCGCGAAAGTGTTGTTGCAACTCACACAGGTGTTGCAACTGTCCGCTCATCTCCCTCAAACTGGTCCGTCACGACTTCACCGAGGCACTGCAATTGCTGATTCAAACCAGCGCCGTTCCGCGTATCACTTGCCACATCTCGGTCTGGAGAAGGGCATCGAAGTGTCAGCTACCGAGCACAAACACGTATCGACTTCGCAACCAGGATTGCGACGGGAACACGTCGCTGGGAACAGCCCGGCTCTGGAGTCCGTGGGGTAGCGCAAAACGAGCGCTCGGCGAAGAGACCGGAGATGCTACCAAATTTACTAACGTGCTCCACAGCGACTCCGGGGCGGGGCGATTGTCAGCATATCAACTCGATTGTTCAAACGTGTCATAATGTCAGCGCCGTGTTTAAGGCGGGGATAGCTGAGGTGTGGGGTTTTGGGCACCAAAGGTCCCGGGTTCAACACCAGCGCCGCTCGTGACATTTCCCAATCCCGCGGCCCACCGGTGAAACGGTGTTGGCGGCGCCATTAGCCGTGAATGTGCATAAAGTGCGTCGTGAACCACCCGATAAACAAACAGCGACTCGGGCCCACAAGTTCACCTTGAAGTGCTTCGAGCCGCTCCGAGGTTTCGTGGAGCGTGACCCGATCGGTCAGCGCCCTTGAGCTGCTGAGATGTTGGCTGGCGTGCACGCAGAGGAGGTCTATGTTCCCGGACTAACTAACTCTAGAAGCAGCTGCCACCAGCCATCTCAGTCTGCGGTTCCATGTTAGTTTTTCTGCCGGCTATGCAGGAGAGGAAATAACGTGACTTGTCGTTTTAGCTAATTTACTTCTACTAGGCAATTCAGGTATGAATCGATCCGGTAATCTATGTGATGGAATCCTTGTACAAATCAGTACACATACCTTTGGAACTAAACTTTCAAAACAAAATACCTAGGACGAGCTGGAATGCCACCAAATAGAGCCAAACTACAAGAAAATTGCAATCTAGCCAGTTAAGTATAAATATTACAACTGCAAAACCAGTACCATCTGATAGGCAATATCAGATGGTACATAGGAATATCAGATACATAGGCAATATCAGATGCATAGGAAGTTGAGTGGACATCAGAACACACCCATATCAGATTATCAAAACATCGACTAAAGCGACAACTTCAACCGATTGTTTTCCAATCGTCAGCATAAAAAATATGTCTGGGGAAGACTGCAAGTTGACCTGTTAGCAGCTATGCCACTGACACAAAAACATTACCACGTGATAGGCAATGTTCGAATGAGACCGAGTAACCATCGAGAGAAATCGTTTTCAAGAGCAAGAGGGGGGCTAAGGCAAACATTTTCACTCCTTTCCTTAGGTATGTATGCTGAAATGCGAGTGATGTGCCTCCATGAGCGCTTTGTGTCATAACGTATTTTTGGGCGTTTAGTAGGTAGCATTCAAGAACACGAATGTACTCCAATGGAAGAAATTTCGCATTTCCTCGCATATCGTATCTGTGGAACTTACGGAATTCATGCGGAACTGCGCGTCTGTGCGCGTACAGATTGCAATTTTCGAGTGACAGTTCGTCAAATTGCTGTCGTCAATATCAAGGCGGTCAGTGAAATATATGGTATGTTCATTGGGCCACCTCAACTCCGTTGTGACGTCATCAATATTCGTCGGCATGTGTATTCACCGGCAAAATTGGCCCTCCCCTTTGCCTTTATTTCTACACGACATTGAGAGATGCAGTTAGCATACAGCATGCACCCTATCTCTACACTTTGGAACAGCCGATTGGCCTGATCCTGCGTTTCTTGCTGGTGGCCTTCCAGGTCGGGCGGATGCATGGAACGTCCGGATGCATGGAACGTCCGGATGCATGGAACGTCCGGATGCATGGAACGTCCGGATGCATGGAACGTCCGGATGCATGGAACGTCCGGATGCATGGAACGTCCGGATGCATGGAACGTCCGGATGCATGGAACGTCCGGATGCATGGAACGTCCGGATGCATGGAACGTCCGGATGCATGGAACGTCCGGATGCATGGAACGTCCGGATGCATGGAACGTCCGGATGCATGGAACGTCCGGATGCATGGAACGTCCGGATGCATGGAACGTCCGGATGCATGGAACGTCCGGATGCATGCATGGAACGTCCGGATGCATGGAACGAACGTCCGGATGCATGGAACGTCCGGATGCATGGAACGTCCGGATGCATGGAACGTCCGGATGCATGTAACGTCCGGATGCATGGAACGTCCGGATGCTGGCGGCCAGCGGGCCGCCGCGCCAGGGCATCGGCCGCCGCGCCAAAACGCACACCGCGCCATTCCTGTCCACAAGAACTGACCAATCCCGCTTCGAGTACAGCATAATAATGATGGTCTAGGAATCGGTAGATTATGACGACACTGACCGAACTATAATTTAGAGACCGACCGCCTCTGATGGGATGATGCCCGCCCTTGATCAGTATGGTGAAAACGGCTGCTTTCACTTGCCACATGAAACATGAACCGTGTTCGGACCAGGTTGACAGTGTAGCCGTTAACACCGCCAACGCGGTGCTTGGCCAATCAGAGGTCGAAATGTGATGTCATGCTTGACAATATAACGGTCGCCCAATACTTGCTCCGCCTCTAATTAACCCAAGGCTGTTTTGGTGGCAACCCTAAGAAATAGGACCGAACATGGCGATGCAGCCTCGCTTAACTGCTTCGATCCTCATCATGCTTTAGTATCAACAAGAAGGCAACAACAAATACTTGACGGCATATCGAACAGAGCGAAGGAAAACTGCCCGTCGAGGAACTTTTGTCCCATATCCAGCTGCGACATACGCTTTTCATGCATAAATATTGCACCACACGCCATATTTGGAGGTTTAATCGCCCAATCTAACAGTTCAGGGGGATGCATCTCCTTCATCCTACCCTGGAGGATGGAAGAAGGGGGTAGAGTCTATGCCCGTGAGCAGTGTGTACAAATTCGCGATGTTGGGCATCGAGGTCAGGTTGTAAACACGATTTCATATTGACATAGCAACCAAGTCCTGAGGAATATTACGATCCAAATTTGACGTTCGACCAATTTCAAGTTAAGGAATCATCTGAATGCGGTTCTACTTGCATTGCCTATCACAAACTTGCCAGATATAAATTATATTATTCATTTCCTGCCGCCCAAATGAGCAAAGTTGGACCCTTTGCTCGTGTTAAGCGAAGGGAGGATGCAGCAGAATGTAATCGTTAACTATCATTATCCACATATTTCATGTTGCTCGATGTTCTGAGTGAAATAATACAAAATTCCGACCTACAATTGACAGCTTGTTGCAATCCAGCCACTAATATACCTGCTATTCAATTCTTACCCGCTCTCCCTCCCCTCTTTTTTTCCATCTCCCATCCAATCTCACCGTTACCCTCTCTTCTTCTTTTCATCGAACCCTTCCCATCCTCCTCTCATGCTGACGTACCGAGCATCGGCGCAACGAAGGGTACACATTATAACATATTGATTAGACATAGACTACACATTGCGAAGATTGTGAAGATTACACACATAATTACCACAGACTACACACATTACCACATATTTAGGATGACGTAAGGGCTGATCCAAAAATGATTATGTCAGTGGGAGGGGGGGGGGGGCGTGGCAAGTCTCGGAGGCATCTTTCCTCAGAAGGATACCTTCAAGATGATGCCTTCCGCGTCCCTCCGAAGAAAGCTTCTTCGAACGGCCGGGGTCCATTCGAGCCTGCTTGAAGTGACACCTCTCCCAGCCAGTGAAACGTCACCTTTCCACGTGTGGCACATGCCCTTATATTCCATGCGCACTACTTCTCGGCACAGATGTCCTCATATGTCCAGTGTTCACTATATTCACCCATGAAATCACACGACGCATCTCCAACTGCATCACACTTCGCGTCAGTAGCTGTCATTGCTTGTCCGAGGTAGCGCTCCCTCGCTGCCATCTCGTTAACGGCGTGGGCGCTGAGTGTTGGGCGCCACATGGGCGCTGTGGGCGCTGGGCGCTGGGCGCCGCGCCGAGAGCGCTGGGCGCGTACCGCCGGACGCCACAAACCTGTCCCGCCGACTCCGTTGTCAGCGACACCAATCTCTCTCTCTCTCTCTCTCTCTCTCTCTCTCTCTCTCTCTCTCTCTCTCTCTCTCTCTCTCTCTCTCTCTCTCTCTCTCTCTCTCTCTCTCTCTCTCTCTCTCTCTCTCTCTCTCTCTCTCTCTGCTGACGGGTGCGACAAGTCACACCCGTGCGGAGCAGCGCCGCCCGATACGCTGCATCTACTCCAACGTCAGTGCCTGTGTGTGCGGCGGCTTTGCTACGAGGTGGGGGTGTGGATCCGAAAAGTTTCGAGGAAGAAAACACGATTGCGTCGCGCAAAACGCACTACATTATTTACATCCTTACGCCTAACTGAGGGAATTTGAACTCGCTACTGGTGAGGAGTGTAGGAGTGCAGCAGAAAACAATAGTTATCAATCATTATCAACATATTTGAAGGTGCTCGATGCTGTGAGCGAAACAATATGAAATCTGACCATTAATTGACAGCTTATTGCAATCCAACTATTAACCCGCGCCGTGCCGGAGATTTTCAACCGTCCCTCTCAGGTTTTTCGCGGGCAGTGAACGAACCGTGCGCTTCCGCGCACGGTTCGTTCGTTCACCACATCAACTTGGCATGTTATGTGAAACTTTTGAAGTCAGGTCTTCTAGGGTCAACGAGTTAATCTAGGTCAAGTGAGGTCACATCCAAAAAAAGTTAAACCAGTCGTCACGCTTTAACGGATGCAGATACTTTAAATAAACTTTCAGCGTTTGCTTATCTTTAGGGATGCAACAAAACGTACAAGAGGAATTTTTCATTTCTTCGTTTTTGACTACATATAAATTTTGCATATTTGCATATTTACTAGAAAAGGAAAATTAAAGAAAAATTGAAAACTCAAAATTTTGAAATAAAACAAATTGCTTAACTTTTGGGGAGGCCAAGAATTTGTATCGCCCTGGTCAATTTCGCCGTGCTTTTCTGATTCCAACTATTTTTTCTTCTTCAAATGCCCCTAAAAATGAAATCCCAGAGCCAAAAACATAATGTAAGTCGTGAAAAGACGTGACAGTCTAGCCCCCTAGTGACGTCACTTTTGGGGAAAACTTGTTTTGGGGGTGGACCCTGGCCTTACTCGTCGAGCGCTTTCCAATGACACCTCTTCCGTTTTCGTGCGACGATTAGTTTGGAATTTTAGAGAGGGTTACTATCCGCCCCCCCGAAAACGGGGTGTGAGGAACTGACCGGAGAGACGGCGCGGGTTAATATATCTTCTATTTTCCTCTAACCTTCTCTCCCTCCCCTCTCTTTCTCTCCCTCTGCCATCAACTCTCACCATCTCCCTTTCCCCTTCCCTTTCTTGCACCCCCACAGACTCTCATGTCGACGTATAAGCATCGCCGTTACGAAGAGCACACATTGTAACATATGGAGTACACATATATTACACATTGCGAAGATTGTGAAGATTACACACATCATTACTACAGATTACACACATCATTGCAACATATTACACACATCGTTACCACATATTACACAAAGCTTTACCACAGATTACACACACACATAATTACCACATATTACACACATCATTGCCATATAATACACACATAATTACCACAGATTACACAAATATTACACACATCGTTACCACAGATTGCGCACATCATTACCACATATTATGCAAATCATTACCACAGAGCACACACAAATCGGCGTTTCTTCTTACGACATGGCGCTGGGCTTCCCGTGCGGTTTCGAGCAGGTTGCAGACAGCGCAAAGCGATTTTCTGATGGAGGAAATGACTGCGGTCGTGAGCGGCTGCTGCTGAGACCGATGAGCTCGCTGTCGCTATCGCTAAGTGAATTCGCTGTCGCTATCGCTAAACGAGATCGCTCTCGCTATCGTTTGGTGGTCTCGCTGTCGCCATCGCTTGATTAGTTTGCTGTCGCCATCATCTGGTGATTTCACTCTCGCAATCGCCAGCCCGTCTGCTTAGTTTTTTCGTCCTGCTCAATACCGGGAAGATATTGCACACGCGTCACTCATTCGTGCTGTCGCCGTGCAGTTACCGCAAACCGCCGGTCGGCGGTGACGTAACCGGGCTCGGAAATGCCAGCAACGACTCTGCGGAGGAAAAATTCGAAATGAAAATGTGCGCGAATCCAGGAAACCGCATCAATGTCGCCGTAAAACGCTGTCGATGTCGAGATTATCCGCTAAGTCGCTGGAAGCTAGCCGGTCGACCTGTTTTGCAGGCGAGAGCATCGAGCCGCAAGCAAGCCGAACGACCCAAGTTTGCGCCACGGGTCCGGTGTTCCCGAATGCTTCAGCGTTCTTTGAATCTCAGGCAAACGGAGGGAGCCGTTCCTGGAAGGGGCACGGCATCACTGGTTCGCCACGTCATAACCGATCACGTATTTCGCCCAACGATCGCACAGCTTATCGTCCAGTCATGGCAGCATTTATCGTCCAAAGATCGGCAGCCATCCAACGATCGTGAAGCTTATTGTCTAATGATTGTCTTACTATTATCTTACTGTCCTATTGCCTCCCCGGTAGCTCAGTTGGTTAGAGCGCTGGCCTGCACTGGTCTCCCCTGTCCTGGCAACACAGGGTTCGAGTCGCTTCGCGCGCTCGTATTTAGCCCCCGGCCGGGAGTGTCAGTTGGCAGCTGGCCCGATAAGGCCGGGGACGAGCTACCGGGCGGCCGTGTCGGTGCACTGACGGCACGTTAAACTTTCGATCAAAATTCTGCCGTTGAACTGGAATTCATGGAATGGGTGGTGGGGCCAGGGTTCACGCAACAAGCTCTGCTTAGCAATAGAACCCTGGTTCCTAAAGCCCCCCAGCAACAACTCGGACTAAATTCATGAGAAAAAAATGACCGTTCAGCCTACAGTCGGACGGCTCGCAGGCTCATCGTCTTGCAGTCGCAACGCTCGTCGTCAAACGAACGTCGGGCTTGTCTTCAAACGACAAGCCCGAACGTACACCAACAAAATCCAAGTTGAAACAATTATAAAGTTACTGAACTCTGTTTGGGAGGGGCTAATGGCATCAGCACAAAATCTCTCTTACTGACTTACAAAAATATCCTGACGCAAATCACCCACTTCTTCAACTTCTGCCTCAGAAGTGGAGTTTTCCCCAAAGAACTAAAACAAGCAATAATTATCCCCATATTTAAATCAGGAGAATTGAACAAATCCACAAATCATAGGCCAATTTCTATGCTATCAGTATGTTCAAAAATCCTCTAAAAATGGTATATTCTTATCTCATATCTTACCTCGAGCTGAATAATATACTCAGTGCAATCTAATTTTGACTTAAAAAAATAGCACCTACATGCCGATTGCCCACATGTATGATGAAATTACAACATCTTTGGAAAAGAAAGAACTTACTTGTGGTCAATATTGACCTGAAAAAAAATTATTTGATACTGTGAGCATTGACATTCTACTTAAAAAATACAACATATCGGCATCTCAGGATCTATACTCGTGATATTACATTCATATTTAAAAGATCGTTATCAGCAAACAAAAATTAATGATACAGTCTCAGATGCAGAGTGCATTAATATGGGAGTTCCACAAGGTTCCATACTTGGTCCATTACTCTTCCTTATATACATTAATGATTTGGGTAATTCTTTAGATGGAACATTCTATTTATTTGCTGATGATGCTGCTGTCATGATAAAAGCTACGGATATAGAGGAACTACAAATTAAAGTCGTTAGGGGGGGGGGTGTTGGGGGGGCGGCCCGGGGGGGGGGGGGGGGGGGGCCGGGGGGGGGGGTGTATGGGGGGGGGGTTTTTTTTTTTTTTTTTTTGGGTGGTGGTGTATTGGGGGGGGGGGGGGGGGGTCCTGCAACCACCACACCTTAACAAAAAAAATAACCCCCCCCCCCCCCCCCACCAAAACAACCCGGTGTAAATATTTATTTTAAAAAAATGCCATTGTTACAGGAATAACTGAAATGGTTTCAAGCCAATATCACTGAATGTCAATAAAACAAACTAGCAAATTTATTCCAGTATGCTTAGTGCTGACTTAAACATAGCATTAAATTCTCAAATAGTTCATGGGAAACAACAAATCACATATATTGGAGCAATAGTTGATGACAAATTAACATGGAGCTTTCATATAGCATATGTTGCTGCAAAAACTAGCAGAAATTTAGGAATATTGGGAAGAGCAACATATTTTATCACAAGTCGTGAATTGAAATAATGATGTAATACTTTGATTCTTCCATATTTAAATTGTTGTGCATTAATATGGAAAAAAATCCAACACGATTACACAGAATTGTTAAAATACAAAAAAAGGCATTACGAATCATAGATAATCAGCACTGTGTGTATCCTACAAATAAATTGTTTCTCAAATATAACATCTTGAAGTTCCCTCACATCGTACAGGAACAGAACATATTACTATTTCACAATTATTTTAATCAAACATTACCAATCGCTATAATGAATATGTTCAAATACTCATCACCACACAACTTAAGGCATGTTGATCATTTCCATGTACCCTTTTCATCGAAAACCTATAGACTTCATTCCATACCATTTATAGCGCCAAGAACTTGGAATAGTATTATTGGTACAAGATGTCCTTCCTGTAATCATGCACCTATTAAGAAAGAAGATATAAAAAAGTTACCAAAGCTTACTTCATTCACTTATACAATCACAAACTAAATGGTTACCAAAATTAACCTTGAACAATATCACTCTACAAAAAGGGGAAGTAATAGTTCGGTGGATAACATAAGTGTGTATGAGTAAAGCTGGATCAACAAGTATATGCATATGTGATGATGTATATGTACCTATGTGCTTAATTGGAAGCAATTGCAGGTGTGCATTTGCAACTGTATGCATGTGTGTGCATAAATGCGCATGGATGCATATGTGTGCATATTTATGTATGTGCATGTTAGTATATGTGTATGTATGTATATTTGCATAGATGTGTGAGTGCATGTGTTTATGCATGTGAAGTAAGTTTAGGTGAGCGTGATTCATGTGTGTGCATATGCAGGTATGTGTGCCTATGCATGTGTATGTACACTTTTCCGCTCATGACACTTTTCACTTTGTGGCCCCAGAAGTTCCTTAGCGTGCTACCTAAGCTTGCTACCTAGCTGAGGTGCTCCTGGGGCTACTTCTACTGATTACTGGTGGTGGCCTATCTGCAAACAAAAATGCAAAAAAGGATGCAATTAGTTATAGTGAACTGTAGGTATGCAGACAAATGCCATATGTGTTGGCATCCTGAGGCATTCCTGAGCTGGCCATCCGAACTTTTGAATACTTGGCCATAGGAAAGCCCAATAGCAATCGAGCCTGTAATAGTGCGTGTAGCCTGTAATAGTGCGTCAAATAGGATAGGCTGCTGCATACGAAACAGGGATCGACATTATGATGAAAAATATGACCGACGGGCGTACGTTCGGTGATCATTGTGCCGTCCAATGATCGCATCGTCCAATGATCGCCGGGTCGAATGACCGCCGAAAGCTGTCCGCACCGGCCACTGGGCGGCACAATGCTTGGCGGACTTTTCCAGCATGGGCAGGGGGATTCTGCCCCCGGTCGTTTTTCGACTGCTGTATCTCTAACCCTTTGTGATAGGATCGTGAAGCTTGTTGGCGTGTCGTGGAAAAGCGCTTGATGAGTGGTCAAAACCCACCCCCAAATTTAATCCCTTCAAAAAGTGACGTCACTAGGGGTTATATGTGGTACTTGGTTGGTTATTTGAGTTCTGGTGAGTTCATTTCTGATGGAATTTCAAAAGCAAAATTCATTGAAATCTGAAAATGAAAGCCCACCCAAAGTATATTTCTGAAAGCTGCAACATTTTGGGTTCCCGATTATTGATTTTATATTTTTCGAATAGATGCAGCACGCCGAGAAATGCCGCTTGAAGAATATTACCCCATACAAATTGCTTAACGGAGAAGAATCTTTGATTTCGCCTCAATAGGCAAATGTGCAACACAAATATGTCATGAAAAATGTCAAAATTGAACAGTTTTTGTGTTCAAATTTCCTGCGTTTTTCATATCTTAAGATAAATAAACGCTTAATATTTCATTCAAATATCTTTACCCGTTAAGGTGTGACGATTGATCGAACGTTTTTGGACGTGACCTCACTTGACCTTGATTTACTCGGAGACCGTAAATGACCTGACCTCCAAATTTGTACACAGCATGCCAAATTGACGTGCAAAAAGCCATGCCAAATTTTGGGGCGCGGTATTGCGCAGCATGTTTTTCACTATCCGCGGGAAAAAAATTTCGGGGTGAGGGTGGGGCAGGGGGAGGGGTGCGTAAAATACACCTGAGACGGTGCCGGTTAACTGCCCCGTGGGGAGAACGTCCAAAGCTGCTCAAATCGACCCACCACGACAGCTATCAAAGGAGGCCGCGGTAGCTCAGTCGGTAGTGTCGGACTCTTGATCGAAAGATCGTGGGCCCAGATCTCGCAGCGGCGGCATTAGCGAGTCCACTCGTGGCCAATCGGCGTGAGAGATTGGCGTCGCTATATGCCGTAGCGATTGAATGCATCGAAAAAATCCAAGATTCTTCTTCTTCAAGACAGCTATTAAACACAACAGTCATACAGTTCGCTAGCTGTACATATTTTTTGCCGTTCCACCTGCGACCCGCAGGTAGAACGGCGGAAATACGTGCTCATCGTCTCATCATTCTGTGTTCTCATCTTCCCTGTGTCGGCTGCAGCCGGCTATCACCCCCGATTAGTCCGGCCGGGCCGGTTTGGTACGTGGTCCGGTCCGGTCCGAGCGGTCCAGATCGTCCAGTCGGGCGCGCGCCGCGGCCCGGTCCGCAGCCGTGGTCGGATTTCCGACCGGTCCGGTCCGCAGCCGCGGTCGGATCTCCGCCCGGCCCGGTCCGCAGCCGTGGTCGGATCTCCGCCCGGTCCGCGCGGCCGGCGCGTTTCGCGGAGGCGGCGTTTTTCGATGCGGCCGTGCGGACTTTCCGGTCGGCGGCCGGTATAAATCCGCCGGCCGGCCGGCGGCCGGCACACTGCAACCATGCACCTCCTGACGATCGCAGCGCTGGTGGCGAGCGCCGGCCTCTCGCAGGCTGGCTACCTGCCCCACTGCAACGGCAACCCGATCGCCTACGGCCAGTGCCCCTACACGTACCAGGTGGCCGACGAGTGCCAGGGCGACTACGACTGCCAGCACCTCGGCTACGGCAGCACGTGCTGCAAGGGCCCCTGCAACAACCTGTGCACGCTGCAGAAGTGCTACAGCTTCACCGGCCACGGTTGCGCCTACCGGCAGCCGGACGAGTGCAACGCGGTCTCCGGCTGCCGCTACGGCAAGACGTGCTGCCAGGGCGACTGCCAGAACTACTGTCGCTGAGCGGGCGTCGCCGCAGCCGGCCGGCCGCACAGGTCGAACCGCGAGCGCACGTGCCAGTCGCCCTGCGAAGGCACGCGGGCGCTCTCCTGCGCGGAAGTGCCCTGGAATAAGTCGGCTCGCCGACGGCGTTGTACCCCTGGCGGCGGCGTTGAATCTGCGCCCCGTGCCTGGCACAACTAGCGAGACGCGGCTAGCATGCTGAAATGGTGCGTTCTGATCTCTATTCCAGGTGGTTTTGACTAGCGCAAATAATACATCTTGCAGATATCCCTCGTAGTGGCGTGTGTGTGTTCCGGCGCCTGAACAGGCTTGGCGCACGTTCATTGAGGAAAGGTGAGTTTGTGAAATTGTGAATGTCACTCTGAAATTCATTTGGAGCTCAATCGATGTTTTGATGGCATCTTTCCCAGAGAGGGGCACCATCGGCTGCGAAAACCGGTTGAGCGATCGGATGAGGTGGGGGTACACTCTAGCGGCGTCCTCACAGGCTCAATGATCAAGCTTCAGTCCGATCAGGAAAGGGTGAATCAACGATGGGGTGAGTTAATGATTGAGGGATAGTTCCCCGGTAGCGCATACAAAGTGACACTCCTGCTTGAGCGAGTACATGTCCAATGCCATACACCTTTCTCCATTTGCTAGGTTACCTAGTCTACTGATAAGATAGTGACGCTGCGCTGCACTCTTTCTAGCGTTTTATGTCTTCTAAGTACATCTCTCCGTGTCTTTGCACAACTTTCTAAGTGCGGTCGCAGATACCAGAGGTTTATGCCCAGAGTACAGTTTGTTTCCATACCGTCCTTGCTCTTATGGCCCACACCCCCATTGACCTGCGCCGTCTCTCCGGTCAGATCCTCACACCCCGTCTCGGGAGGAGGGGGAGAGGGCGGATAGTAACCCCCTTTAAAATCCAAACTAAGCATCGCATGAAAACGAAAGAGGTGTCATCCGAAAGCGCTTGACGAGTATGGTCTGGATTCACCCATTAAAAATCCTTCAAAGTGACGTTACTAGGGGGATAGACTTTCACGACTTTTCACGACTTACATTATGTTTTTGGCTCTGGGGGGTTCATTTTGGGGATATTTGAGAAAAAACAAGCAAACATTATTTGGAATCAGAAAAGGACAGCAAAATGGACCAGGAACATAACAATTTTTGGTTCCCGAACATTTCCGAACATTTCCAACAAACATTTTGTTGGAAATTTCGAAATTGTGTGTTTTCAAGTTTTCTTTCATTTTCCTTTTCTACTGGCTAGAGCAGACCGAAAAACGTTGCTGGAAGTCAAGTTGCTCTAATAAAAAAATGCTTACTTTAGCCACAATTTCGATTTGAACACCAATAGGTAAATATGCAGAATTAATGAGTCAAAAACGGAAAAAAGAAAAATCCTCCCGTACGTTTTGTTGCATCCATAAAGATAAGCAAACTCTGAAAGTTTCATTAAAGTATCTGCATTCGTTAAGGCGTGACGACTGGTTCAACTTCTTTGGAGGTGATCCCACTTGACCTTGGCTAACTCGTTAAAACTAGATGACCTGACCTCAAAATTTTAAAACAGCATGCCAAATTGATGTGGAAAAAGGTATGCCAAAGTTTGGCGCGCTGCCGCGCGCCGTCCGTTAATTATCTGCGAAAAACCTGAGGGGGTGGGCGGTTGAGACCCCCGAAACGGGACGGGTTAATGGCTCCCATCATTATGCTTGCTAGGAAGTTATACTTCTTAACTGAGGTGCGCTGCTTTTCTGCTTTAAGTTAATTTG
Organism: Imbricaverruca yamaguchii; assembly: GCA_034440575.1. Taxonomy (NCBI): domain Eukaryota; kingdom Metazoa; phylum Arthropoda; class Thecostraca; family Neoverrucidae; genus Imbricaverruca; species Imbricaverruca yamaguchii. Next base: position 1,351,672 of record JAOTOL010001583.1, on the reverse strand, counting down.
AAATGAATACATTTAAATCTCTCTTCTTCATGACTTCCAATTAACTACCTCCGATTATATAACCAAGTGCCTGCCAGAAAGACATCTGCCATTCATCAGCCTACATTTCAGATCCTCCGAGCCAAGTCGAATGTTGCTAGATTCATCACGATTGCCAGCTACTTGTACCAGCCTGATGTCATCAGGAAATATATACACCGTATTGATCGTCCCTACTTCCATGCTGTTAACATGAACTATAAAGAGAAATGGATCTAGAGCGGGGTGCTGTGGCACTCCACCCTGGACCTTTTTCCATTCAGAGTTGCATCCATTTAATACTACTCTTTATTCACCTTAACCATGCCTCAATTCATTCCAGAACTTTTGGATTTTTCCGCGTTGCCTTCTTGGTGAATTCGACGCTTGTGTGGAACATTGTGAAAAGCTTTGTTGAAGTCTAAGTACAAAGCATCTATCTTGCTTTGATTGCCAACTTCTCTACTTATATACATCGTGGACTCTAATGGGTGAGTTAACAAGCGCCATGGAGGGGAGGGGGGGCGAAATCCGCCCACCCCTCCGGTTTTTCGTAGAAAACTCCAGATTTTACCGGCCGATATATGCCATTGTTTGTCTACCTGCTTATAAATGACCGATGCGTTGTTTAAAGTAAGAAAAAATAAAATCGACCGACAATGTTTTGAGTTAGGGGTCACTAAAGTAAAAAAAAAAAAACAGACAAATTCTCAGCGCAATTTTTTTTTATTTTTTTTTTTTTTTTTTTTTAAAATTCGGAGAGCACAGGTTACCACAAATACAAACCGCACCCTATTTATACCTCCTTTTTTATAAACGATATATTTAATATTTTTTTTATATCCCTTTAAAAATGACCGGCCTGTTGTTAAAAGTAAGAACAATGGAATACCGATATCTTTGGCAAAAGCATCGTAGACCACAAAAATCGACGCGGATGCCCTTCCCGTATATTGGCAAAAGGGAAATATTCTTGACAACACTAGCGACTTGTTTGCTGCATTTTGTTATGCTATACAATTTAAAAGTCATGTTAGGTCGCCGAGGTCAAGTCAGGTCAAGTTCATGACAGGCTAATATAACCAAACTTGGTCAACTGGAATGTTGTCAGAAATGCAGACGACTGTCATGCGATTGATTTCACTTTACATGTTACTCCCTACACATCCCAAAATCTACTGTTTGTCATTGTGTGCCAAAGCGTGTCCATACTTTATTCATGTATTTCACTCCTTTCTTTGCGAAACCGATTGTGCCGAACCGCCCAACGGAGCAGTCGGGCAGGCAGCCAGGTTCCGGTAACTGGAGCAGGTAATGACTTGCTAAAGTGCTCCTATGTAGGTGACCTGAGGTCAAATGGCGGATCTGGCATCTGTATTGCATCATTAGTAATGTCCAAAACATCATTAATGCAATTTTGGAGCATTTAAACACAATCACAGCGATCCATAAATTGACAAGCCAATCCACGCAAAACCAGAAAATATTGCTATTTTGACCTCATTTGACCTTGAAGGTATTCACCTAAGGTCATGACATTTGCACACAATAGGTCTATCGTGCCCATCCACCCTGCGAATTTCGTTGCTCTAGCCTCAGTAGGAGCCGAGATCTTAGGGTGGGGGCGGAATCCGCCCCCCTCCAGTGCGCGTAATTTTCCGAGGCCCTCCAGGGCGCGTGTTAAGCAAGACCTTTTTGTAATTGGTTTTCTATAGCTTCAGTAAATAGTTCAAGCTCTTCCAACGTACCACCTGCTATACGATGACCTAAAGCGGTTTGATATGTATTTCAGTTCAGATTTGTAAATGATTATTGATGATAATTGATTGCGTAGGAACCCGACTACATCACGATTATCAACCATTGCTTCATCATCTACCTCCAGGGGCCCTGCACTACGTTTTTGGATTTACATTTGTAGAAGCAAATGAAACTTAGCATTTCCTGCTGAGCAGTCTCCAGCTAATTTACGTCCAGGAAGTTTTTAGATACATTAACTCAGCTAACTTTATTTCCAGCTATTCCACCATATGCTTCTTTGGTTTGCCTCAGAGTTAAGATTTTCTAGTGTCTAAAATGCCTGCTTCTTTCACACCAGCAAATGCTTTGTTTCCTTGATCAGCCATGAGAGGTGCTTAGCCCTGCCAATCTAATTTGAACATTCATAACGAACCTATCTTGATCGCGATGCAGCTTGTCGTTTAGCACTGTTCACATTTCATGAGCATCTAAATCCGACAATGTCTGCTCCCAGTGAATTTCACCCTGCCGAAGATCTTGAACTGATTGTAGTGTCCTTTCGCAAAGTTTGAAATGATTGTCTTATTGCTTCCTGCATTTCCAGCATATAAGGAAATGCGAATACAGTTATGGTCACTATTACCGAATTTCCTTTCCTATTTTTACATCACATAACACAATTGTCCTCATTTGCAAGCACTGGACCTAACATTGAGGGAGCAGGAATGCTTGAGGAGAAATGACGAATCAATGGTGAATAACGGTGAACGTTGCGAATGTACACGATGTATTGTTGTTCACGCCGGGCCGCCAAGGTGGCCACTGCCAGACACTGTACCAGGCCCTCGTGCTGGGGGAGGGGGGGCGACATCCGTCGGACGACAGTATCCACAGCACAAATTCCACAGTCGCATGTAGAATTTGTGCTGTACTCGCTGCATCCTCCACATGCGAACTTGGGCCGCCCCACCCCATATGACACTACACAACTCCAAAATCGAATGGACGTTGGCGCAAGTGCCCAGCGCTGCTTTACCATCACACCGATGCAGCGACCCGCCGTGTTTCCCGGTCTGAAACGATCTGACAGTCTGATAAGGATGGTTGGTTGGTTGGTTATTGGTTTTACGACACATCGACCGTTGAGTCATGTAGCGTCGCCGATCTCTCACGCCGATTGGTCGCGGACGAAGAGTAGCGACAGATGAGGCTCGAACTCACAACCTTTCGATTGTGAGACGAGCAACTTACCCATACAGTCTGATAAGGAGTCCAAGGGGAGTCCAAGAGGAGATAATCTGATAAGGAGACGGCTCTATTCGCTTTACACACGAGGCCGTCCGCCCGGCTGCCAAAGGTAACCCTTTAATCCAGCACAACGCCCATGTCGCAGGTCTCGCTTACCCTTCGTCGGGCTACTCCGCCCAAAGTGCAGACCAAATCGTTGGAGAGTGTCGCAACGTCAGGGTCGGGGCCTTCCACTTGGCTGGATTAAGCTCTAAGCCCCACGCCAGCGACCAGTGTCACAGTGCGTCCAGGTCCAGCTCCTCCTGCAGGCGGCCAACATCAACACCACCGTCCACTCTGCCGTACAGCTCGACGTCGTCCGCCAACATCAGACAGTTGGTCTCGCCAGAGGATAGCAGGTCGTTTGCAAATCATGGAAATGGCACAGATGACAGCACACCGCTTATGCCTTTACGGTGCGTTGGCCGATTAGGTCGAGGTTCGATGCAGCTGGGCCGGCAGTGGCGGGTGTGGGTGGCGCAAGTGCCAATCAGGCCGATTAGGTCGACGCTGGCAAATCTCCTGGATTTACATCGATTAACAGCCATTTTTCAGTTTGCTCCCGAGCCGGTCCTAGCCAGACGGCCTCCGTTCGCCAATCATTACAGTTGCTTATTGAGAGAGCGACTTTCAGCTGAAACCGGGTTAGTCGGCGCAGTGGAACACCCAGGATCTCTCGTGGATGCTGCGCATGGGCGACTCATCGTGAAATTAGTGTGGGGAGTGGGGAATGGCCTGTTTGAAGGCCATCGCTTCCCAGAAATCCAGTTGTATCTAGTATACGCCATAAGGTAAACGGTTAACATTCTGCCTGGCTGGGGGAGATCGGATCAACGAATTGAATGGCCAGTGACCCATTTAGCCTATGCAAAGTAGCAGCCCTGGTGCTGGGGTTTGAGGGCTTCCCATGCAGAGCTTTCTCAGAGCGTATTTACTCTAAGTTTTAGCGCGGTTTTAGCGCTGAGTTTAGTGCTTTTTTTGCTGTTACGTCTCTGGGGGCCCATTAAAAAATATCCAGTACTGCTTGAGTTCAGGGGAGGGGTACAGACAGTACCCAGCCCAAGGGGCCAATTCGTCCCTTCTCTTTTTGAGCAATTCTTGTGTTTCTCGATTAGGAGTGGTTGTCTGGCAACCACCTGCGATTCGAGGCTATTTCCTCACTTATTTTCGTGATTTGAGGCTCCACTACAGATGAAATACCAAAACTAAGCTTGCACATACCATTAATTATATTTAACAGTGATATTATTCCGAAATACTCACAATCAACCTTGAAAGACAACACGACGAACAATACAGAGACGTAAAGACCGCTGTAATTGCTGTGAAAGAAGATAAACTCATCACAGACGATTCGGCTTCAATCAGGTGGGCCCACACGAAACGACAAAAGGTAAACATTGCGGAAGGCACACCCTATGCAGGTCTCTTGAAAATAGTTTTCATGTACCGACCTCAGAGTCAAAATCCGTGGCTATGAGAACCAACCCCGACATGGACTGCATGGCCACCCGGGAAATGACTGATGTCAGCTATAAGAGATCCCAAACCCTGGCCAATACCTCCAAACTGGCTTCGAAATTGGGGGTTGTAGCCGTTGTCATACTGGTTGTAGCCGTTTCCGCCCAGATTGTAGCCGTTGCCATTCTGGTTGTAGCCGTTGCCATGCAGGTCGTAGCCATTGTCATATTGGTCATAGCCGTGGCCATTCAGGTTGTAACCATTACCCGGCAGGTTGTAGCCGTTGCCATTCTGGTTGTAGCCGTTGACATTCTGGTTGTAGCCGTTGTCATACTGGTTGAAGCCGATGCCATGCGAGTCGTAGTCGTTGCCATGCTGGTTGTAGCCACTAAACTGACCGAAACCGTTCCCAAGTTGGTGCAGCCCTGGAAAGCCGGCGAAAAGGCTGTCCGACTGATTCGAGTCGGCACCGGTACTGGACTGGCTTGAGCCGTAGCCTTTGAAGTTGGTGGCGTGAGCGCTGTTAGTGCTGGACCCTCCCTCACTCGCTGAGCCCTGCAACAGATGACAGAGGGGTCATGCTGAGGGCAAGTGTGCGTCAGATTTCGGGCCACATTAGGATTAGCTGCAGAGTTACGTATGAGGAGCACGCCCTAGTCAAATAAATGGCCACAATCGGGTTTCGTCAGCATATTATATACATCGGGATCAAATGGTAAGCTGGTAATGGTAATCATGGTCAGATTTGTCATCGTCAAGGTCAGATGAAGGACCTCGTCATAGTCGGAGGTAGGACCAAGTGATAGTCGGGTGAAACGTCCCATTAGGGTCAAATGACGAGTGACATAAATATCCGTTGTGAAGTCAGAGCAGTCACACAATATGGCGGCCAACATGGGATATGTGTGTGCCGGACCTGAAACACGAGTTGTTTGTACAGTAGCCGCCCATAACCCACGACGACACACAATGGTGACGCAAAGTAGCTGCCCATAACACACCCCGGCAGTGGCCCGCACGCTGGTGATGCTGCTACTGCCATGCGGTCCATCACTCTGGCCTTCCATGACCTCCCCGGCCGCGTGGCCTGTGGCATCGTCACCGATGTGGTACGAAGGCCGCGCAAAGGCTGGGGCCATCACGGCCAGCAGCAGGATCGCCGGCTTCATGTTGACGTTGCAGGTGGATCTGTGGAAGAGTATGGTCGTTGAGGCGCCTGGCGAGGACCCATTGGAATAATAGGCGTTCAAGAAAAAATCCAAAGAAAAATATTGTATCATATATCTTGGGTGAAGCTGTAAGGAATGCATTGGTTCAATGTTATCTGCAATACCTGTTTTCAGGTGTAATAAATACTTTTACTTGGAATTATTGTTACATTGACAAACAGAGACAACAACTAAATTCCTATCGGAGTGCTTGTAATCACCACTGGGTAAAAAGAAACAAACGGACCCCATGGATAATTTAATTTGAGGTCGTCCGAGGCCAAGATCTAGCCCTTTGGCACCCCTATTATTTTGGGAGGATGTGCAATACTGTGGGTACGCGGTACTCGCGAAGGAATGAAGAACAACACAACTGTTGCAACGTTATTGTGCACGGCACAGACTCAGTATTGCCTTCACTTGCACCAAGCTTGACTAAGTGATATCGTGCTGGAAGAAAAACTCGTGCATGAGTAGAGGAGGTAATGAGAGTATGATACCAGCACTCGATGAACCACTAAATGTTTCATTTCATCAGGAGTGCAATCTTGTTTGTAGGACGAAAGGGCAACTGAATTAATTCGAAGTCATTATGTAGGGAAGAATCGTGCTTCTGGAAACACGATCGCAGCGACGTTAACAAAAATCATTTGATATCGGTAACATACTGGGGTCAACTCAGGACATTATAAATATTGCCGAGTTATATGTTCCTCGGCATTTCAAAGAAAATGCACCAACGCATTTCACTAATGCGTGCATTATCCCAAGACGCCATTGCCTGTCGGATGTGCATCCCCTCAAATCTGTCCCGCCGAGCTGTAGCGATTCTTACCTGTCGCTTCTTCTGTAGCCAGAGGAAAATTGACGTGTTGTTGGGTCGAGTCGATTATATAGCGCTGACCTTGGCAACGGCCAGTGGGTGGGTTATTCCCACCTGCCGACGCGGATTTTGTGCGACGCCGTCACCACTCTGACCCACTGTCCTACTGATCTTCAGCGAAGTGGATTTGGTGGGATGGCCCACCGCTCTGACCCACTGTGCCGCTGTCGTGATGCGGCACGGTGACGTCAAGGTTACCTCGTCTGCACCGGCCTCAAACGCTCCAGCTCCGGCTTGGCTTGCCACCAGTGTTACTCGTGGGAGAAGAGAGTGACAGTGGTCCGGCTGCCCTTCCATGCCAGCATACGTACATGCCAACATGTGTACATGCCAGCATGCGTACATGTCAGCATGCGTACATGCCAGCATGCGTACATGCCAGCATGCGTACATGCCAGCATGCGCACATGTCAGCATGCGTACATGCCAGCATGTGTACATGTCAGCATGCGTACATGCCAACATGTGTACATGCCAGCATGCGCACATGTCAGCATGCGTACATGCCAGCATGCGCACATGTCAGCATGCGTACATGCCAGCATGTGTACATGCCAGCATGCGCACATGTCAGCATGCGTACATGCCAGCATGTACATGCCAGCATGCGCACATGCCAGCATTGCGCACATGTCAGCATGCGTACATGCCAGCATGTGTACATGCCAGCATACGTACATGCTAGCATGCGTACATGCCAGCATGTGTACTGGCGAGAAGTGAAGTTGATCTGTCCGAGATCATTCGAGGCTACTGACGAATAGTGACCTCAGATGACGTTTTCAGATTATAAATCACCCTAGGACTCATTTAGACGCCCAAACTGAATTTATCTTTCCCTTCATCTCTGGATACTAGAGAATAGTGTTCGGGCGGTACTCCGAAGGTTTCCACAATGTGATCAACAATTCGACCTTCCTGATCCTTGACCCATAGGTAGAAGTCGTGAGATCCCACAGGTGGCAATCTTGAGATTTCCTAAAGTGTAGCACACTGGCTTTGTCTCTTATCGTCAGCACGCTCTGCTTGGAAACGCTTGGGGGCTGACGTAAATTCGTGTCAATTGTACTTCTGTATGTAGTAATAATTCAGACAACGATATCAATTCAGGCGATGTCTTTACGTACGTTTTTGTTAAGCTGAGATCTCATGACATCTACCAATGTATCAACGGTCAGTGAGGTCTAATTGTTTTTCTCGTGCCAAACTTCCCACGTAGTTCTCGAACAATGTTTTCAATTGGCTAGTACCCAGCGATAAAAGGAACCGATGGATTCAGTTTGCGCCTGTAGTGCATTGCTACTTGCTGACCATTTCAGCTTTGCAGCGTTGTATTGCCATGTGTTGCTACAGCCAAATGATTACTTCCTTTTTAGTAGCCATGGCATCGAGAGCAGCAAAACGGGCAAATGCCATCTGCATGTTCAGACATCGCTCATGTTATTGGGTAGATAATTAGACACATTTTATTCCAGATCCACACTGTCTGATAGTTTGATTCAGAGCATGCCAGGTTGGTTTGTCATAAGGGCATGCACAGCAGGACCAATTGGCGCAATGGGAATGATGGGAAACAAGATCTGTTGCCGTGATGCTGATAAGATGGCCATGTTGGGTCTTTGGAGGGGCGGATCCAGGAATTGTCACGAGGGGAAGGGTGCTCGTCCTATGGGCGCGTTTGGTTCGGGCTGGTGTTCATTCGAAGTTCCTGGAGGGGCTGCTTCGGCTACAAACTCGTTCAACGAAGGGGGATGCTTTCGAGCATATTGAAGGCACAATTTTTCATCTCAATGTGGCAACTATTCCTCTGCGGGGTGCCTTTGGCTGAAAAAAATCCGTTTTAGGGTGATGTACTCAAGTCTCACCCTTGGGGTATTTTCTTGGTAAGAGGGACGTCACTTTTCCATGGGGTGGACGAAATGAGCTCAGTCCCCCCCCCCCCCCACCTGCATCCGCCCCTGGACCGTCGAGGCCTACCTGGAGTGGATGGCAAAGTCGTCTGCGTTTTCGCCAGCTGTCTTCAGTCGCATGTATCTCCAAGCAAAGCGAAGCAATAGACACCGGTTGGACTCGACCTTCCGCTGGTTATCCGAAATCGGTATTGTCGACAGCTATGAAATACAATGGTCTGTATCTCCTGTGGATGTCGGATACAAGTCACCCAGCACCTGTCGGATACAAGCCACCCAGCACCTTGCAGTTGAGTTGATGGCGAGTGTGGAATTGTCGCCAATGGATGCCGTGATAACAATCAGCGTGCGTGCATTTCTCTTATACTGGAATCCATGTACTTTTGGCAGGTGTTTAAAAAAAAAAACGTTTTTAAGACTTCGACTGCCTCACTTCCGCGCTATTTCGCCGGGCTCGTGCTGCGAGTGTGCACAAGTGCCGCTTCATGCATGTGTGTTGTTGCACGAACACCGCCAGTGATCTCGAAAGCGTATCACGTACTAATAATTGTTCAAGCACCAGCCATCGCTGCCAGTGTTAAATCACGCAATAAGCCAGTGCGTGAACAAATTAGCAACCGACTATAGGTGCTGACACGAAATCGTGAAGTAGGATTATGGAATGTCCAAACGCTTCGGGGATATATTTAGCATGGGACATTGATCCTGCAGAGCTATACCAATCCCGGGTAAGAGTTCCACACAGAAATGCTGGTGGGTGACCAACGTCAAAGCTCCCGATGAAAACGCATTGATCGGGATGACTGACATGGCATCGTGCTAGCATCGACATGACTTGAAGATGTGGGTAGGACGAGAGAAAGAGGAGGAGATGGGCCACGAATCGCTCAAACGGCATAGGGAACTCGACCTATGGCCTTAATGTTGGTGTCCCCCTCTATTTTGTTGGAGTGCATTTGCGTCTGCGAGATAGGACACCTTCGAGAGCCATACATGCTGCCGAAGATTGGGAATGTCAGCCATCAACACCTCAGCGGCGGCGGCCGCCCTAGCGGCCACAGCCGTCGGTTGGTTGTTGGTTTTACGACACATCGACCGTTGAGTCATGTAGCGTCGCCAATCTCTCACGCCGATTGGTCGAGGGCGACGAGTAGCGACAGGTGAGACTCGAACCCACAACCTTTCGATTGTGAGACGAGCAACTTACCTCTAGGCTACTCGTCCCCGCCGTCAGAGAGGTGTCAACCGCTTAAGGGGCCACAGCTGCTTCAGCAGCACGGTTGTTCCAGCGATGGCGAAAAATGAAGCCCAGCGATTGTTGTCACGACGGCCGCTCCAGCGGTGCTAGGTGCTCCAACTTGGACAGGGCGATACCTGTTAAACACAAAAACGTCACGTGATGCGGTGTGCTGGACATAGCTGGTCAGACACTCTACCGCTCCTTCCGCTGTCCCCAAATCTTACACTTGTCTTCCCGCTAGCATTCACGTCCCATTATGCGACGTGATACACGAAGGTGGTGAAAAAGGTGCAACTACGTGGATACTCATCTATGAACACCTTCCCTCTTAATCTATGTCTGAATGTGGCGGATAGCAGAAAGAAGCAATTGTGTCAACGAGACGAACAATCGTATGTTACCAAAGCTGAAAATAGTAATGAATTCATTGGAGATGAGTTAATGGTCCATTATTTTGCGTGATTGGCTTTCTGTTGTTGATTGTTCTCGGCAGCTAAACGGATTGCTTTTCAATTATTTACCGACTGCCGGACCTTGCTTGCAGGCCTCGCATTAGCCACGGCAGCATGGAGTGCATGATTTTCCAGGTATTTAATATAGATTAATATTCGACCGCTTCGACCACTAGGCAAAATGCTGCTACCCCACTGTCCTCAAGTAGGCACGCGACTGGGAAATAGAGAGGATAGTCGTAATAACACAATGCACGGATAGTACAAAAGATGGCATTTTGTCACACATGTAACCGACATAACTAGCTAAAGTTACCGCCCAGGTTCATTGAAACATTATAGTTGCGTTCTCGTTGGGTCTTCACCGGCTATCCGACGGAAAGATTCCTTTCTGTGTGTGTGTCAAAGCTTCCGAGAGCCTGGTGAGATTGGGGAGGGGGAAAATTTCGCCTTCCCCGACCTGGCGAAGGACGATTTGACCCTGAGGCTCGGCTGGCACAGGGTCAACATGCAGCTAGTATCATAATCCAGATCATTCACGCGATGTCTCAGACTTATGCTTGGCCCCGGCCGCCTATATTTGGAAAGCCAACAGTCGGAGTGTGTCTTGTTTTAGTTCCAACAACATTTGAGTCTCTTCTTTTTGTTCAGAGCTCCGATTTATAGGAAAAGGCAGATTCAGGCATGGAAGGTGGGTAGTGTGGTGACACTAATTTGTCATCAAATATCGCCATATTGTCTTCAAATATAACACAAATACTTTGCTCTCACGATGCATTTTGCTCCTTAGCACATCTAAAAAGGGACAGAGAATATTCCTGAGGCGACAAGGGGGGGAGGGGTCATATACTCCACATTTCGCCACCCGCAAAATCTCCGGAATTCATAATCTAGCATCTGTAGGGGAGCTAGACATGTTTGAACATGCGATGTTTTAGCAACGCAGTCAGGCACAACAAAATAAGAGGGGATGGGGTGGGGGTGGGGGTGTATTCGGTGAAAATGTGTCAGTTCCATTTTAAAGTTCGAAGCATCTTCGTATGATTGGGTACGTGCATCTTGTCATACGACCCAAGCTTCATTAGCATTGAATGCGCAATGTCCATAATCACACACAATAACTCGAGTTTATCGAAAGCATCCATTGTACATACGATAATCGGATGAATGCAGTTTGATTGTTGATCTCGCCAGCAAATATCGTGAGAATGCCACCAAAATCATTTATTGGAACTGCATTGTTTAGCAAATCGAAAAATAGAGTGTTCCATGGTACTGCTTCGATTGCATAGCATACGCATTTTGATTGAACTTGCAGGTCCCCAAATCTCCACTCCCTGTACACACTACTGATTCTCTGAAACATGTAATCCAGCAAAAATACCTGACAGCGAAATCAACAGCCACCATGCTTGCTCATAACAATACACCGGGAATATCAATACGTCGACACGGCGTGACTTTACGCGACTTAGACCGTCACGGCAAAAACGACAAAACATTCTCGCTAAACATTTCCCTCTTGCAAAACTACGACAGATCGGTCCTGAGAACGTACATATGTACACACACATGCATATATATATATATATATATATATATATATATATATATATATATATATATATATATATATATATATATATATATATATATATATATCTGTATATATAAATATATATATATATATATATATATATATATATATATATATGATATATATATATATATATATATATGTATATATATATATATATATATACATATATCCACATTTAGTGTATGTGAAACTTGCCGTCTGCCGAGTTGAGCTACAGTTTAGCCGGCTGGTCGGTTTAGCGGTGGCGCGATGATAGCATGGCCCACATACGACCTTGGTTAGCCCGCTGATCCTCCTGGACCACCAGGTCTGGGCAGCTCAGTCCACAAGTGCTGGCACGTGGGAGATAAGCCTGAGCTGCGAGGTAACTTGTGACTCTGGTCGGCGGCGGACCACGAGGCCGACGCGGACAAGCGTGTCGGAGACTTTTTGTGTGACCGCTTCACACAAAAAACCACGAGGTGGTTCCGAAAAAGTGTTCGTGTGCCTGTGCCATACTGTTGCGACTTCCATAAATGATGCTCTTAGTACTACTCCCCAATTCGCATTGGTCTCAAGAGGATATATCTATATACCTGGGTATTTGTGAAATGGACTCCATATGGACTCCAAAATGGACTCCATAGCAGTCGCCGATTTGGTTGCGATTGTTCTGGGTCTTCTTATCCTGACCCTGTTTCGATTCTGTCCGTGTCCCGCAATACACGTCTGTCCCTGAAGCAGGGATGCGGAGCCGGGAAAATCTTAGACGGCTCCGGCTCCGACTCCGGCTCCGGCTCCGAGTAAAATGTTCCAGGCGGCTCTGGCTCCGGCTCCGGATCCGGGAAAATGTATCCTGCTCCGTTTCCGGCTCCGGCTCCGAGTAAAATGTTCCGGCGGCTCCGGCTCCGGCTCCGTCTCCGTACATCCCAAACGTGATTGATCCATTAAGTAAGAGCTGGGGCGGGGGGGGGGGTAAAAAGTTAGCCGCGACCACTCAGGGGCGCAAACTTCAGACAATCATACGCAACTTTCCCATATAAACCCTGTATCTATCTTTAAGTAAACACCCACCACCGCCCAAATCACTTTTCGATGTTATGCCCTAGTAAACTGACGCTCGCTTCGTGCCGTATTGGGGCAATCAGAAGAGGGGAGACTCGAATCAACAACACTCCCAATCCTGTGAACGGTCCAAGGAACATCATTGTTGTAAATTGTAATGTTCGACCTCATCCCTAATAAGGTACGACAGCCCGTTGATGATGGAAACAATGAACTTAACTAAACTAAACATGGAACTATTGCATTGACTACTGAGGCTAGAATATGGTTATTGGTTATTTTACAATTATTGGATGATATTGTACATCCTACTCGTATTCAAACATTTCGGCTCCTAAAAATGCGTTTTCATACCATACCATACCATACAATACTAGGTATAATGTGTTCATTTCACGTTTGCAAATTTTCTTTAATGTGCACCTCTTTTGGAGTCGGAGCCGCCCTGCTTTTGACGGCTCCGGCTACGACTCCGGCTCCGAGTAAGATGTCCCGGCGGCTCCGGCTCCGGCTTCGGGTAAAATGTTCCGGCTCCGGCGGCTCCGACTCCGGCTCCGGCTCCGTATCCCTGCCCTGAAGTCTCCCGTCCGATATTTTTAGCACAACCAATCACGTTACATCGGTTAATCGCATTACGTCTGTCATAAACCGCATCGGTCGTAAACGGCATCGGTTGGTTATTGGTTTTGCGACACATCGACCGTTGAGTCATGTAGCGTCGGCAGTCTCTCATGCCGATCGGTCGTGGGCGAAGAATGGCGACAGGTGAGATTCGAACCCACAACCTTTCGATTGTCAGACGAGCGACTTACCCATAGACTACTCGTCCCCTTGCAAAAGGCATCGAAGTGGAAGCCGGCCGGTGGCGCAGCGGTCACGGTCAAAGCCTGGTCAGTGTGCCAGAGGTAGATGTACGGCATTGAACTTGCAGGACCTGACTTGTGGTCGGAGCAGAAGGGATTTCCACGCGGCACCAAATGGATCGTTGATTAGGCGGGGGATTAGCGGCGCGGTCCTGGGCCACTGGGTCACCGTGCGGCCAGAATGTCCCACCCGCCACCTAACGCAGCTGTATAAATACACCAGCTGGCGGGATCGTTCGTCACAGCAGCGACAGTTTCCAGACCGTCACCAGCCACTGAACGGATAGCGAATCGTACTTCGTGTTCTCCGTGCTCAAGTGTTTGAGTAGTAATCTTGTACTCCGATTGAGAAAAGCATTAATGTCATCCAACATGAAGTCGGCGATCCTGCTGCTGACCGTGATGGCCTCGGCCTTCGCGCAGCCTTCGTACCACATCGGTGACGATGCCACAGGCCACGCGGTCGGGGAGGTCATGGAAGGCCAGAGTGATGGACCGCATGGCAGTAGCAGCATCACCAGCGTGCGGGCCACTGCCGGGGTGAGTTATGGACACCTACTTAGCTTCACCATTGTGTGTCGTGGTGAGCTACTGTACAAACAACCCGTGTTTCAGCTTTTGTTAGCTGCAATGTATATGGTTCTGATATGGCCAGTCCTATGATTGTTCTGTGACTTTTCGGCGAGTGTTGATGTTACTCCTCATCTTTCCCTAAGTGAAAGTCCCACCTGATCTTGACGTGGTTCGTCTCCCGACCTGATGAGATCCTTCATTCGGTAGTAACGAGGTTCCACATATGACTCTTATTTAGCTTCTTATTTGATTCAGACATGACTGTTCACTAAACCTCAATGAACCTGTATCTGCCCATGTTATGATTCCCATTCCACTCTGCTGTGACCTCTCATCTAACCTTTATGCGACCCTGCATCTGACTTTAATTTGATCCTACATACAACCCTAAGGTGCCTTCAGTATGACCCCTCTATCATCTGCTGCAGGGCTCAGCGAGTGGGGGAGGGTCCAGCAGTAACAGCGCCTATGCCACCAACACCAAAGGCTACGGCACAAGCCAGTCCAGTACCAGTGCCGACTCGAACCAGTCGGGCAGCCTTTTCTCCGGCCTAACGGGCCTGCACCAGCTTGGAAACGGCTTCGGTCAGTTCAACGGTTTCAACCTGCATGGCAACGGCTTCAACCAGTATCCCAACGGCTTCAACCAGTATGACAACGGCTTCAACCAGTATGACAGCGGCTACAACCAGAATGGCAACAGCTACAACCAGCATGGAAACGGCTACAACCAGTATGACAACGGCTACAGCCTGCAAGGTAACGGCTACAACCAGAATGGCAACGGATACAACCAGTATGACAACGGCTACAACGGACACGGCGACGGCTACAACCTCAATCGCGGAATCCAGTTTGGCCATGCTGGCCACGGTTTTGGATCCGGTCTAGCTGGCCTCGGCCATTTGACGGGGGGACATGGTGTCCAGAGCGGCTTTGGTTCCAACGGTGCCTATCCGTAGATTCTGAGGTTGTTACATGGGTACCGTTTTACGGGAGAGTCGTGTAGAGTGTGCCTTCCGCTATATTTGCTCTTTGTCGTTTCGTGTTGGCCCACCTGATTGAAACTGTATCGTCTGTGATGAATCTGCCTGCTTTCGCAGCAGTCACAGCAGCCTTTGAGTCATTGTATTGTGTTGTCTTTCAGTGGTAATTGTGAGTATTTCGCAGTGATGTGCCTGTTGAATATACCTCATTGCACCAACTGGTTTTTTGTTTGTTTGTATTTCTTCTGTGGTGAAACTTGAAATCACGAGAATAAGGGAGGAAATAGCCCCTATTCGCAGGTGTTCGCCGCCCAACCATCCCTAATCTAGAAACACAAGAATTGCTCAGACAGAGGATGCACGAAATGGCCTTATGGGCAGGGTACTGTCTGACTCCCTCTCCTGAACTCAAGCAGTACTCGATATTTTTTAATGTGCCCCAGAGACGCAACAGTAAAAAGCACTAAAAGCCGAAAACTCACCGCTAAAACAGCGCTAAAACTTAGAGTAAATACGCTTTGGGAAAGTTATTCGTCGGAAGCCCTCAAACCCCAGCACCAGGCCTGCTACTTTGTATAGGCTGAATGGGTCAATGGCCATTTCATTCCCTGATCAATCAAATTATGGAAATGGGCTCCCAGAGACGCAACTAGTATAGCACTACAACTGCAAGTAAAGACTTCGTATTATGAAAGAAAAGATTCCATTCTGCCTCTATCACGCTCTGAAAAGCTTCTTATTATGAAGATCTCAAAACTTCAGCACCAGGGCTGTCACTTTGCACAGACTAAGGGGACCATTAGGCCTATCAATCGTTGACTTGGCCTCCTCCATCCAGGCCGAAGGTCAGCCATTTGTCCTATATGGCAGAGGTGTCGGATAGTTTTGAGTGTGGTATCGGTGGAGTTGTGTGGGGCTGCGAGTGCGTCAGTGGAGGAGTGCAGGAGCGGATCAGTGCAGATGACGGCGGGAGTGGCGATGTAGTGCTCGGTGATATGGTGGAGGCAGGTTGGTGTGGCTACGAGCTGTGCTGTGTACACCGAATGGTGTGGCGTTAATTCCGTTCCACCAGTGTCGTGGACCACCGCACGAGGTGGCTCCCGTACCGTCGTTGGTACGGGAGCCGTCAGCGTAGAAGGGAGAGAGTGTGGGATCAGCGTATTGTGGGAGAGCCTCTTGATATTCGTAAGATATGAGTTGAGATGGGGTGCGGGTGGCGAGTGGGTGTTTGCTTTGTAGATGCTCGGTATTGAGGCGTTTCAAGCGCCAAAATGGCTGCATTTTGTCAGGAGAATTTTGTCAAATGGAGCAAATGCAGAATTATGTCTGGGTTACATCCGAATATTTCGTCGGGGGTTGCACCAAGGAATTTCAATGCGAGTGTCATTACCTGGTTCAAACGAAGAGCAGTGCCGTGTTTATTTGTTACAGGCGCGCCGAATGAGGTGTTGGACACGCAAGATTTGCACACAGGTATTGTCGTCCGTCACACACAGGTATTGTTGCCCGTCACACACAGGTATTGTTGTCCGTCACACACAGGTATTGTTGCCGTCACACACAGGTATTGTGCCCGTCACACAGGTATTGTCGTCCGTCACACACAGGTATTGTTGTCCGCACACACAGGTATTGTCGTCCGACACACAGGTATTGTTGCCCGTCACACACAGGTATTGTTGCCCGTCACACACAGGTATTGTCGTCCGTCACACACAGGTATTGTTGCCCGTCACACACAGGTATTGTTGCCCGTCACACACAGGTATTGTCGTCCGTCACACACAGGTATTGTTGCCCGTCACACACAGGTATTGTTGTCCGGCACACACAGGTATTGAGGTACGGGGGAGGCCGTCACACACACAAAAAAAACACATATAATGTTTTTTTTTCGGTGGATCCGAAAAATGCAGTGTTCGTGTGCATTGAGGTGTACCATTTTTGGGACTTTTTCTAGTTAGGCAATACCAATCAGGGGCATGATGCCTTTGCATGAGAACATTCAAAATGTAAAGTTTTACATTTTTATATTAATATTTGGTCGATTGCACCAAGGTTTTGTTTTAACATATTTGGCCGCATTCAAAACATAGGGTTTGCACTATTAGAGGTTGTGCGCTCTCGGAGTCTGGATTTCGGTAACATTAACACATTATAATCCTCCAGAAGTGGTGTCTTCTGAGTTTAAGTGGGGGTGGGAGCGTCGGACACCGGATAGGGGGTGGGGTTAACATATTTGGCAGCCATTAAAACATAGGTTTCGCACCATTTAAGGTCGTGCGCTCTCGGAGTCTGGATTTCGGTCACACTAACACATTATAATCCTCCAGAAGCGGTGTCTTCTGAGTTTAAGTGGGGGTGGGACTGTCTGACATCGGTTAGGGGGGTTGATACTCCTTCTCCCCCAATCTCAGCAACCTCAGCCTTCTTTTACATAGTCTGTTCAAGCAGCGATAGACAAAACGGTGTAATATTAATATTGTGTTTGAAGAACTTATCGGGGGAAACGTGAATAATATTTCCAAGTGCAGAGGTATCCAGGCAATGCACGCGATTATTGAACCAAATTTCACGTGCGCTCGTAGGTATTGGGCTATATCTGAGGTTTGGGCAAGACGAAATCTTTGGCCAGACGCCCGTTAGTCTAACGATGTACTTTGCGATGGGATCTGCGGAAGGTGAAGGCACGAGGAAAAGAGGGGGAAGCCCCAGGGCAGAAGTAGAAGCTTAGTAGTTGCCCCGGATAAATTCTTCAAAGACAATATTAATGTTACACCGTTTTGTCTATCGCTGCTTCAACAGAATATGTAAAAGAAGGCTGAGGTTGCTGAGATTTGGGGGCGAAGGAGTATCAACACCCCCCCTCCATTCCCACCCCACCCCGACCCCCACCACCACCCCATCCCCACCCCCACTTAAACTCAGAAGACAACACTTCTGGAGTACCAATGTGTTAATGTAACCGAAATCCAGAGTCCCAGAGTGCACAACCTCTAATAGTGTTTTATAACCCTATGTTTTAAATGGGGCCAAATATGTTAAAACAAAACCTTGGTGCAATCGACCAAATATTAACATAAAAATTTAAAACTTTGGATTTTCAATGCTCTCATGCAAAGGCATCATGCCCTTGATTGGTGTTGCCTAAGTCGAAAAATTCCCAAACATTGTACACCTTAGTGTGCTTGTGCCATACTGCTTCATATTCCAATAATAGTGTTATAAATACCAATCCCCAATTCGCATGGGTTTCAAAAGGATATACCTGAGTATTTGTGGAGTACACTCCATACGGACTCCATAATGGACTACATAGCAGTCACCGATTTCGTTCCGATTGTTCTGGTTCTTCTGATCCTGACCCTGTTCCGATCCTGTCCATGTCCTGCGATCCACGCCTGCCCCTGAAGTCTCCCGGCCGATATTTTCAGCACGACCAATCGCGTTACATCGGTTAATCGCATTACGTCCGGCGTAAACGGCATCGAAGTGGAAGCCGGCTGGTGGCGCAGCGGTCACGGTCAAAGCCTGGTCAGCGTGCCAGAGGTAGATGTACGGCATTGAACTTGCAGGACCTGACTTGTGGTCGGAGCAGAAGGGATTTCCACGCGGCACCAAATGGATCGTTGATTAGGCGGGGGATTAGCGGCGCGGTCCTGGGCCACTGGGTCACCGTGCGGCCAGAATGTCCCACCCGCCACCTAACGCAGCTGTATAAATACACCAGCTGGCGGGATCGTTCGTCACAGCAGCGACAGTTTCCAGACCGTCACCAGCCACTGAACGGATAGCGAATCGTACTTCGTGTTCTCCGTGTTCAAGTGTTTGAGTAGTAATCTTGTACTCCGATTGAGAAAAGCATTAATGTCATCCAACATGAAGTCGGCGATCCTGCTGCTGACCGTGATGGCCTCGGCCTTCGCGCAGCCCTCGTACCACATCGGTGACGATGCCACAGGCCACGCGGCCGGGGAGGTCATGGAAGGCCAGAGTGATGGACCTCATGGCAGTAGCAGCATCACCAGCGTACGGGCCACCGCCGGGGTGAGTTATGGACACCTACTTAGCTTCATCATTGTGTGTCGTGGTGAGCTATGGGCAAGCTACTGTACAAACATCCCGCGTTTCAGCTTTGGTTAGCTACAATATATATATGGTTCTGATATGGCCAGTTCTATGACTGTACTGTTACTTTTCGGCGAGTGTTGATGTTTCTCCTCACCTTTCCCTAAGTGAAAGTCCCACCTGATCTTGACGTGGTTCGTCTCCCGACCTGATGAGATCCTTCATTCGGCAGTAACGAGGTTCCACATATGACTCTTATGTGATATTATATCATAAAGCTTCTTATTTGATTCAGATATGACTGTTGACTAAACCACAATGAACCTGTATCTGCCCATGTTATGATGTCCATTCCACTCTGCTGTGACCTCTCATCTAACCTTTATGCGACTCTGCATCTGACTTTAATTTGATCCTACATGTAACGCTAAGGTGCCTTCAGTATGACCCCTCTATCATCTGCTGCAGGGCTCAGCGAGTGGGGGAGGGTCCAGCAGTAACAGCGCCTATGCCACCAACACCAAAGGCTACGGCACAAGCCAGTCCAGTACCAGTGCCGACTCGAACCAGTCGGGCAGCCTTTTCTCCGGCCTAACGGGCCTGCACCAGCTTGGAAACGGCTTCGGTCAGTTCAACGGTTTCAACCTGCATGGCAACGGCTTCAACCAGTATCCCAACGGCTTCAACCAGTATGACAACGGCTTCAACCAGTATGACAGCGGCTACAACCAGAATGGCAACAGCTACAACCAGCATGGAAACGGCTACAACCAGTATGACAACGGCTACAGCCTGCAAGGTAACGGCTACAACCAGAATGGCAACGGATACAACCAGTATGACAACGGCTACAACGGACACGGCGACGGCTACAACCTCAATCGCGGAATCCAGTTTGGCCATGCTGGCCACGGTTTTGGATCCGGTCTAGCTGGCCTCGGCCATTTGACGGGGGGACATGGTGTCCAGAGCGGCTTTGGTTCCAACGGTGCCTATCCGTAGATTCTGAGGTTGTTACATGAGTACCGTTTTACGGGAGAGTCGTGTAGAGTGTGCCTTCCGCTATGTTTGCTCTTTGTCGTTTCGTGTTGGCCCACCTGATTGAAACTGTATCGTCTGTGATGAATCTGCCTGCTTTCGCAGCAGTCACAGCAGCCTTTGAGTCATTGTATTGTCAGTTGTGTTGTCTTTCAGTGGTAATTGTGAGTATTTCGCAGTAATGTGCCTGCTGAATATACCTCATTGTATCAACTGGCTTTTTTGTTTGTATTTCTTCTGTGGTGAAACTTGAAATCACGAGAATAAGGGAGGAAATAGCCCCTATTCGCAGGTGTTCGCCGCCCAACCATCCCTAATCTAGAAACACAAGAATTGCTCAGAGGATGGACGAAATGTCCTCATGGGCACGGTACCGTCTGTCTTCCTCTCCTGAACTCAAGCAGTACTCGATATTTTTTTAATGTGCCCCAGAGACGTAACAGTAAAAAGCACTAAAAGCCGAAAACTCAGCGCTAAAACAGCGCTAAAACTTAGAGTAAATACGCTTTGAGAAAGTTATTCGTCGGAAGCCCTCAAACCCCAGCACCAGGCCTGCTACTTTGTATAGGCTGAATGGGTCACTGGCCATTTCATTCACTGATCAATCAAATTATGGAAATGGGCTCCCAGAGACGCAACTAGTATAGCACTAAAACTGCAAGTAAAGACTTCTTATTATGAAAGAAAACATTCCATTCTGCTTCTATCACGCTCTGAAAAGCTTCTTATTATGAAGATCTGAAAACTTCAGCACCAGGGCTGTCACTTTGCACAGACTAAGGGAGCCACTGGTCCTCTCCATCGTCGACTTGGCCTCCTCCATCCAGGCCGGAGGTCAGCCACTTGTCCTATATGGCAGAGGTGTCGGATGGTATGGAGTGTGGTATTGGTGGAGTTGTGTGGGGCTGCGAGTGCGTCAGTGGAGGAGTGCAGGAGTGGATCAGTGCAGATGGCGGCGGGCGTGGCGATGTGGTGGTCGGTGGTATGTTGGAGGCAGGTTGGAAGGGCTACGAGCTGTGATGTGCACACCGAATGGTGTGGTGTTAATTTCGTTCCACCAGTGTCGTGGACCACCGCAATAGGTGGCTCCCGTACCGTCGTTGGTACGGGAGCCGTCAGCGTAGAAGGGAGAGTGTGTGGGATCAGCGTAATGTGGGAGAGCCTCTTGATATTTGTAAGATATGAGTTGAGATTCGATGAGATGGGGGTAGGGAGTGGGTGTTTGCTTTGTCAAAGTAGATGCTCAATATGGAGGCGTTTCAAGTACCAAAAGGACGGCAAGATAATTTTGTTGAGGTTACATCCGGATATTTTGTCGGGGGTTGCATCAAGGAATTTCAATGCTTGTGTCAGTACCTGGTTCAAACGAAGAGCAGTGCCATGTTTGGTTGTTACAGGCGCGCCGAATGAGGTGTTAGACACACAAGATTTGTGGGGTGATAGTGCTGTGTTGTAGTCCCAAAGCGACATCTAACGAGTTGTAGTGATCTGCTGTGTTGGAGGCGAGGGAGGTTGGCCTCAACACGGTGACGAGGCGTAGTGTGTGGTGGGGTGTGCTCCGGTGATGAGGCGTAGTGTGTGGTGGGGTGTGCTCCGGTGACGAGGCGTAGTGTGTGGTGGGGTGTGCTCCGGTGACGAGGCGTAGTGTGTGGTGGGGTGTGCTCCGGTGACGAGGCGTAGTGTGTGGTGGGGTGTGCTCCGGTGACGAGGCGTAGTGTGTGGTGGGGTGTGCTCCGGTGACGAGGCGTAGTGTGTGGTCGGGTGTGCTCCGGTTACGAGGCGTAGTGTGCGTCCATGTGATGTGTTGTGTGAGGTGGATATATATTTATAAAAAAGTTTCTTCCGAGTTGTTGCTCGGGTGCCTTTAGGAACAATGGCTATATTGCTAAACAAAGCTTGTTGCGTGAACCCTGGCCTCACCACCCGATCCATGAATTCCAGTTCACCGGTAGAGTTTACACCGAAAGTTTAACGTGCCGTCAATGCACCGACACGACCGCCCAGTAGCTCGAACCCGGCGTTATCGGGCCAGCTGCCAACTGACACTCCCGGCCGGGGGCCAAATGCGAGCGCGAGAAGCGCCCCGAACCCTGTGTTGCCAGGACACGGGGGAGACCGGAGCTGGCCAGCGCCCTATCCAACTGAGCTACCGGGGCGGCCGACTGAAAATGTACTCAGTGTGTTCCAGGATTGCGCGAATCAGAGCAATACAGAGTTTGTTTAGAGTAGTCCGGTCCGCACCCTGGTCTTGATCGAATTTATTTATTTATTTATTTAACAATACATGTCCTCCACGTGCAGTGGCTGTTACGGACAGTCTGGGCTGAACTCACAGATATTTACAAAGAAAGGATAGATGTGTGGTCAATAGTGGGAGCAGATGCGCAACAAACATTCGTACGACAACATAATACAATATCCATATCACTTTCCGCACTGCATACACCGTACTTGCAACACGAGCTATACACGAGTGGCTTGTATGAGTGATAGGAAAGCGATGGCCTAAAGGTGACTTCGTAGTGTACACATATCCATGGTGTAAGTTTTTTTTTTGTGGGACTAGTGTTGTTCGTGGAGATACGCTAGTGCATGTTTCTTGAAGTTAGATAGCCTCGATGTTTTTGTTTCAGTAGGAAGTTTGTTGTAGTGGAAGACAGACGAGTAGAGAAATCTCCTGCGGCCAGCCTCTCTGTGTATGGCTGGCAGGCGCAGGTGGTCGTCTGCACGTGTGTGCGTCTGCACGTCGTCTGCACGAAGTTGCGGGGCGGGAGATCGATCGGGCTTCAGAACGATCTCCTGGATTTCTTGCCAGTTGCGAGACCTAAAAGGGCCTTGGAAAGGCCCAGTGGGGCCCTGTAGCCCTGGCGCCCACTGTGGACATCTCATGGATGCCAAACTTCTCCTCAAGGGCAGCAAAGAGGATATCAAAATCAAAGCCTTCAAGCATACCATCTTTGAAGTGTTTTATGGAACCTAAAGAAAAGCAATTAGGTAAATCCGGACAGTTTTGAAAAATGAGGGGTGCACTTTGGAAACATTTTGCCTTCGTCACCGGTGGCACAAACTTTGAAGGCGATACTCCACCAGTGTCAGACGGAGATGTGGGAGAGCAGTGAAGTTTGTGACGGAAGATAATGATGGCGTCAGTGTCGGGGCGAGGTACAGAGAGAACATAGAGGTAGCTCAACCTGTGCAATTTGTACGGTTGCGACTAGAAATTTGAGGTCGCCGGCAAAGATTGCATGGCGGTGGATTGCAGCTGAGAGAATCTGAGAGAGAGAATTTCCATCCGCAATTTGCAGCTGAGATAATTTCCATCCGCGCAGTTGCGGGATGGAAAAATTGGTTTATGGGTATCAAGAGTATCAAGATGTTGGAATTGAAGAGGTCGTCGTCGCGAAATCGGGTCTCATGAACGGCGAAAATCAATGGTTTGTTTTTGGCGATAAATCCCTTCAATTTTGCCGAATGGGAAAATTGAACCAAATACGTTGCATGTAGTCCACCAAAGCTGAATGAAATGAAAGCTGAATGAAATTGCACTGGTTGTTTGTACAGTAGCTGCTCATAGCTCACCACGACGCATAATGATGAACTTCAAGTAGCTGCCCATAGCTCACCCCCCCCCCCCCTGGCAGTGATCCGCGCGCTGGGGATGCTGCTACTGCCTTGCGGTCCATGATTCTGGCTTTTCATAACCTCAGCCGCGTGGCCTGTTTCATCATCACCGATGTGGTACGAAGGCCGCGCGAAGGCCGAGGCCATCACGGTCAGCAGCAGGATTGCCGGCGCCATGTTGGATGACATTTTCCAATCTTTTCTCAGTCGGTGTGCACGATTAATTTTTCCACAAGCAGAATGCGAGGCGCGATGTAATGCCTAATTGTGCAGTGCCTGGTGGCGGTCTGGAAACTGTCGCTGGTATGACGAACGAGCCTGCCAGCTAGTGTATTTATACGGCTGCGTTTGTGTTTGTCAGCGGCTGGGATACTTCGGCCGCATCATGGCCGCCATTTCCTCCCATGTTCCCGTGATTTCAATTTTCACTACAAAAGAAATAGCAATAATACGTGCGTGCAGTAAGGTATATTCAACAGACATAACACTCTGGAACACTTACAACCAGGAATGAAAACAACACAACGAACAATACAATGACGCAAAGGCTGCTGTGACTGCTGTGAAAGCAGGCAGATTCATCACAGACGATACAGATTCAATCAGGAATCTCTTTGTCGTTTCAACACGAAACGACAAAGAGCAAACATAGCGGAAGGCACACTCTACACGACTCTCCCGTAAAACGGTACTCATGTAACAACCTCAGAATCTACAGATAGGCACTGTTGGAACCAAAGCCGCTCTGGACACCATGTCCCCCTGTGAAATGGCCGAGGCCAGCTAGACCGGATCCAAAACCGTGGCCAGCATGGCCAAACTGGATTCCGCGATTGAGGCTGTAGCCGTTGCCGTGTCCGTTGTAGCCGTTGTCATACTGGTTGTATCCGTTGCCATTCTGGTTGTAGCCGTTACCTTGCAGGCTGTAGCCGTTGTCATACTGGTCATAGCCGTTTCCATGCAGGTTGTAGCTGTTGCCATTCTGGTTGTAGCCGCTGTCATACTGGTTGAAGCCGTTGTCATACTGGTTGAAGCCGTTGCCATGCAGGTTGAAACCGTTAAACTGACCGAAGCCGTTTCCAAGCTGGTGCAGGCCCGTTAGGCCGGAGAAAAGGCTGCCCGACTGGTTCGAGTCGGCACTGGTACTGGACTGGCTTGTGCCGTAGCCTTTGGTGTTGGTGGCATGGGCGCTGTTACTGCTGGACCCTCCCCCACTCGCTGAGCCCTGCAACAGATCAATGACAGAGGGGTCTTACGGAAGGCACCTTAGCGTTATATGGAGGTTCGAATTAGGGTTAGACGCAGGGTCGCATAAAGGTTAGATGAAAGGTCACAGCAGGGTGGAATGGGAATCATAACATGGGCAGATATAAGTTCATTGTGGTTTAGTCAACAGTCATGTCTGAATCAAATAAGCTAAATAAGAGTCATATGTGGAACATCGTTACTGCCGAATGAAGGATCTCATCGGGTCGGGAGACGAACCACGTCAAGGTTATCATCAGGGCGTTCACTTAGGGAAAGATGAGGAGTCACATCAGCACTCGCCGAAAAGTCACAGTGCAGTCATAGGACTTGGTCATATCAGAACCCGTATATATTGCAGCTAACCAAAGCTGAAACACCGGTTGTTCGTGTAGTGGCTGCCCATAGCTCACCACGACACACAATGGTGAAGCTAAGTAGGTGTCCATAACTCACCCCGGCGGTGGCCCGCACGCTGGTGATGCTGCTACTGCCATGCGGTCCATCTTTCTGGCCTTCCATGACCTCCCCGGCCGCGTGGCCTGTGGCATCGTCACCGATGTGGTACGAAGGCCCAGCGAAGGCCGAGGCCATCACGGTCAGCAGCAGGATCGCCGACTTCATGTTGGATGATATTAATGTTTTTATCAATTTGAGTACAAGATTACTACTCAAACACCTGAACACGGAGAACACGAAGTACGATTCGCTACCCGTTCAGTGGCTGGTGACGGTCTGGAAACTGTCGCTGCTGTGACGAACGATCCCGCCAGCTGGTGTATTTATACAGCTGCGTTAGGTGGCGGGTGGGACATTCTGGCCGCACGGTGACCCAGTGGCCCAGGACCGTGCCGCTAATCCCCCGCCTAATCAACGATCCATTTGGTGCCGTGTGGAAATCCCTTCTGCTCCGACCACAAGTCAGGTCCTGCAAGTTCAATGCCGTACATCTACCTCTGGCACGCTGACCAGGCTTTGACCGTGACCGCTGCGCCACCGGCCGACTTCCACTTCGATGCCGTTTACGACGGACGCAATGCGATTAACCGATG
The DNA here is from genome assembly GCA_034440575.1 of Imbricaverruca yamaguchii. Classification (NCBI taxonomy): domain Eukaryota; kingdom Metazoa; phylum Arthropoda; class Thecostraca; family Neoverrucidae; genus Imbricaverruca; species Imbricaverruca yamaguchii. Next base: position 1,325,383 of record JAOTOL010001583.1, on the reverse strand, counting down.
TAACGCGATTGGTCGTGCTGAAAATATCGGCCGGGAGACTTCAGGGGCAGATGTGGACCGTAGGACACGGACAGGATCGAAACAGGGACAGGATCAGAAGAACCAGAACAATCGGAACGAAATCGGTGACTGCTATGGAGTCCATTATGGAGTCCGTATGGATTGTACTCCACAAATACTCATGTATATCCTTTTGAAACCCATGAGAATTGGGGAATAGTATTAAGAACACCATTATTGGAACATGAAACAGTATAGCACATGCACACTAAAATGTAACATTTTTTGGGAATTTATCGAATTAGGCAACACCAATCAAGGGCATGATGCCTTTGCATGAGAACATTGAAAATCCAGTTTTACATTTTTGTATTAATATTTGGCCTATTACACCAAGGGTTTGTTTTAACATATATGGCCTCATTTAAAACATGAGGTTTGTACTATGAGAGGTTGTGCACTCTGGGAGTCTGGATTTCGGTTACATTAACACATTAGTCTTCCAGAAGTGTTGTCTTCTGAGTTTAAGTGGGGATGGGGACGGGGTGGGGATGAGGGTGGGGTGGGGTTGGGGTGGGGATGGGGTGGGGGTCGGGGTGGGGATGGGGGTGGGGTGGGGTCGGGGTGCGGGTCGGGGGGTGGGGGTCGGGGTGGGGGTCGGGGTGGGGGTCGGGGTGGGGGGTCGGGGTGGGGGTGGGAGTGGGGGGTTGATACTCCTTCGCCCCCCCCCCAATCTTAGCAACCCCAGCCTTCTTTTACATATTCTGCTTGAGCAGCGATAAACAAAACGGTGTTACATTAATATTGTGTTTGAAGAACTTATCCGGGGCAACTACTAAGCTTCTACTTCTACACAGGGGCCTCCCCTCTTTTCCTCGTGCCTTCACCTTCCGCAGATCCCATGGCAAAGCACATCGTTAGACTAACGGGCGTCTGGCCAAAGATTTCGTCCTGCCCAAGCCTCAGATATAGCCCAATACCTACGAGCGCACGTGAAATTTGGTTCAATAATCGCGTGCATTGTTTGCCTGGATACCTCTGCAGTTGGAAATATTATTCAAGTTTCCCCGATAAGTTCTTCAAACACAATATTAATATCACACCGTATTGTCTATCGCTGCTTGAACAGACTATGTAAAAAGAAGGCTGAGGTTGCTGAGATTTGGGGCGAAGGAGTTTCAACCCCCTAACCGAAGTCAGACACTCCCATCCCCACTTAAAGTCAGAAGACACCGCTTCTGGAAGAACATAATGTGTTAGTGTGACCGAAATCCAGACTCCGAGAGCGCACAATCTTTAATGGTGCGAAACCTACGTTTTAATGGCTGCCAAATATGTTAACCCCACCCCCACTTAAACTCAGAAGACACCACTTCTGGAGGATTATAATGTGTTAATGTGACCGAAATCCAGACTCCGAGAGCGCACAACCTCAAAGAGTGCAATCCGTTTGTATTAAATGCGGCAAAAATATGTTAAAAACAAAACCTTGGTGCAATCGACCAAATATTAATATAAAAATGTAAAACTTTCGATTTTGAATGTTCTCATACAAAGGCATCATGCCCTTGATTGGTATTGCCTAACTCGAAAAAGTCCCAAAAATGGTACACCTCGATGCACACGGATTGAGGACCCATCCATCACACTGCATTTTTCGGATCCACCTTATATGTTTTTTTGTGTGTGTGTGACGGCCTCCCCCGTACATCAATACCTGTGTGTGGCGGACAACAATGCCTGTGTGTGACGGACGACAATGCCTGTGTGACAGATGACAATACCTGTGTGACAGATGACAATACCTGTGTGCAAATCTTGCGTGTCTAACACCTCGTTCGGCGCGCCTTTAACAAATAAACATGGCACTGCTCTTCGTTTGAACCAGGTACTGACACTCGCATTGAAATTCCTTGGTGCAACCCCCGACTAAATATCCGGATGTAACTCCGACAAAATTCTCCATTTGCTCCATTTGACAAAATTCTCCTGACAGAATGCAGCCATTTTGGCGCTTGAAACGCCTCAATATCGAGCATCTGCAAAGGAAACACCCACTCGTCACCCGCACCCCATCTCAACTCATATCTTACGAATATCGAGAGGCTTTCCAAAAATACGCTGATCCCACACTCTCTCCCTTCTACGCTGACGGCTCCCGTACCGACGAGGATACGTCAGCCACCTCTTGCGGTGGTCCACGACACTGGTGGAACGAAATTAACGCCACACCATTCAGTGTGCACATCACAGCTCGTAGCCACACCAACCTGCCTCCAACATATCACCGAGCACTACATCGCCACTCCCGCCGTCATCTGCACTGATCCACTCCTGCACTCCTCCACTGACGCACTCGCAGCCCCACACACAACTCCACCGATACCACACTCCACACCATCCGACACCTCTGCCATATAGGAAAAATGGCTGACCTTCGTCCTGGATGGAGGAGGCCAAATCAACGATTGAGAGGGTCACTGGCCCCTTCAGCCTGTGCAAAGTGACAGCGCTGGTCCTGTAATTTTTAAATATTCATAATTAGAAGTTTTCAGAGCGTGATAGAAGCATAATGCAATCCTTTCTTTCATAATAAGAAGCTTTTACTCGCAGCTTCAGTGCTATACTATTTGGGTCTTTTGGAGGATTTGCGATTTGCGATTTTCATAATTTGCATGATACAAATATATCGTGTACCACTTCAGTTCGTGGGAGGGAGACAGACAGTAGGGCCATTTCGTCCATCCTCTGTCTGAGCAATTCTTGTGTTTCGAGATTGGGGATGGTTGGGCGGCGAACGATCCCGCCAGCTGGTGTATTTATACAGCTGCGTTCGGTGGCGGGTGGGACATTCTGGCCGCACGGTGACCCAGTGGCCCAGGACCGCGCCGCTAATCCCCCGCCTAATCAACGATCCATTTGGTGCCGCGTGGAAATCCCTTCCAGCGTTGGAAAAGTGGCCCTTTTTGGAACTTTTGCCATCCAAAGAATTATACACTCCAGAAAAAAATACACTCCTTGCATTGCTGGATGAATACATGCTTAACTAGCAAGACAGTTAGATGTCATTATACAATAGTGATAACTTGGGTGGATAGGAAGATTCAGTCATACTGGGTCCCCTACCACATAAAGTTTCCAGTATAATTGAGGACAATACACATTTGTTATTTCAGGTCATCTGTAGGCACATTCCAAGAGGAGGCAGGAGTGGAGCCGAAAATGAGATGCCAGCCAGATTGGAAGAATATCAGCTTGCTAGCATGCACAAGTACAACAAATGGCAACAGATGGCAAAATATGGATCACTGCAGTCTGAACATGATATTAATGCCACTGAACATTCAATATTTCATAACATTCCATCTTCCATATCATTCCATAACATTCCATTTGTGCATGTGTGATTTCTGGTGAAGTGCAGGTGAATTAATAAACAGCCACCAATGCATTCATGTGTATGTTCTCCATTTGTGGACAAACCTCAGAACAGAGTCCAGATGTGCCCAGAAGAATGCATGGATGAACACCAAGAGCTAGAGTGGCATCCACACAACTGGTAGGCCACAAAGTGTAGCACTTCCCCCAAATCCCCAAAATACTGGTGGATATGAGCCATGTTTTGCCACAGCATAGGAATCTTCATGGGCACTATTACTTTTCAACACATGTTTTACACACATTTTACCTCCATGAAGCATAGAAAGGTATTAGGTTTGGCTAAGTTATGCTAGATTAGTTTTTTTTTGTAAGTTAGCCATTTATCAAATTCCTTTGGGGATCCTTCAGGATTATAAAAAGCTTTTTAATTAAAAAAAAAAACACTGGCTAGCATAGGCTGTTTGGTTAGAATAGGCCTTTTACTTTTCAATTTTTAAAAGATAAATTACTTAGAAAATTTACATTAAAAATGTCTTTCATGCATCCAGTTAGGTTGCAGCTTTTTTCTTCATTTTTAACATTACATTTAATGGGATATTTCCCATCCAAACCAGAGCCACTTTTTTGTGTCATCTTGCTACCCAACTACACTTGCCAAAAAATTGTGTGGTAACATCATATAAGTACCTACATTATGAACACATTCATAATCCTTGCACACAAAATAAATTGCAAGAAATAAAGTCACCTTAACCGCAAATTTGTCCATTCAGAAAGTCAGAGACCAGAAATGTTAAAAGTATAATGGCATTCAATGGAGAATGGGAACAGCATGCACCTAACAATTCCCTGAACATTTCATAAATGCACAAATAATGCTTGAATGCATACATATCTATAATATCTCCAGTCAATGTGCACTGAAGAGGCCGAGCCCCCATTTTGAAAGAGAAACATTCACGCCTCAAAATGTGGTAAGTGAAAACAGGATTTTCCGGACAAAAGCAAAGCAATCAGATTTGTTCATCACTACGCTTGTCGGCAAAATATCGCAGCAATTTATATTATCATGTCCTGCTCCTTGTATTATCTGACGATATCCCGTTACACAACACAAGCTTACAGCTTTGGTTTATCCAAATCAATAACTCGAATGACCGCGAAGATATTTGATATAGGTAAGTAGGTAGGCACCAACTACTTATCAGGTAATATACCTATCAGGTATATAGTCAGGTAATACCAACTCTCATACCTCGAGCCAAACACGCAATCAATTCCATCCGGTTGGCAGTGAAGAGCTTAAAAGAAAATCCTTCGTTGAAGAACAAAATCACTACGCTCTGCTAACCAAATATAGGAATTCACCTTTACCAGCCCGGCCGCGTATGAAGTTCCGTTCTTGGATTCAATGAATTAACGGCTCTCAATTTCCCACTCCGGCCGGAAATATTTAAACCATTGCCACCAAAAGCCATGGATAATGCATTTCTTCTTGCTCCCTTGGAGAATGATATGTTCTGCATCAAATGGGGTGGATAAAACCGTTCATATTTATATTATTAAGCAGTCAGGAGGGATATACATAAAAGATATCGGAAGGATTTTCCTCATGAAAATTGCCTGAATGGTACCAAAGCGTTCCTAAAACCTGCTAACACTTTGCTCCAAGATGAAGATTCATCGAACCAGAAATTTCACCTTCTTTCGATTTCATGACTTATATTGTTTCCGACTTTCATCAACAAGCGGGCCTAGTTCTGTTCATGCCACTCGGACCGCGAGGTTTCCCCACTCCGGACAAATTCAAACTTACGTGTGTTGACCTAATCATCTACACTCTTATAAGCCTCATTCTGATCCAATGATTGATTTCTTCCCATAATCCTGATTATCATCAATTGAGAAAAAAGTTCCCTGTGCTTCTCTTGGCAGTTTTCTCTAACTTATTTTCATTTTTTGGTAATTCATAACAATCATGGTGCGAAATGAGACGCTAATTTCCGCTCGTCCGTGACGGTAGTCTGTTTTACAGCAACAATTTGCCCGCCCGTCTAGTCGCTTTTCATCCTCCCAAGTCACTCCTTGCTTGAACTAAACATTCCAGACATGAACTAAAAAGTGCATCGAAATACATTTAATATTAATAAGAATTGACTTCAATATTTTTTTTTCAGCTGTCTCATTTGAAAACAGAAAATGTCTTGGTCGAGAGAATAAAGGATTTTAGACGGATTGTTTTAGTACAATCTTCCTTACACCATTATATATTCTGGAACCCATATCCCGAAGTAACATTTTAGACCCTCCCATTTTTGACCCAGTCGGTGCACGAACGTCCTGCTCTCGAGGTATGCTGTGAATTTTTATTAGTTGTGCGGTGTTGGTATGTCAGGAGTGCCAGGTATTGATATATAAACTTGGTTGACATCGATTAAGTATACTTTTGCGATCATTTTCACTACCATTGCTCAGTTGCCTTATAAGTCATTCACGTAACGTGGATGACTTCAGACGATGATGTGTGGTGGACCCCATCTGGTTGTCTGTGAGACGCCAGGATAGGAACCTAACAAATGACTTGAAGGCGTTTTATTCTTGAAGAAGAAAAATAATCGGGTTATTTTACGACGCATTCAACCGCAAAGATGTATAGCGTCGCCAACCTATCACACCGATTGGTCGTGGGTGGACTCTGTAAATGCCGCCGGCCCCGATATTCGAGTCCCACGCTCCACCATCTAAGCTACCAAGGCCCCCGGGTTTTTATTCTTAATTCCAGGAAACATCACTGCATTTGTCAAAATGTATGCACTTTGTTATTTATTAAATGTATATACTCCGTTACTTGGTGCTTCAACATACACCCCATAATTTTGCAAACTGGGAAATTATACACCCCATAGCATAGTGCTTCAAGATTATACACTCCATGCTTTAGCAAGCCAACAAATTATACACTCTGAATCCAAGACTGAGAAGTGAAAATCCAACACTGATCCCTTCTGCTCCGACCACAAGTCAGGTCCTGCAAGTTCAATGTCGTACATCTACCTCTGACACGCTGAACAGGCTTTGACCGTGACCGCTGCACCAGCGGCCGGCTTCCACTTCGATGCCGTTTACGACGGACGTAATGCGATTAACCGATGTAACGCGATTGGTCGTGCTGAAAAAAATCGGCCGGGAAACTTCAGGGACAGATGCGGATCGCATGACACGGACAGGGTCGAAACAGGGCCAGGATCAGAAGAACAAGAACAATCGGATGGAAATCGATGACAGCTATGGAGTCCATTATGGAGTCCGTATGGAGTGTACTCCACAAATACTCAGGTATATCCTTTTGAAACCCATGCGACTTGGGGATTAGTATTTAGAACACTATTATTGGAATATGAAGCAGTATGGTACATGCACACTAAGGTGTACCATTTTTGGGAATCTTTCGACTTGGGCAACACCAATCAAGGGCATGATGTCTTTGCATGAGAACATTGAAAATCCAAAGTTTTAAATTGTTATATTAATATTTGGTCGATTGCACCAAGGTTATGTTTCAACATATTTGGCCTCATTTAAAACATAGGGTTTGCACTATTAGAGGTTGTGCGATCTGGGAGTCTGGATTTCGTTTACTTTAACACATTATAGTCCTCCAGAAGTGGTGTCTTCTGAGTTTAAGTGGGGGTGGGAATGGGGGTAGAGGTGGGGGTGGTGGTGTGGGTGGGGGTGGGGGTGGGAGTGGGGGGTTGATACTCCTTCGCCCCCCAATCTCAGCAACTTCAGCCTTCTTTTACGTATTCTGTTTAAGCAGCGATAGACAAAACGGTTTAACATTAATATTGTGTTTGAAGAACTTATCCGGGGAAACTACTAAGCTTCTACTTCTGCCCTGAGGCCTCCCCCTCTTTTCCTCGTGCCTTCACCTTCCGCAGATCCCATGGCAAAGTACATCGTTAGACTAAGGGGCGTCTGGCCAAAGATTTCGTCTTGCCCAAACCCCAGATATAGCCCAATACCTACGAGCGCACGTGAAATTTGGTTCAATAATCGCGTGCATTGTTTGCCTGGATACCTCTGCAGTTGGAAATATTATTCAAGTTTCCCCCGATAAGTTCTTCAAACACAATATTAATATCACACCGTATTGTCTATCGCTGCTTGTACAGACTATGTAAAAGAAGGCTGAGGTTGCTGAGATTTGGGGGCGAAGGAGTTTCAACCCCCCTAACCGATGTCAGACACTCCCACCCCCACTTAAACTCAGAAGACACCGCTTCTGGAGGAACATAATGTGTTAGTGTGACCGAAATCCAGACTCCGAGAGCGCACGATCTTTAATGGTGCGAAACCTATGTTTTAATGGCTGCCAAATATGTTAACCCCACCCCCACTTAAACTCAGAAGACACCACTTCTGGAGGATTATAATGTGTTAATGTGACCGAAATCCAGACTCCGAGAGCGCACAACCTCAAATAGTGCAAACCGTATGTTTTAAATGCGGCCAAATATGTTAAAGCAAAACCTTGGTGCAATCGACCAAATATTAATATAAAAATGTAAAACATTAGATTTTTAATGTTCTCATACAAAGGCATCATGCCCTTGATTGGTATTGCCTAACTCGAAAAAGTCCCAAAAATGGTACACCTCAATGCACACGAACACTGCATTTTTCGGATCCACCTTATATGTTTTTTGGTGTGTATGTGACGGACAACAATGCCTGTGTGTGACGGAGAACAATACCTGCCTGTGACGTACGACAATACCTGTGTCACAGATGACAATACCTGTGTAAAAAATGGCAATACCTGTGTGCAAATCTTGCATGTCTAACACCTCGTTCGGCGCGCCTTTAACAAATAAACATGGCACTGCTCTTCGTTTGAACCAGGTACTGACACTCGCATTGAAATTCCTTGGTGTAACCCCCGACGAAATATCTTGGTATAACCCCGACAAAATTCTCCTCCGTCTTTTGATATTTGAAACGCCTCAATATTGAGCATCTACTTTGACAAAGCAAACACCCACTCCCCACCCCCACCTCATCGAATCTCAACTCATGTCTTACGAATATCAAGAGGCTCTCCCACAATACGCTGATCCCACACTCTCTCCCTTCTACGCTGACTGCTCCCGTACCAACGACGGTACAGGAGCCACCTCTTGCGGTGGTCCACGACACTGGTGGAACGAAATTAACACCACACCATTCAGTGTACACATCACAGCTCGTAGCCCTTCCAACCTGCCTCCAACACACCACTGACCACCACATCGCCACGCCCGCCGCCATCTGCACTGTGGAGGAGTGCAGGAGTGGACACTCCTGCACTCCTCCAGTGACGCACTCGCAGCCCCACAAATAACTCCACCAATCCCACACTCAAAACTATCCGACACCACTGCCATATAGGACAAATGGCTGACCTCCGGCCTGGATGGAGGAGGCCAAGTCGACGATGGAGAGGACCAGTGGCTCCCTTAGTCTGTGCAAAGTGACAGCCCTGGTGCTTGAATTTTTAAATCTTCATAATAAGAAGCTTTTCAGAGCGTGATAGAAGCATAATGTAATCCTTTCTTTCATAATAAGAAGCTTTTACTCGCAGCTTCAGTGCTATACTATTTGCGTCTTTGGGAGCCGATTTTCATAATTTGCATGATAAAAATATATCGTGTACCACTTTAAGTTCAGGGAGGGAGACAGACAGTACCCTGCCCATAAGGCCATTTCGTCCATCCTCTGTCTGAGCAATTCTTGTGTTTCTAGATTGGGGATGGTTGGGCGGCGAACACCTGCGAATAGGGGCTATTTCCTCCCTTATTCTCGTGATTTCAAGTTTCACCACAGAAGAAATACAAACAAACAAAAAACCAGTTTGTACAATGAGGTATATTCAACAGTCACATTACTGCGAAATACTCACAACTAGCACTGAAAGACAACACAACTAACAATACCATGACGCAAAGGCTGCTGTGACTGCTGTGAAAGCAGGCAGATTCATCACAGACGATACAGTTTCAATCAGGTGGGCCAACACGAAACGACAAAGAGCAAACATAGCGGAAGGCGCACTCTACACGACTCTCCCGTAAAACGGTACTCATGTAACAACCTCAGAATCTACGGATAGGCACCGTTGGAACCAAAGCCGCTCTGGACACCATGTCCCCCCGTGAAATGGCCGAGGCCAGCTAGACCGGATCCAAAACCGTGGCCAGCATTGCCAAACTGGATTCCGCGATTGAGATTGTAGCCGTCGCCGTGTCCGTTGTAGCCGTTGTCATACTGGTTGTATCCGTTGCCATTCTGGTTGTAGCCGTTACCTTGCAGGCTGTAACCGTTGTCATACTGGTTATAGCCGTTTCCATGCGGGATGTAGCTGTTGCCATTCTGGTTGTAGCCGCTGTCATACTGGTTGTAGCCGTTGGGATACTGGTTGAAGCCGTTGCCATGCAGGTTGAAACCGTTAAACTGACCGAAGCCGTTTCCAAGCTGGTGCAGGCCCGTTAGGCCGGAGAAAAGGCTGCCCGACTGGTTCGAGTCGGCACTGGTACTGGACTGGCTTGTGCCGTAGCCTTTGGTGTTGGTGGCATGGGCGCTGTTACTGCTGGACCCTCCCCCACTCGCTGAGCCCTGCAACAGATCAATGACAGAGGGGTCTTACGGAAGGCATCTTAGCGTTAGATGGAGGTTCGAATTATGGTTAGACGCAGGGCCGCATAAAGGTTAGATGAAAGGTCACAACAGGGTGGAATGGGAATCATAAAATGGGCGGATATAGATTCATTGTGGTTTGGCGAACAGTCATGTCTGAATCAAATAAGCTAAATAAGAGTCATGTGTGGAACATCGTTAGTGCCGAATGAAGGATCCCATCGGGTCGGGAGACGAACCACGTCAAGGTGGTATCATCAGGGCGTTCACTTAGGGAAAGATGAGGAGTCACATCAGCACTCGCCGAAAAGTCACAGTGCAGTCATAGGACTTGGCCATATCAGAACCCGTATATATTGCAGCTAACCAAAGCTGAAACACCGGTTGTTCGTGTAGTGGCTGCCCATAGCTCACCACGACACACAATGGTGAAGCTAAGTAGGTGTCCATAACTCACCCCGGCGGTGGCCCGCACGCTGGTGATGCTGCTACTGCCATACGGTCCATCTTTCTGGCCTTCCATGACCTCCCCGGCCGCGTGGCCTGTGGCATCGTCACCGATGTGGTACGAAGGCTGCGCGAAGGCCGAGGCCATCACGGTCAGCAACAGGATCGCCGACTTCATGTTGGATGATATTAATGCTTTTCTCAATCGGAGTACAAGATTACTACTCAAACACTTGAACACGGAGAACACGAAGTACGATTCGCTATCCGTTCAGTGGCTGGTGACGGTCTGGAAACTGTCGCTGCTGTGACGAACGATCCCGCCAGCTGGTGTATTTATACAGCTGCGTTGGGTGGCGGGTGGGACATTCTGGCCGCACGGTGACCCAGTGGCCCAGGACCGCGCCGCTAATCCCCCGCCTAATCAACGATCCATTTGGTGCCGCGTGGAAATCCCTTCTGCTCCGACCACAAGTCAGGTCCTGCAAGTTCAATGCCGTACATCTACCGCTGGCACGCTGACCAGGCTTTGACCGTGACCGCTGCGCCACCGGCCGGCTTCCACTTCGATGCTGTTTACACCCAACGCGTCGTTTACACCCAACGCCTGTTTACACCCAACGCCTCGTCCACACCCAACGCCTATTACCCACCCAACGCCTCGCTTACACCCAACGCCTCGTCTACACCCAACACCTGTTTACACCCAACGCCTGGTTTCGCCAACGCCTCCATCACTAGCCACCCCCTCCAAATTTACGTCGCAGTCGATGATCGTTCCAGCTTTGGGTGTCGTGTGGAAATCCCGCGCGTCGTGCCGGTCTGCTCCGTCCACTCGTCAGCTGATGCAAAGTCAGGGCCGCGGCACAGCCGCTGCCGTCTCCGCCACGCCGTCGGCCTTCAGGTCGACTCCTTTGCACAATTCCCGAGCGCCCTCCCATGAAAGGCCGCTGGGCCGTCGTTGGAGCCCCTGGGTCAACATGTCAGGTCCCCCGGTCAGACGTGAGGGTCCCTGGGTCGACATGAGTGGCCCCTGAGCCGACGTGAGGGGCCCCTGAACCGATGCCAGGGATCCCTGGACAGTGCCGTATCCAGGGGAGAAGGGATCAGCTGCCCCCTGGAGTGTCGGAGGGACCTGCAGGCTTCCCGTAGGGGCCCCAGACTGACGGAGAGGGTTCCAGGCCATGGATGTGGCCGTAGTAAATGGAGAGTACCTTCAGGAAGATGCTAAGGGCCCTTGGGCGGTCTAGCGTGAAGGACTTCCAGATTGATGGTGGAAGGGTCCTCGGTCTGACGGAGAGGACCCGAGCCCATATGAAAGGTCCCTGGGCTTCCGACGGAGCCCAAGCCGAGAAAGGGGCACTGACATGAAGTGCGGGGTCCAAACGTTTGAAAAGGAGCACCCAGCTTGCAGGAAAAACCCTGAGTCGTCAAAGAGAGCCACCGAAACGATGGAGCGGGACCCTATTTGCCGGAGAAGGCCTCGGGGCGTCAAAAAAGGCCCTTGGGCCGACGGATTTGGTTCAAGCCGTACAAGGACACCTGGTCTGATGGAGGGGGCCCCTAGCAGAGGGAGGACCCCGGCCCATCGGAGAGGGCCCAGACACGGTATGAAGGGCCCCTGGGGCGATGAGAGCCGGAACCGCACATGGGCTCTTTGTGTGATTAAGGAGGGAATGTGTCCTGTGCCATGAAAGAGGGCCCCCGAGCCGACAGGTGGGGCCCCAGGACGGACAAGCAGGCGCACTGGGTCGGCTTTGGTTCACGCTGATGAAGAGGGGCTCACAGCTTAGAACTACCAACCATCTATGTCATTTTTGCTGTGCTTCCTCGGGTAGCTATGATTTTCATTTATCGATGAAATAACAATATGTGTTTCTATTTCGTCGTATCATACCGTTTCATGTGGCCTCATCAAATCTGTGTCAATCACCCGCGAGGAAGAGAGTGGATTATTTAATCTCTGCTCACGCTCACAGACCTCCAAACATCCCTAGTAACCTAAGCATCCATGTGATCTTCATTCAGGTCGAGGACTTGGTTTCGTATAAACAAGCGCACCATGGCATGTTCAAGGCATCGAGCACTAGAAACTCAAACCTGTGGTGGCCTCACCATAGCACCTTCGCGATTGCATCGCTTCCAACACGACCTTTGCGAAAACATTAATTCGATGCTCTCTCTCTATGGAGATAATGCTTGAGTTTCTCCTACGTGCGTGTAAACTTGCGTGTAAACATTCGCGCCACACAAAGTTATATGGCAGCAATGCTGCCGTAGGAATTTGTGTGTTCATATTCTGCCAAGCAGAATATGAACATTAACACTTTGTCATAGCACTTTGTGTGTTCATATTCCGCCGTAGCACACATATTCTGCCCAACTGCTATGAAACCCTGGCTCCGCCCCTGCATCCACCGGCGGGCCCCGGTTCGCGCCATCTGGCCATCTGGCCGCGCCGGGAGCTGCTCCAGACAGCGACACCCAGTGCGGCGTCTACGCCCACCGGGGACGTGGGCGCGCTGGTCACGTGCCACCCCCGGCGGGCAGCGGCACGCGTGTGGGATGGGGATGGGTCGGCTGGGCCTGGGAGTCGTCGCTGTCCGGCGGCTCACTGTCCAGACAGCCCCCAGCCGTCGAGCCGAGAGCGGGCTCTCCGCCCTGCCGCCGGCGCCCAACCACCAGCTCGCCGGTGAGTGATCCGCAGCAGTGAGTGCCCTCAGTGATGGAATGCAATGAGTGCCCTCAGTGATCGACAGCAATGAGTGTCCTCGGAATCGGTTGCAATGGGTGTCATCAGTGATCGACAGCAGTGAGTGCCCTCAGTGGTCGACATTAATGAGTGTCCTCGGTGGTTGACATCAATGAGTGCCCTCATTGATGTCGACATCAATGAGTGTCCTCAGTGATGTTGACATCAATGAGTGCCCTCATTGATGTCGACATCAATGAGTACCCTCATTGATGTCGACATCAATGAGTGTCCTCAGTGATCGACAGCAGTGAGTGTCATCAGTGATCGATAGCAGCGAGTGGCCTCAGTAATGGACAGCAGTGAGTGCCCTCAGTGATCGATATCAATTAGTGTCCTCAGAATCGGTAGCAATGACATCGTGTGACAGCAGTGAGTGCCCCATTATGGACAGCAATGTTTGCCATCAGTATCCGTGAGTGCCTCAGTGGTCAAGTTCCAATTCGACACAATGAGTGCCCTCGGTGGTCGACAGCAATGAGTGCCCTCAGTAATGGACAGCAATGAGTGCCGTTAGTTATTAGGGCTTAAGGGACAGCAATGAGTGCCCTCAGTGATCGATATCAATTAGTGCCCTCAGTGAATCATCGTGTGCTCCAGTGGCCGCACAGTCGCGGCCAGTGGAGCACACGATGATTCCGTACTACGACGGACGGGAGATCCGACCGTGAGTGATGTGCTGACAGAAGGTTATACGATAGTCAACGCAGAGGAGACGCATGACGAAGATGGCCGCAGAGGCCGCGTATCTTATCTGTCTCACATCTACGGACGCCTCACATAGGTATAAATATCTACGGTATAAATAGCACATAGGTATGAAGATATTACAAGCGAACCGATGGTCTCACCTTGTTCCATAGCAACACCGTGTCTCGAGTGACATTCGAATGCACCATGGCCGGCGCTGCTGGGCGCCGCCATTTTCACGTGCTGCTGTTTGTGTTGTAGTGTTAGTTAGTTATTAGGGGTTTAGGGCGCATCAACTGCAATGGTTATACAGCGCCCATTTGTGTTGTGGTGGGAACAGTTCGCCAGCTGACTGGCTGACACTAGCGATACCGGTGCACGCTGCCAGTTCTGAGAAGGTGAACTCGGTTAACTGGACGATAAACATGCTGTCATCTGTGGCAACTGGCGTAGGCAGATTGCGATGAAGCCTAAACAAGTTGTAAAAGTAAGCGTACCGTTCGAAAGAACACAGCTTCGTGCAGGGATCCACGTGCTCAGCTCAAAATCGAATATGCAACCGATGCAGTCACTTTGAACCGTGAAAGCACCTACAATTTACTCACAGTTCGGGTGTTTTTCAAAACCAGCTGACTGATGCGGATGGCAGGAGCGCGCCTGCGTATCATCGGCATGCCTTAACGGACGCTCTCCATTGGCACGTCGTGGGGTGATGGATCATATCGCACGTGTTGCCCCTGAGTATCTTCAGCATACTTCGACTGACGCTCTCCATCCTTGGCACGTTATGGGGTAATGAATCATGTCACGCGTGTTACCCCTGCGTTTTCCAGCATACTTCACCGACGCTTTGCACAGGCACTTCATGGGGTAATAGAACATGTTACGCGTGTCCTACGTTGACTTATCAGATGCCGTTATTATTACTTGTTCGAGAACAGAGCAACACCACTAATGTAGGGTCGGGTAAATTCGCCGCATGACCACCTAATCACTGCTAGAGAAGTCGCGTTGCTTTTGGAGTACTTTCCGCAATACCAAATCCAGAACTTCCAGGTGGGTGGAGTCAATTTGCATCCCCCGTCGGTCCAGGCAGCAAAGTACCTTCCCTGGGGCGGATGGGGAGGGGGCTCTTGGAAGCCTCCCTAAATTTCGACCATCGTAAGCTACGATACAATGCAGAATGCCGGGGCGTCGGTAGCTCGGAGGTTGGGCTGAGCGTCTGGCAAGCCAGAGGTTCGGGGTTCGATTCCCCGCGATGCCCGCCCTTCCTGCCACGGTGAGAGGCAGGCGACGCCATATGGCCTCGCTGCTGAGTGCGTCGTAAAGCCACAATCCAATCCAATCCAATGCAGAACACCGCTAACATCTGTGATCATGGAGAGCCCGAAGCATGCATAAAATTTACATCTTACCGATTATGAAGTAAGCATATGTCGGGTTAAACATCCACGGCACATCACTTTTGAAGTACAAAAATGTGTTTCGATAAGAACTAACACGATTCTGAAGCATCTTTGTAAGCTGCCGAGCTTCTGATCTCGTGACCTGACCTTAAGTCACGCTGAGAGGATGGGCATATTGATAACACTACCACTTCAGCCTTCGCCTACTTGTGCACTGTTTCGAAAGCACGTCAGAAGAAAAGTCTGGATCAGGTGAAATAATATCAGATGACACCAGGTCACGTCACATCAAGACATTGGCTTATCATTTAACGTAATTTCAATGACTTAGGCGGCGATAAAACTGAATTCAGATATGAATTTACGAAGGACAGCAGCATTCGGAATAAAATGGTAGTGTTTAGAATATACATGATACTTCACCTGCCCTTATGTCATTGATTTTTCACACATGTTTAACCCAGAATGTTTCTTACATGCTTTTTGCCATTTTTGCATGAGCATTTAGCTTCAAGTCCAATCTTCCCCATTGCATATGGTAAAAGGAAGGTGAAAATTTAATCTGACGTTATATCAGTACCTTGACCTGAACTCAAGTTTCGAGAAAGCAGGTTGTTCGTTCTGATAAGGGATTTGGTTCTTATCTGACTTTGGTGCTGATATGCTTGAACTTCTTCAAGCGGCGTCGTTTGAAATGTTTAGGAACATTACTCACTTTGACTCGTACCCGGTCAATGATCTATGATAGCATGCACCTGAAATTTGTGCGAGCCATGGAAACAGATGCATTAGAGATACTGAACATCTTGTGCTTATGTGTCTACTCGTTCGGTTTCTATCCCGGAAAGCTCGAGGAGGGGCTCTGAAAAACCTCTCTGCCCGGTAACTAAAATAATTACCTTCGTCGACGCCGTAGCAACTGGCTTACCACACCTAAGTGGTAAGACGACACTTAGCTTACCAGTCATTGTGCTAATTTCACTCAGTCACTCACAATTTCACTGTCACGAGTCGCCGGGAGGTGTTTTTTCCCCCGGGAGGTGTTTTTCCCCCTATTATCTTTGCAACAAATATACTGCTTACAATTCAAACACCATTCGATACCCCCTTAACTTTAATGAAGATTACATTTTTTCCTTACTTAGGGAGCGCTGGTGAAGTCGCAGGCCACTTTAAGCAAAACGATTTCACTGTTTTAGGGAGCTCATATTTTTAACGTAAATCAGAACGTTAGCATAACATAAAATCACAACTGTGGTTGAATGTATGCAGTACGCAGTTTATGTATGCGGTATTGCACCTAAGGTTGTCCATATCAAGCCATTCTGGCCTAGGGTCAAGTAAGGTCACCTGAGGGAAGCGGTCAAATTGTCGTTTTGATTCAGCATGCAATGCGATGCATCGTCTAAGCCACATTTTCGCAGATACTTTGAAAATTGCAAATATTCGCATTTGCTACGGGATTTGGACATCTGTATAATCTGGCATGATGCCAATAAGGTCGCAACTCAAGTCAAGTGGAAATGATTGAGTGATTCCAATTGTACACTTGTTTATTATGAATATTGGTCATGAGAGTAAAGGACTGTTCACACCTAGTGTAATCTCGATGCACTGTCAAAATCGACGCAAAGCTAGCGGACAGTTAGCATGGAACCCAATGAGTCTGCCGATTCTGCCATTGCGCCGGCCTTGCGTCAGCTGTCTGCCGAGTCCTACAAAACGCTGACGATTTCCGAGCGGACAAAGTTGGGGTTTCTCAACTTTTCCGCTCGGCGCACCAGCGGCCTTGACGCAAGGTCGACAGACTGCTCGGGATAAACTGCGGTCGCCATACTTGCTGGTCTTCGGCGGATTGGGGCCACATCGGCTGCGGCTTTGTCAGCTGGTAAGTTGCAACATGTCTCAACATGTGCGTCTGGATTATGCCTAGTCCGTCATTGCGCTGACTTTTTTACGTCGACATTACGCTAGTTGTGAACAGTCCTTAATATGCATCTCGGTTGTTGGTAGATACATCCGTTCGATGCCATTAATTATAAAATCTGAACTTTATGCCATAGGGACAAGTGAGGCCATCTGGGGAGAGAATTCGATGCCCTCCTGGCCAGGGACAGTGCCATGCCTTCCAGGTGGATCAGGCGGAGAGTCTCCTCCGCCACCCATCGGGGGAATGTCCTGTCCCCGGCCTCGTGCCCCCCCCCCCCCCCTCCGCAGGCGGCGCAGCAGGCCTCGCCGCTTTGACATGTATCTGTGCTGCCTGATCGAGGTCACGGGCGATGTTGGCAAGCTGCCAGTTGCCGGGCGTTTCTGCGCAGGCGCATGACAATGTTCGGCTCGTCGGCTCTACAGCATGTGCCGCCAGAGCAGTGATACACCCAAGCTAAAGCCAGATAAAGGCAAACGCTAGCAATTACAACGCCAGTTTCCGAACACTTAGAAAATCGTTGACTGCTTCCTCTGCTCGTCCCTTCGTGTTTCATATTGTGCGACGTACGTTGGCTATCACAGGAATGCTACTCAAATGACTTGAAATGTCGCCAGCGCTTCAGAAGATCTCCAGACCCGTCGGTTTCGCACGTTGCTGTGTGCAGAGGTTGTTCACCTCTGACCTTGGTCGAACCCCGCCGGCGGCGAACCGAAGATCGCGCGGTAGCCTCTACCCGCGCCCGGGCGCTAGCCTCTACCACGGAGCCGCCGCTGGGAACACGCGTCCAATGGACGGTTCGATGAAGGTGAGTCACCCATGACGGACAGCTGTGTTTTGACATGAAGGTGAGTCACCCATGACGACATGTGTGATTGACATGAAGGTGAGTCACCCAGCTGTGTGACGCATGAAGGTGAGTCACCCATGACGCGCTGTGATTGACATGAAGGTGAGTCACCCATGACAGCTGTGTGATTGACATGAAGGTAGTCACCCATGACAGCTGTGACATGAAGGTGAGTCACCCATGACAGCTGTGGATTGACATGAAGGTGAGTCACCCATGACGGACAGCTGTGTGATTGACATGAAGGTGAGTCACCCATGGCGGACAGCTGTGTGACTGACATGAAGGTCACCCATGACGGACAGCTGTGTGATTGACATGAAGGTGAGTCACCCATGACAGCTGTGTGATTGACATGAAGGTGAGTCACCCATGACGGACAGCTGTGTGATTTACATGAAGGTGAGTCACCCATGGCGGACATCTGTGATTGACATGGTCACCCATGACGGACAGCTGTGTGATTGACATGAAGGTCACCCATGACGGACAGCTGTGTGATTGACATGAAGGTGAGTCACCCATGACAGCTGTGTGATTGACATGAAGGTGAGTCACCCATGACAGCTGTGTGATTGACATGAAGGTGAGTCACCCATGACAGCTGTGTGATTGACATGAAGGTGAGTCACCCATGACAGCTGTGTGATTGACATGAAGGTGAGTCACCCATGACAGCTGTGTGATTGACATGAAGGTGAGTCACCCATGACAGCTGTGTGATTGACATGAAGGTGAGTCACCCATGACAGCTGTGTGATTGACATGAAGGTGAGTCACCCATGACAGCTGTGTGGTTGACATGAAGGTGAGTCACCCATGACAGCTGTGTGGTTGACATGAAGGTGAGTCACCCATGACAGCTGTGTGATTGACATGAAGGTGAGTCACCCATGACAGCTGTGTGATTGACATGAAGGTGAGTCACCCATGACGGACAGCTGTGTGATTGACATGAAGGTGAGTCACCCATGACAGCTGTGTGATTGACATGAAGGTGAGTCACCCATGACAGCTGTGTGATTGACATGAAGGTGAGTCACCCATGACAGCTGTGTGATTGACATGAAGGTGAGTCACCCATGACAGCTGTGTGGTTGACATGAAGGTGAGTCACCCATGACAGCTGTGTGGTTGACATGAAGGTGAGTCACCCATGACAGCTGTGTGGTTGACATGAGTGAGTCACCCATGACAGCTGTGTGTTGGCATGAAGGTGAGTCACCCATGACAGCTGTGTGATTGACATGAAGGTGAGTCACCCATGACGGACAGCTGTGTGATTGACATGAAGGTGAGTCACCCATGACAGCTGTGTGTTGACATGAAGGTGAGTCACCCATGACAGCTGTGTGATTGACATGGTGAGTCACCCATGACAGCTGTGTGATTGACATGAGGCTGTGATGTACCCCATGACAGCTGTGTGATTGACATGAAGGTGAGTCACCCATGACGGACAGCTGTGTGGTTGACATGAAGGTGAGTCACCCATGACAGCTGTGTGGTTGACATGAAGGTGAGTCACCCATGACAGCTGTGTGATTGACATGAAGGTGAGTCACCCATGACAGCTGTGTGATTGACATGAAGGTGAGTCACCCATGACAGCTGTGTGATTGACATGAAGGTGAGTCACCCATGACAGCTGTGTGGTGACATGGTGAGTCACCCATGACAGCTGTGTGATTGGCATGAAGGTGGGCCACTCATGGCGGACAGCTGTGAGGGTGGCGTACGCTAATTTCCCATTAGCCGGAACAGCGCATATCCATGCACCATGCAGCCTCCACTTCTGGTACGGTCTGGGTAGGTTCTGACGTCACACTGTCAAAGGCCGCATCATCTAGTATGACGTCGTAGAACCCTGACCCTCTGTAGCCCTTGGTACTCTAGCATCTCGGAGATTAGTGCCATTTTTCGTGTGATACTGTGCGGTAGAATCTGCCTTTGGCCTAGCATGCTAAGACGTCAGGTACTCCATGATACCGTGACCTGTTGCGTCAGGTACTCTATGATACCTTGACCTGTTGCTGTGGAGTTGACCTGTTGCGTCAGGTACTCTGATACCTTGACCTGTTGCGTCAGGTACTTTATGATACCTTGACCTGTTGCTGTGGAGTTGACCTGTTGCGTCAGGTACTTTATGATACCTTGATCTGTTGCGGTGGAGTTGACCTGTTGCATCAGGTACTCTATGATGCATGACCTGTTGCGTGGTATGATGCCTTGACCTGTTGCGTGGGTACTCTATGATACCGTGACCTGTTGCGTCAGGTACTCTATGATACCTTGATCTGTTGCGGTGGAGTTGACCTGTTGCGTCAGGTACTCTATGATACCTTGACCTGTTGCTGTGGAGTTGACCTGTTGCGTCAGGTACTCTATGATACCTTGATCTGTTGCGGTGGAGTTGACCTGTTGGTCAGGTACTCTATGATACATTGACCAGTTGCGTCAGGTACTCTATGATACCTTGACCTGTTGCGTCAGGTACTCTATGATACCTTGGCCTGTTGCGGTGGCGGTACGTGGTGGTGATACATGGCTGGCCAGCCATCACGAGCCGTGGCACCACAGCCTATTGTGACGTCAGTTTTTGACATCCTGACTCGAGCGTCAGCTGGCCTACAGCACGCTGACCCCTTGTGACCCCCGCAGTGGGGTCAGCCACGTTGCTCGGCTGGCCAGGGAAATGGCGCTCACTCGGGGCACCACAGCCGCCCTGATAAGGGGCTTGGAAGCACGAATGTGCTGCCGGGGTTAACTCAGCAAACTACCGCCATATAGACTGTAGCCCAGATGTGAACCTTGACTCTGTATCTAATCGCATTTGACTGCCTTGAGTTGCGGGCGCAATATGACCGCAGCAGTCGAGACGCCCGAAAACCCAAATAACAGACAGACCCCTTGTGACGTCACCGCCCCGCTGCCCTGCTGTGCCGTCAGGTGGTTGACCTGCGAAGTGACACGGTCACCCGGCCGACCCCGGCCATGCGGCGAGCCATGGCCGAGGCGGAGGTCGGGGACGACGTCCTCGACGGCGACCCCACCGTCAAAGGTCAGTTCAAGGTCAGGCCTCGCGACGCCATGGTTGTCCAAGGTCAGTTGGAGATGAGGCCTCGACTATTACGCCTTGGGTTCTTTTACGATGCATTCAACCGCTAGGTTATGTAGCGGCGCAAACATCTCACGCCGATTGGTGGGTGGACTCGGAAAAATGACCATTACACCGTTGAAGGTGAGTTTAAGGCTGGGTCCGGATTTCACTGTTCATGTTCAGCTGTTGGTCAGGCCTAACGTTACTACTTTCCTCGCCCGGCTCCAGGTCAGACATCGATGATTTTGCATCTCAGATTAATTCAAACTTAGACCACATCAGGACCATTTCACCATCAATGACATAATAATTGAGTGGAAGACAGCCACCATAGAATAACGCAAGCGATATGTCTGCGTGGGCTTTGATAGTTCTTCCGTCAGCGCTAGAAGATCTACGGAACATCTACAATATAAAGATATTGCAGATACTCCGTTGTTTTCGCCAGGTGTATGATCCCGGATGGTTCGTTAGGCGTCATGAGCGGACATAATACCGGTGGCGCCTCTGGTGGTAGGTTTGTGAAAGAACACCACCAGAGTGGGTTGGGTCTGATTAATGCTATATTTTAGTTTCTAGAGAAGGTGCAGGTGATTTCCAATGGTCAAATTTGAACAACATTGAAACAAGCTCTCTTATGATGCGTAGTTCATTTTATTATCAAATCATTTCACCCTGTCACTTTGCCGTTAAAGTGAAATGAAAGCAATTGGCCACCCAATATCTTGTGATAAAAGCGCGTCATACATCTTCTGTGTGATGTACTGACAATTTCCAATGTTCTTAACGAAACTAAAATCGAGCGTGCTACATTTTTGTATCATCTTGAATAACTTCCATGAAAGTTTAACCCTGTCACTTTTGCACTCAATTCCAGAATTCGTGTTCCAAATTATCACATCGTATTACAATAAATTGTATATCAGATGTTCTACATTACCGAATTAATAGCCAATGGTCTCAAATAAACCGACATACAATCAGCTGTCTTTCGATGCCATGTTTAACTACTTTTATAGGTAGCTAACCCTGTCATTTTTGCACTCAATTCAAATATTTGTGTCTGAAATTATCACATTCTACTCCTTCAAATTGAATATCGGATGTTCTACATACGCGAATTAATTTCTAATGGTCTCAAATAAACTGGCATAAAATCAGCTACCTTCTGATGCCATACTCGACTACTTTTACATATATTTAACCCTGTCATTTTTGCACTCAACTCCACGATTTCTCAAGTTATCACATTGTATTACTTTTATTTGTATATCAGATGTTCTACATTAGCGAATTAATGTCCAATGGTCTCAAATAAACCGTCATAGAATAAGCTGCCTTCTGATGTCATACTCAACTACTTTTATAGATATCTAACCCTGTCATTTTTACCTTTTGACATGAAGCTGTCCGGAATTATTGAGGTTCTGGCATGGCTCGATGCACGTCAAGCGCCGACAGTTGCTGCCCAGAGGATCCGGAGGGCCGCCGAGGGGTGGCATGACAAAAAGTAACGTAAAGTCCCACCCTTCAACAATACTAAGCAGCATCGGCGCTGCCACGCCAAAATGGTATATGAGAAATTCGCGGTTGTAGATGCATTCTTTCCATTCAACGCCCATAAGCGCAATATTCTTAGACAATATCGAGAAAACCTGTCGGCCTCCACTGTACTAGTGGGCAGAACTCATGCCAGGTACATCGCCTAGTGTTTCAAATCTGAAAATCTACCTGTTACTTTGGCGTTGGGGCCCATTAACATTTGGTTTGCGCCCCACCATCTAGGAATGGCGGCGGGCGGTCGGGGACGGGCCGGGGGCCGGCAGCATCGCCGCCAGCGTCGCCGCCAGCGTCCGGCTGTCTATGGTGGAAAGTTCCAGAATGCAATGCGCAAAGTAACAATATGCGCAATATATCACTGTAAATGACAATGGAATAGTCTGAAGGCAAACTAGCTTTCATACATGTAATTTGCATCATATTTTATGGAGACGGAGTCTCATAAATTGTAACTATATTTTTCGCGCACACTCTAATGAACATCCGGGCGCGCTTGTCGCGTGCGCATGCTTCAGAGTTCTTGAATGGCATCAGGAACCTCAGTTTTCTTTCTTTACTGGGGGTCCCTCTGATGTCCGCATTAACACTGCGTCTGACGCCTGACGTGGTTGGGTTGTGCTTCTTAGATGTGATGGCAAGTGTCAGGGTTTCGACGGCTGGTCCGGCGCACCCGTAGTGAACGCTACCAACGCTGGTGCGTCGGTGATTGCTGCTATCAAGCGTTGGGTGCCCATCAGTGTCCTAAAATTACTCCCAAACGAAAAAAAACCCACAAATAAAAAATCCTCACTAGTCACATGCATTACATTTAGCAGCAAAATGACCCACCAAAAATAAAAACCTAAGACAAGTGAAAAACAATTCCATTAACTGAATTCAGGCCAAGGTCAATTATTTACACTGGACCCATTGCGTAATTCATCGAACGTGGACGCACAGACAACAATTCTTCCATTCGGTACATGAGGGATAGAAACAGCGATTGACAGGACCGGTGCTTGGCCATTAATTGGTGCATGAATTGAATATCGACGTTGCCAAATACAGTGGCGGGAAAGTAGCATGCTTCAGTGGCTGTGACTGCCAGATCGGTTTGGAGCATACACGCATGAATCCGCGCTACCGGACGGGCTCTGAGGATGGATGCCAAAGAAACGTTTTTCGTGTGTGCTTGAGCGATTTCTTTCAAGTTCTACGTTCGTTGTTGACACTATCTGCAGATAATTCTTGATATATATATATATATATATATATATATATATATATATATATATATATATATATATATATAACGTTACTGCTGCGTCAATCAATCGTTTCTGTCGGCGAAGTAGAGTAGCATGTCTGGTGAAGTCGGTGGGCGCGACTTTTCAGCCGTTGTATTGATTGGAGACAAAACTGCTTGGCTTTCTTCTAGCTCTTGAGACGAAGGTGGCGGAGATGCTGGGATTCGAAGCGGCGCTGTTCGTGCCTTCTGGCACCATGGCAAATCTGATAGCAGGTGAGCAGCGCGATGTTCCGGCCTCACATGAATTTCACGAGCTTGTGTCATGTGAGATGATCTTCCTACCAATAGCACACGATGCCAGTTCCATCGTGAATCTTTTGGATGAGCTTGCAGCAAGTGAACTTCTGGATTATTTTAAACTTTTTAGTCCTTTCTTTTGGGCGTCATAGTGGCATTCCACCTGTATCGCAAAAGATCAGCTAGATTCCTATGAATTCCTATCATGAATGACATGAACTTCTATATTCCACTTGATGCAAGAATTCCTGGCATGGAGAAAACATTATCCCGCTATGACTGTATCTCCATTGTAGTAAGGCGGTGCAGTTCTGAGTTTTCCACCTCAAGGCTGTACGACTATGCAGTCACATATCACGTAATTACCACAGGTAATCATGTATCGGTTGTTTACAGTCGTGTACCACTGCACAGCGAGGGACAGCGAGACCATCCATTTGATGCAGGAATTCCTTGCATTTAGAATACATCATTCCCGCTATGACTGTATCTCCATTATCTCCGTAAGCCGGTGCAGTGCTGATTTCTACACCACAAGGCGGTACGCCTATTGAGTCACACACCACGCATTTACCACAGATATTATTTGTTTGTTTATTGGGTGGTTCACGACGCACTGCATGCACATCCACGGCTAATGGCGCCGCCCACGCTGCTTCGCCGGCAGGGCGCGGGATTGGAAAATGTCCTGAGCGGCGCTAGTGTCGAACCCGGGACCTTTGGTACCCACATCCCGACACCACTCGGCCATCTCCGCCCCATTTACCGCAGATAACCACGTGACGTTTGTTTGCAGTCATGTGCCATTGCACGGCCAGAGACAGCGAGATCATCATCGGCGACAAGTGCCACATCCACCTGTACGAGCAGGGTGGATCCGCCACAGTCGCAGGTGGGGCGAGGTGGTGCCACGTTCACCTGCACGAGCCAAGTGTGGATCCGGCAATTTTAATTTGGCGGAGAGACCTTTCTGATCAATTTTGACTGCAAAATCCGTCGAGAGTCTGGCGGGTGCACCGAAGCCTCCCTGGAGGACGCGTTTTGCCGGGGTGGTGAGAGGGGTGCCGGCTTCCAGTGAGTGGTGGAGAGGGCTCATGCCCTCAGTGGTAGATGGAGCGCATTTCCCCAGTTGCGAAAAAGGCACATTCATTCAGTGGTGGAGGGGGCTCTTGCTCCCAGTGGCAGAGAGGTCCCCTGCTCACAGTGGCGGAAGCACATTCCCCCAATCGCAGCACCCACCGCAGTCACCTGAAGCACAAGTCGGAGACAAGTGTCACATTCACCTGCATGAGCAGGTCGAACCTGCCGCCACTGGACAACCTCGGGGGAAAAATGCCAACATGTTAATAAAATGCGCGTTGATGTGTTTGACTATGGCCTTTTTGCCGGTGCACTCAGCGCACTATCTAACGGTCAGACCTTCATTGCGGGGTCTAGCTGTTACTACACCACCTGCACTGCTGAATGAGCCAAGTTGCAAAAAATCATATTACGTCTTGCAGTCGGGAACAGAAACACACACACATATTTCGCAACGGCGGGGGGGGGGGGACGTGAGGGTGGGAGTTGGCGGCGGGGAGGCTAGAGTGCTATGTCGGCGCACTTTTCAATCGAGAGCCGGCTGAAGTGGAAGAACAAATTATTCTACAGCTAAGATGGGGAGAGGGTGCGGTCACTTGTCCCCAAAATGTGTCTTCTACACCAGTGAATCGGTGTGCGGTGTGTGCGGTTTGCGGAGAAGAACGACGTGAAGTAGCCATCTCTGTCGTCGGCTACGTGCGCACGCATAACCCTCGGCTGGTAGTCACCCGACGGCGGCCTGGCCTGATAAGGCCGGGAACGGGGCGGCCTGACCTGATAATGCGGTGAACGGGACTACCTGATCTGATAATGTTGTAAGCGGGGCGGCCTGACATGGTAAGGCTGGGAACGGGGAGACCTGACCTGATAATGCCGGGAACGGGGCGGCCTGACCTGATAATGCCGGGAACGGGGCGGCCTGACCTGATAATGCCGGGAACGGGGAGGCCTGACCTGATAATGCCGGGAACGGGCCGACCTGATCTGATAAGGCCGGGAACTGGGTGACTTGGCCTGATAAGGCCGGCGGCCGTGTCGATCCGTTGACAACACATTGAACCCAATTATAAGTAGGCTAATGAATCGAAGTTATGAGGGTGTAATCAGGATCCACACAGTAAGCTCTCCTTGATCCTCGCTTTGCGCTTGTCACGTTTTCAGCTGACTGGCCAACTGGCAACGAAAACTGCATGGAAAGTTCGGTTTCATGTTAATTTTTGGAACAGTCCCAGATCCATGGCGTACCATTAGTGTTTACCCATAGCCATAAGACTACTGGTATGAACTAGGGGCGTATATTCTATCACGTTTATGTTTGTATCAAAACTGTTCGAACCCAAGGAGCACGGCCAAGGGAGGAGAAAAGAGGTTAAATGCTCCTCAAGGTACTGCTCCATATACTTTCGTTTTGGCTATGTCCCTGCCAATATCTTTTTGCCTCCGACGTCCCATGGATTTAAAACGGGAGCCTACTGCATTTCCATTTCTCCGAAGCAATTTAAGTCAACGTCGCTCGTCGTTGGTCCTTCCTTGAGAGCAAGTTGCGTTTTGTTTTCCCATTGACAACTGCCCGGCATTAATGCCTCCAATCTGGCATCATTGTTCTGCTTGCCCTTTTGAAAACCCCAGCTGTGTGTGTGTGCCAATTCCCCCAAATAGCTGCCGACGACGTCGTCGTCGGACCGGCACGGACCCAACAGCTTCGCCACAGTGAATGCGGCGTTGGAATTTGAAACAGACTTCACCACCTGACGGGAGCTCCGATACTGTACCGCCATACTTTGCTGCACTGCGGGTCGCCCGCACACATTCCCAGAGCCCACCGGACATGCTCTCAAGCGCCTCCTAACGCTTGAATTGCACTGCATCTTAATGATTTTGCCCTGCTGTTGTTGGTGGATTTTCCCGGCCTGCCACCCCAGTGGGGTGATTTCGGCTGTGCCCGGTGTTTGTGTTGGGGGTATGGGGTGTAATGTGTGAGTAGGGGATGGGTGTTCACTCGCACACGAAGTACAACAGTCGGGCAGTTGTCCACTCCATGCGAGAACGCATGTGTCAGCTACATAATCAGATACTAATCTACACAGCAAATACGCGTGCTTTATTCAGGCAGGTTCTGGCGGAAGACCGGCACGTAACGTGGCTCGAAAGTAGAGTTTTTTTTGCCACCGGTGGTCTCGGCGACATTTGTGGCTGGACGTCTGTTGTGGCCCCTTGCCTTCTCCCGTCTGCGACCGTGTGGCTGTGGTAACGGGTCAGTCCGTCCCGTAGGGGGGGGGGGCAATTAGCAAGTCAGTCCTGTATTGTGGAGAGGAGTTGGTCAGCCCGTCCTGTGTTGTGAGTGTGGAAGTGGTCAGTCCGTCCGTGACTTCTGACCCCTGACCCATGACATCTGACCCCTGACCCCCGAGCCCTGACCCATGACCCATGACTCATGATATCTGAGCACTAACCCCTGGCCTCTGATCCTTGACCATGACCAGCAAATGACTCCTGACCCCTGATATCTGTAACGTCGGTATCACCGTCGTGTGTGCAGCACCGTGGCGGGTATACTGCACCGTGGCGGGTATACTGTACCGTGGCGGGTGTACTGTACCGTGGCGGGTGTACTGTACCGTGGCGGGTGTACTGTACCGTGGCGGGTGTACTGTACCGTGGCGGGTGTACTGTACCGTGGCGGGTGTACTGTACCGTGGCGGGTATACTGTACCGTGGCGGGTGTACTGTACCGTGGCGGGTATACTGTACCGTGGCAGGTGTACTGTACCGTGGTGGGTGTACTGTACCGTGGCGGGTGTACTGTACCGTGGCGGGTGTACTGTACCGTGGCGGGTGTACTGTACCGTGGCGGGTGTACTGTACCGTGGCGGGTATACTGTACCGTGGCGGGTGTACTGTACCGTGGCGGGTGTACTGTACCGTGGCGGGTGTACTGTACCGTGGCGGGTGTACTGTACCATGGCGGGTGTACTGTACCGTGGCGGGTGTACTGTACCGTGGCGGGTGGTACTGTACCGTGGCGGGTGTACTGTACCGTGGCGGGTATACTGTACCGTGGCGGGTAACCGTGGCGGGTGTACTGTACCGTGGCGGGTATACTGTACCGTGGCGGGTGTACTGTACCGTGGCGGGTGTACTGTACCGTGGCGGGTATACTGTACCGTGGCGGGTATACTGTACCGTGGCGGGTATACTGTATCGTGGCGGGTGTACTGTACCGTGGCGGGTATACTGCACCGTGGCGGGTGTACTGTACCGTGGCGGGTATACTGTACCGTGGCGGGTGTACTGTACCGTGGCGGGTATACTGTACCGTGGCGGGTATACTGTACCGTGGCGGGTGTACTGTACCGTGGCGGGTGTACTGTACCGTGGCGGGTGTACTGTACCGTGGCGGGTGTACTGTACCGTGGCGGGTGTACTGTACCGTGGCGGGTGTACTGTACCGTGGCGGGTGTACTGTACCGTGGCGGGTGTACTGTACTGTACCGTGGCGGGTGTACTGTACCGTGGCGGGTTTACCGTGGCGGGTGTACTGTACCGTGGCGGGTGTACTGTACCGTGGCGGGTATACTGTACCGTGGCGGGTGTACTGTACCGTGGCGGGTGTACTGTACCGTGGCGGGTGTACTGGGTGTACTGTACCGTGGCGGGTGTACTGTACCGTGGCGGGTGTACTGTACCGTGGCGGGTGTACTGTACCGTGGCGGGTGTACTGTACCGTGGCGGGTGTACTGTACCGTGGCGGGTGTACTGTACCGTGGCGGGTGTACTGTACCGTGGCGGGTGTACTGTACCGTGGCGGGTGTACTGTACCGTGGCGGGTGTACTGTACCGTGGCGGGTGTACTGTACCGTGGCGGGTGTACTGTACCGTGGCGGGTGTACTGTACCGTGGCGGGTGTACTGTACCGTGGCGGGTGTACTGTACCGTGGCGGGTGTACTGTACCGTGGCGGGTGTACTGTACCGTGGCGGGTGTACTGTACCGTGGCGGGTATACTGTACCGTGGCGGGTGTACTGTACCGTGGCGGGTGTACTGTACCGTGGCGGGTGTACTGTACCGTGGCGGGTGTACTGTACCGTGGCGGGTGTACTGTACCGTGGCGGGTGTACTGTACCGTGGCGGGTGTACTGTACCGTGGCGGGTGTACTGTACCGTGGCGGGTGTACTGTACCGTGGCGGGTGTACCGTGGCGGGTGTACTGTACCGTGGCGGGTGTACTGTACCGTGGCGGGTGTACTGTACCGTGGCGGGTGTACTGTACCGTGGCGGGTGTACTGTACCGTGGCGGGTGTACTGTACCGTGGCGGGTGTACTGTACCGTGGCGGGTGTACTGTACCGTGGCGGGTGTACTGTACCGTGGCGGGTGTACTGTACCGTGGCGGGTGTACTGTACCGTGGCGGGTGTACTGTACCGTGGCGGGTGTACTGTACCGTGGCGGGTGTACTGTACCGTGGCGGGTGTACTGTACCGTGGCGGGTGTACTGTACCGTGGCGGGTGTACTGTACCGTGGCGGGTGTACTGTACCGTGGCGGGTGTACTGTACCGTGGCGGGTGTACTGTACCGTGGCGGGTGTACTGTACCGTGGCGGGTGTACTGTACCGTGGCGGGTGTACTGTACCGTGGCGGGTGTACTGTACCGTGGCGGGTGTACTGTACCGTGGCGGGTGTACTGTACCGTGGCGGGTGTACTGTACCGTGGCGGGTGTACTGTACCGTGGCGGGTGTACTGTACCGTGGCGGGTGTACTGTACCGTGGCGGGTGTACTGTACCGTGGCGGGTGTACTGTACCGTGGCGGGTGTACTGTACCGTGGCGGGTGTACTGTACCGTGGCGGGTATACTGTACCGTGGCGGGTGTACTGTACCGTGGCGGGTGTACTGTACCGTGGCGGGTGTACCGTGGCGGGTGTACTGTACCGTGGCGGGTGTACTGTACCGTGGCGGTTACTGTACCGTGGCGGGTATACTGTACCGTGGCGGGTGTACTGTACCGTGGCGGGTGTACTGTACCGTGGCGGGTGTACTGTACCGTGGCGGGTGTACTGTACCGTGGCGGGTGTACTGTACCGTGGCGGGTGTACTGTACCGTGGCGGGTGTACTGTACCGTGGCGGGTGTACTGTACCGTGGCGGGTGTACTGTACCGTGGCGGGTGTACTGTACCGTGGTGGGTGTACTGTACCGTGGCGGGTGTACTGTACCGTGGCGGGTGTACTGTACCGTGGCGGGTGTACTGTACCGTGGCGGGTGTACTGTACCGTGGCGGGTGTACTGTACCGTGGCGGGTATACTGTACCGTGGCGGGTGTACTGTACCGTGGCGGGTGTACTGTACCGTGGCGGGTATACTGTACCGTGGCGGGTGTACTGTACCGTGGCGGGTGTACTGTACCGTGGCGGGTGTACTGTACCGTGGCGGGTGTACTGTACCGTGGCGGGTATACTGCACCGTGGCGGGTGTACTGTACCGTGGCGGGTATACTGTACCGTGGCGGGTATACTGTACCGTGGCGGGTATACTGTACCGTGGCGGGTGTACTGTACCGTGGCGGGTGTACTGTACCGTGGCGGGTGTACTGTACCGTGGCGGGTGTACTGTACCGTGGCGGGTGTACTGTACCGTGGTGGGTGTACTGTACCGTGGCGGGTGTACTGTACCGTGGTGGGTGTACTGTACCGTGGCGGGTGTACCGTGGCGGGTGTACTGTACCGTGGCGGGTGTACTGTACCGTGGCGGGTGTACCGTGGCAGGTGTACTGTACCGTGGCGGGTGTACTGTACCGTGGCGGGTGTACTGTACCGTGGCGGGTGTACTTTACCGTGATGGGTGTACTGTCCGTCTGTACACTAGGGTGTGTCGTCGATGGCAGATCCAAAATGCCAGTGACGCTTTACGGGGGCGATGATAAAAACGATATGTAGCAAAGAAACGATTTCAAAGCGACTGGGAGCTTGCCGTCACGCCTGGAAGGTTCCCTATTCACTTAGTATGGCATACTAGCGCCATCTATGCACGTGTTTTAGGGATCTCAGCTTCTAGTGGGGGTACAAAGACGAGACAAAAACATCGTATTGCTCATGATGAGAGCTTTCGATTGATACCAATTTCGATGAACTGGGGTCACTAGGTCGCCGTCGAAGGTCAGGTCACATATCTCACTCACACCAGAACGGGTCATTCAGAGACCATAGACATGTATCGCAGAACTAAGTCATTGAACACTGTTCACTTGGTCGCATTGCGATGTTGTGGACTCTTAGGGGGTGCAGTGAGGAATATTTAACCACCGTGACCTGCAAAAGGTAAAAGGTCAGATACCCAAGGTAGTGGAGAATTACATCTCAGCTGGGTAAGTAGGTGGTAATTCTCCACTACCTTGGGTATCTGACCTTTTACCTTTTGCAGATCACGGTGGTTAAATATTCCTCACTGTCCCCCCAAGAGTTCACAACATCGCAATGAGACCAAGTGAACAGTGTTCAGTGACTTGGTTCTGCGATACATGTTTATGGTCTCTGAATGACCCGTTCCGGTGTTGAATGAGATATGTGGCCTGACCTTCGACGGCGACATAATGACCCCAAGCCATAAAATGTGTATCAATGGAAAGCTCTCAGCATGAGCAACACGATGGTCCTCGTCTCGTCTTTGCGCGTCCGCTACAAGCTGATAAAAAAACACGTGCATAGATGGCGCTAGTGTGCCGTAGTAAGTGAATGGGGGAACCTTCCGGGCGTGAGGGCAAGCTCCAAGTCGCTTTGAAATCGTTTTTTTTTTGTGCTACAAATCGCTTTTTTTATCATCGCCCCCGTCAGCCTGGCATTTTGTCCCCGTGACAAGAAGTACGGGTACGTCACGCCCTACTGTACACCCGCCAGGCGTGAGCTCCAGGGTGGTGCCCAACCTGCCGGACGGTACCATGGAGATTGAGCGGCTGCGAGGCGCCATCCGCTCAGACGACGTGCACTTCCCCGTCACCAAGCTGCTCTGTCTGGAGAACACGCACAACTACTGCGGCGGCAAGGTGCTGCCGCTGCGCTACCTCGACCAGGTCAGGTCGGGTCGGGTCAACGCACGCTGTAAAACCTTGGCTCAGGCGAGGTGCTGCCGCTGCGCTACCTCGACCAGGTCAGGTCAGGTCAGGTCAGGTCAGGTCGGGTCAACGCACGCCGTAATACCTGGGCCAGGCAGGATCGGATCAGAACAGACGAAGGAGCGCCGTGGAAATTGGGTTTGGTCAGGTCAAGTAAGGTCAACGGCCGTAGTGACATCTACCTGATTAACCTATTAGCAGGAAGTACAGTAACACAATTGTTTTGGGGCTCCTTACGTGGTCTCTGGAAAATTCAAGGTATTGTATTTTGCTCCCTGTGGGCTCCATATGGATTAAATAATGAGATAAAACCTGATCAGGTCGTAACTTTTCACACTTTTGGCGAAATGAACATACTTAGTGCACAGCCATGAAGTCTTAGGACCGTGAAAAGACTAGCTATCTCAGGAAAGTAGTCCGTAACCTTGTAACCGCCCACTGCCATCACTCTCACACACCACACATGAATTCCAAGTGGCTCTCCCCGTACACATACACGTACTTAGCCATGACTTTGAGTGCAAGCGCTACGCCGTGGACAGTTGCTAAGCTTTTGCTATGCAGTTTTTTAAATTTACCGGTGGCGACGCTTCTATTGCAGATGGTGGAGCTCTCTCAGGAGACAGGAATTCCTCTGCACATGGACGGTGCAAGACTACCAAACGCTGCTGCAGCGCTTGGTAAGACCCACGCTTGGCAAGGAAGATGCTTGGTAAGGCTGACACTTGGTAAGACCAACGCTTGATAAGGCCGACGCTTGGCAAGGGCTACGATTGGTAAGGCTGACACTTGGTAGACCCACGTTTGGTAAGACCCACGTTTGGTAAGGGCCACATCTGGTAAGGTCGACGCTTGGTGAGGCCTTCGTTTGATAGGGGCCACATTTGGTAAGGCAGACGCTTGGTAAGACCGAAGGCTTAGCGTCTAGTCACGTGACACTCGTTATCTCACAAGCTCGTCCTCAGATGGATATCAGCTGATTTAAGGGTGATTCTCTCATTTGCATTTCAGAAGTTCCAACTCAAATACATGGGTACTCTCTCACATCACTCTGTCTCCCCCTCTCGCCATCTCTTCCCCCTCCACTATCCCCATTCTCTCCTCCATCTCCATCTCCATCTCCATCTCCATCTCCATCTCCATCTCCATCTCCATCTCCATCTCCATCTCCATCTCCATCTCCATCTCCATCTCCATCTCCATCTCCATCTCCATCTCCATCTCCATCTCCATCTCCATCTCCATCTCCATCTCCATCTCCATCTCCATCTCCATCTCCATCTCCATCTCCATCTCTCTCCCTCCTGATGAATGATCACAACAAGAAGTTTGAAGAAGAGTGGTTTGAGCCCCTTGAAGCACACAGAAAGCATCATCTATATTTACTACTTCAGTCATTCGTCATCCACTTCGCTTGGAAGGTTGCGCGAGATTTCACCACCGCGACATCTATACATCTCTGGTTCGTTTCTCTGCCGCCAGGTGTACCCATGTCGCGGATTCTGCGCGGCTTTGCTTCCAGCACGCTGTGCCTCAGCAAGTCTCTGGGAGCGCCCGTGGGCTCGCTCGTTGCCGGCTCAGCGTCCTTCATTGCTCAGTGAGTGCATCTTAGATACAGAGAATATTGGTAGGTGGAGTGCATCTCAGACACCGAAGATGTGAATGTGGGAGTGTATTTTACACGCAGAGGGCGCAAATAGCGGAGTGCATCTCACACGTAGAGAACGTGGATGCGAGGGAGTTCTGCTACGCCTTACGTTTGGGGAGCGATCCAACCCCTTCAACACAACTCTCTGCTATAAGAGGTATTTCTTCCTTGACTATCTATATTCCAACTGCACACACAGAAGCAGACAGATTTATCATTGTTAGTTGCTTGCATGCTGACACCGCCGAATCTGTTCAAGTTGGATCCGACCGTCTCATATCCTGGTGGGGTGTCACGAAATCGTGTGATTCGACGAAGAGAAAAGGACGATGGCGTGGCCTTGCAAGTGCGTTAGTCGCCACTCCTTCCGACAACGCTGGCTCGAGTCTTGGCTCCCAGACTTCCACAGCATGCTCAATGAATTGTGTCGGGCAGCTCTGTAAGGGCATGCAGTAGCGCTTAGACAAACATCACACGTATGTTGCAGGGGGTGAACCAAACTACCTTCATCCGGTGGTGAATCCATCGGTGATTGTTCCAGAGCTGGTGTCTGGGTTGAACCCAACTACCTTCACCCAGTGGTGGATCCGTCAGTAATTTTCATTTAATTTAGTATGATTGCTGGTGTAATGCGGCTCTGGACAGACCTCACCTCAGAACTGGTACGACAGAACTCATCTGACATAGAGACACTGGCTCTCCCCTGAAGCGACCAAATTTGGCAATAACCTTACGACGTCGGTTGCGAAAAATAGTATCAAGGTTCCATGAAACCCTCAAAGCTGGGTGTTCGACAATCGTTGTTCGAAGTGTCGTTGTTGGCATTATTTTGGATGGGACCGTGACCCTCCATGGTTGGTTTGATTTCCTCTAATATCTTCTGTGCTTAACATGGAACCTTATCGAGCTACCACCCGAAACTCGGGGGGGGGGGGGATTATCTAATGTATCCGTTGGTTGTGGCCACTTTCTAGAAAAGTCAGTCCTGGGTGCCATAACGCTGTGACCCGACATCGTTGTCCAGACCTAACCCGGAGTCTTCCCCGATAGCCTGGCGTGACTTGGTGGTTGGCATTATGAACAGAGACTGCGGTCTGACCTTGCTGTGACCTGACCCGATCTAAAGACATGGTGTGACCTGGCCTGACATTGTGACCCAACTCTATGATCCTGCCTGACCTGACACTAGCCCTAATCTGACACGACACGCTTCCCGACAGCGCCACCTGACCTGGCAGTGTCACTCGACGCTGTGGCCTGACCTGACCTGACCTGCGGCAGGGCGCGGCGCACGCGGAAGGTGCTGGGCGGCGGCATGCGTCAGGTGGGCGTGTTGGCCGCCGCCGGCCTGGTCAGCCTGACGACCATGATGGACCGGCTGACGGACGACATCGAGCACGCCAGGGTGCTGGCCAGAGGTGAGGCACGGACTGGCCAGAGGTGAGGTCATGGACTGGCCAGAGGTGAGGTCATGGACTGTTCAGAGGTAAGGTCACAGGTAGGGCAATGGTCAGATGTGAGGTCACAGCCAGGGTGCTGGCCAGAGGTGAGGTCACGGACTGGGCAGAGGTGAGGTCACGGACTGGCCTGAGGTGAGGTCACGGACTGGCCTGAGGTGAGGTCACGGACTGGCCAGAGGTGTGGTCATGGACTGGCCAGAGGTGAGGTCATGGACTGGCCAGAGGTGAGGTCACGGACTGGCCAGAGGTGAGGTCACGGACTGGTCAGAGGTG
Source organism: Imbricaverruca yamaguchii (assembly GCA_034440575.1). NCBI lineage: Eukaryota > Metazoa > Arthropoda > Thecostraca > Neoverrucidae > Imbricaverruca > Imbricaverruca yamaguchii. The sequence continues at coordinate 1,289,507 of JAOTOL010001583.1, read as the reverse complement.
AGGTCACGGACTGGCCAGAGGTGAGGTCACGGACTGGTCAGAGGTGAGATCACGGACTGGCCAGAGGTGAGGTCACGGACTGGCCAGAGGTGAGGTCACGGACTGGCCAGAGGTGAGGTCACGGACTGGCCAGAGGTGAGGTCACCGACTGGCCAGAGGTGAGGTCACGGACTGGCCAGAGGTAAGGTCACGGGCTGGTCAGAGGTGAGGTCATGGAGAGGTAAGGTCGCAGGCAGGGCACTGGTCAGAGGTGAGGTCACGGACTGGCCAGAGGTGAGACCACGGACTGGCCAGAGGTGAGGTCACGGACTGGCCAGAGGTGAGGTCACGGACTGGCCAGAGGTGAGGTCACGGACTGGCCAGAGGTGAGGTCACGGACTGGCCAGAGGTGAGGTCACGGACTGGCCAGAGGTGAGGTCACGGACTGGCCAGAGGTGAGGTCACGGACTGGCCAGAGGTGAGGTCACGGACTGGCCAGAGGTGAGGTCACGGACTGGCCAGCAGAGGTGAGGTCACGGACTGGCCAGAGGTGAGGTCATGGACTGGTCAGAGGTGTGGTCACGGACTGGCCAGAGGTGAGGTCACGGACTGGCCAGAGGTGAGGTCACGGACTGGCCAGAGGTGAGGTCACGGACTGGCCAGAGGTGAGGTCATGGACTGGCCAGAGGTGAGGTCACGGACCGGCCACCATGTATTAAATTAAGCCTCCGATAGAGATTGATAGTGAGATAGTCACTCTAAATTTGATCTACGATTTTTAACTATATTTTGAACTTGTATTAGAACAAGATCCCCACGATATTTGTGTGTTCCAAATCGATCCAGGTCATTACGCTCCAAAATGGGTGATTTAACGTAACCTAACCTAGCCCAACCTAAACTAACTTAACCTAGCCTAACTTAGCCTAGCCCAACCGAACCTAACCTGATCGGACCTGACCTGACCAGACCTAATTGCATCCGACCTACCTGCCGTTTTCCAACTTCATATCTCTAATCCAAATAGCACAGCCGTAATTCTCGTATATATTGTAATATTTATGAATAATTGCCAGGAAAACTCGAAGGAAAGCATAAAACAAGAGTATCTAGATAGGCTAAGTCCGCATTATGCACACGTGTCATGGCCTGACCTCAGGCTATTTGACGGTCGATGGTGGTCAAGTAAATTGGGTACGGAACCTGATCTTGACGATTCTGCATGCATACTGAACTAAAAATAGTTTAAGAACACGCATATTACAAAATATGATAGAATAATTGGCCCAAAATGGACCAAGATTGGTCGTGACTCCAGGTCACTGACTTGACCTCAAGCAAGGACCCGATATGAATATTTTGTAGGTATTGTCTTATTCGTGTAATACCATCATATAGGACCTTATTGATATTATTACGTATTTTATAAAAATGTCATTAGCATAATACTATTATTACTTCACCACTTGTCGATTGCCCTGTCATGGATTAAAATAAGATAAGATTAAAAATCTTCTCAACTCAGCTGACTCTCGAAACAGATCGCCATCGGCCGCTATCCCAGTGACGTCACGTTTCAGCCATTAACGAGTGCGGGCAGCCGGGCGTGGCTGTGGACGAGCGCGACGTGCACACCAACATCCTGCTGGTGGAGCTGGACCCCGGCCTGGTACTACCCGCAGACTTCTGCAGCCGCATGGCCGAGGTCAGCCTGGCCCGTGAATGTCACGGCGGCGCCAGCACGTCACGGGCAGGGTGGGAGTCGGGATTGTGGATGTCACGACCGCATCAGCACCTCATGGGGAAGAGTCGGGATTGTAACTGTCACGGCGGCGCCAGCACGGGCAGGGCAGACGTCGGGATTGGAAATGTCACGACCGCATCAGTATCACATGGGCAGGGTGGGAGTCAGGATTGCAAATGTCACGACCGCATCAGCACCCAGGAAAGTCAGGATTGTAAATGTCACGGCGGCACGGGCAGGGACAGAAGACGATGTCGCGCATCAGTATCACATGGGCAGGGTGGGAGTCAGGATTGTAAATGTCACGGCGGCATCAGCGCACCGCGGGCAGGGTGGGAGTCAGGATTGTAAACGTCACGACAGCATCAGCACACCACCGGCAGAGTGAAAGACTCCTACCCTGTCAGCGACATGCTAGTGCTGCCATGGCATTTACAATCAAAGTTAAAATCAAATTAAAATCAACTCGCTCTGCGCTCTTCGATGCACCCACGTGACCGTCGGCCGAGCGATGACACACCACGCGTCGGCAGGCACCGCCGGAGGAGGCGCAGCAGCTGGGCCAGGCCGTCGGCCGAGCGATGACACACCACGCGTCGGCAGGCACCGCCGGAGGAGGCGCAGCAGCTGGGTCAGGCCGTCGGCCGAGCGATGACACACACCACGTGTCGGCAGGCACCGCCGGAGGAGGCGCAGCAGCTGGGCCAGGCCGTGGCCGGACGATGACACACACCACGCGTCGGCAGGCACCGCCGGAGGAGGTGCAGCAGCTGGGTCAGGCCGTCGGCCGAGCGATGACACACACCACGCGTCGGCAGGCACCGCCGGAGAGGAGCAGCAGCTGGGTCAGGCCGTCGGCCGAGTGATAACACACACCACGTGTCGGCAGGCACCGCCGGAGGAGGCGCAGCAGCTGGGCCAGGCCGTCGGCCGAGCGATGACACACACCACGTGTCGGCAGGCACCGCCGGAGGAGGCGCAGCAGCTGGGCCAGGCCGTCGGCCGAGCGATGACACACACCACGCGTCGGCAGGCACCGCCGGAGGAGGCGCAGCAGCTGGGCCAGGCCGTCGGCCGGACGATGACACACACCACGTGTCGGCAGGCACCGCCGGAGGAGGCGCAGCAGCTGGGCCAGGCCGTCGGCCGAGCGATGACACACACCACGTGTCGGCAGGCACCGCCGGAGGAGGCGCAGCAGCTGGGTCAGGCCGTGGCCGTGCACATGTTCCCCATGTCGGCCAGCAACGTGCGCATGGTGCTGCACGCGGACGTCAGCGGCGCCGACGTGGCGCTGGTGGCGCGCAAGCTGCGCCTCGTGGTCGGCCGGCTGGGCGGCGGCGGCCGGGAGACGGCCGGCCGCGGGTCGAGCCTGCAGCCGCCGCCGGCCGCCGTGGTGGAGTAGCGGCGCAGCGAGGCTCCTGCTGTGGGGGAGTAGCGGCGCAGCGAGGCTCCTGCTGTGGGGGAGTAGCGGCGCAGCGACGCCCCTGCCGTGGTGGAGTAGCGGCGCAGCGAGGCCCCTGCTGTGGGGGAGTAGCGGCGCAGCGACGCCCCTGCTGTGGGGGAGTAGCGGCGCAGCGAGACCCCCACCCCCGCCGTGAGGGAGTAGCGGGGCAGCGACGCCCCGTGCTGTGGGGGAGTAGCGGCGCAGCGACGCCCCCGCTGTGGGGAGTAGCGGGGCGACGACACCCCTGCTGTGGGGGAGTAGCGGCGCAGCGACACCCCTGCTGTGGGGGAGGTAGCGGGGCAGCGACCCCCCACCCCCCGCCGTGGGGGAGTAACAGCGCAGCGACGCCCCTGCTGTGGTGGAGGGGAGCGACGCCCCCCGTGGTGGAACAGCGGCAGCGACACCCCCTGCTGTGGGGGAGTAACAGCGCAGCGACGCCCCGTGTTGTGGGGGAGTAGCGGCGCAGCGACACCCCATTTTGTGGGGGAGTAGCGGCTCCGCAACACCCCCCGCCGTGGTGTAGTTGCGTTGCCACGCCGCTTGGTGGCGCCACCGTTGCCGGAGACGGCCGTTGAGGCCTGATGGTGGCGTGCGGCGAGCGGCCGGTTCCGGGGCCGGTTGGTGACTGCCCGACTTAGTCGGGGAGGCCACTCATTAGTCAACTCTTCGACGCATTTCAGGCCACAGGCGGCTTCTGTGCTTAAAGTGCCTCACCCGAGTTCTGAGAACGGGTCAAATGCTTGTTAAGCCAGCGGCCGGTCCGTGGTCGGGGAACGGCTCGACGTGAAAGCCCCGTTTCGCCTAGTCACTTGGTAATCTACAGCAGGCCGTGGGTTACATAAGGTGAAGGTGTAGCGGCAATTTGCTCCCGTGTCTTCGGGGCCAAATGCTACCAAGTCTTGGCCAAATGCTCTTGAGATGGGTATGGCATGGATGGAAGCGTGTAAACTGAATATAAGTCACTGGTGGCATTTGAGTTCTTTTCATTTCAGCACCATCGCTGAGCAAAAGGAAGCTACCTTTGTATTTGAACTATTTATGCGAATGCAAGCACTTGCCGTCGTTCCATTATGCATGGAAATGTCCTACATCTGTCCGCTCGCATGTTAGCATTGGAAAAGATACATGGATATCACGACTTTTCGCGCATTTACACAGACGGCTCAAAGACGGTCTCTGGTGTCGGGTGTGCTTACGTAAGTCGTCAAAGTGTTCGATCGTTTTGTTTGCCGATGCAAGCCTCCAGTTTTACTGCCGAACTGTATGCCATTCTGCAAGCCCTCTATTTTATACAGAAAGATCGGTCCACGAAGCATGTGGTTTTCACAGACTCTCTGAGCAGTCTCCAGGCACTGAACATCTTTAACCAGGATAACCGACTTGTTCGGAGGATTATGAAAATAGTAAAATCCTTGCATGACATCGGAAGAAATATCGTGTTCTGCTGGATTCCTAGCCATGTGGGACTCACGGGAAACGAAGCTGCTGACATAACCGCCAAAGACGCCATTAGCAATGGCCGTGTGGTCCATCTACGGCTTCCTTCAATGAATATATACCCTACTATATTGTTAAGTATACGGTTAGAATGGCAGCGGTCCTGGAATTCGAAGTGTAGTAAGCTCAGGGTTTTAAAACCGACACTACGAGAATGGCTATCCTCTCACCGAACCAAACGTCGGGAAGAAGTAATACTCTGTCGATTGAGAATAGGCCATACCTTTGCAACACATAGTTATATGTTGACCGGTAATGACCGTCCCGTATGTCCGCGCTGTTCTAACCCGCTTACCGTGTACCATGTTTTAGTTGGCTGTACACTGCTAGATCCTCTACGACGCCAGATTTTAGGACGGTTGAATACAGACTCTTCTTTACGTATGCTTATAGGGAACGACTCTGAGGCCGTTGCGTCTGGGAATATTTTTATGTTCATTCGACAAGCTCGCCTTGACGTGATATACCCCCACCCGTAAAGATGGATAGTGAGCTATGATAGCAGCACCGTAGATTGATTACAATTCAGTCATGGCCGCAAAATGACCCTAGACGTCGACGCGCCCTTAAACTCCAATCCACCACCACCACATCTGTTCGCTCTCTTTCGCTGGGGCTCGCCGGTTGTACTGTCCTGACCTACCATAAGGCAGAGCATGTTCTGTTGAGCAAATGTTCGCTCCAGGTCCAGCTACAGACGGCCGTTGCCATGGTGGTTGGAGACCAGCGCCGCGGTCCAGGTGTTTCAGGCATAAACTATCTTGCACATTATCTTGTATAAATGCATGAGCAATGCATTCATGCACGCCTCTTACGACTACTTCATGCGGACCACATTGTCTGAGTGGCGATCGGACAGAACCCATGTCTCCCAGGAGGTTTCTACCGTGGAGGAAAATTCCCACAACCATAACAATTTGATAATTTGAAGAGTGAAGACACAAATCCAAACCAAATTATTTGTCCTCGACATATTGTGTTGTCGTCATCTCGCAGTTGCATATTTCTTCAAGCACGCCCTGGAATCTAGAGGACTACTAACGGTACATCCCCCCCCCCTCCCCCTCCAGAGCGGTGTTTCACCGGGAACGGGTGACCGCACCGTCTCCTCTCCGCCTCTTTTCAGCCAGTCATCTCTCCGGAAAATCTGGGCTTCCGATGCGATCCGACTTCACCACAGTGATTTTCTCCATTTGTAGTGTCCCCTTCACCCCTCCCACACCCGCCGGAAAAAATTGTGCCCGCCCGGCTGGACGGATGCCCCGCTGCATTCAAGTCGTTGACCTGCCCTTCCAGGAAATTGTTCCGACATGTTTTCATACTAACATGTATGAGACTCCTACGGTATGGTCCTACGGTACAGCATAGTGTCTTAGCGGTTGGGCTACACTGTGTCAGTAGCAGGGGATCGGTGATGCCTGATGGTAGCGAGGCGATCGGTGTATGCCTGACAGCAGTGACGCTGGTGGCTGTGCGCTGTATGTGTCAGCAGCAGTGACTGCTGATGTGGCGACTGCCACCAGTAGTGTCCTGGTGGCTGAGCTATGCTGTCGGTGTCAGCAGCAGTGACTGCTGATGTGGCGACTGCCACCAGTAGTGTCCTGGTGGCTGAGCTATGCTGTCGGTGTCAGCAGCAGTGACTGCTGATGTGGCGACTGCCACCAGTAGTAGCCTAGTGTCAGCAGCAGTGACTACTACCAGACAGACGGCTGCGTGGCCCGGTGGCCGCGCTATGATCGGCTACTGACTGTCCGGAGATTGGTTGTGTCCGACTTGCCCGGTCACGGCCGCCGCCCGATGGAGGGGGGGGTGCGCACGCGCCCGGTGGGGGCCTCTCAGTCGGCGGCGTTGACGCTCTGTCGGCGCCGACAGCAGTGGTGTCTGGTGAGCGGTGGACTGTGCCGGCGGCAGCTCTCGTCCCGCCGCGGTCCTGTGATCTCCAGTTGGCTGTTCGGGAACAGGTGGGTGGAGCCGGCTATTGTCTGCAGTCAGCTGTACAGGTGGGTGGAGCTGGCTGTTGTCTGTACAGGTGGGTGGAGCCGGCTGTTATCTGTTTATCTGTAGTCAGCTGTACAGGTGTCTGGAGCCGGCTGTTATCTGTACAGGTGTCTGGAGCCGGCCGTTATCTGTAGTCAGCTGTACAGGTGTGTGGAGCCGGCTGTTATCTGTAGTCAGCTGTACAGGTGGGTGGGGCCGGCTGTTGTCTGCAGTCAGCTGTACAGGTGGGTGGGGCCGGCTGTTGTCTGTATAGGTGGATGGAGCCGGCTGTTGTCTGTAGTTACCTGTACAGGTGGGTGGAGCCGGCTGTTGTCTGTAGTCAGCTGTACAGGTGGGTGGGGCCGGCTGTTGTCTGTAGTCAGCTGTACAGGTGGGTGGAGCCGGCTGTTATCTGTAGTCAGCTGTACAGGTGGGTGGAGCCGGCTGTTGTCTGTAGTCAGCTGTACAGGTGGGTGGAGCTGGCTGTTGTCTGTACAGGTGGGAGGAGCCGTCTGTTGTCTGTTTCTCTGTAGTCAGCTGTACAGGTGGGTGGAGCCGGCTGTTGTCCGTAGTCAGCTGTACAGGTGGGTGGAGCCGGCCGTTGTCCGTAGTCAGCTGTACAGGTGGGTGGAGCCGGTTGTTGTCTGTACAGGTGGGTGGAGCCGGCTGTTGTCTGTAGTCAGCTGTATAGATGGGTGGGGCCGGCTGTTGTCTGTAGTCAGCTGTACAGGTGTGTGGAGCCGCCTATTATCTGTAGTCAGCTGTACAGGTGGATGAAGCCTTGCAAAGCTCTTAGGTAAAAGTGTGTGCCTTTCTATGCGTCCAACATTGCATTGATTGGTTCTTCCAGCAAATGTATCTACTTTTTACATCAACATTGTGATCATTAAAGCCGGCTGACACACTTTGCAGACGTTGCTTGTCGGTGGTTTCGAAGCATCATCACTCGCGTGGTATCGTTGATGATCAGTCTGATAAAGCATGTGCACTTCCACTCACCTGGAATTTCGAGGGGAGGAAACCAGGAGCAAGGAACTGTCCCGAGGAGGCTATTTTAGCAATCTAGTGATGCTGCAAGCACATTCAGTGTCGCCAGTGACATGTAACTACACACGTTCGCCTTCGACATGAACTCGGGATAGCATATAAATCAAAATGCATAAATATCGAAATCGTCTTAAAGGCTAAAGGGAGCCTTGACTCAAGTGGTGGACCGTAGTCACAGTACCAGATGTAATCATCTCTTCCAGATGGCGCCAGATGTGCAGTGGTTTTGGTGAGGCCCAGATCTGGCGGCATAAGATGTATCGACCCTGGCGCGAGTCTTGTCCACCTGTAGCGGTCTTGCCCCAGACGGTCGTGCCCACGATGAGCAGCAGCAGCAGCAGCAGCAACCTCAGCTACAGCAGCTACCTCAGCAGCGGACAAATTGTAGCGATCGTGATCTTGACATCGATCGTGGGCCAGTTTCGGTCCTCGTGACCAACCGCAGCTGCTGCTTGCTCGCTCCAGTCTTGTCTGAACCACGATCACAACTGCAAACAGTCTCGATCGGATTATGGATCACGGGCACCATTGCCAAAAGCTTGGATCTTATCCGTGTTCACGGCCACGGCACAGAGAACGTGAGAGAACACACTGATCACACATGCATCGAGCCCTATACTTCCGTGGCTCGTGACATCTAGAGGATACCTCTGCCGGGCCGTGGATAGTCGGTCGAGAAGAATTGCTGCTCACTTCTCTCCATTAGCTGAACTTTAAACGACGCCGGCGGCAGCTGGGCTGGTACCCGGCGGCGAGAACCCCGCGGCGAGTAACCCGCGGCGAGTAACCCGCGGCGAGTAACCCGCGGCGAGTAACCCGCGGCGAGTAACCCGCGGCGAGTAACCCGCGGCGAGTAACCCGCGGCGAGTAACCCGCGGCGAGTAACCCGCGGCGAGTAACCCGCGGCGAGTAACCCGCGGCGAGTAACCCGCGGCGAGTAACCCGCGGCGAGTAACCCGCGGCGAGAACCGCGGCGAGTAACCCGCGGCGAGTAACCCGCGGCGAGTAACCCGCGGCGAGTAACCCGCGGCGAGTAACCCGCGGCGGAGCGAGCTAATGTGCCTGCTCAGAGCAATGTGACACTGATCTCGTGAGGGACTCCCCGGTGGCTCTCTAAGCCTCGCTGGCCGGCGGCCTAGCATTGCAACCCACCGCTGAAGCAACGAGCAGCCGGCGGCCGGGCGTTAGAACTAGACGCTGGCTCGGCGAATTGACGTACATTTGCTTGTCTACATCTGCCACATGTACCTTTGTCCATATGTACATTTGTCCATATGTACATTTGTCCATATGTACATTTGTCCATGTGTACATTTGTCCATGTGTACATTTGTGCATATGTACAGTTGTCCATATGTACATTTGTCCATATGTACATTTGTCCATATGTACATTTGTCCATATGTACATTTGTCCATATGTACATTTGTCCATATGTACATTTGTCCATATGTACATTTGCCCATATGTACATTTGTCATATAATCCAGATTAGTGCATCGTATCAGGTACTTCCACGCGGCGTACAGGAAGGATGCGGGGAATCAGAACACATATAGCTATGATTCTGATGTCAAATATGATACTAAAGCTTCCACCGGAAGCGACCGTTCCATTAACGCCATCATATGAATGCTCAGCATGAACGTTGAAATTTTCTAGGAGCAAGAATGACTCGAGCCGCGGGATTCAGAGAGATTCAGAATTCAAGATTAAAGAATTCAGCGATATCACACAGATGGCAGCGATAGCACCTGATCACAATGGCACCAGATCACCATGGTACCATGTCACCATGGCACCAGGTCACCATGGCACCATGTCACCATGGTATCTGATCACCATGCTATCATGTCACCATGGCACCAGATCACCATGGTACCATGTCACCATGTCACCATGGTACCTGATCACCATGGCACCAGATCACCATGGCACCAGATCACCATGGTACCTGATCACCATAGTACCTGATCACCATGGCACCATGTCACCATGGTACCTGATTACCATGGTACCATATCACCATGGCACCATGTCACCATGGTACCTGATTACCATGGTACCAGATCACCATGGCACCAGGTCACCATGGTACCAGATCACCATGGTACCAGATCACCATGGGACCAGATCACCATGGCACCAGATCACCATGGTACCTGATTACCATGGCACTAGGTCACCATGGAAACTGATTACCATGGTACCAGATTACCATGGCACCTGATCACCTGATCATCATGGTACTAGATCACCATGGCACCAGATCACCATGGCACCAGATCACCATGGCACCAGATCACCATGGCACCAGATCACCATGGCACCAGATCACCATGGCACCAGATCACCATGGCACCTGATCACCTGATCATCATGGCACCAGATCACCATGGCACCAGATCACCATGGCACCAGATCACCATGGCACCAGATCACCATGGACCAGATCACCAATAGATCACCATGTGACCAGATCACCATGGCACCAGATCACCATGGTACCTGATTACCATGGCACTAGGTCACTATGGAAACTGATTACCATGGTACCAGATTACCATGGCACCTGATCACCTGATCATCATGGTACTAGATCACCATGGCACCAGATCACCATGGCACCAGATCACCATGGCACCAGATCACCATGGCACCAGATCACCATGGCACCTGATCACCTGATCATCATGGCACCAGATCACCATGGCACCAGATCACCATAGCACCAGATCACCATGGCACCTGATCACCTGATCATCATGGCACCAGATCACCATGGCACCATATCCTCATGGCACCATGTCACCACGGCACCAGATCACCATAGCACCAGATCACCACGGCACCTGATTACCACGGCACCTGATTGCCACGGCACCGGATCACCATGGCACCAGATCACCATGGCACCAGATCACCATGGCACCAGATCACCATGGCACCAGATCACCATGGCACCAGATCACCATGGCACCAGATCACCATGACACCAGATCACCATGGCACCAGATCATCATGGCACCTGCTTACGATGGCACCAGATCACCATAGCACCATATCACCATGGCACCTGATCACCTGATCATCATGGCACCAGATCACCATGGCACCAGATCCTCATGACATCAGATCACCACGGCACCTGATTACCACGGCACCAGATCACCACGGCACAAGATCACCATGGCATCAGATCACCACGGCACCAGATCACCATGGCACAAGATCACCATGGCCCCTGATTACCATGACACCAGATCATTATGGTTCCAGATCACCAGGATAGAATTGTGACATTGCTGGTTGAGCATCGATGGCTCGAATTCAGATAGTGCTGCCACATCAATGCTATGTTTTGTATTGCACAAGGCATTTGATGACGTCCAAAGCACGTAGTACGGTGCACTTTATCATCAAATTGTTGTTGATGCAGGTCACTGAAGAGGCTGCTGGGGGAGGGGTGGGTGAAGCTGCAGGGGGGGGGCGATTATAGTCGCTGGGTGAGGCTTCAAGGGCGCGCGCGATACATGGCCGCTTGGAGAGGTTGCAGGGGGCGGTATATGGTCGCTGGTTGAGGCTACAGGTGGTGGTGGTGGTGGTGGGGGGGGGTGCATGGTCCCTGGGTGAGACTGCAGCGGAGCACGGCACATGGCTGTAGATGTAGCTGTTGTTTCTTAGCCACTCAGCCAGGATGGTATTGCATCACTTGACTGCAATGTCTGCATCGTGCACCACGCGTCAACATACCGGTATGTATCGGTGTGTGCCGGTGCCACGCATTGTGCATGGCGCTGAATGTGACACACCCCAGCTCAAGGTCCGCTACGTGTTGCTAAAATCGGCGTCCGAGAGTGTTCTATTCTTCAGTGAGGGTTAGCCATCGATCGCACTTGAACCAGGGGAGGGACTTCACATCCCTCATTAGTGGTGAAACTTGGAGTTTATGGGGGGCGGGGGCACGCGGCACTTCTTGATTCGACTGTTTCCATTCAACGCTATAAGATCAATGTAAAAATTTTAGCTTGGGGAGGGGCACCAGGCAGCGCGTAGCCCCGACCCCCACCCCGGCCCTTCCTCACGTTCGGGAGCAGATGACCTCACCGACAGCTGTATTACGTCATCAGTGATACGATATGATTCGGTATGACTTGACGTTAACCTGTCGATGATCAAATGACTATCTGACCATGACTACTTGACGCTGTATCGGCTACGACGCCTTCACCCTGACCGATGCCCTATATGTCAACCTGTCAAGAGTTAACGCGTGCACCCTGGCCGATGCCCTGATACCCCTGATGCCCTGACTTGACGCCTTCACCCTGACCGATACCCCTGATACCTTGACCTGACGCCTTCACCCTGACCGATACCCCTGATACCTTGACCTGACGCCTTCACCCTGACCGATACCCCTGATACCCTGACCTGACGCCTTCACCCTGACCGATACCCCTGATACCTGACCTGACGCCTTCACCCTGACCGATACCCCTGATACCCTGACCTGACGCCTTCACCCTGACTGATACCCCTGATACCCTGAGTGGACGCCTTCTCCTCCAGCAGACTGACAGCGACCAGCGGCCAGCGGTACGGGCCACTGTTTAAGCCAGCACCAGCTACAGACTCTGATCGTTCGCCCCGCCGGGTGTATACGACACAAGCGCTCCACAAGTGGGCGGCCGCATCTTGTCCGAGTCGACACACTGCGCGTTTGCTGGGCCGTGACGGCGGCTGACAAGTTCCACCGGTGGTTGGCGAGGCTGCTGGACGCGCCGCCGCGGCCGGCACAAGTTTGCGACACGGACGCTGGGAGGGGGGCGTGGCGTCATCGCAGCCCAGGAAGCTGTCCGACGAACTTGGGTCGGTGCCGGACCTCCGTCCATCCGAATTCTGGACTTCCGGGTCCTGGATACGGGTCCTGGATCCGTGTCCTGGATCCGCGTCATGGATCCGTGTCATGTGTACATGTCCTGGATCCTGGTCATAGATCCGTGTCCTGGATCAGGTTCATGGATCCGGGTGATGGGTCCGGGTCCTGTATCCTGATACTGGATCCGGGTATTGGATCTGGGTCCTGGATTCGGTTACTTGGCCCGGGTCCAGGGTTCGGGTCCTGGGTCCGATCCTGGATCCTGGTCACACATCCTGGTCTTGGATCCAATCCCTAGATCCGGGTCCTAGATCCGGGTCATCGGTCCGGGTCCTGGATCCGGGTCCTGGATCCTGGACCGGCGTCGATCCTGGTCGCTGATTTGATCCTGATATTGGTGGTGAAGGTGGAGTCGTCGATGAAGCGTCGTGGGCGGCAGACGTCGCGGACGTCAGCAGGACAGTCAGCTGGCTCTGTACCAGAGGCTTCCTCATCATCATGGACATATCATCCGTGGCTGAACTGTGACATAGTTCAGCCGGTTAGCGGTTCGTTGCTGGACGGGTGGGTCCGCGGTAGCTCAGTTGGTAGAGCGTCGGACTCTTGATCGCAAGATTGTGGGTCCGAATCTCACAACCGACGGCATTATCGGGTCCACCCGCGACCAATCGTCGTCAGAGATTGGCGACGCTATGTAACCTAGCGGTTGAATGCGTTGTAAAAGAACTCGCGGTTTGCTGGACGGGGAAGGTTCGCGTTTGTTCGCTTGTCGACTTCAGGTAGCCGTGGCATTCTTCGTCGAATGCCAAGCCAGACGTGGCCTAATTATGACGATGTGTACTTCTACAAACGCATCATGTTTGTGACCCATGAGTCTATATAATGAGAAACGGAGGTATTGTAAACTTATAGAAATCCGTTGAGCATGCCCTGCCGGTGTAGGTTGGCACCGCGTAATTACCAGCAGTAGCCGCTGTCATCAGGGGCAGCGGCAGCTCAGTCGGTAGAGTGTCGGACTCTTGATCGCAAGATTGTGGGTTCGAATCGCACTACCGGCGACATTACCGAGTCCACCCGCGACCAATCGGCGTGAGAGACTGGCGACACTATATGACCTAGCGGTTGGATGCGTCATAAAAGAACCAAAAGCCTCTGTCATCAGAGACGGATGGTTACCGGAGCTTGTGTCGCCGCCTCTGTCGCCAGAGACGGCTGGTCATCAAAGCTCGGGTCACCGCCTCTGTAATCAAACACAGGTAGTCATCAAAATTTGGGTCACCGCACTGTTTCGAATGGTTGGTCGAGACAAAAATTGAAATTCAAATTTTATGCAAAGCTGAAACAAAATGCCCAGACTCAGGACGAGAAAGTTTGTTTTGCTGTTGTGGGTGTGATGTGAATCAACGCGGCTGTAGCTAAATTACTTATCATAAACACTGGGTGACTGGTGACTTTGTGGCATACAATGTCACCTACGACAACCTACGACAGCCTATGACTGCAGACACATCTGCAGTCGTAGGTTGCAGGAATTAAATGTGCTCATGATTATAAATGTTGGCACCGTTGTGTTTAAATGACCGGTGAACATTTCTGCGCAAGAAATTGCCTCGCTGAAGACACCGAGACATGATTCCATTGTAAAGATTTGCTAAAGTAAGGTAAGCATCGCTGCTGCGATGCTTACCTTTTGGCCTCGGACATTGGATCCGTGTCGAGCATCTTTTCTTGGATCAGTGTCGGGAATCTGTCCTTGGATCCGTATCGAGCATCCGTCTTTGGATCCGTGGCGAGTATACGTCCTTGGATCTACGCTCCGGTATCTGTCTTCTGAGCTTCTATGGACGTACATCACCAGTGATGCTGTGGAAGGCCTGTCGTGGTCGTTGGACGTGGTCGTTGGACGTGGTCGTTGGACGTGGGCGATAACGGCATTATCGCGCCAACCTGGATCACATCCGATCACGTTCTTGGTTTGCACGCCCCAAAATCCAGGCGGTTGTGGCTTCCAGCAGTCGTGCATGACTGTGCACAGGTCAAATGTCCCGATATCGTCGTAGAAATGATGAATGAATGAACTTTTGCATAATAAGCATCATTTGAAGTTTTGCTAGATCTTGGACTTTAAAAATTTTGTATTTCTTAAAGATAGGGTTTGCACTCTGGGGAGGAAATACACCCTCAATAATACGCATCATTATTTTCTGAAGTAACAATAATTTGTGTGTCTGATTAGCATAGTTTGCACCCCAGAGAAAACAGCAATAACTTATATATGGAAAAATGAATGCATTATACAATTTTAGGTGATTTTCCATAGGAGATATTTAATTTTTCATATCATTTCTATGCTGTGACTTATCATGTTTGAGACACTGCTGATATGGGATGCAAATTTCAAATTTTCATCTACGTATGCACCAAGGTACTTTACCAAATTCTGATGTAAAATAGAAATTCCATTAAATTCAATCTGGATATCAATATCTGTTTAGCGATTGTTATATATCTGGTATACAGTTTTGGGTTCATTTAATGACAAAATATTTGAATGTAGCCATTGCGAAATTTTTGGCAAGGAATTTGTGATTTTGTGATGAAGCTCTGTATAGTCAGTGCTTTTGAAAAAAAAATGGCATTGTCATCAGCATATAGAAATGTCTCACATTCTACATGTAAATTTACAATATCATTGACGTTTAGCCTCCACTTTGACTTCAACCTTCTACCCTTGACAAATGGACGTGATATGATCATATTTTGTTTGTATCCACACAGAAATCAGCTGTTTGACCAGTACTGGGTAGCCGTGACATCGTCATGGCACGACCATCTCACACGACTAAGTACCTGTCGCTTATTGATTGATGCCGATCAGTGTGTCACCCCCCCCCCCCCGCCCCCCCCCCTCCTCAGCTTCAGTCCATCAAGCTTTAACAGCTGAAGTCGCTACTTAGCACTTTGCATGACCTAAATCGGGCGGCGAGTGACGCATGCAGTGATGACAACTCGCGGTGCAGTCGGCCGCCGCAGCTCCGCACACATCGCCACCGGAATTGGCACCTCGTCCGATCGGCATGCGCCGTGACGGCGCCGCACCGAGATCCAGCGACGCGCACGGCCCGCGACAGCGGCCGCGATCCATTTCCGCGTATCCAGCGGGGTGGTGCAGCTCGACCGGCGCAGTTGGCGTCGCGAGGTCACGGTTCGCTGACACCGGCCGGCGCTCGGACTCCCCGGAGACGGAGGATGTCGGCCGCCGGGAAAGTGGCCCCCGAGTCGTTCCCGGCCGACGGCGCTGTAGAAATGGATTCAGAAGGCTAATCTAACGGCGTCGTTGCACGTCGTGCGCATGTGAGGACGTGCTCCGGGCATAAGACGAGTGCTCAGCTTGTTTATGTTCTCCAGATTAAAAACGGTACGCCTTGCACCTGGCAGACTGTGGGTGACACTGTGGCTGTGTTTGGCCCTGACCCGGTGCTACATGACCAAGAGCCCCTTCTTCCCCTACCCGGTGTACTGCTGCATGACCAAGAGCCCCTTCTTCCCGGCATTCTGCTACACGATCACGGGCCCCTTCTTCCCCTGCCCGGTGTTCTGCTGCAAGATCGCCGGCCCCTTCTTCCCCTGCCCGGTGTTCTGCTGCAAGATCGCCGGCCCCTTCTTCCCCTACCCGGTGTTCTGCTGCAAGATCGCCGGCCCCTTCCCCTACCCGGTGTTCTGCCCTCCCTCCCGGTGTTCTCTGCAAGATCGCCGGCCCCTTCTTCCCCTCCCGGTGTTCTGGCACCCCTTTTCCTCCCTTTCTGCTGCAAGATCGCCGGCCCCTTCTTCCCCTGCCCGGTGTTCTGCTGCAAGATCGCGGCCCCTTCTTCCCCTGCCCGGTGTTCTGCTGCAAGATCGCCGGCCCCTTCTTCCCCTACCCGGTGTTCTGCTGCAAGATCGCCGGCCCCTTCTTCCCCTACCCGGTGTTCTGCTGCGAGATCGCCGGCCCCTTCTTCCCCTGCCCGGTGTTCTGCTGCAAGATCGCCGGCCCCTTCTTCCCCTACCCGGTGTTCTGCTGCAAGATCGCCGGCCCCTTCTTCCCCTACCCGGTGTTCTGCTGCAAGATCGCCGGCCCCTTCTTCCCCTACCCGGTGTTCTGCTGCAAGATCGCCGGCCCCTTCTTCCCCTACCCGGTGTTCTGCTGCAAGATCGCCGGCCCCTTCTTCCCCCACCCGGTGTTCTGCGCAAGATCGCCGGCCCCTTCCCCTACCCGGTGTTCTGCTGCAAGATCGCCGGCCCCTTCTTCCCCTACCCGGTGTTCTGCTGCAAGATCGCCGGCCCCTTCTTCCCCTGCCCGGTGTTCTGCTGCAAGATCGCCGGCCCCTTCTTCCCCTACCCGGTGTTCTGCTGCAAGATCGCCGGCCCCTTCTTCCCCTGCCCGGTGTTCTGCTGCGAGATCGCCGGCCCCTTCTTCCCCTACCCGGTGCTCTGATGGATGATCGCGGGCCCCTTCTTTCCCTACCCGGCATTCCGTTATACGACGACGGGAGCCGTCGGCCCCTAGTTAGTGCTGATAGCCTCATGTAATGCTACGCTCACTTGCACAAGAATCAGCCTACTTCTGCGGTTGCCATACAACAGGCGCAATACACAATACGCACAATGAACACTAAGCAATGCACACTCTCCATGTACAATCGCCGGGGTTGGGCGACATCATGCTAGAACGGTGCATCAACGAGTGGGAGCAATACAGCGATGTAGCAGGACTGACGGCAGAAGAGCAGTGTAACAGGATTGGGGGATAGCACAACAGCGTAAAATGACTCTGAGCAGAACGACGATGAAGCAGGGTTGACGGCAGAATAGCAGTTTAACAGCATTGGGGGTCAGAACAACAGCGCAAAGTGACTCTGAGCAGAACAGCAATGCAACAGGAATATAGGCAGAGCAGCAATGTAACGCGACCGAGGGAAAGCAACTGCGTAATGAGACCGTGAGCGGAATCATTGTATAGCAGGGGTCGATGGTAGGCCCCAGGATGTTCCCTGCGCCACGGAGCATGTGTAATTTACCCAAGACCTGATGAGGTCCCTGTTGGAACAGTTCTATCTCTTCTTAACTGACCGGACTCCTCACGGGCCCTAGACAATTAATTGAAGGCGATTTCGTCGGACGGCCATGTGCGCTTTCTAAATGTAATTTTAGATTAAAATGCCACTGCATGTTCAAGATTATAGCATCTGGATGACTGCCGCCAGAAACGTTTCTGCCAAGCCCTAGAATTTGTCGTCAGTGTGTGTTTTGTGAAATCTCTGAGTACACACCCAAGATGGGTTCTGCAAATTTCCTGCGCTGCTGAAGCCAATAATCTCGGTGTTTACTAAACGCTGCTAATTGTGCTGGGTATCATTTTGACAACTACAGATCCTCTTTGTTGCAATATATTAAGATCTTGAAGATCCTAATTAAGGCTATTAAGAAGAAAGACATATATTGAGACACACATATATATATATATATATATATATATATATATATATATATACCACATACACCTAAGCACAATTGTCTAGCATGAAATACTTATGAATTAAGAGCACGTGCTTACTTTGTAGCTATTCCTCCCTCCGGGAACTAACTTCTTGTACATTGTCATCCAAATCAAAGCATGTATTGCTTCATTCAGTGCATTTTTTGTTTGTTTGTTAAGGGAGCGAACCGCCGTTCCTTCCCCTGGCTGAGCCTCTGTCTTTGTCTTGTGAATGCAGGGAATGGCATAGAAAAGTTTTCGGGTCCAACAATCCTTTTATTAAAGTTCCACACCTGCCAGGATTACTTCACAATATGAATCGGTGCGTCAGTATATACTGGCTACACATTAGCACGTGATTGCAGACCTTACATGTGAAAACGCCAAGCTGACGCACCAATCCTGTTTGCATCCAAGCAAAGAACAGTGATCAAAACTAAAATCGGTACAGTGCGAACAGTCATGCTTGTGCCAAACACGCCACAGTGGTGCTTGCAAACGTATGCGAGTTGGAGCGACCCAGCAATACATTACCAAAAGCTCCGAGAGAGACGTCCCAGAAATTACTGCAGAAAAAACAAGGCTCCGTTGAACGGTTCGGAAGCTATAAAAAAACTGGTTTGCCGCCTGGTTAGCTCAGCAGATGGAGCGTTGGCCTGCAGAGGTCTTCCCGTACTGACATAGCTGGTTAAGTCTCCTCACGCACACGCTGTTGACGCCTCCGGCTGTGGTAGCCAGTTGGCAGCTGGCCAGGTCAGGTCGGGGGTGCAGGGACCAGACGGCAGTGGCTGTGGTGGCCAGTTGGCAGCTGGCCAGGTCAGGTCGGGGGTGCAGGGACCAGACGGCAGTGGCTGTGGTGGCCAGTTGGCAGCTGGCCAGGTCAGGTCGGGGTGCAGGGACCAGACGGCAGTGGCTGTGGTGGCCAGTTGGCAGCTGGCCAGGTAGGTCGGGGTGCAGGGACCAGACGGCAGTGGCTGTGGTGGTGACAGCTGGCCAGGTAAGGTCGCGGGACCAGACGGCAGTGGCTGTGGTGGCCAGTTGGCAGCTGGCCAGGTCAGGTCGGTGGTGCAGGGACCAGACGGTAGTGGCTGTGGTGGCCAGTTGGCAGCTGACCAGGTCAGGTCGGAGTGCAGGGACCAGACGGCAGTGGCTGTGGTGGCCAGTTGGCAGCTGGCCAGGTCAGGTCGGGGGTGCAGGGACCAGACCGCAGTGGCTGTGGTGGCCAGTTGGCAGCTGGCCAGGTCAGGTCGGGGTGCAGGGACCAGACGGCAGTGGCTGTGGTGGCCAGTTGGCAGCTGGCCAGGTCAGGTCGGGGGTGCAGGGACCAGACGGCAGTGGCTGTGGTGGCCAGTTGGCAGCTGGCCAGGTCAGGTCGGGGGTGCAGGGACCAGACGGCAGTGGCTGTGGTGGCCAGTTGGCAGCTGGCCAGGTCAGGTCGGGGGTGCAGGGACCAGACGGCAGTGGCTGTGGTGGCCAGTTGGCAGCTGACCAGGTCAGGTCGGGGGTGCAGGGACCAGACGGCAGTGGCTGTGGTGGCCAGTTGGCAGCTGGCCAGGTCAGGTCGGGGGTGCAGGGACCAGACGGCAGTGGCTGTGGTGGCCAGTTGGCAGCTGGCCAGGTCAGGTCGGGGGTGCAGGGACCAGACGGCAGTGGCTGTGGTGGCCAGTTGGCAGCTGGCCAGGTCAGGTCGGGGGTGCAGGGACCAGACGGCAGTGGCTGTGGTGGCCAGTTGGCAGCTGGCCAGGTCAGGTCGGGGGTGCAGGGACCAGACGGCAGTGGCTGTGGTGGCCAGTTGGCAGCTGGCCAGGTCAGGTCGGGGGTACAGGCACCAGACGGCAGTGGCTGTGGTGGCCAGTTGGCAGCTGGCCAGGTCAGGTCGGGGGTGCAGGACCAGACGGCAGTGGCTGTGGTGGCCAGTTGGCAGCTGGCCAGGTCAGGTCGGGGGTGCAGGGACCAGACGGCAGTGGCTGTGGTGGCCAGTTGGCAGCTGGCCAGGTCAGGTCGGGGGTGCAGGGACCAGACGGCAGTGGCTGTGGTGGCCAGTTGGCAGCTGGCCAGGTCAGGTCGGGGGTGCAGGGACCAGACCGCAGTGGCTGTGGTGGCCAGTTGGCAGCTGGCCAGGTCAGGTCGGGGGTGCAGGGACCAGACGGCAGTGGCTGTGGTGGCCAGTTGGCAGCTGGCCAGGTCAGGTCGGGGGTGCAGGGACCAGACGGCGGTGGCTGTGGTGGGCAGCTGGCCAGGTAAGGCCGGGGGTGCAGGGACCAGACGGCAGTGGCTGTGGTGGCCAGTTGGCAGCTGGCCAGGTCAGGTCGGGGGTGCAGGGACCAGACGACAGTGCTCGCTATATGGACACGTTAAACTCGCTGCCAAAATTGTGTCGTAGAGCTGGAATATCCCGATCGCGAGGTGGGCTCGTGGTCCATGCAACAAGCTTGCACTTAGCACTGACTCTGATTCTGTAAAGCCTCCCCATCAACAGTTGGAACTAAACTAACTGAAAGAACCCTAGGTGGTTTGTGTCACCCCACACCCCACTAGGGAGGGTTAGCCATTGGCGTGTAAGCCATGCCAAATGTATTATAAACAGATGTTTAGTCAGCGTGGTTCAAGAACGAATAAAGTGCATTACAATGCAGTTTTCTATTACGAACATGTGGAAATGAGAGAAAATCAAAGCTACTCCTAAAAACTGAGTGGACACATCACAAAGCTGGAAGGGACAAATTAGGCCTTTTCCACAACTGGAGAGAGGATCATGTTCCCGCTAGAACTGGACAACGTTACACCCATGCACATACGGACAACTCCAATTATTTTGACCTCGCCGCTTTTTGCATGCAAGACATGCTTAAGCGACGCCCTGTATTAACATTGGCACACCTCATCCGTCTTGTGATGACGTCACCATCTCGAGCACAAGCGCTTCCGACGTGTGATAAAAAAAAGTGTTCGACTAGACTAATGACGCTATCAGGCCATTGGTCAAGTCACCACCGGAACCATAAGTGGTTCAATCTTAGAAAGATGGAACATGCTTTCCAGCTCGCGGTGCCTCGCGTCTGGGCCTAGCTTAACTAAAAGCTTCCGAACGAAACTAATGGTGTTCTCCCGAACTACTATACTGGCGTTTCCTAACCGAAAACGTTCCAATTTATCAAACTGAGGGCCCCAAACGCAACATCTGAGCTGGATTCCCGGGACTGTTGGCAAATTTCCCAAGGTGAGTTGACGCTGTTACTGCGTGCTGTGCCAAAAGGAGACATCGTATCATGCAGCACTCCGCAAATTGGCGACCTTTCCAAATAGCCATCTGGCAGCTCGGCGGGATGGCTCAACGACGTCGACCCAGCTCAAAACCCGTGTCAATAACATATGACTTGCTTTTCTCCCTGGCCAAATGTACTACAAAGAGCATATAGCAATAATTACATCGCCATAAGGTTAGTTTTCCAATTTGAACTATTCATGCATGAGAATCTAACTCAGCATCAATGCCATTGCAAATGAAACCGAATGCGATGCCTATTGATGCCTTCCATTTTGCTCCAGAAGCCGTGCGCAGGTAAGCAACCATGTGCACGATGTGGGCTGAAATCAAGCCATACTTGCAGACTAATTCTACCTGAACTTGCCCTGCGAATGATTTACGTTAGGGAGCCTGGTGTGTATCGGGCTCCCAACGCCTCACCGGTAATATCAGACGGGGAACCCTACCGACCTCACCCGCAATATCAGACGGGGAACCCTACCGACTTCAACCGCAATATCAGACGGGAACCCTACCGACTTCACCCGCAATATCAGACGGGGAACCCTACCGACTTCACCGGCAATATCAGACGGGAACCCTACCGACTTCACCCGCAATATCAGACGGGAACCCTACCGACTTCACCGGCAATATCAGACGGGAACCCTACCAACTCACACCGGCAATGTCAGACGGGGAACCCTACCGACTTCACCCGCAATTTCAGACGGGAACCCTACCGACCACACCGGCAATATCAGACGGGAACCCTACCGACTTCACCCGCAATATCAGACGGGAACCCTACCGACTTCACCCGCAATATCAGACGGTGAACCCTACCGACCTCACCGGCAATATCAGACGGGGAACCCTACCGACCTCACCGGCAATATCAGACGAGGAACCCTACCGACTTCACCCGCAATATCAGATGGGAACCCTACCGACCTCACCGGCAATATCAGACGGGGAACCCTACCGACCTCACCGGAAATATCAGACGGGGAACCCTACCAACCTCACCGGCAATATCAGACGGGGAACCCTACAGACCTCATCCGCAACATCGGACGGGAAACCCTACCGACCTACTGCTGGTATAAAATGTGGAAGTCGTGTCTGAATGCGAGTCCATCAATCCAATAAAATATCTCTCATCTTGAACAGCATTTGCTCGGCAATGCTTCTTTGCGCATAGATGCACCCGGTGTGTTTGGTGTCCCAGGTATAAGACTGGTCGTTGGGACGTGGCGAACAACCAACATGGGGGATCCCTGGAGACAATTTGGCAAACTAGCGTGGTACAATGCGGTCAAAATCACTAAGGATGTGCGAAACTTGTTGTAAAGCTGTACGAAAGCTGAGCAACAACATCCACACGATATGGTTCCAGTTGTGACAACATGCCCCTACAACTCAGCTCGAAGCGTGTGTGTAAAGCTCGGGTGAAGTCCAGTCTCCTGAAAAATTATCGTCGTTTTTCATCGGATTCTAACTTGCAGTCTTCGTTGGTTTTTCCTCGCTTCCATTCCGCCAGTGCAGTGGCGAAAAGTTTCAACATCTACACTAACCAATGCCAAGGGACACCGTTCATTTTCTTAGTGTGGGTACTCAAGAGCTCATAAGTGTAGCGTGCTTCATATTTATTCCGCGAAATATTATTGTGCCTGTCCAACATGCGCAAACCTATACGCCTTCTCAGTGCCCTATAAGGGGGGCGGGGGAGGTGTCGTAGCTGCAGAAAGCCTGCAGAAAGTGCCACGGTTTGCAAGGTCGACCGACCTTGACAGCTTGGATGTCCGGCTGCCCCCTGTCTATCTGTCTGGAGATGTCCGGCTGCCCGCTCTGTCTGGAGATGTCCGGCTGCCCGCCTGTCTGTCTGGAGATGTCCGGCTGCCTGCTCCGTCTGTCTGGAGATGTCCGGCTGCCCGCTTCTGTCTTGTCTGGGGATGTCCGGCTGCCCCTCGTCTGTCTCTGCGGTGTCCGGCTGCCCCCGCTCTGTCGGAGATGTCCGGCTGCACGCTCTGTCTGTCTCTGTCTGGGGATGTCCGGCTGCCCGCTCTGTCTGTCTCTGTCTGGAGATGTCCGGCTGCCCGCTCTGTCTGTCTCTGTCTGGAGATGTCCGGCTGCCTGCTCCGTCTGTCTGGAGATGTCCGGCTGCCCTCTCTGTCTGTCTCTGTCTGGAGATGTCCGGCTGCCCTCTCTGTCTGTCTGTCTGGAGATGTCCGGCTGCCCGCTCCGTCTGTCTGGAGATGTCCGGCTGCCCCTCTGTCTGTCTGTCTGGGCTGCCCGCTCTGTCTGTCTGTCTGGAGATGTCCGGCTGCCCGCTCTGTCTGTCTCTGTCTGCTTGTTGAGATGTCCGGCTGCCCCTCTGTCTGTCTCTGTCTGGAGATGTCCGGCTGCCCGCTCTGTCTGTCTGGAGATGTCCGGCTGCCCGCTCCGTCTGTCTGGAGATGTCCGGCTGCCCGCTCTGTCTGTCTGGAGATGTCCGGCTGCCCGCTCTGTCTGTCTGGAGATGTCCGGCTGCCCGCTCTGTCTGTCTCTGTCTGGAGATGTCCGGCTGCCCGCTCCGTCTGTCTGGAGATGTCCGGCTGCCCGCTCCGTCTGTCTGGAGATGTTCGGCTGCCCGCTCCGTCTGTCTGGAGATGTCCGGCTGCCCTCTCTGTCTGTCTCTGTCTGGAGATGTCCGGCTGCCCTCTCTGTCTGTCTCTGTCTGGAGATGTCCGGCTGCCCTCTCTGTCTGTCTCTGTCTGGAGATGTCCGGCTGCCCTCTCTGTCTGTCTCTGTCTGGAATTCTGGAGATGTCCGGCTGCCCTCTCTGTCTGTCTCTGTCTGGAGATGTCCGGCTGCCCTCTCTGTCTGTCTCTGTCTGGAGATGTCCGGCTGCCCGCTCTGCCGTGAGGTCCGCTGCCCTGACGCACCCTCTGGCGGGGTCTCTGTTGGAGTCGTCAGTTCGGACTCCCGGGACTGTTCTCGGTGGGCGTTTTGGTGGGCTTCTCCGGGACCGTTCTCGGTGGGCATTTTGGTGTTCTCGGTGGGCATTTTGGTGGGTTCTCCGGGACTGCCCTCCGTGGGCTTCTCTGTGGGCGTCTCCGGGACTGTTGTCGGTGAGCGTCTCCAGGACTACGCTCGGTAGGCACGCACCACTAGCAGGTCGGTTCGATGGGCACAGAGTCCGTGACAGCATGCCCAAAAGGCAACCGTCCAGGACTCTCGGCTGGCTAAGGTGCACAATCCATCAATTGAAAGGAAAATAGGCTCGGGTTAGGGTCCCCTTGCCAATCAACGGATATTAGCGAACAACGTTCGATATTTGAGGCAGAACGTACGCGGAAATGTCATGGGTTGGGGTTCGTCTAGAGCATCGGCAATTCGTTAATGGAAGCATCAGTCCGATGTCGGGACTACTCAAAGCAAGCCGCGCCACACTGCAGACGCGTGGAGAGGGTGCACCCTGCGGCACTGGCGTGCTCAGACGTGGTACGCCGTATACTCGAACACGCTACACCGGCATACTCAGACACGGTACACGGCATACTCAGGCACGGTACACGGTATACTCAGATACGGTATATCGGCATACTCAGACACGGTACATTGGCATACTCAGACGCGATACACCGGTACAGACACGTATATACTCAGACACGATACACGGCATACTCAACAGATACGGTATATCGGCATACTCAGACACGGTACATTGGCATACTCAGACACGATACACCAGTATACTCAGACACGGTACACGGTATACTCAGATACGGTATATCGGCATACTCAGACACGGTACATTGGCATACTCAGACACGGTACACCGGTATACTCAGATACGGTATATCGGCATACTCAGACACGGTACACGGTATACTCAGATACGGTATATCGGCATACTCAGACATGGTGCACGGCATAATCGGATGCTGCCAAACACGTATCTGGATGTGCAGGAGTGTTTGAAAGGGCAGGTGTGTCTGAGAGTACAGGTGTGCCTGGAATTGCAAGAGTGTCTGGGATTGCGGGAGTGTCTGGGATTGCAGGAGTGTCAGGGATTGCAGGAGTGTCTGGGATTGCAGGAGTGCCAAGGATTGTACAAGTGTCTGGGATTGCAGGAGTGTCTGGGATTGCAGAAGGAGGTGTCTGAGATTGCAGGAGTGTCTGGGATTGCAGGAGTGTCTGGGATTGCAGGAGTGTCTGGGATTGCAGGAGTGTCTGGGATTGCAGGAGTGTCAGGGATTGCACAAGTGTCTGGGATTGAAGGAGTGTCTGGGATTGCAGGAGTGTCTGGGATTGCAGGAGTGTCAGGGATTGCAGGAGTGTCTGGGATTGCAGGAGTGTCTGGGATTACAGGAGAGTCTGGAGAGGATGCCCAGGAGTGCAGTTGTGTCTAAGAATGCAGGAGTGTCTGAGATTGCAGGAGTGTCTGGGAGTGCAGGAGTGTCTGGGAGTGCAGGAGTGTCTGGGAGAATTGCAGGGATGTCTCGGGAGTGCAGGAGTGTCCGGGAGTGCAGGAGTGTCTGAGAATGAGTTGCAGGAGTGTCCGGGAGTGCAGGAGTGTCTGAGAATGAGTTGCAGGAGTTTCTGGGAGTGCAGGAGTGTCTGAGCGTGCAGGAGTGACTGGTGGCCTACAACACGCTCTGCTGTAGCTCTGTTGTGACGGCATGTAGGTGTTGGGGGTGCAGCGAACGTGGTGTTGTCTTTAATTGCACATATGCAGTATGTGCTTATTTACACACACACACACACACACACACACACACACACACACACACACACACACACACACACACACACACACACACACACACACACACACATGTATATGTACATATACATATATGCATATGATTACATACATGCATATATATAAAATATAATAATATATATATAATATATATATATATATATATATATATATATATATATATAGCATTTATTATTTATTTGCTTCCTGATGCATATATTCCTTATTTATGGCATACGCATATCTATGCATGAATTGCCTGCATTCCATTCACTGTGCATAATACATCGAACATTCTGTTCATAGAATTGGCGTGAAAGCATTTTCAGGATTAAGTCGATATGTTGGTGCTGACAAGGAAATATATACACGAGGAAATTTCCCGTTTCAGAGAAGAACTCCGTGTCATCGACACGATATATTGACATCTCAATGGAAATACATAAAAATAGCACGGTTCATCGTATAATCACAGTTACCACATGTATTGCACCCATCACATCACCTTGCCAGACACCCCTGCCACCGAAATCTGCTACGAAGTCTCCTCCAGTTTGGTGAGCCTCAATGCTCCTAACTGTTTGCTCAGCCCTCCCTCGTGCGAAATCGACTCGAATGTAGCTAGCATGCATTGGGCTGGCCACGTATGGGTGTTTCTCATGCAGCGACATCTCTTCACGCGATGGAGGAAGTCTTCAGTGCAACCGAAATCAAAATAACAAAGCAAGAAAGTCTTGTATTCGTAGTCATGTCATGCTTAGCATGAACATCAAGCTAATGGAGATTAGATCTTCATGTAGCCATTAAAAATACGCCCCGTAAGCCCGAACATTGCCTTTTTGAACGTGGTCGAATACTACATTACCAGTAGTACCAGTACAACCAGTACATAACTCGTAGATAAAGGTAATGTTATACTGGTATTATCAGACATTCACTCTTGGAAACAATTATAACCTGGATATGGTGTATCTTTGATCATTGTGTTATTTTGCATTTAGTTTTAATTATTGCTTGTGTGACTTTTAAAAAGGTCTTATTACAAAGCAGAGCTTGCTGCGTGAAAACTGGCCCGACACGATCCATAAATTTTATGAAGTTCAACGGCAGATTTTTACCGAGAGTTTGTGGTACGCCTTTTCGTTTCCAAGTAGTGCCTTTTCCTCCGACTGGAAAATCCGCTGAGTGGGGAGGGGCAGAGGTGCACTGGAGCCTGCCTGTTTTTCCCGGCCGGGGGGGCGGCATGTTTCCATGTCCCCGATGCCCCTCCCTGTATCTGCCCCTGGCATGAAACAAGTTAGCTGATCGCTGTGATGAGGAACTAAGATTGCCTGGCGCATTAATGGAAGCTGTACGTGCACATCTGACGTCACAAGTGGCCTGCCATTGCATACGTCCTCACATTTACGATTGCCGTACATACAAACCCAACGTAACAAGTGATCGAACGCTGCAAAACTCCCGCCATATACAGTGGCCGTACATATATACCCAACTTAACAAGTGGCTTATAATCGCATGCCTTCTCACATTAACGGTAGCCGTACACACAGACCAAACATAACAAGTGACCTGACATTGCATACCTCCTCATATTATCGGTAGACGTACACACAAACCCAACGTAACAAGTGACCCGTCATCGCATACCTTCCCACATTAACGGAGGCCGTACGTACAGATCCAACACAACAAGTTGCTTATCATCGTGGACCTTCATCGTGGGCCGAATATGCAGCCCCGAACGCGTCTCAGCCTCCCGCATCATCTTCCGGGGCCGTATTTCACGTGGCGTGCGTGGTGCAGACGGCGAGACTGGGTGCTGCCCCCCCACCCACTCACCCCCGCCGCCCGGTCCACCTCCGGCTTATCGATCTAATTACGAACGCGATGTGATCACGCGTCTCTCTCTCGGGAGAGAGGAACGACGGAGGGAGACGACGGTTAGTGGGGCGTGGACATGCCTAGTCCATTACCGATGTCGCCGTCGCTTGCTAGAATTGTGTGATGATTGGATAGGTTGGCCCTTGCGATGCGGCAGAAATACTAGCTCCTCGCAGCGCGGTGAACAAAATTCCCTATTCCGCGTGTTGTGATTAGGACAATTCCTACTCTTCGCAGTCCGATAGGCAGGAATCCCTACTCCTCAAAGTGTGGTGGGGAGAATTCCCTACTCCTCGCAGTGTGATGCGGATAATTACTGCTCTTCGTAGTGCGATGGGCAGACATCACTACTCTTCACGATGCGATAGGGAGACTTTCCTAGTCCCCACAGCCCGATAGGTAGAATTCGCTACTCCTCACAGTGCATTGGGCATACATTCCTACTCCTCACAGTCTCATGATCAGAACTTCTTACTCTTCACAGTGCGATGGGCACAATTCCCCATTCCCCGCAGTGTGATGGACAGATATCCCTACTCCTCGCAGTGCGATTGGCAGAAATCACACTCCGCACAATGCCAGGACAGAATTCCGTTCTCCTCTCGGTTTGACTTCCGCACTACATTTTTCTCCGAACCAAATAGAGAGATACGGTAAACGGTATGGTGTCGCCTCGTCCTGGACGTCTCAGAATAACTGAGAGAAAGCCTTTCCCTATTTCCTTTCGTTGACCTACCAGATCAGGTCAAGCCCGGAGTTCGGCGCAGTTCTCTGACTCCGGTCGTAAACCTAATGCGATATCGTAACCACAATGTGCATAACCACACGTAGACCAGGCGGCGACTTGACCTTGACCTGCTTTGACGTTGACTTTGGCAGACTGGAGCGCTTTGCGTTTACTCAGCGTGCGCTCCTCAATTGCCGGAAGATATAACGCTAAACTTTAAAGCGGCATCTTAGGTGGTTTGGGAGTTAGCTCGGGAAAGTTTCGGATGGACAAATTCCCCACGCGCTGTGAGGGTTAATAATGCATAAGAAGCCGCGTCGTCTTGCATGTTCTCTGCAGTGCACCTGCTACAGTAAAAGCCCATTCACACTGGCACCCATTTGCGCATCTACGCTCGTGTTTTGACAATGACGCAACAATTACGCAACTGTCGGCAATGACAACTGACGCAATGGCAATGACGCAACTGTCGACGTCATTGTTTGTTGTTTGTGTTACACAGAGGTCAAGAATGTTTCTAGACTGCTACCTACGAGAACAAAACATGCACTGTTTGCTACCTGAGTCCGGCTTAAACGAACTTACACTATTTTGCCAATATCCTTCCACTACAGCCGCCATGTTATGTGACCAGACAATGTGAAGATGTTACAATATCATATTGCATACTAGACCGCAATCCACATGTCTACGCACTTCTTGCTTCCAAGCCGCTGCATAACGGTGCCTTCAAACGCCTCCTGAATCATCAGGGTATACCCTACGCGTTGGAAACGACAGCGGAAGTGTAACCCTGTTACACTTCCGCTGTCGCTTTTCACCGCGGTCGCACCGTCCGCGTGTATTGTGCTGACGTCTCCGTCTGTCCGGTGAGGGGGGGGGGGATAGCTCAGTTGGTAGAGCGACTCTTGATCGCAAGATTGCGGGTTCGGATCTCACAACCGACGGCGTTTACCGAGTCCACCCGCGACCAATCGGCGTGAGAGGCTGGCGACGCTATATGACCTAGTGGTTGAATGCGTCGTAAAAGAACCCACGGCTCTTCTTCCTACTCGATACGTCCTTAAGCCCTAATAACTAACTAACGCTTCTTCCTACTATCCGGTGGCTGTCGACTCCAAGTGCCGTATGAATGCTATGTGAATAGCCCTAGTTACTAGGGGCAACACCATTAGTACAGGGCCGAGTCGCAATGGCCGTTGTGACGTCACACTCAGCTGAGCCCACTGCTGGTGGCCGGCGTAGCACGAAGGAAAATAAATCCAAACTGAACGGATGCGCGGATCTCACCGAATAAATGAGCATTAAAGCATGCTCGTGACCTTGGAAAAAGTTACCGAATGGCTTTCCGGTCATGTTTCCATCAGCAACAGTCCTGCCTGCGTTGTGTTGACGGGGCACGTGTACTGCACCGCACCCGGAACAGAGCAACGCCTTCACTGCACCGCACCCGGAACAGAGTGGCGCGTGCACAGCACCGCACCCGGAACAGAGTGGCGCGTGCACAGCACCGCACCCGGAACAGAGTGGCGCGTGCACAGCACCGCACCCGGAACAGAGTGGCGCGTGCACAGCACCGCACCCGGAACAGAGTGGCGCGTGCACAGCACCGCACCCGGAACAGAGTGGCGCGTGCACTGCACCCGGAACAGAGTGGCGCGTGCACAGCACCGCACCCGGAACAGAGTGGCGCGTGCACAGCACCGCACCCGGAACAGAGTGGCGCGTGCACAGCACCAACGCACCCGGAACAGAGTGGCGCGTGCACGCACCGGAACAGAGTGGGCGTGCAGCACCGCACCCGGAACAGAGTGGCGCGTGCACTGCACTGTACCCGGAACAGAGTAGCGCGTGCACTGCACCACCCGGGACAGAGTGGCGCGTGCACTGTACCCGGAACAGAGTGGCAGTCACCACCAAGAGACTGTACCCGGAACAGGTGCGCGTGCACAGCACTGTACCCGGAACAGAGTGGCGCGTGCACAGCACTGTACCCGGAGCAGAGTGGCGCGTGCACAGCACTGTACCCGGAGCAGAGTCCAAAGTCGCGTGTACAGCATTGCACCCGGAACAAAGCATATAAAGGAGTCGACGCGTCAAGAACAGACCAGTTAAATTATCAGAAGCAATCTCAACTTGTGGCGCGGAAGAGGTGCCCAACAATTTCATACGGTGAATTGGCTTATCCGAATCAAATTTTTGATGACGTTACCGACATCAGGATATGCACCTCCGACTTATTCAAGAAATGTCCATGGTCAGGACAAGCGAGATCCTCTTGTAGCTGTGTATGTACAGTGCACAGTGTACATACATTTATTATATGCCACAAAATCCGGAGAGCTTGTACGTTACGGACCGCCATCCCCTCTCCATCCTGATTTATGCAAATGTATAGTTGACCATATGATATACACAAGATATTTATGGACCAAAACTCAAAATGACTCATGAACCTACCCCTCCCCTTTTCCCAATTCCGAAGCCACCACCAGTGCTACACTACAAGCGCCGCTATTAACTGGTGATTCCAAGAACATTTTATATAACTTTGACTATTGAGCGCCATGAGGGCTTTAGGCCTGGTGTGGTAGCACTCGTTTGGAATTGGTCCTTTGCGTGACATAAAATTGACCGAAATGGAAGTGAACATTCAGCTTCAATTTCGACACTGAGATTTTACGCTATTCAGCACGACACGTCCAGCACAGTGATATTATTACCAGACGTTGCGGATATGTAATTTGCTTATTGCCTACACAAGGGCTCGCCATCCACTTAGATGGTAAATGGTACTCCGTTGGTCGTGTAATCCTCTATTAATGAGGTACCCTTCCGTTAACTGGGCAATCTTCCTTTAACGAGGTACCCCTCCGTGGACCAGACAATCCTCCACTAATGGGGCACCCCTCCGTTGACCGGGCACTCTTCTTTTAACGAGGTGCCCCTCCGCGGACCAGACAATCCTCTATAATAGGCCCTTCCCTCTCTACTTGCACCTTGACCGGGTTTTTCCTTTAATGAGGTACCCCTCCGTGGACCAGACAATCCTCTACTAATGGGGCACCCTCCGTTGATCGGGCACTCTTCTTTTAACGAGGTGCCCCTCCGCGGACCAGACAATCCTCTACTAATCAGGCACCCTCCGTTGACCTGGTACTCTTCTTTTAATGAGGTACCCCTCCGTGGACCAGACAATCCTCTACTAATGGGGCACCCCTCCGTTGACCGGGCACTCTTCTTTTAACGAGGTGCCCCTCCGCGGACCAGACAATCCTCTACTAATCAGGCACCCCTCCGCTGACCCAGCACCACGACGCCCGCAGGTCGCCGCGCTCTGCCCGTCCGATGCGCCGCGCCGCGCCGCCGCCGCCCCGCCGCCGCCCGCCGACCTGAGATGACCTCCGACCCGGTGCACCACGTGCGCATGGTGGTGCTGGGCGGGCCGCGCGTCGGCAAGACGGCCATCTGCCGCCGGCTGCTGCACAACACGTTCGAGGAGCGCTACCGGCCCACGCTGGAGGACCAGCACTCGCGCACGTACCAGCTGGCCGGCGTGCGGCTGCAGGTCGACCTGCTCGACACGTGCGGCGACAACAGCTTCCCGGCGATGCGCAGGTCAGCGCCGCCGCCGCCGGCGCCGACACGGCTCGGCACTCGGCGCCGACGAGTTGCCGCGAAGGTCAAGGTCGCGTCTGGTGTTGTGCGTTGTGGCGGTGACCTTGGTCCGGCCGCTGCCGGCCCGGTACGCGTCTGGTGTTGTGTGTCGTGTGTCGTGTGTCGTGTGTCGTGTGTCGTGTGTCGTGTGTCGTGTGTTGTGTGTCGTGTGTCGTGTGTCGTGTGTCGTGTGTTGTGTGTCGTGTGTCGTGTGTCATGGCTGTGACCTTGGTCTGAACGAGGCCTGCCCAGTACGCGTCTGGTGTATGTCGTATGTCTTGTGTCGTGTATCGTGTCTGTGACCTTGGCTCGGCCGCTGCCGGACTAGTATGCGTCGTGTCGTTGTCGTGTGTCGTGTGTCGTGTGTTGTGGCTGTGACCTTGGTCTGGCCGCTGCCGGCCCAGTACACGTCTGGTGTCGTGTGTCGTGTGTCGTGTGTCGTGTGTCGTGCGGTGTGGCTGTGGCCTTGGCTCGGGCGGGGCCGGGCCAGGATGGGCTGGCATGGATGGATTTGGATGGGCCGGTGCCAATTTAAAGCCATCTAACTGTACCAGCTGTTCACTCCGTGCCCGCCGGCCCAATACGCACCCAAGTCGCCAGTATAGTCCATCGATTTTCTGAAAGGGAAGGAGAGACGCGGGGCATCCACGCATTTGGATGTCAACAGTCTCTTCACTAATGCTTCCCTGGAAGAATCGCAGTCGGAATCCGGCGGGATTGTGCGTCCGGCCATGGTCGGCGTATGGCCGAAATTATGTCCGGGTTGGCATACGGGGTCAAGGACGTCGACTCCGCCCGAGTTGTCCGCCGGTATACGGGGTGAAGGCCGTCGCTTTTGTCCGAATTGAATTGCCTGAGATGCATAAATGCACATATTAAGAAACGTTACCTCCATCATCAAATACTAATCCCCCGACACTGACTATTCTGACTGGCTGATCCCGGTCTGAAGTGACCATTGTGAAGTCTGTATCGCCACGTGACATCTGCAGCGACGCAACACGTGACCGTACGTGACTGATATTCGCCGCACCTGCATCCATCTCTACAGTGACTCCACTGCCGACTCTGTCACGCGCGATAATGCTCGACCTGACGGCGACCGTCACAATTCGCCGAGCTCCGGACGCCGACTGTGGCTAACGGCCGCGCGCGGTGTTTGCTCGGCTTCGTACCCCGTCGAGTGATCAGTCGGCAGCTGGGGGCGCTTCGGCTGCGCAGAGAGCGGCCACAACGGTCGCCAGTTAGCGGTCCAATGGTGATTCCACGGCCGGAGGGCGAATTAGCGCCGCGGCTGGGCGACAGTTGCGGATTAGCGGCGCGGACCAGGCCAGCTGCCGACTTGTCGCGTGTAATCAGACGGCTGGAGCGACGTGGAGTTCCACTCAGGACAGCTTGGCGCCAGGTCGGATGTAACCGGACGGCTGGAGCCAGATGGAGTTCCACTTGGCGACAGGTCAGGTGTAATCAGACGGTTGGAGCGAGGTGGAGTCCCACTCAGGACAGCTTGGCGCCAGGTCGGATGTAACCGGACGGCTGGAGCGAGATGGAGTTCCACTTGGCGACAGGTCAGGTGTAATCAGACGGTTGGGGCGAGGTGGAGCCCCATTCAGGGCAGCTTGGCGCCAGGTCGGAGAATGAGGCTGAAGAGGATGAGAATGGGGTGCAGAGAACGCTGAGTGGACAAGACAAGTCATGGTGTGTTTGGTGTCGGTGCGCTGTTTGCGCCAGTGTATTCAAGCGGAGCTCATGCTCCCGTGAAGGATGGGTCGTGAAGGAAGATTTTCATCTACCTGTAAATGTTTCGAAAAATAGGCCTATACCGGGGGGAAATTATTTTGGCCATGTTTGCTGTCAAGGGTGGTAAAGTTCGGAGAGGTTTGTATTCCCTTTGAGAAATATCCACATACCCGTTCATAACGAGGGTGTGTTCTGGGTCCGCAAATTATTTTCGTCGCTCGTAGTATGCACTGTAGAGGTGTAGAGTTGGTTGTAGAGTTGTGTAGAGTTTCAGAAATGCGGAGGTCAGATGTAGAGTTGTATAGATGTAGAGGTGTATATATCGGGTGTAGAAATGTAGATGTGTGGAAATCAGGTGCATGGTTTTATGGGTGTAAAGGCAGTTGTACAAGTGTAGAGGTGCAGAAATAAAGTGTGGAGTTGTGGAGGTGTAGAGAGGTAGAGATCAGGTTGTGTTTGTGTTGACGTAATTGTCATAGATCAAAGCTGTTTTGACCCCTCACGATGGCCAATTTATCGGATTGGCACTTAATTGTAGTACATCACTGTTCATTGAAGAGCTTTGAAAAAAGTGTCCGTATATATTACCAGGCCGCCAACCGCAATCCCATGGCGTACTCCTCGCCCATAGCCCCAACGACTCACAACAAAATATATTAAAATAGCGGCACTCTCAACCAAAAGAGGAAAACAACAAAAAAGGACATCATATGTACCATCTCTGAGTGTGGCATGTGGCATGCCACATTCAGAGTAATTCGAGAAAAAAAAAGTTGGGATAGAATCGGAGTGCACAAAGCTGGATATTTCTTGGGCTTTTCCAACTGCCATGCAATCATTCGTATCTTGGATATATCTGGCATGTTACATATGCATATTGATATATATATATAGATATAGATATATATATATATATATATATATATAAAAAAAATATATATAAAATATATTATATATATATATATATAGATATAGATATAGATATTGCACCAGTCAGCTTGAGATGACAGCGGTTTTTAATGGTTTCTATAATATACCTTTTTAGCGGACGGTTAATATCTCAAACACTTGCAGTGGTTTCAAGCACCTGCATTGACAGAGAAAGGTAAGACTGTTACCCCTCCGCAGATGCTGCAATGTAATGTTGTTGAAATAGGGTAGCCACACAGACTTTGCGGTTAGTAATACGGTTTTGTGACGCTTGTGTACCGCAGTTAAGCATAACGCGCATGGAATTAAGGGCGCGAATTTCAGATCGAATTGGTGTCGATTCAGATTGCATATTATTTTGACAAAACTTTTAGATTGGGATTCGATTTGGGATTAAAATACAGGGTATATGGGACCCAATTTGATGCTCCGATTGCTGTTGTAAATCAAACGTTCTCCAGCGGATGGAATCTGGATTACCGTTCCAGTTGTCAGGGACTTTGACTGGATCTGGATTGAGCTTCTCAGATCTGAATTGGACACAGTCCGATAAGTTCAACTGAATTCACGCTCCACGTTTCAGATTCAATGCATCGGATAAGACAGGCGACCATTCACAAACTGTGGAAATGTGAGTTGATGTGAACACCTCTGGGAAAAACATATCTAAAAATGAGAAGACATTCAATTGAAATATAACGTTTGTGTTGGAAGAGAGGGAAGCGTGGCGGAGATCTGCTGTGAGAAATTTTTAAGTCATCCAATTGGGACAGAAAACAGTATCTATAAAAGATATGCTCCAAACAGAGTCCAATTTCAGCGTACAATAGTTGAAAACATCAATTAATATTATCACAAAAAGTAAAAACAAACATCTTTCGAAATGCAAGATTACCCCACCCCAAAAGAACAACAACCGGTAGAAGTGTGGGACGACGTGTCACGAGAGGTCACGTTCTTTCAGTTTATTCCCGCGGCTGTTATTGCCGGGATTATGTGTGGATATTAATAAATGGAAAACATGAAACGCTATTTGCATGCTCAGTACCATGAGCTTACCGGGTTTTATCTACACGATATCTTGTTTTTTTTCAGCTGTTTTACTTACTGCCTGTGAATTAGTTGTCAGGTATTTCCAAAATACAAACGCTTAGGTGACAGTCACGGATGCTAACTGTGTGCAACCTCACCCTTGCCGCTCTTTAGCGCCAGCATGAAGCAAGGACCCAAAATTAATACTACATCACACCGGTCGTAAAAGCAAATGTTCTGACGTAATGGAGATCTTCACTTTCAGTGTAGTTCTGAACCACACTCACTCCTGCTCAGTCCGGTACTGGTTGTATTATTGTTTAAAGAAAATAATTGTGTATTTAAAAATAATTATCATTTTTGCTTTTAAAGTGAACAATCAGAAGTAGTTTCTGTGGGTCACAGATCTGGGCCTCTTTGACCTTTCGCGGTGTGTTTACCGGAGAGATTAGCGTTACATACATCACCGCAGCTCACCCCGCTCCCCTTCCCTCGCAGTGCGTCGACGCTACCCAAGCTGTAGCGACCCTACCCCAGGTGTACCCGCTACCCCCGGTGTAGCGATGCTGCTCCGGTATAGCGACACTACCCTGGTGTAGCGCCGCTACAATCGGGTAGCGGCGCTGCCCAATTTGTAGTGGTGCCACCCAAGGTGTAGCAGCGCTACTCCAAACACGCCAACGCTACCCTAAGTGTGCTGGCGCTACCCAAAAAAATGTACAGGCGCTGTCCAAAGTGTGCTGGCGCTACCTCCGGTAGAGGAAGTAGCGCTACCCAAGTCACTACCCCGGTGTGGCTCTACCCCAAGCGAGTCGGCGCTATCAAAAATGTGCGGGCGCTGTCCAAGGTGTGCCGGTGCCACCCCAGGTGTGCCGGTGCCACCCCAAGTGTGCCGGTGCCACCCCAGGTGTGCCGGTGCCACCCCAGGTGTGCCGGTGTTACCCCAGGTGTGCCGGTGCCACCCCAGGTGTGCCGGTGCCACCCCAGGTGTGCCGACGCTGCGCCAGGTGCCCCGCCGCCAGCCTGCTGTAGCGGCGCCGCCCGGGCCGCCGCCGCCGGCCGCGGCGCCAGTTCGTTTGTCTGTTATCAAGTTGTGCCAGCATGCCACCTGTTGGTGACATCGGCTGTTCGCGACTTTGTAGATTTGTTGGCGGTGGTGACCCGGACGGTGCCGGAGCGTAGTTGGGGGGCGGGGTCGGGTCATCGCCGTTCGTTCTAACAATCCAAGAGCATGCATGTATATTATACACTGTCATACATGAGTCATTTGTTTTGTTTTTGACATTTTGTTTTGTTCGTGTTGTTTTGTTTGTCTGTTTGTTTAATTTGTTTTATGCTTTTTCTTTTTTCTTCTGTTTTTATGTAACTAGATTACACGTGATGGGCAGGGTTGGGAGAGTAGGTGAAGGAGTTGTTCGGATGTTGTTTTAGTGTCGGAAGGTTTAGGCACGGGTTTTTATTTGTTCTTGGAGGTGGTCTTTGTTTCGTTGGTTGGTGTTGGCCGCGGTAGCTCAGTTGGTATAGCATCGGGCTCTTGATCGCAGGATGGTGGGTTCG
The DNA here is from genome assembly GCA_034440575.1 of Imbricaverruca yamaguchii. Lineage (NCBI taxonomy): Eukaryota > Metazoa > Arthropoda > Thecostraca > Neoverrucidae > Imbricaverruca > Imbricaverruca yamaguchii. The sequence goes on along the minus strand of JAOTOL010001583.1, from coordinate 1,251,895 downwards.
AATCCCATAACCGGCGGCGTTTTCCGAGTCCACACGCGGCCAACCGGCGTGAGAGGTTGGCGACGATATGTGGCCGAGCGGTTGCATGCATCGTAGAAGAGCCCAAGGTTCTTCTTCCCCCGGCGGCGTGCCACTGAACGCAAGTTGGTTGTTTGGCTGTTTGGCTATTTGAGCTTTAGGGCGCAACTACCAGGTTTGGCCCATCGTGATGATGATTGAGTTATAACAGCCTGCCACCGATGAGTGATATCGGCTGTTTACGTCGGTTTAGGTCGGTTGGAGGTGGTGGTCCGGACGGTGCCTGGTAGTAGTTGTGGGGAGGGGGTTGGGGGTCATCGCCTTTGATGTGAACATTGCAAGAAACATGTCGTACACGGTTGTCATGTCATACACTGTTATTTACTTCTTTTTTTCTTTATCTAGTTTTTTCCTGTTCTTTTTGTATCTTTGTTTTTTCGTCCGATTGCTTTTTGCGTTTGTTTCAGGTCCTGGTGTCGGCCTGGCACCAGCCTATTTCGATTTTTTGTACATGTCATGGGCAGAGTTGGGAGAGATTGGGTTGAGGAGTTGTTCGGACGTCGTTGTTCCTATGCTGTCTATTGTCGAGTGGAGTTGTTACGTGTTCTGGTTCGCTGAGCGCGTGCGGCATGTGCGCCGGCAGGGCGTCGATCGCCAACGCGCAGGCGTTCCTGCTCGTCTACAGCGTCGAAAAAAAATGTCACTCGCTTGACTCTCCGTCTGAGAGAGCTTCAGAACAATCTTGCTAACATTGGAGGCTGGCTATATCCTGCAGAAAAGACTGCTTAAAATTGAACCGACACTCTTGTAGTCGCCGTGACGTTTTTCCTGGGTCTATCCACCTGGAATATCCACCCCTATCCACCGCTGCACCTTAGCGTCGTCAGATCACATGAGCGTGGAAGGTTCTTCTTCCCTCGGCGGCGCGCCACTGAGCGCATGTTGGTTGGTTGGTTATTCGAGTTTTAGGGCGCATCGACCATGTCTGGCCCATCATGATGAGCGAGTTATAACAGCCTGCCACCGACGCCTGACACCGATCTGCTACGTGTTCTGGTTCGCTGAGCGCGTGCGGCATGTGCGCCGGCAGGGTGTCGATCGCCAACGCGCAGGCGTTCCTGCTCGTCTTCAGCGTCGACTGCCACGCGTCGCTGCTGCAAGCGGCCGACTGCTTCGGCGAGATCCGCCGGCTGCGCGCCGACTTCCGCTGCGTGCCGACGCTGCTGGCCGGCAACAAGAGCGACGTGCCGCCGGCCGACCGCCAGGTCACCACCATCACGGCCACCAACTGGTTCTACTCCAAGATGACGGCCGACAGGTGGGTGGCCGGCGGCGGCCGAACGGGCGCTGGCGAAGCGGTTCCTTGTTTGTTTGTTTGTTTATTGGTTGGTTCACGACACACTTTTTGCACATTCACGGCTATGAGGAAAGATTGAAGTGTGGAATGTGTGGAAGTGAAAACATATTCAATTTCTTCAATCTTTCCTCATATGCCAGGTTGCTTATGCCATGGCGCCGCCAACACTGTTTCGCCGGTGGGCCTCGGGATTGGGAAATGTCCTGAGTGGCGCTAGAGTCGAACCCGGGACCTTTGGTACCCATAGCCCGACACCTTAACCACTCGGCCATCCCCGCCCCGAAGCTGTTCCTTCTTGACGTAGCAATCTCTAGCTGATGGCACTCTGCCTCTGCTAAATATTTTATTTCAGAATATACTCGTAAGACGGCGCTCGACAGGTCAGTGGCCGGCGGCGGCGGGGCACTGGACGGTCGCTGGCGAAGCTGCTCTTGCAGGTTGAGAAGTTAGCGTTGCTGAGTGCGAAGTTGGTCGTGTGCGTTTGACGATGCGCTAGGCAGTGCCAACTTGTGGAATATTGCCGCCAACGGTGGCACCAGTTGGCTGTGCTTCAGGGTGGTGGTACTTCCTTATTCATTTTGTTTTTCTTCCTTCCTCATTCTATTTTTTTATTTCTTTATTTTATTATCCAGCTGTGTTCAAGTGTATCCAACTGTGCCTCATTTTGGCACAGTTTGATACATTTGAACACAGTTTGACACAGTTGGATACAGTTAGAACACTGGACACAGTTTAACACAGTCGGATACATTTGGACACAGTCGGATACATTTGGACACAGTTACATGCAACTAGACACAGCTGGACAAAGTAGGATGCTGTACAGACCGTCTCACTATACCATTTGCGTCTCCCTGGAAACGTCTGGCTGGAGCACTGTTGCTCTGTGCTGGGGCCGGGTGCTGGCGGTGATTAACTGTGCCGTGCTGGCGATAATTGACACGGAAATCCGCTCCGGAGAACGCTGTTCTCCTGACACAACAGTCGCAGCACGTTCCCCCTGAGAACAGGAAGAAATGTGAACATTTTCAGTTCATTCTCCAAGGTTTGAAACTTAGCTGCCTTCATCCACACAGTTCGAGGAGTGGAACTTTGATTTAAAAATCAAAGTTCATCAATTTTCTCCAATATTCAAGGCATTTGTCATCCATCAGTAATATTAAACAGGCGACACTGAATATCTTTCATGTGTTGTCGATGCGCTCTAAAGTCATAATAACTAACGGATGCCTTTCATGATAAGGTCATACAGCTAGGCTAGAGCTAAGCCCGCGTACGCCTCCCAGGCGGCTGAATGCCCGCCGGCAATGGCCGTGACCCGAGCCGGGCCATTGGTGATAGAGTCCAAAGTCGGTCTTCCGCGTGTTAGTGGGCGGGGCTTAAAGACTAGTGGCGGGTAACCTCAACACAGGACCTGGAGTCGTTTAGCATGACGGGTCAGCGACAAGTAGCATGGTCGTGATATGTAGCCTAGCCGCGACATGTCGCCTGGTCGTGACATGTCGCCTAGCTGGGACTTGTCGCCTGGTCGTGACATGTAACCTAGCCACGACATGTCGCCTGGTCGTGACATGTCGCCTAGCTGGGACTTGTCGCCTGGTCGTGACATGTAACCTAGCCACGACATATTCGCCTGGTCGTGACATGTAACCTAGCCACGACATGTCGCCTGGTCGTGACATGTAACCTAGCCACGACATATTCGCCTGGTCGTGACATGTCGCCTAGCCGTGACATGTTCGCCTGGTCGTGACATGTAACCTAGCCACGACATATTCGCCTGGTCGTGACATGTAACCTAGCCGTGACATGTCGCCTGGTCGTGACATGTCGCCTAGCTGGACTTGTCGTGTCCCTGGTCGTGACATGTAACCTAGCCACGACATGTCGCCTGGTCGTGACATGTCCTGGTTAATGTACCTAGCCACGACATGTCGCCTGGTCGTGACATGTAACCTAGCCACGACATGTCGCCTGGTCGTGACATGTCACCTAGCCACGACATGTCGCCTGGTCGTGACATGTAACCTAGCCGCACATGTCGCCTGGTCGTGACATGTAACCTAGCCACGACATGTCGCCTGGTCGTGACATGTAACCTAGCCACGACATATTCGCCTGGTCGTGACATGTAACCTAGATGGCCTGGTGACATGTAACATATTCGCCTGGTCGTGACATGTAACCTAGCCACGACATGTCGCCTGGTCGTGACATGTAACCTAGCCACGACATGTCGCCTGGTCGTGACATGTAACCTAGCCACGACATGTCGCCTGGTCGTGACATGTAACCTAGCCGCGACATGTCGCCTGGTCGTGACATGTAACCTAGCCACGACATGTCGCCTGGTCGTGACATGTAACCTAGCCACGACATGTCGCCTGGTCGTGACATGTAACCTAGCCAACCCTACATGTCGCCTAGCTGGGACTTGTCGCCTGGTCGGACATGTCGTCGTGACATGTAACCTAGCCACGACATGTCGCCTGGTCGTGACATGTCGCCTAGCCTGGACATGTCGCCTGGTCGTGACATGTAACCTAGCCACGACATATTCGCCTGGTCGTGACATGTAACCTAGCCACGACATGTCGCCTGGTCGTGACATGTAACCTAGCCACGACATGTCGCCTGGTCGTGACATGTAACCTAGCCACGACATGTCGCCTGGTCGTGACATGTAACCTAGCCACGACATGTCGCCTGGTCGTGACATGTAACCTAGCCACGACATGTCGCCTGGTCGTGACATGTAACCTAGCCACGACATATTCGCCTGGTCGTGACATGTAACCTAGCCACGACATGTCGCCTGGTCGTGACATGTACCACCACGACATGTCGCCTGGTCGTGACATGTAACCTAGCCGCGACATGTCGCCTGGTCGTGACATGTCGCCTAGCGGGACTTGTCGCCTAATGTCACATGTCGCCTGGTCGTGACATGTCCGCCCCTGTCGTGACATGTAACCTAGCCGTGACATATTCGCCTGGTCGTGACATGTAACCTAGCCACGACATGTCGCCTGGTCGTGACATGTAACCTAGCCACGACATATTCGCCTGGTCGTGACATGTAACCTAGCCACGACATATTCGCCTGGTCGTGACATGTCGCCTAGCCATGCAGCTGTACTTCTGTTGTAGAGCACAGCACTATAAGAGCAAAAGTAACATTATAAAAAGTTCCGACTGCGTTTGAAATCTATATTACCAACAATTACTGATATATACATCTGAATTGTCATATGACCCTGCATTTAAATATGTTGCTAGGCACCTAACTTCATCCCTGCAATGTTTATCACCTCTAATTGAAATTTATGGCACCATTCTATTTTCTACGAGCTATTGAGTGGTAGTTTTCAAAGTGTTCCTGCCAGTTGATTCTGAACTCCCAAAGCGCCAGCGCCCACTTGAGGCCTCTGTGTGGTGAAGTTGAAGAAGGTCTCGGAGGGAAGAAGTCAAAACAGGTCAAGAGGAATGCAATTTAAGCGAAGACTGTAGACACTGAGCTACGATTCGTTCGAAAGTAATGTCACAAAGCTGCCGGAATTCGCTTTCAGTACCAATCCTATACCACATCAATTTAAAAGTTTTTCCTGCACCTAAGTCTCACTCATTGCTCCTGATGTTGTTGAATGCATCTAATGTTTTTTTCAGTTCTTCAAGATCTGATAGATCTTCCAACGAGACGTTTTCAAATGTAATCGGATAATTGAAGTGGATATTGAGTCATGCTCAATTGCCAGAACCTACGGCAACAGGCCACGCCTAACCTGGATGGGGGTGTCGGTGCATTATGCACTTCTGAGAGCGATCAGATGAGGTAATTTGTGTCGATTGTGTACCCAAAGGCTGGGTATTGACATCGGATAAGCTGTTTGCGAACATTTTCTGATGCTGGATGCGGTCTGCAAGCTGTAGGCATATGTGGAATGTGTGGAGGCTGTTGGTATGTGTGGAATGTGTGGAGGCTCTGGGTATATGTGGAATGTGTGGAGGCTTTAAGTATGTGAGGAATGTGCGGAGGATGTGGGTATATGTGGAATGTGTGGAGGCTGTTGGTATGTGTGGAATGTGTGGAGGCTGTTGGTATGTGTGGAATGTGTGGAGGCTCTTGGTATATGTGGAATGTGTGGAGGCTGTTGGTATATGTGGAATGTGTGGAGGCTTTGGTATGTGTGGAATGTGTGGAGGCTGTTGGTATGTGTGGAATGTGTGGAGGCTGTTGGTATGTGTGAGTGTGGACTGTTGGTGTGTGGAATGTGTGGAGGCTGTTGGTATGTGTGGAATGTGGAGGCTGTTGGTATGTGTGGAATGTGTGGAGGCTGTTGGTATGTGTGGAATGTGTGGAGGCTGTTGGTATGTGTGGAATGTGTGGAGGCTGTTGGTATGTGTGGAATGTGTGGAGGCTGTTGGTATGTGTGGAATGTGTGGAGGCTGTTGGTATGTGTGGAATGTGTGGAGGCTGAACTGTTGGTATGTGTGGAATGTGTGGAGGCTGTTGGTATGTGTGGAATGTGTGGAGGCTGTTGGTATGTGTGGAATGTGTGGAGGCTGTTGGTATGTGTGGAATGTGTGGAGGCTGTTGGTATGTGTGGAATGTGTGGAGGCTGTTGGTATGTGTGGAATGTGTGGAGGCTGTTGGTATGTGTGGAATGTGTGGAGGCTGTTGGTATGTGGAAGTTGGAAGAGCGTTTGGTATGTGTGGAATGTGTGGAGGCTGTTGGTATGTGAAGGATGTGTGGAATGTGTGGAGGCTGTGGGTATATGTGGAATGTGTGGAGGCTGTTGGTATGTGTGGAATGTGTGGAGGCTGTTGGTATGTGGAATGTGTGGAGGCTGTTGGTATGTGTGGAATGTGTGAGGTTGGTATGTGTGAATGTGTAGGCTGTATATGTGGAATGTGTGGAGGCTGTGGTATGTGTGGAATGTGTAGGCTGTTGGTATGTGGGAATGTGTAGGCTTTGGTATGTGTGGAATGTGTGGATGCTGTATGTGTGGAATGTGTGGAGGCTGTTGGTATGTGTGGAATGTGTGGAGGCTGTTGGTATGTGTGGAATGTGTGGAGGCTGTTGGTATGTGTGGAATGTGTGGAGGCTGTTGGTATGTGTGGAATGTGTGGAGGCTGTTGGTATGTGTGGAATGTGTGGAGGCTGTTGGTATGTGTGGAATGTGTGGAGGCTGTTGGTATATGTGGAATGTGTGGAGGCTGTTGGTATGTGTGGAATGTGTGGAGGCTGTTGGTATGTGTGGAATGTGTGGAGGCTCTGGGTATATGTGGAATGTGTGGAGGCTGTTGGTATGTGTGGAATGTGTGGAGGCTGTTGGTATGTGTGGAATGTGTGGAGGCTGTTGGTATGTGTGGAATGTGTGGAGGCTGTTGGTATGTGTGGAATGTGTGGAGGCTGTTGGTATGTGTGGAATGTGTGGAGGCTGTTGGTATGTGTGGAATGTGTGGAGGCTCTGGGTATATGTGGAATGTGTGGAGGCTGTTGGTATGTGTGGAATGTGTGGAGGCTGTTGGTATATGTGGAATGTGTGGAGGCTTTAAGTATGTGAGGAATGTGCGGAGGCTGTGGGTATATGTGGAATGTGTGGAGGCTGTTGGTATGTGTGGAATGTGTGGAGGCTGTTGGTATGTGTGGAATGTGTGGAGGCTCTGGGTATATGTGGAATGTGTGGAGGTTTTATGTATGTGAGGAATGTGCGGAGGCTGTGGGTATATGTGGAATGTGTGGATACTCCAGATATATGTGAAATGGGTGGAGGCTGCAGGTAGGTATGTGTGAAATATGTGCAGGTTGTAGGTATATATCTATTGTAGAAGGATGTAGGTGTATGTGGAATACGTGGAGATTGTTGTTAAGTGTGGAATGTGTGAAGGCTGTAGGCACGATGTGCGTAAGCTGTAAGTATGTGAGGAATGTATGAAGGCTGTGGGTATGCGTGGAGCGTGTGGAGACTGTAGGCATGTGTGGAAAGCGTGGGGCTGTAGAAATGTGTGGAATGCGTGGAAGCTGTAGGTATATGTGAAAGGTGTAGAGGCTGTAGGCACGTGTGGAATGTGTGGATGTTTTAGGTATGCGTGGAATCTAGGTAGGTATGCGTGAAATGTGTGGAAGTTGTAGATATGTGTGGAATGTGTGGATGCTGTAGGTATGTGTGGAATGTGTGGAGGATATAGGTATGTCTGGAATGTGTAGAGGCTGTAGGTATGTCTGGAATGTGTGGAGGTTGTAGGTATATGTGGAAGGTGCATATCCCGTAGGTATGTGTGAAGGTTGTAGGTATATGTGGAAGGTGCATATCCCGTAGGTATGTGTAGAGGTTGTAGGTATATGTGGAAGAAGCATACTCCGTAGGTATGTGTGGAGGTTGTAGGTATATGTGGAAGGTGCATATCCCGCAGGTATGTGTGGAGTGTGTGGGCCGTAAGAATGTGTAGAATATGCGGAGGCTGTGGGTATGTGTGGAAGATGTGAAGGCTGTAGGTATATGTTGAATGTATGGAGGCTTTTTGGTATGTGTGGAATGTGTGGAGACTGTAGGTATGTGTGGGGTGTGCGGAGGCTATGGGTATGTGTGGAATGTGTGGAGGCTGTGGGTGTATGTGGAATGTAAGGAGGCTGTTGGTATGTGTAGAATGTGGACCACATTTACGCACCGCGCCGATGATATTGATTGAAGCAAGCATGCATTATATGTCTACCTAAAAGCTGGGTACCTACATGGGTGTGTGTTTAGTCCGATTACATGAACGCGGTTCTAAATGGATGAAGGACGAAGACAACCTGCATGCTAAGGGTTACGAGTAAGTCTGCGCATCATATCCAGTTTGTAATGCATCCTTCTCGCTGCACCTAGTCTGGCCAGGCGCCTAGCCTAAGAAGAGTTCAATATGCATAGAGGAAGTTCAGAATCCCAGCGCCTGTCACCCCAATTGGCTACAAATATGTCCTTTCTTTATCATATCTGAAGCTGAATTTACAACTCCTGCATGACCTTTGTAGGAATGCTGTCCTGAACCGACACCCTGACATGAAATTAACTCTGGAACACTGATGCAGTCAAGTTTAAGTTGCGTACATTATTTCACGTGGATTAGCCCAATGTTGGCAAGATTGCGGCCACTTTCGACTGCAGCGATTGTTTCCTGTTCCTATGTTACAATATGTGTTGGCAGAAATTCAAGGCACGATTTCCACGATTGGGCTTCTCCGCAAAACGTCGACAAATACAGTTGCGTGTTTTCAACAACATCCTCAGGCGAAATGCGACTCGAACCGGAAGACCACTGCGAAGCCTATCTATTCCATGCCATTACCTTTAGGTAGGGCATTCATGCGTTAGTGTTATATTTCACCACCACCAAATCCCACCCACCCTGACCCCAATCAAGTTATTCTCATGGAATGCTACCCATGTCACCAAGATATGTTGAGAATTAACACGCACGCATGGTTGGAGAATTACATGGTCTTATAACATTCAGAACAATCTAGCTCCCGGCAATGGCCTGTTTCATGAAGCTAAATTTTAGTGTAAGTTGTAAGTATTAAGTAGTAAAATAATGTTTCATGAAGCAAAATCGACAATTTTAATTTGCTACTTCAAAGTTACTACTTACTATTTACTACTTACTACCATATTGGGGTAAATTAAGGCAGGTTGTTTCATAATAGTTGTTTTTTTACGACTACAACTACAACTTGCAATAAAAGTGAAGCAGAACTTACTACCAATGTTTACTCGGCCCCATCCATGGTAAATGTTCATGATCTGTGATTATCAAGTGATTTTATCTGAACTCTTTCAAGTGATTTGAAGTAACCACTGTGATAATCAACAAAGAAGTGACTATTAAGCATGGCTGCTGAAAATGGGAGGCGACGAAGGCCATGGAGGTTCAGGCCACGCATGAATATGAACCTGGATCTGCCAGAGCCGTTTCGGTACGAGCTTGTACTGCTGTTTTTTGCGAAATGAACGGTATTCAGTTTGTCTTTATGCATAATGCTATGCATAATTCATTCAACAAAAAAGTCTGTTCATTGCAACATGAAACTATTGAAGAAAAAAACGCGAAATAGAAATATACCACAAATATTCACGTAGCTTCCGATTACCGTGCACTTTTGGAGCATTTCCATCCAGTGGATTTGTTCAGTTCCATTCGTTCCTTCGATTATCTTAAATATAACGAATAGTACGTGTTTTTGAACAGCTTGATTCTATGAAAGAAAAATGCTGGTGGTATGTTTTCTGCTAGTCTCGAGGGAAAATTGTTTGTTTACATCGTGGCGAATGCGACGCACGTATCTGACCCGACGCGTTTACTACTGACGAAAACTTGTTACGACTTGTTTGCAATGTACAACTTTATTATGAAACAGAGTGCAGCAGTAAGTAGTAAGCTAGAACTTACGTCAGAGTATTAAGTAGTAAGTAGTAAAAACGTTTATGAAACAGACTACAGCTCGTAGTGAAATCCTAAAGTCAACATAGGGACTCCATGGATAAGCACAATCCATGTTTCCACGCCACTACATGTGCAGTGTATAAAACACACTCGATCGACTTCCCACATCTCCACCACTACACGCCTGCTCTCTCGGCAGAGTCAGCCACCGACATCTCCCACCACTGGCCAGAGGTCCGGGCAGGAGCGGCTCTCCAACTGCCAACCACCTTCCTCGGCGTGATTACAAACTGTCTTAAGAGACAATGTGTGTAGCGCACGGCTAACAGCACAGCAACAACAGCAGTCAGCCAGGCTTAGAGCAGAGTAGAGCAGAGCCGGCGTTGGGGTGTGCTGGCACGCCGGCCGGATTATGTCACCTGACAGTGATGGCCACTCGACCATCACTGATGCCAATGATCACTGGCCACAACCGCGACGTGGTGATGTCACCTGACAGTGAAGGCCCCTCGGCACCTTGACGTGATGATGTGACCTGACAGTGATGACCACTCTGATGTCACCTGACAGTGATGGCCACTCGACCATCACTGATGCCAATGATCACTGGCCACAACCGTGACATGGTGATGTCACCTGACAGTGGTGACCACTCGACATGGCGACGTGATGATGACACCTGGTAGTGGTGGTATCTCGGCACCGTGACGTGATGATGTCACCTGACAGTGACGTGGTGATGTCACCTGACAGTGATGGCCACTCGGCACCTTGACGTGATGATGTGATCTGACAGTGATGACCACTTTGATGTCACCTGACAGTGATGGCCACTCGACCATCACTGATGCCAATGATCACTGGTCACAACCACTACGTTGTGATGTCACCTGACAGTGATGGCCACTCGACACGGTGACGTGATGATGTCGCCTGGCAGTGGTGGCCACTCTACACGGTAACGTGATGATGTCACCTGACTGTGATGGCCACTCGGCACCTTGACGTGACGATGTGACCTGACAGTGACGTGGTGATGTCACCTGACAGTGATGGCCACTCGGCCCAGTGACGTGATGATGTCACCTGACAGTGACGTGGTGATGTCACCTGACAGTGATGGCCACTCGGCCCAGTGATGTGACGATGCCGCGGTGGTGAAGCGGCCGTCTGAAATACTGATGACCCGTGTCGCCCCCGTAATACTGATGTCGCCGTAATACTGATGTCGTCGCCGTAATACTGATGTCGTCGCCGTAATACTGATGTCGTCGCCGTAATACTGATGTCGTCGCCGTAAGCTGCTCGAGTGGCAGAACGGCCACCGGTTCTGCACCGGCTGAGTGTTTTGGCGCGCAAAGCACGTCGTCCCGCGCATTAGAACTCTTTGTGCCGGGAATTCGGCGCCCCGGAGGATGACTTTAAGCCGTTCGTTTTCACACAACTAATTGGTTGAATTACTGAAGAGATGTGCTCCTCCTTCAGTCGCCTCATCGATGTTGTTTTTGGTCTGCTTCTGAGTTTGCCCTTACTTGGTTCTCTCTCCTCTCTCTCTCTCTTTTCCTTCCTTCTCTCTCTCCCATCCCTCCTCTCTCTCTCTCTCTCTCTCTCTCTCTCTCTCTCTCTCTCTCTCTCTCTCTCTCTCTCTCTCTCTCTCTCTCTCTCTCTCTCTCTCTCTCTCTCTCTATCTATATATATATATATATATATATATATATATATATATATATATATATATATATATATATATATATATATATATATATATATATATATATATATATATATATATATATATATATATATATATATATATATATATATATATATATATATATATATATATATATATATATATATATATATATATATATATATATATATATATATATATATATATATATATATATATATATATATATATATATATATATATATATATATATATATATATATATATATATATATATATATATATATATATATATATATATATATATATATATATATATATATATATATATATATATATATATATATATATATATATATATATATATCTCTCTCTCTCTCTCTCTCTCTCTCTCTCTCTCTCTCTCTCTCTCTCTCTCTCTCTCTCTCTCTCTCTCTCTCTCTCTCTCTCTCTCTCTCTCTCTCTCTCTCTCTCTCTCTCTCTCTCTCTCTCTCTCTCTCTCTCTCTCTCTCTCTCTCTCTCTCTCTCTCTCTCTCTCTCTCTCTCCTCCCTCCCCTCCTCTCTCCTGATGTTGGGTCAGGCTGGGATGAGCGTTTGGAGAGCTCCTCAGTCGCTAGTAGGTAAGTAGCTAAGTTGATAAGAGAGCCCATGAACCTTGAACTTCGATACGCTTCAGCACACCGATCCCCCTGGGCTAAGTGTATTGCGGCACGTCAGATATTAACGCAAAATCGATACTAAACACGAGCAATTAACAAGGCAGCTAATATTTTATGATTTTCAGTGAGTGTACCTTTGTTACTATTTGAAATGGACAAAAATCCTCACAACTACTTTATATTAGTGAGTGAATGTGTTGCAGTGTGTGAGTGCTTTTCGTAATTCTCAGTCGGCGACCAACTACTGGCGTATGATTAATATATATACATATATATATATATATATATATATATATATATATATATATATATATATATATGTGTGTGTGTGTGTGTGTGTGTGTGTGTATGTGTGTGTGTGTGTGTGTGGTGTGTGTGTTGTGTGTGTGTGTGTGTTGTCTTTACCACGTTTCTGTTGTGCTTCGGTTATGTTTTGTCAGGGATCAGCCGGAAACCAGGCCCCTACAGTCATGAAACCACCTCCCATTCCCGGTCACAGTTTCTCAGAAGAGCCCTTTTCATGTTTATGTCATTACAATCTCTGCAACATGTCCGTCATGTTTTCTCGTATTCCACTGACGTCCTACTTCCACGTGTCTCACGCCTCCGTCAGCTCCTGCCATGTCCTGGATCCGCTCTGGATCGTCAGACAGAAGTCTGACGCGGGCAGTGGCAGTCTCCAGATCCACCCGATCCAGTCGACTGCCATGTGGCGTAGTGGTCCGGCGATATCTGAAGCGTCCTCGCCACTCAGGCCAACTTCACTGACGAAAGATTCACTTTGGCCATCCGTGGCTGCTGAGGGTTTCAACGTTCCGCCTCCAATCACGTAATGGATCGAAACAGCTTGCAACAGCTGCTCACGCGCGCGCACCCACGCACACGCACCCACGCGCACGCACCCACGCACACGCACCCACGCACACGCACCCACGCACACGCACCCACGCACACGCACCCACGCACACGCACCCACGCACACGCACCCACGCACACGCACCCACGCACACGCACCCACGCACACGCACCCACGCACGCACCCCACACGCACCCACGCACACGCACCCACGCACACGCACCCACGCACACGCACCCACGCACACGCACCCACGCACACGCACCCACGCACACGCACCCACGCACACGCACCCACGCACACGCACCCACGCACACGCACCCACGCACACGCACCCACGCACACGCACCCACGCACACGCACCCACGCACACGCACCCACGCACACGCACCCACGCACACGCACCCACGCACACGCACCCACGCACACGCACCCACGCACACGCACCCACGCACACGCACCCACGCACACGCACCCACGCACACGCACCCACGCACACGCACCCACGCACACGCACCCACGCACACGCACCCACGCACACGCACCCACGCACACGCACCCACGCACACGCACCCACGCACACGCACCCACGCACACGCACCCACGCACACGCACCCACGCACACGCACCCACGCACACGCACCCACGCACACGCACCCACGCACACGCACCCACGCACACGCACCCACGCACACGCACCCACGCACACGCACCCACGCACACGCACCCACGCACACGCACCCACGCACACGCACCCACGCACACGCACCCACGCACACGCACCCACGCACACGCACCCACGCACCGCACCCACGCACACGCACCCACGCACACGCACCCACGCACACGCACCCACGCACACGCACCCACGCACACGCACCCACGCACACGCACCCACGCACACGCACCCACGCACACGCACCCACGCACACGCACCCACGCACACGCACCCACGCACACGCACCCACGCACACGCACCCACGCACACGCACCCACGCACACGCACCCACGCACACGCACCCACGCACACCACCACACGCACCCACGCACACGCACCCACGCACACGCACCCACGCACACGCACCCACGCACACGCACCCACGCACACGCACCCACGCACACGCACCCACGCACACGCACCCACGCACACGCACCCACGCACACGCACCCACGCACACGCACCCACGCACACGCACCCACGCACAAACTGTCGGTGCATTGGCGGTACGTTAAACTCCCGGTCAAAATTCTGCCGTTGAACAGGAATTCATTGATTGGGTGGTGGGACCAGGGTTCACGCAACAAGCTCTGCCTAGCAATGGGGCCTGGGTTCATAAATCCACCCCAGAAAGCATTCGGACTAAGTTTCTCATTTTAAATTGACAGCAGTACGAAAATATTGAGAGCATTGAATTACCTAGCGGTGCGAAAATGGACAGAAGGGGAGCGCTCAATGGGGTGCCAACACCACTATACATGGCCATACATGTGCGTTGGCGACGAACGTCCTCGCGATAATACCGTACGTTCCCGCGGTAATACCGTACGTTCTCGCGGTAATACCGAACGTTCCCGCGGTAATAACGTAAGTTCCCGCGTTAATACCGTACGTTCCCGCGATAATGCCGTATGTCGTTGCATCAGCTGTGACATTTTACATCGCACCGCCACACACAGTGCCCAGGAGGTCTGTGGTGTTGTTTTAGTGGCGTATTCAAATAAGCTTCTGCCTCTGCTTGGACGTGTACCGAGGCTGCCACAGTGTACTGTGAGCACGACAGACAACCGGCAGCCATCAGACGGCGGCAACTCGCACATCCCTGGGTACCAAAGGTCCCGGGTTCGACACCCGCACCGATCGTGACATTTCCAGATCCCGCGGCCCACCCGCGAAATAGTGGGGCGGCGCCATTATCCGTGAATGTGCGTGAAGTGCGTCGAGAACCACCTAATGAACAAACAAACTCGCACATCCGCCAATGCCGACCCGGTGTAATATAATTTACACACCCTCCCCTTCTCCCGTGTTATTTCGTGTTCACTTCCTTTATATGACGCATGGCCTATGACTTGTACACGACTTATATATGAATTTTATGACTATGATTTGTATGGCATGAATTCCGTATGTAAGCGCGTGAGAGGCGGACTATCTGGGCTATCTCCTGGACACGCTCCGTGCACCCTGGGCACCCTCCAGGTACCCAGGGTTCGCCCGGATGCCAGGGCGCCAGGGTGGGTACATTCCTGGTACGTAGAGTACACTCCGGACCCAGGACACGCTTCGATATCGCATGTGGATGATACCGGAATAGCCAAACGTTCATCGGCGACACACTCGAACTCGCTGCGCCACGTGCCGTAGGAATCCCATTACGTCCATAGCCCACGAGTAGACTCGGTAATTCGGCCGGTAGTTGAGTTCGAATTCACGGCCAGGCGGTTCCCAGTCAAATACTTTGTCCTCTGGGCATTGAGATCCCTCACTTAATGCATGCTAACTTAACGCAATTGATATAATCGTCTGTGCAGCTATGTGCGGAAAGCAGAGCGTACCGGCTGCAAAAGGACTCGAATAAAAGAAATAGCCAAGTTATGCTTTCTGTTACGTATCTGAAAGTAGGATAGAAGGCTGAGCACGGACATCCGACGAGCTGGTCTGATTCGATAAGCCTCTCTGCGAACACTCACCGAAGAGAACAGAGAAACAGTGTCGAAGTTTCTTCCTTAGCTGGCTGAGAAGCGGTGTGAAGCGTGGGCGGGCTGAGAAGCGGCCGGGGCCGGCTGCAGGTGTGAAGCGTGAGCTGGCTGAGAAGCGGTGTGAAGCGTGAGCTGGCTGAGAAGCGGTGTGAAGCGTGAGCTGGCTGAGAAGCGGCGTGAAGCGGCTAAGCGGTGTGAAGCGTGAGCTGGCTGAGAAGCGGTGTGAAGCGTGAGCTGGCTGAGAAGCGGTGTGAAGCGTGAGCTGGCTGAGAAGCGGTGTGAAGCGTGAGCTGGCTGAGAAGCGGTGTGAAGCGTGAGCTGGCTGAGAAGCGGTGTGAAGCGTGAGCTGGCTGAGAAGCGGTGTGAAGCGTGAGCTGGCTGAGAAGCGGTGTGAAGCGTGAGATGGCTGAGAAGCGGCGTGAAGCGTGAGCTGGCTGAGAAGCGGCGTGAAGCGTGAGATGGCTGAGAAGCGGGGTCGGGGCCCGTTCCAGGTGTGTGGCGTGTTGAGCTGCTGGACAATATCGACATGTCGGCACGGTCCAGGCCAATAATAGTGCGCCGATTAATGGCACCAGAGCGGACGCCTGTCGCCTCAGCTTGGCTTCCAGTGGACCGGATACCTGTCATATCAGCCTGTCCTGCAGTAGAGCGTACACCTGCCATCCCAACTCGGCTCGCAAAGCACGACCAACACAGAAGTTAAAGTGATCTCTCGAAGCAGCACTCGGCGCAGGCTTCCAAGCGTATTGTGCGCGAAATATCTACGATGTGTTCCGTAAATGGCGAGCGAAGCGGGGAGTCTATTGGCAAATGAAACTGGCGTGGCAATTCTTTTTCACATTTTACCTCGCCTAGAAGATATTGGTGCGCTTTGCGCGAATGGTGTTCCAGAAATAGCTGCCGATTCGCTGTGTCGACAGTGGAGGCGATGTGTAGGAGGGCTAAATGCTGACTCGACTCGGTCCCTGCGAATTGTCAAGGTGTGGTAATGCCAATGAACACCAAACTCGCCGATAAGATAAGGCATTATGATGAGCATCTGTGGATACAAACAAGCGCCAGTGGAACTTGCAGCTATTCAACTCAGGGGGTGGATTGTTGTACTATGTGGTGCTAATACCAGGTGGTGTTGATCTCCTCAGCCTGAAAACTGTGATGTGCTCCTCAATACATTCATGTCGTTTTCCAGATGTTCTAGCACGGACTGCAATAATCATTTGCAATCACTGAAGTAACAAAATTCGTGAAGTGATAATGCGCCCTATCAGCAAACTTTAGCCCCGTCTCTCCGAGCAGATCATCACACCCCGTCTCGGAGAGGGGGTTGGGAGGAATCCCCAACATCCTAACCTATTAAGAGCTAATATCGCTAAGCGTCGCACGAAAACGAAAGTGTGCCATCGGAAAACGCTCGACGTCGTCATCGGCACGCTCGACGAGTGGGGCCCGCCATCATCCCCAAAGAAATTTCCCCACAAAGGTGGTTTCCCCTGTCCTGACAAGACAGGATTCGAGTCGCTTCGCGCGCTCGCATTTAGCCCCCGGCCGGGAGTGTCAGTTGGCAGCTGGCCCGGTAAGGCCGGGACGAGCTACTGGGCGGCCGTGTCTGTGCATTGACTGCGCGTTAACTCGTATCTTCTGTCAGATCTCTTCTGTCTTGAGGGGTCGATAGAGACCCCTCTAATCTCCAAACTAAGCGTCGCATGAAAACGAAATTGATATCAGAAAGCGCTCGACGAGTAGGGCCAGATCCCCACCCCCATATCCCCAAAGTGACGTCACTAAGGGCCCTAGAGTTTTACGACTTGCATTATGTTTATGGCTCTGGGAGGTTCATTTTGAGGGAGATTTGAAGATAAAAAGTTGAATCAGAAAAGGAAAGCGAAATTGACTATTGTCATGCAATTTTTAGCCACCCAAAAATCTGTTTTTCATTTCAAAATTTTGAACTTTCAGGTTTTCTTTAATTTTCCTTTCCTAATGGATAGAGTGGACAGAAAAAACATTGTTCGAAGACAACTCGCTCTAATAAGAAATGCTTACTTTAGCCAGAATCTTCGATTTGAACTCTAACAGGCAAATATGCAAAATTAATAAGTAGTCCAAAAATATAAGTAGTCCAAAAGTAGTGAAAAATTCCTCTAGTACGTTTTGTTGTATAGCTAAAGATAAGCAAACGCTGAACGTTTCATTGAAATATCTTTATCTGTTAAAGTGTCACGACTGGTTGAACGTTTTTTGAGGTGACCTCACTTGACCTTAATTAACTCATTGGCGCTAGATGACCGGACTGCAAAATCTTGTCAAAACATGCCAAATGAATTTGTGAGTATGTCAAATTTAGACGCGCTGCCGCGCGCAGTTCTTTCACTATCCGCGGAATACCTTAGAGGGGTCGTCAACGCCCCCCTCGAGACGGCGAGGGTCTAAATTATGCCATTGAACTGGAATTCGTGGATCGGGTGGTGAGGTCAGGGGTCACGCAACAAGGTCTGCTTAGCAATAGGGCCCTGGTTCATAAACCCATCCCATCAAAGAACTCCGAACGTTCAACTCTGTGAGTTTAAATAAAGGCATAATGGCACGCAACTACCGCGCGGGGTGGTCACTCAGATAATATTCTTGGTGAGCAGCTTTTCAACGCAGACTTCATTGATGTTCGTCGTGTGCTGCGCTTCGCCATTTTGTATTCTGTTCGTGCCTGATTAGTATGAGAGCGTCGAAAGCATGTTGTCGCCATTTTAAGCAGATAATTTATTAACTGCGAGCTTTACATTTTGTTATTTGTGACTGTTACATTTTGTTATTTGTGTACTGCGTTGATTTGATTTTTCGACGGGATGGAAATGTCCAACCTTCGGAGGGATTTTTCTGTTCAGTTAAAAGCAGCGTTTCAACGCCAAGAACATAGTTTGCATTTGGTTTTTGCGAAATAGTAACGTGATTTGCAATTAGAACGTAGTTAGTGCATCTGACCATAGTTTTCCGTGGTCTTGCCAGGCATGGTCAATTTGGAGTGTTCACTGGTCGTGTGCACGGTGTAGATGTGCTAACCTCAGACCCGGGGAGGAGCGGACAATTTGAGTGTTACCTCGGTCTTAGCTACACCTAAAGCAAACGTGATTGGTTATTGGCTTTACGACACATCGACCGTTGAGTCATGCGGCGTCGCCAATCTCTCACGCCGATTGGTCGCGGGCGAAGAGTATCAACAGGCGAGACTTGAACCCACAATTTTTATATTGTGAAACAAGCAACCTACCCCTAGACCACTCGTCCCCTCGGAAGCAGATGTGATTCACATCCGGGACTGGAAGAACCCCGCAACACCGCGCCGATACATGCTGTCCGACTCCTCGCACCACCGGTCTCCTCGTCTGTTACATTGCCAGGCTCTCGATATACCGCTCTGCCCGGCCGTCGGTCTAGTCCGCCAACTTTCTATACTACCAGGTCCTCCATAGCTCGCACTTCCGTGATCTCAATCTCCTGCGTTGGTGATCTCTCGATACCTTGCACTGTTGGACTCCCAATCGGTCGGATCGGTCGGAACGCCGAGGTCCGGATCCCTCGAGCATGGGAATCCTCGATATTTTGCACTACTGGACTCTCAACTAGTCGGGAGCACCAGGGTCTCGAACCCTCGGACTACGGAAGTGGGACCCTCGATATTTCGCACTACTGAGGATTTCGATCCCTAGGACTACGGAACCATCGATACCTTACACTACTGGACTCTCAGTTGGTCGGAACACCGGGGTCGCGATCCCTCGGACACCAAGACTCTTAAGACATAAAGACATAAAAGATTAGTGCAACTATGAGCCACAAGGGCCCTTCTTGGTTGCACTCTGTACACAGAACGGGTGAGGCTCATAAGACCTACTTTCAGAAGATCTATTTTCATAAAGACATAAAGACATAAAAGATCAGTGCAACTCTGAGCCACAAGGGCCCTTCTTGGTTGCACTCTGTACACTGAACCAGTTGCCCACCAAATCTGCCAATCAGCCCTCCCTGTAATACTGAAAAGCAAGCCCTCTATTCTTATAATGATTGTCTATGCTGTTTTTAAAGATGTTCAATGTTCTGCTACTGACGATGTTTTCTGGCAGCTGGTTCCAGTGTTCCACTACCCTGTTGGTGAAGAAAGTTTGCCTTAACCTTGTTCTGCTGTGGTTAATTTTAATTTTGAATTTATGACCTCTAATTGTTATGATTGTTCTAATTGTTATGATCTTGATATATCGCACTGCTGAACTCTCAATCGGTCGGAACACTAGGGCCTCGATCTCTCGGACTACGGAACCATCGATACCTTACACTACTGGACTCTCGTTCGGTGGGAATACCAGGGTCCCGATTCCTCGAACCCCGAACTCCGGAACCGGAATTTCCGACATCCCGGACTCCGAACACGCCGCGCACTGCGGACTCCGACAAAAGGCTACGGCCCTCGGCCACTATTGCCATTGATCCCTATCTTCTGCGGATGCTCAGCGCGGCTGGAAGTTTCTTCCAAGTTTTGCCGCCGCGCGAAATAATTCGATCGCCACTGATTCGCGCCAAATTCTCCCGCCTCACACACGACCGGCTAAGCTTTGATTGGGTTCAGATTCTCCGAGCCGGGATGCTCTCGGGGTGTTGATTTTTGTGAGCCGGAGCTGTGTGTCGGACCGGCATCCTCGTCCCGATGGCAAAAACAAAAAAAAAACGCCAGGGAAACCGCGCCAAGCGCCGCCACGCCGACCGGCCGGAAGTCAACGGGCTCTTGTGACTTTCCGATATGGCGATACCGTGGAACGGCCGCCTCTCTACAGCTCAAATTCGCCACGGGCGTACGTTTTAAAAAGCGCATAAGCCTGACTGCAATTCACAGTGGCCGATGAAGGCTTGAAGCACATTGCGCCCACTTTGCCCACATTGCGCCCACATTCATAATTTCCGTGTACCGTTTTCGGTATTGGTTTTCGTTTCTATGCCGCATGGACCTGACCCACACACGTTGCACAATATGCCGCTAGAGGCCAGATTAATCATAGCCAGCAGCATTGATCGCTCACGTCATGAGACATGCACTCGATAAATGCCGGACGTCCATGTATAGCTTCGATAAATGATATCACGCTCTGGGTGAGCAACATCATAAGTTACGTCCATGTTTTGCTCAGTCCGTCTGGGCGCTGTGCCTACTAGCATACGTCATTCTGCTACCAAGCAAAACACGACCAAGCTGATAGCGATCGGTCTACTCAGCCAAACCGCACCGCCGCCACATTTGCCTTCCATTTGCATCACCACACCATGATGTTGCTTCCGCAGTGTTGTTTCGTTGTTCCTAATTGCCCCATCCATCTCTGTTCGCGGAGACGTCTATTCACCACGGATTTCTGCAAAGCCCTCTCATTGTCTACCACTCGTACGTCATTCGACGAATTGCCTGGATGTGGAAGTCAGCAGCCGTGTCCGTGTATCTTTTCTGCAGTCTTACATTGGAAAGGTGGCTCTCGACCCGGAGTGTGACTGCTCACCCACATAGCAGATGCATTTCCGTACCCAACATCAGATCAACATACACCACGTTCCATGAACGACATCCAATGGTTTTGTCCTACGTACACTCACTACAAATTATTTAGCTCCTTGATTTTGTCATTCTCCTCATACATGCACTTACATTTTGCACAGCCCGACACACACTTCTTTTGTGTTGCTTGACGGCCCCCTGGCATGCGTCTCCTCGTCTGTCTTTGCATCAAGTGGTGGCGCAAGTTTTGGCCCAGCTTCTGGGATGCCGTTGGCATTTCTGGGGAAAATCGCTTTCAGTTCCTATCCGAACTGCTTAAAATGTGGTGCTTCTGTCGTAATGTGGCATGATGTTCGTTAGGTGGCTTGAGTACGTTGCTAAAAGCAGCGCTTTAATTTTCGTTCCTCCTGTGCGTCTTTTCCAGGAGGTTCGTTCTCATAATACTGTCAACCGTACCTAAATTTGAGCACACTATCTTATGTGGGTATCCCCGTTCACATAACCACGTCCGGGACGTCGGAATCTCAGTGATTAAGATGAGCGTCTGGCAAGCCAGAGGTACGGGGTTCGATTCCCCGCGATCCCCTCCATTCCTGCCAGGGTGAGAGGCAGGCGACGTCATATGGCCTCAGCTGCTGAGTGCGTCGTAGAGCCACAATCCAATCCAATAACTGCGCCCTAATCGCTTTCACCTGCTGTTCAGGAGTGTCATTGTGAGAGCAAATAAGCTTCACGCCCATTGCTAGTCCATATAGTACATCTCTTTTGATATGGGATGGATGGTCCAAGGTGCACTGTGCGTACGCCTTTGTTGAGTCCGTGGGCTCAACAGTTCCGTTGTGACTTTGTCCGACTCAAAGCGCTCCAAAACGTTCCAAAATGCCCCCTGTGTGATGTGAAAGTAGGAGGTCGACCGATGTCTTTTTGTGGATGCTGTTTGTTAGATGGTGGAATACTTTCAAGTTTTCCTTACTATGTAGCCGCACCCCAAAGATGTCATCGATGTATCTCAACAATATTAATGGTTTTTGCTGGGCCTTGAACAGTACCTAAATCTCCCTCCCACTGTCCCAGAGAGGCGCATGCCTTACTGTATCCAAGTTTTGAGCCAATGGCCTTACCCCATCTGCCAGAAGTGCTGTGAAGGGGTAATGATATTGTTATTGCCATGCTGTTGTTGTTGATGGTGTTATTACAGTGTTGTTATTGTCCAGCACATGCTCTATCATGTTCATAATCTTTGCGGTGGGAATAATCAAGTCTCTGCAGTTGTTCAAAGCTCACCTTATGCCTACAGTTCTTGTTTTGGAACGCTATGGTATAGCCTTGAAACCTGCATGCAAAATAAAATTGGTTAAGCCCATGAGACTGCTCTACAGGCTGCTTGACCACGCCCAGTATGCTGCAAGAATTCAGTAGCGTCTCATAAACGATGGCAGGGACTTAGCATGGTCTCACAGCTGCTCCTCACTAAGCTCTGTCAATTTGTCTGTTGGATGTCGCCTGCCAATGATAACGGCTCTCAGGGGGTCCTACTCTCATGGAGCTTAGAGCTAGCTGCCTTGTAGCGACCCAGCTCTGGGGAGGTTTTGAATGAAGTGGCGACGCAGGCATTTACCCAGATAGCCACTAGAGTGGAGTACATCTGCTAGGTCTCGTACCTCCCTGCACATCTACTTGGTGACGTCGCCACTGTGTCGACTGATCCTTCACCTCCTTTTCTAGCAGATTCGCATGGTCCCTACTGCTAAGTACGATTTGCAAGATAGCCTTGTCTGCAGGTTGGATGATCATAGATCTATCGGTGATCAGACAAGGCAATGTCTTACTCTGCTCTCCGGAAGGGTTCCTGGCACACTATTTCCTGATTCCCGCCACCACTCCTGGTTGGGTATTGATATTGCGACACATTGACCATTGAGTCATGTAGCGTCGCCAATCCCTCACGCCGAGTTGTCGCGGGCGAAGAGTAACAGACAGGTGAGACTCGAACCCACAGCCTTTCAATTGTGAGACGAGCAGCTTACTCCTGGACTACTCGTCCACTTGGATGATAATAGACATATCCGTGATCAGACAAGGCAATGCCTTGCTCTCCGGAAAGGTCGGTGGCAAACTGTTTCTTTTTTCCCGCCACCATTCTGTTCGGCACCTCCCGCAGACGCATCTCCGGCGCGGCTGACTACAGCGTCAGCTGACGTGGGCGGTTGACGCCTCGAGCCGCGGCCGGTGCTCGATGTTTTGCTTGGTCGGTTCCGGCGCGACAGCGGCCGGCCGGCTGGCGTCGCGCTGTGGCCATATGGCGAGATAGTGCACCATACCGTGTAGCATGTAGCACGTGTGGGGTGTGGCCGGTTCGAGTGTCGTCGACCGGCCGCTTTCCGGTGCGAGCCTGGCTCGCGCGGTCTGGTCAGGCAGACCCGGCTGAGCGGCGATGGTGGTAAGACGCAGCCGAGCGATCAGGGTGAGCAGAGAGTGTAGACGTGCAGACGCGCAGATATACAGACGCACAGACGTTCAGACGTACAGACGTACAGACGTGCAGACATACAGACGTACAGACGTACAGACGTACAGACGTACAGACGTACAGACGTACAGACGTACAGACGTACAGACGTACAGACGTACAGACGTACAGACGTACAGACGTACAGACGTACAGACGTACAGACGTGCAGACATACAGACGTACAGACGTACAGACGTACAGACGTACAGACGTACAGACGTACAGACGAGCAGACATACAGACGCACAAGCGTACAGACGTACAGACGTACATGAGTAAGAAAGTACGTAAAACGTACAGACGTACAGATATACAGACGTACAGACGTACATACGTACAGACGTACAGACGTACAGCCGGTTGGTCGTCATTAGTGCCAAAGGGACTTTCAGGCTCGGAATTGGAAATTGCATGCGTCGCGTCGATGTATGCTCCGTTTTCCACTGAAGGCGTTGTATAACAAGCTGTCGTTATTTTGCTAGTCGTCAGTCCGGTCAATGCAAGGGCAGTAGCGGCCGTTGGATTCACGAGCCAGTTATCGCACAGCAACGCGAAACCTAGACTGTCGCAGCTATGACAAACGAACTTTCCTACAACATCGACTGACGAAATGGCAAATCATCAGATCTGAAATACTGAATCGACAACCCCCCTCATTCCGTTCCCGTTTCAGCGTCGCCAAGCACTCATACCGCGACTAGCTGGATATTGGGTGTCACAAAATCCCGATGATGCCACGAAAACCTTACACACAGGTTTCCAATCGTTAGGCGAAAGTGATATTTTCCGTGCCGGGAAGGACGCTTCGGCATCCATATTTGCATACTACTACCTCGAACGTAGCAGAATTGTTTTTTCGAGACATGATCGCTTTGGTCCACTTGGAACAATAATGATTTCATTATTCCACACAAATGTTCTCCAACGTGTTTCGATGACACATATTAACTTGCCCGGAACCTCAAGCGGCCAGGTGATGTTCCACTGTCAGTATGTGGAATTTCTGAATCTCCAGGTGAGAGAAATGCCACCTACTTCACATGTTAGAGGAGCTCTTGCCAAATCATTTTGGACCTTCACGTATCTGAATACTTTATGTTCCGCCTAGACTAAGGGGATGAAAAGAATGTAGCGCACGAGAGAGAGAGAGAGAGAGAGAGAGAGAGAGAGAGAGAGAGAGAGAATGAGAGAGATGAGAGAAAGGAGAGAGATGGAGAGGGAGAGAGAAAGATGGAGAGAGATAGAGAGTGATAGAGAGGGCGCACGATAGAGAGAGGGAGAGAAATGGAGAGAGAGCGAGATAGAGAGAGAGAGAGAGAGAGATAGAGAGAGAGCGAGATAGAGAGGGAAAGAGAGAGGGAGAGAGAGAGAGGGAGAGAAAGAGAGACGCACGAAGACCAATCAGAGCACGCGGCATCGGGTTCGCGGCCTTGGGTTGCATTAAAACAGATCATTTGGTCCGGCGGCACGCCCCGAGAGCGTGACCTCGTCTCGTGTCACGGCGGCAGTCCTCTGATCATCGGTTACCAGGAATCGATGTCGGCTCGCCGTGTGGAGGGCGAGTCGCGGACAGTGGCGGAGCTAGCGGGGATGACAGGGTGGGAGGCATGGTGGTCACTGGGTCATACCACAAGCCTCATCTCTCTTCTCTCTCTCTCTATCAGGTCTATGTGTCTGTCCCTGTCTCTGTCTGTCCTTGTCTCCGGTCTCTGTCTCTGTATTTGTTGTCTCTATTGTCTCCGTTGTCTCTGTTTCTGCTTCTTTATCTATCTCTGTCTCTGTCTCTGTCTCTGTTTCTGTCTCTGTCTCTGTCTCTGTCTCTGTCTCTGTCTCTGTCTCTGTCTCTGTCTCTGTCTCTGTTTCTGTCTCTGTCTCTGTCTCTGTCTCTGTCTCTGTCTCTGTCTCTGTCTCTGTCTCTGTCTCTGTCTCTGTCTCTGTCTCTGTCTCTGTCTCTGTCTCTGTCTCTGTCTCTGTCTGTGCTTCTGTCTCTGTCACTATCTCTATGTCTTTCTCTCCATTTCTTTCTCTCTCCCTCTCTCTCTCTCTCTCTCTCTCTCCCGAGCCCACCCCGAGATCATCTTTCCATCGACGAATGTCGTGCGCTACTCCCTGAGACGGGACCGCTGATTAAATGATTGATTATTTGAGATGGGTGACGCGTCACCGGATGAGTTTTGAAGGACAGTCTTCAAGGACAGTCTTCAAGGACAGTCTTCAAGGACAGTCTTCAAGGACAGCCTTGAAGGACAGTCTTGCAGGACAGTCTTGAAGGACAATCTTGAAGGAGAGTCTTGAATGACATTCTTGAAGGACAGTCTTGAAGGACAGTCTTCCAGGATAGCATTCAAGGACAGTCTTGAAGGACAATCTTGAAGGATAAAGTGCTCGCATGCTAGCCGTGGGGCATTTCACCAGCACCAGGCGCATCTCGCCATGATGGATTCAATCTTGGCTCACAATTAGCTCATCTTCCGTGCAAGCTTCAAGGTAGATTCGCTCCGGCCCGTTTCAGATTAAGCATGCCAAGGCTCCCACAGACGCGATTCGGGGGCGAGGCGACAACATGCTCCCGTGCCTGCCAACAGGCAGGGAAGCTTGCAGGTGTCGGGGCTTGATGCCTTCCCTTGATGACTTGATGTCTGTCCGCCCTCAAACGGTCGGCTTAATTATGTACAGTCCTATCGTGCTTCAAATTGCTTGTCCCCGATTCAGGGACATATTCAAGGGTATGAGCGAAGTGGGCAACACTCCACTCCTCTTAACCCGAAAGGTGACCTCATGGAGATGCGGTGGCCCTCCAGCATGTTCGGCTGCACTCCTTTCCACTTTCGTACGTCGTCGTTACACCGTCTCTCGTTACACCGTCTCTCGTTGCGCCGTCTCTCGTTACACCGTCGCTCGTTACACCGTCACTGGTTACACCGTCTCTCGTTATACCGTCTCTCGTTACACCGTCCCTCGCTACACCGTCTTTTGTTACACCGTCGCCCGTTACACCGCCTCTCGCTACACCGTTTCTCGTTACACCGTCTTTCGCTACACCGTCTCTCGTTACACCGTCGCTCGTTACACCGTCACTGGTTACACCGTCTCTCGTTGCACCGTCTTTCGTTACACCGTCTCTGGTTACACAGTCTCTCGCTATACCGTTTCAGTCGGGCACAAGATTATCAGAAGACTTCAATAGCACCGTGCATAGTCCTTAGATACGGACGACACTTGTTGAACGGTAAGTTGTGTGCACAGCAAATGGCAGCTTGGTCGCTACTCGCGAAGGTTGAGCCCGACAAACGTGCGACCCGGTGCTAGTCTAAAGGCGGATGAACGGACTTCCGTTGTTGAGCCCCGCAAGAACAAAAGGTCTTGAAGAGAACGGCAGAGACGGGCTCCAGAGCACGGTCCAAGCACCGACCGGATCTGGAAAAAGTCACATTCCGGTCAGTGTGACTGGACCGCCGATCAGCAGGAGACCGTGCGAGCGTGGCTGGATCTTCGTGTTCAGCAGTAGGGTGACACTTTTTTCTTCTTCTATTATTCTGGAATGTGTTGCTCCGAGAAACGTTTCTGATGCATGGCACGGTCAGATTCAAATCTGTTCTCACAGTCACAATTTCTTTAAAATATGTTCCGCGCCAGCGCTGTCAGTTTTCGCCTTTTGCGTATTTCGCCATCTGCAAGGTAACCAAATGAAGTCGAAAAGTGATATTATTGGACAATTTGAGTTCCTTTCAGCACGTCGTAGTTAACTTTACCGCGTTATATTTTCAGTTCAGCAGGAGTCCGTGCCAGTGTGGCCATACGGTGTTCGGTGAGCGGCGCTAGTGCCGCACCCCCGGCAGCTTTGGCACCCAGAACCTCAACCGCTCGGCCATCCCCGCCCCGTCGACTGACTTAGCCCTGTGTGATGCGTATCGTCAAACACTGTCGGGAGCACGTTTTCGGGGCGGGCCATGGGCGGGTGTCTGGCTACGCTGTGCTGCACTGTGACCAGAGTCGCGCCGGACACGTGCTGCCGCGGCGGGCACTTAGTCGAGCAGATGCGGCTGCTGTTGCCGCCGCGGGCACTTACAGTAGATGAAGCGGAGTAGAGTAGATACAGCGGAGTAGAGTAGATGAAGCGGAGTAGAGTAGATACAGCGGAGTAGAGTAGATACAGCGGAGTAGTGTAGATACAGCGGAGTAGAGTAGATACAGCGGAGTAGAGTAGATACAGCGGAGTAGAGTAGATACAGCGGAGTAGAGTAGATACAGCGGAGTAGAGTAGATACAGCGGAGTAGAGTAGATACAGCGGAGTAGAGTAGATACAGCGGAGTAGAGTAGATACAGCGGAGTAGAGTAGATACAGCGGAGTAGAGTAGATACAGCGGAAGAGAGTAGATACAGCGGAGTAGAGTAGACACAGCGGAGTAGAGTAGATACAGCGGAGTAGAGTAGATACAACGGAGTAGAGTAGATACAGCGGAGTAGAGTAGATACAGCGGAGTAGGGTAGATACAGCGGAATAGAGTAGGTACAGCGGATGCTGCAGGGGCGGGCACTTGGTCGAGCAGATGCGGGACAAGGCAAACTGGATGCAACCTGCACCTGATTATATCCTGCTTGAAATCAGCTATCACCATTCAGTAATAATTGGACTCAAGATGGAGCAGTAAGCACACGATATTTCTAGCACTGCTGAAAGCAAATGATTCACGCCAGTAATTCGCTTACTATGTTCCATGCTACATATCTCGCCACCAGAGGCGCTGCCCTCGCCGGTGTCCGCCTCGTTTCTGAGCGATTAATGTAACGTCGTGAAAGGCAATTTCGGTAAGTGTGAGTCGTGAGTTCCTGATAGTAACATCGTAAGCGTGGGACAAACTCTGTCGACGACACGATGCTGTCGACCAGGAAGAAGAATTGATGGAAATTGATTGGACATTCCACTGCCGATCGGTCGACAGAGCAGCTGGTGGTGACGCTTCAGTTTGGTTCGGTTCGGTGGTGACGCTGGTACCATTGGCGTCACAAATAGCTTGGCAGTCATGCTGGTCGTCCTGGCATCTGGATATCATGCATGGGTTTAGGTGTCGCGAGAAAGAGCATACTCATGAGGGATATTCAGGTGTCAGAGGCCTCAGCCTGACTGACACACTAATTGTAACACTATCGATGCATACTTAGGTGGTGGTGGTGGATTGGAGTTTAGGGGCGCGTCGAAATCTAGGGTCATTTTGCGCCCCTGCATGCATACTTAGGTATGGTGGCAAACAGTATGCCTATGCAGGATATATAGATGTGCAATGACAGCCTGACCGCCAAGCTATTTGTGACGGCGATAGTACATGCGACTGCTTCGAGCGACCGCCCGGCCAAAATGTCGGCAACGAGGGGCCACGCCAACCATGCAAGACGGAACAGAATTTGCTGACGGGCTGTTGCCGGTGGAAAAAAAAACAAGAAAAGGATTATGACCCCAATGGATGCACGAGCCCCCCAGATGATCCTTCGTTGGCTACGCTACTGCCTAGGAGTGTGGAGGGACGCTGGATGAAGTGTGACCTCGGGCAGACTTCTTTCGGGGTAGAACTTATGATTGTAATTTTTCATTATAGTACATAATATTATCTATTAGTATATCAACAATTCATGAATATATCATTTATTTAGCATCGTATTATGTATATACTATTATATTATTTACGTGTTATTATATTGCATGTTTATGATTCTGTTGTGTTATTTTGCGTATATACTTAAGTAGAAAATTATGATCAGGGCAGAACTATTTCCCCCGCCATCTGCCGAGGGGTTGGCGATAACTGTAGTGTTCCCCGGGTCACGAGGTAAACGCTGACCGACCACCGCCCTTGGCATCCAGTTCACCGGCACCATTGGCCTTTCTCCAATCTGTGTTCCTTGAAGGGAAATACAACCTACGATGAGTGGAGAAGCAACTGGTGTGAGATACCATGAAAGAAACGTGAGATACCATGTGACACAGCTGACGAATACATTAGTCCGCATAGTACTAAAATCGCTTGCGCTGGCGACTAACCACTAACATGTGAGATACGGAACATTGTCAGTGCTCTACGTATGCCCCAGATATTTACCTTTCTTGCAGTACTCTGCATTACATCTATCATAAAGCATATAATTAGAAAGCGTTGATCTTGCAAACGTATATAATTGTACTGGTATATGCATACATTCTTCATTGTACATGTACGTAGCACGTACACGTGCCACGTACTATCTGGAAAAAATAATGTAAGTTGCTTCGTCGATGCCTTTGGTCCATTTCTCACTTTTATGTTTTTTTTTTCCAGAACAAGTGAAGGGACGTGAAGCCATTCGGTGGTGGGAGGGTCTCTCCATCACTGAACAAATATAATTATTCGTCGTGTATTGGAAGTCCAACTAGTGGTGAGCGATTGATCATCGGTCTGAACACAGCTGACGGCCGGCTCACGTCTCCGGCAGAGGCCGCTTCCTGGAGTGCTCGGCGCGCGACAACGTCAACGTGAGCGAGATCTTCCGCACGTTCCTGGTGCTGGGCGACATCCCGACGTCGGCGCCGCTGGCCGACTCGCTGGTGCCGGGCAACACCGTGCGGCGCCAGCTGTCCCTGAGGCTGTCGAGACGCCGCGGGGGCAGCCCTGCGCCGGACACACCGGCTACTGAGGTCAGTCGACACCGGACACACCGGACACACCGGACACACCGGACACACCGGCTACTGAGGTCAGTCGACACCGGACACACCGGACACACCGGACACACCGGACACACCGGCAGCTGAGGTCAGTCGACACCAGGCACACCGGCAACTGAGGTCAGTCGACACCGAACACACCGGCAACTGAGGTCAGTCGACACCGAACACACCGGCAACTGAGGTCAGTCGACACCGAACACACCAGCAACTGAGGTCAGTCGACACCAGGCACACCGGCAACTGAGGTCAGTCGACACCGAACACACCGGCTGCTGAGGTCAGTCGACACCGGACAGACACTGAGGTCAGTCGACACAAGACACACCGGCAACTGATGTCGCCCCAGTGCCGCCTCAGTGCACACACAGTGGCACTGATCTCAGTGAGATCAGTACAGATCAAATGCCATTCTCCGGTCTGATAAATTCCAAGGGTGAAGGGGTGCACTCGAATATCCCTGAATGCGCGCATTTTCTACCCAGATGGCACTGTCGGCTCAATCATTCAAGGGGTGCAATCGAACGTCCCTGCAGATACGCCTTTTTCAGTGAAAGGGACGTCGCCTTTCCATCCTTTCCATTGGAGAAGCGAACATTCCTCTTGTACCCCCACCCCTATTGGATTCGCCACTACTCCAAGTGACAGATGTTATATGTGACACATACACATAAACGCACACCTATGCACACACACACACACACACACACACACACACACACACACACACACACACACACACACACACACACACATACATGCATACGGCCACGCACACACACACGCACACACGCACCCCTCCCTACATACACCTACGAATATGCACACACGCACACACACGCACACACACACACACACACACACACACACACATACACACACACACACACACACACACACACACACACACGCAAACAAACAAGCAAATGCACACATACACACACAAGCAAACAAACAAACAAACAAAACAAAAAACACACATGCACACACACACCCATACCGGCACTCACACGCACACATTGCGGGTGGTACGAGTGCAGCCATGCACCGCTAGCCATGGGCGACACCAGGGCGAGACTGGTCACGTGACCTCTCCCACAAACGCTGTGAATCCTAACACTGCACCGTGTTGCGTGGAAAGAATGGACCCCAAAACGATTCTCCCCCATCCAAAGTTCGCGCCGCCACTGGCGGCGCTGGTACAGTTTGTTTGTTTACTTATTGGGTGGTTCACGACGCACTTTCCGCACATTTACGGCTAATGGCGCCGCCCACACTGTTTCGCCGGTGAGCCGCGGGATTGGGCGGCGCTAGTGTCGAACCCGGGACCTTTGGTACCCAGAGCGCAGCACCTTAACCACTCTGCCGTCCCCGCCCCCGCTGGTACAGTGATTCGTGCATCGGTCCCTGCTGACGCCTGACACAACGCCCTGTGGCGTGTCCGCAGGTGGACGACACAGCGCCGCTCAGTCGCGCGAAGGCCCGCAGCAAGAGTCTCATCCGAAGGGCCTCCCGCAAGAAGTCCAAACCGTCCGAAGCTGGCGATGAGCAGTGTGGCGTGCAGTAACCGGGGTCGCGGCTAGATGGCAGCAGCGTCACCCTTCTGCCAAATGGCAACCTAATGATAAATACTGGTGTCACTTGTGGTGCGTGACGTCGCCAGTGATGGACATCACCACAAAATATCAGCTAACAGAGATTCGAAGGTGAAGACCGGTGCAGCCTGCAGTACCGATGACTAGATGGCAGCACCATAAACCGTCTACTGAATGGCGCCTCGGTGGTGAAGACCAGTGTGTCCTGCAGTACCTGCGGTTCCCGTTAGATGGCAGCATCATAAACTTTCTACTAAGTGTCGATCCGGTTATGAAGGCCAGTGTACCTTACAGTACTCACGGCCTCCGTTAGATGGCAGCATAATAAACTGCCTCCTAAATGGCAGCCTGCTGCTGAAGACCCGTGCATCATGAAGTACCCACGGTCTACGCTAGATGGCAGCATCATAAATTGTCTACTAAGCGGCGGCCCGATGGTGAATACCAATACGTTCTGCAGTACCTACGGTCCCCACTAGATGGCAGTATCATGAACTGCCTACTAAATGCTGGCCCGGTGATGAAGACCAGTATATTCTGCAGTTCCTACATTCCCCGCTAGATGACAGCATCGTAAAATGTCTACTAAATGGTGATGAAGACCAGTGTGTTCTACAGTACTTACGGTCTCTGATAGATGGCAGCAGCATAAACTGCTGGCAAAATGGCGGCCTGTTCGTGAAGACCGGTATTATCGTTGCGGTCAGTGCTCCGTGCTAGATAGCAGCACTATTCAGTGCACGTGCTGAATGGTGCTGTCAACCAATCGTCAAGCGGCCGATTGGTTAAAATGTCGTATGGAATGTGCTATTTACATAACAACGTAAAACTCATTCTTTTGTATGGCGTTACAGTGTCTCGATTGTGTGTCTTCGCTTTTCCTCTCTCACTCGGCCAAAGACGAGTCCAAACACCTGGTTTCGGGCCAAATTAAAGCAAAAAAATGTTCTTCAATTCAGAAACAAAGAAGCACTCATCGGACATGAGCAGCAATAGGCCGTCCGGTCTGCCGGCAAAATATGGATGTGATACCTGTTTTTTTTATTTCGAGAATAACCCACTTTAGCGTAAAATATCGGCAGAAAAGCGGATTATTGGGGAGGGGAGCATGGTAACGTTGTACCTACCCATCCCTTAAATCCACCACTGCACTATGTCGGAATTGGTCGCACGTCTAACCCCAATGCACTTTCACCTGGAGCCTAGTAGAGCGGAGAGTTATCTACCCTGCCTGATATGACATACGCACAACGGTACACAAACATAGCATCTATCACCTAAAGCCATGAACAGAAAACTGAGTTGCAATGCGAGTTGAGTTTTTAATTATTTGATTTGTGAATATTTTCGCAAATTTACTCTAATAGGAAAGGTTTTTTTCCAGGAATTGGCTCATAAAGGTAAAGTAAGCAGATTTAATTGGAAAATCACGAAGCTTTTGCGATCATTTTTCTGCATCTTCGGCTATCTTTGGCCATCCGTACTGTGCATTAGCTTTGCAATGTCAGGAAGCCTAGACAGTTAAGATCCTTGCCTCAATACCACACGCAAATTTGCATATAGAGAGAGACATACTCTGCCCGAGGCTGATTATGTGAAGAAAAATGGCACGAAACAGCAATTGTTCAGAAGAATAGGAGCAATTTAGATGTAGGACCCAATGCATAACATTACTCCTGTAGGTGTTTCATGGAAAGAGTGGACTCAATAACGACCATTCCCCCCCCTTTTTCGAAAGTTTGGGGCTTGATCGTTTTGGGTTCTTTTATTCTATGCAGCGCCCGTGCTCGTAATATTGAGCTCTGTCCTCCACGAATGCTTCTCATTACTAGCCAGTTAGTTGCGAGCCGATCTTGGGGAAGGAGCGGAGTTCACCCCACTCCTCCATGCGCGCTGAAGATTACAATCCTGCACCGTCAGCAAGACGGTGCTAGGAGGGACACTTGCTTGGAGGCCCCCCGCTCACGACTATGTTCATTGAACCGAAATTTCTGAACATCCGGATTCATGTTCACCATGGCACACTTTCCGCTTTCCGAATTATACTTCTGCGAGTATGACAATAGAAGAATGTCACCTGATACTTATGATAGAGGACAAGTCGAATGCTCCTCACATCCGCTGTTCTTCTGCCCTTCACTGCGCGCTTTCATCCGGAAATCCTCTGACTTGCATGAGTCCAGTGCGACTCCAGAGCCTGATTCCGAGTCAGTACTCGGAGTCGTTGTGCGGGATATGTCCCGGCATATCCACACAATACGGTTGATGATGTCCAGGCATATCCTTACTGTACAGCTGAAGATATTCAGGGATATCCATTGTGTACGGTTGGGGATGTCTTGGCATATCCATACTGTGCGGCTGATGTGTGTGGTAGCTGAAAAATGTGGTGGGATGGCCTCGATTATGGGCGACTTTGTATGTCAGTTGTCCACTCCGCTAGTAGATAAGGCGGGTTTGGCGTACGATTAAGGACGAATTTGTCTTGTATGTCCGTTATCCACTCCGCTGATCGGTATAGCAGGTTGGAGCTCGATGGAAGATGAAGCACTGTACGTTCACTGTCCACTTCGCTGATTGGTATGGCGGGTCGGGCGTACTTTTGAGGACGACTTTATCGTTATATGTCAGTTGTCCCCTCCGCCGACAGGGTCTTGTGTACGATTAAGGGCGACTTTGTCTTATGTGTAGGCTGCCCTCTCCGCTGATCGGTTTGGCGGGTTGGGGCTCGATTGAAAATGAAGCTGTCTCTATGGCCGTTGTCCACTCCGCTCATATATATGGCGGGTTGGTGATCAACTGAGAACGACTTTGTGTTATAGGTGAGTTGTCTACTTCGCTGATAGGTGTGGTGATGTCTCCCTCGTGTACGTGGTGCGTATGGGGGGGGCAACTGGTGACTGCTGACTGGCAACAGCTGGCTGGACCGACAACGGCTGACTGGACTTTCTGTTGCTGGGCTTCATTTACATCTTTCCCTCGACAGCACCATCCCCCCTCCCCCTCCTTCTCCCCCGAACAGGACTCCGCCCTTCCTAGCTAGTCACCTGGATGTGTTAGTGGTTTTGGCTGTACTGTTAATGATAGCTTCAGAATTGCATTAAATCAAACCTGTTCCGATGGCTGACTGATTGTTGTTCCGTAGCATCGATTCGACCGACATAATGAAGTTTTCCAGTTGTTCAGTGCTGTTGTAATAATGTTTATGTCCGATGTTGCTGCAGCTATGCGAGATTTACGGAGCGTTCATCAGGCTGAAAGTCATTTCAATATTTGCTGCTGTAAGTCGAAAGCATGTACATTGCCGGGGATTTTGCACAAGGGCAGTTGACGAAGAGGTCTGTTGTTTTGATACAGGTCTAACTGGAAACAATTCATGGGGTCCGGCCTAAACACACGCCGCTATTTTTTTCGCAAATACATACTGAAAACCTATACAGTGCAGGACCTCGAAGCTGCCGTATTTCTGGCGTCCCGCAGCGTTGCAGCCTCAATTCGCCGGGTGGCGGCCGTTAAAATCTGGCACCGCTTAGACAGCGAGAGAGCGCCCGCATGGTGCCACCAATTGTTGTTGGATGTGATGTTATGAATGCCTCGCTAGAGTAATGTGAGACCATGGACAGCTGTGTAAAGACAGGCACAACACCTCATCATGTATTATATTCGCTAGCATGACCGGCACGAACATAACAGCCAGACACGGAACGAATGGACTGAGTGATGATTATCATTCGTAAGATCACCTAACGGCAACACTAGGGTGCATATTTCTGTGCAGCCGCCAGTCAGCCATTTCGTACACACCGAGGTTCACGTCTTGAGGAAGCTGTGCTCCTGCTTGGAATGGAATGTCGGAATCGCTTTTCTGCGACTCACGTTTTTTAAATCACACCTCTGACGAGTTTCCCATTTCCTACCACCGCGGCCGTGACGAGCCTCTTGTCCTACCACTGCGTCCGTGACGGGCCTCCTATCCTACCACCGCGGCCGTGACGAGCCTCCTGTCCTACCACTGCGTCCGTGACGGGCCTCCTATCCTACCACTGCGTCCGTGACGGGCCTCCTATCCTACCACCGCGGCCGTGACGAGCCTCCTGTCCTACCACTGCGTCCGTGACGGGCCTCCTATCCTACCACCGCAGCCGTGACGAGCCTCCTGTCCTACCACTGCGTCCGTGACGCTCCTATCCACACCCTCGACGGGCCTTATCCTACCACCGCAGCCGTGACGAGCCTCTTGTCCCACCACTGCGTCCGGACGGGCCTCTATCCTACCACCGCAGCCGTGACGAGCCTCTTGTCCTACCACTGCGTCCGTGACGGGCCTCCTATCCTACCACCGCAGCCGTGACGAGCCTCCTGTCCTACCACTGCGTCCGTGACGGGCCTCCTATCCTACCACCGCAGCCGTGACGAGCCTCCTGTCCTACCTTTGGGGCTGTGGCGAGCCTCCTGTCCTACCATGCGACCGTGATCAGCCACCTGCCCTACCACCGCAGTCGATGCCTCTGTGATCATCTGCATTGTTCGTTTGCCTAAGTGCACCGGATGGGCCAAAACATTAAAAGCACATCGCACAATGTTCTGCAGCTCCGAGTCTCCAGGCTCAGCTGTTGGTTGGGCTTTCAGCGACCGAGCTCTTCTTGCCAGTCAACGAGTTTTGTTTAGCTCTGCGCGCTGTCGTTCGCTGCTGGCAGCGGATAAGGTCGTGCTTCCCACTTCTGCCTCTGGAGTCGAGCCTCGCAGATCAGATCATCGCCTTTTGGCGAGTTTGAATGTCGACGTCCGACGCCATGACCAACGGAAGTGATTCCAGCTGAGTCCAGCGGCTTTCGCGCCAAATCACAGGCCCCACAATGTGTTGCGCGGTGGTAGATAGGCGCCCCGAATGCTGCACGCTGTGGTGCGGGCTGTACGCACCGCGGGCACGGTCCGAGTTACCGCCCACTTGGAGCCACACGGGTGTGCAGTTTCCAGCAACAAGTCGAACCAGGGTGTGGACACCATCTGCTGGAGTGCTCGTAGGCACGTAGAACTGCAAACTGTGAGACTGTTGGCTAACTGGCTGTCTTACAGTACGTGGCGAACTGGCTTACAGCAGCTGTCCAGCAGCTGCCGAGCAGATGCTGTCAGCTAGCGTGCCCCGTTCGTGGGGTCAATTTTCAGTTGGGCTGAGTCCAAGGATGTGAGCCAATCTTCAACTGATCAAGCTAGTCCGCACAGTGATCTCCGATCCCAGCTTGGGGCATCCATCACGCCGTCGTTCGTCTCGGTAACCCGGCCAGGCGCGGGCCGACCGTTGCCAGTCAGCATGGTTTCTAGGCTCGGGATGGTAGCTTTCCAAGAGGACAGCTAAGTGGTGTAGGTTCGGTCGGTGAGCCGTTCAAATTGCGGAAGAGTTTTCTCAGATAAAGCTCATTTGAATGGAAATGACACATCAACCGGCTGATGGATCTTCCACAGAACAGCTTAAGTAGTTGACACGCCGACGGTTTCCCTGAGCTCTCGGTCGCTGCATCTGCGTCTGTGGTCAGAGCAAAGTGCACTCGCCACACATTGCAGCTCTCATAATATGTCTTGAGCACTTCCCGAAATTGTATCATAAAATGTACAGCATATTCTTCCTCGGGCTCAGAAACAACTGCAACGTGCCCCTCCGTACCGAACGGCCCCGCTGCGGCGGCTGGGCCAGCTTCATCCACCTGCTGCCGCACCGTTGCACACGAGACATCTTCTCTGCGCTCAAAATAAAGCGACCACAGCCTGCAGTCACGAAGCCAATCCACCTTTCGGACGGCTCGAGTCTTACTCGGATGTACGGCCCTCTCTATCTTTTCATGATTCATGGCAGGTGGCTTATTGCTCGACGTGATGCGTCAATATCAACTGGAAATTTATGCACGATTGCAGCTTTTGGCAACGATATTTTAGCACGATTACAACGCTTAGCAGCACGGTACCTCTCCACCACCATAGTCGGATTGCACAGTTCGTCGAAATTACATGTACCGTCGGCGGTTCCAGGCTGGCATAAGCGTCTGACGTGAAATCCGCATAATTGTTTGCTAGTTCTGATGCCTGGTGGTCCGGTGCAGACTGCTGTGGTTTTGTCGTTTCCAGCCTGCAGCCGTTCTCCTCGCGGTCCCCTCTCTGACAGGTAGCGTTGCAGCGGCGTAGATCCCACAGGTTCCGAGCCACATGTCCCGCCACATTTCCCGCCACATTTCTCGCCACATCTCCCGTAGCTCGTGCGCCACGATCGCCAGCTGCCCCGCTGTTCTCCGATCTTTCAGACATTCATCTCCTCCACAGGTACCCTGAGACATCTGGATCAGTTGCAGGCCTCTGTATTTCCACATTTACACCTGGCAATGCCCAACAACTATCTGCAGGCACCCTGTGAGATCTGAAGCAATTGCGGACTTCTGGATTCGCACATTTATATCTGACAATGTCCAGTAGCTGTCGGCAGGTACCCTGTAGCATCTCGAGGACCTACAGACATCCGAGTTTCCACATATACATCCGACAATGTCCAGTAACTGCTTGAACAATCGACTTTCTTTGTCGAGAACTTTCTTCATTTCTTCGCTGCCGTTTTGTTTATCCTCCAATCTTCACGACGCAGTCGTAGCATCCAGTGACCAACTCTCCTAGACAATACGGATCCCTTTATGTTCAAGGTTTGCATGAAGAAAGCACTAGTCTCTGTTATTATTTTCAAGGTTTCGTGGTAACGTTTTGTCGGTTGTTTCCCGTTCATGCGGTCTTGTCATGCGGTCCACTATGAGTATTCGTGATACCTTTTATCGTAGGAAACACATTCCCTGGGGAGCATCCCGCCTGACCTGACCTGGCACCTTGGATGTGCCAGTGTCGGTGTCATTGACAGTGTCACTGTCAGTGTCAATGCCAGTGACGCTGGTCGTGCCAGTGCCAGTGAACAGGATCGTGATCTGTGGCACCACGGTATTGTTGGCGGTCTCACAGGTCGAACGGTTGACATTCTGCGCACACGTTAATCGAAAACCAAAGTTACGGACGGTTCGCTGCAGGGTCCAGACCATGGAGGCCATGGTCGAGTAGTTACAAATTGGATGCTTGATTGGAAAGTGGGAATGGTCACCTAACTTTCGCGATAGATATCTCAGTAGCGCATCAATTTAAACTCTCTCTCTCCCTCTCTCTCTCTCTCTCTCTCTCTCTCTCTCTCTCTCTCTCTCTCTCTCTCTCTCTCTCTCTCTATATATATATATATATATATATATATATATATATATATATATATATATATATATATATATATATATATATATATATATATATATATATATATATATATATATATATATATATATATATATATATATATATATATATATATATATATTATATATATATATATATATATATATATATATATATATATATATATATATATATATATATACGAGCACCCCTCCGCCAATGACGAGGCCGCCTTGTGCTAGCGGCCGGCCGCTGACGCACTGCCAACGGGCACTGCAACGCCGAGGCACGCGCGAAACCGAGAACCTTGGACCGCTGCCACTGCATGAGTTTTGATTTTAATAATCGACAAAAATGCTTGGAATATATTCATTAACACGTACCACGAAAATTGGCGATCAGACCTGAATCGGTTTTTGGTGGACTCGCCTTATAATACGTATTGGCAGTACTGCAGCATGGGCAGATCGACAGGCAGTATTCGTGTCTGCGTGACATGAGTTGCGTTGGATTTTCAACACTGACTTTATCCAAGCATCAACACCGTCCTGAATCTGAAGTGGTGCTTCACAGTCAACTGGGCCGCCGCAGCCGCTTCCCCGCGCTGGTGGGCTTCCCCGCGCTGGTGGGCTTCCCCGCGCTGGTGGGCTTCCCCGCGCTGGTGGGCTTCCCCGCGCTGGTGGGCTTCCCCGAGCTGGTGGGCTTCCCCGACCTGGTGGGCTTCCCCGCGCTGGTGGGCTTCCCCGAGCTGGTGGGCTTCCTCGCGCTGGTGGGCTTCCCCGCGCTGGTGGGCTTCCCAGCGTTGGTGGGCTTTCCCGCGCTGGTGGGCTTCCCCGCGCTGGGCGGTGGGATCGCACGGTAATGATCGATAGCCTTGGAATCGCACAGCAATGATCGGATATCCATTGGATCGTGCAGTAATGAGCATATATTCATGGGATCGCACAGTAGTGATCGGATATCCCAAATTATTTCTCAGTTTGACAATTAGGTGATATCATCGGACATAAAAGGACAGCCCACAAAACTTAAATCAGTGGCAATTAATTAAATCAATCGGATGGAAGGCTTGGACCAGTGCATGAATATCCGGCGAAACCCACAAGTATAACGGAGCCCTAGTCCATAGGATCCAATGCAAAATCTAGAAGATGTCGATTGGTCAAATCAAGATTGAGGGTGCATTCGCCCTCTCCAAAGTGCATGGACGATATCCCACAATCACACCCCTCTGCACAACAACGCGAAGAGTTGCGCATGTCGCACTTCCACTATTTACCAGAAGACTCAGTGTAACGAACGCGTTTTGCCAGCCCAACCGCGGGCGCCCGGTCTGCAATCAGCGAACAACGATTTGCTTTTGGCATGCTTAACGGAGATCACAGGCGTGCGTGCTTTCACGCTCTGCCGACATCTCGACTCGGCAGTGTGTTGTTGTGATGTGTTGTTGTGCTCGGGACGCTGCTGGTAGACAGCTCACTGCTGCATTGCGGCGTGCATTACGCAGCAACGTCGGTGTGCGACCGTACTGGCAATTTACGCCACGTCCACAAAGGACAGGCCCAGGTAAAGTGGACCATATGTCACCGGCATGTGCCGAGTTGTACGTGCGGAGTTGTACGTCCAGTGTGTCCACGTTGTGTTTTTGCCCGTGAGTGACTTGTGAATGACTTGTGAGTGACTTCCGAGTGCTTGTTCTGCTGTGACTTGCGAGTACTTGTTCTGTCGTGACTTGAACGTTTTACGTCGTACTAATATACATTTTATGTTCTGAAAACATTTTTGTTTGAATTCCGACTTA
This sequence comes from Imbricaverruca yamaguchii, assembly GCA_034440575.1. Lineage (NCBI taxonomy): Eukaryota > Metazoa > Arthropoda > Thecostraca > Neoverrucidae > Imbricaverruca > Imbricaverruca yamaguchii. The sequence continues at coordinate 1,210,803 of JAOTOL010001583.1, read as the reverse complement.
ATCTGGTGAAGAAGAACAACACGTTACTGAAAGGGGGACGGCAGGGGTACGCAAGGGGGCACCAGTTTTTTGTGTTCTCTAAATAACTATGGGCAAAGTACTTCCTGCTGTAGTGGATACTCTTGGACTTCGGGGCGTGTGAAATGTCCCCTTAAAGTTCTTACGTAAAACAATTCTGTCATATCACTCCTCATCTAAAATCAACACCGATAAAACAATGTTGTGTCACCCTTGAGGCAGGGCCTCCAGCATGTTAACTGCGGCCCCACGCATGATCGCAGCGCCGTCTTCAGTCAAGTAGCATTTCCTATTACTCAACCAAGACTGCGGGACGGGAGATCCGAATGGCCCTAGTGAGCCTAATGACCCTAATGATTTGACCCTAGTGAAGCCAATTGTAGTGCCCCACACTGTAGTCAAATCCTGCTGATTGCGGCCATGCCTTGAGGTATTCGCCAACCAAGCTGTTAAACGATCCGCCCTAAGAGCGTTTGATAGCGTCAGAAGCAACTATTCATCCTCTCCCATGTTTCCCGAGTGTGCTCCTCCAATGGGCTGCCAGCCGGTTTTTGTGTTCACGCGCATCCGACGGAGCCGCCGAGACCGATCACAGATCCGCTCCCAAAATAACTCCAGGATCTTCCAGTTCCCAAGAAATTCCCGCCGGACGGTTCGGTAGCCCGGAAACGCGCCGGAGGCTACTTGACGTCAGAGCAGCGGGTGACGGCAATGGTCCGCCACCGTCGCCCGGTGGTGGGTGATTCCACACAGGGCCGTCTGCTGGCTCCTGTGCTCCTGCTCCTGCTGGCTCCAGCACCGTCTCCTCCTCCTGTGCTGAACGAGTCACGTTCAGTGGAGAAGTCGTGCGGAATAGTTGCTCAGTTCCCGGGGTGTAGTTTTGTGTACTTTTGAGGAGCAAGTGCGCCTTCAATGATGATTTTTCCCCTTCCCCAATAATTTCAACTTTTAATATTGGACCCTATAGAGTGTGTTCGCCAATCAGTTTGGGCTTGCCCGTTGCCTTCATGTATTCTCCGTCCCACTTTCATCATCTTCGTCATTTTCAGAAATCGACGCTAGTGTTCTGATCTCTGTATGGCAACAGAACAGAACAGGCCCCTTTGCAGAACCCTGGGCCACTTAACGCGTTTGTCTAACAGTAGTGGTGGGTGCAAGGATCGATACGAATCGCGACCTCGTTTTCCGTGGCCTCCGTGGACGACTGAACGGCTTCAACTTGCAGTGAGCGGCGAACATGGCGGTTCGGTACCAATACAAGACCTGCGGTTCGACTCGTCCAAGAAGCAGGATCGTCTCGGTCCAAGAAACGCACCGAGATGGGGAAGAGACGTTTTAATTCCAGAGCGCCACATATGTACAACTCACTGCCACCTGAGCTGACGCGACTTCCCGGGGCGGGGATGGCCGAGTGGTTAAGGTGTCGGGCTATGGGTACCAAAGGTCCCGGGTTCGACTCTAGCGCCACTCAGGACATTTCCCAATCCCGCGGCCCACCGGCGAAACAGTGTGGGCGGCGCCATTAGCCGTAAATGTGCATAAAGTGTGTCGTGAACCAACCAATAAACAAACAAACAGACGCGACTTCCCGTGTCGATCTTTGGTCGCCACCTTCGGGAGTATCTGCTTGACGTGCCGCCCGTGTCTGACTGATTGACTGCTCGACTTGCTGTATTTTATTTATTTGTATTTTTATTCTGTGATTTTGACCTTTTTTTTACCTTTTTTGCGGTCTTGTTTTATCTATTTGACGCGATGTCATAATAGCCACGATTCAATTGTGGATGACCTCAATAAAGTCTGTCAGTCTATCTGATTAAGCTAGACAAGGAAGGTTATGGTGGGCCTCTGTCGCGAACGTTGGTAAATATTTGTTGAGAATTGTATATTTGGAGATCGGATGGCTTTTTTACCGAATAAATATCTCTTCGCATAAGCCTATGTGGTTGAGGGATAATCTTTTGGACGATTTTGACAACTTTTTTTCCCATTTTTATGACCATTTTCGGGCCCCTGCCGCAAAACTTGCTTTTCTGCAGAAGCTGTTCACTCCAAATCAAACATGTCGGGGCAACAATACTCTATAAACCTCCTGAACCCCCTAAACGGCTGAACGAACATGCATAGAATGTCCAAAAGTTATGTCTTCAAAGTTTGTTTTCCATATCCAGATTGTTCGGAGTCGACGTTTAAGCCAATTCTGACGTGAGCGGTTGTAAGTTGGTGTGCTGAATCTTATATTATGTTTGTTTTTCAATAAAAGTGACAAATTATTTCGAATAAAGTTTCCATATATTTCCACAAAATTGAGCTGGCGATGACAATTCAGCGGAAGATTTGCAAATATCTTTCAAACACCTATTAGGAGAGCTGTAAGTAGTTGCAACTTTGGATGAGTTAAGTTGACTTTGGTCCACGTTTACCACTTCCGTATCGCTCTCCCGTACTTAGCCGCACAGGTACGTTTCAGTCAACGTTTGCCGTTTACTTATCGCAGCCTTACATTTGACAGTACTGTGGGCAGTCATTTGCGGATAGAGCTTCCTCATCCTCCTATATGTGCGAATAACCTACACAATACCTTGTCATCTGAAGTCCTCAGCTTCATTGAAGATTTCGTGAAAGCCGGCTCTCGAAATATTTCCAAAGTAGACGCTGAAGTCATGGCTTCTTTTTGGACAAGCCATGATTCTCAGCGCCTGAAGATCAGAGGAGCCAAAATAAACGGGTAAGTGACAGTTCATGCACCCTCTGACTATGGCGTGACCAATGATCGTGATCATGATCGCAATTTTTCGTTCCTGGGCTAGCTAAGATCCCCTGGCTGTGCCTCTACTCCACCTCCTCCTCTCTCCTTCAGTGCATCTGCAAGGGACGCGGATCCAATAGGGACAGGTACGATTCCCCGATCGCTCAGGCGCGACTATTTTGATGACGAATTTGGGGCATCTTCGGCGCAACTTCATTCATTTTATATCACATACAGTTTCACTCTATGGCCTACAGCTCGGTACCTACACTATGCTGCACTACTCTTACTGGCGGATCTAGGGGATCATTTAACGCTATCTTTCCTGACATCAAGAAGGGAAGGCAAAACACATTTTGCTCTCCACCCAGTCCATTGGTGGAAGAGATGCAAGCAGCTGTTTTTTGTTTTTAGGCTGTTTTGGGACACGGTGGTGGAATGCACATCTGTCTAGATTGTCTTTGATCTCACGACTGCCACGTGGCAGTCTGCCACGTGGTTGTGGACCATGCCGTCATCCGAGCTGTCCATTTCAAACAGCTGTCCATTTAAAACAGATCATTTTCCCCACAGCTGTACAGATTCAAAATATGAGTTTGCCGACTCTGGTTCATTGAGTATGTCTTGTGTTTTCCTTTTCTTCACTGCAGATCGACCGGAATGCACATGGAGGTGAAAATCCCCCTCTGTTTTTGCAGTTGGCACCCCAATTTGTGAGTCACCACACCGAGTTTCATCCGAATGTTTGTGTTAGCCATCAACATGTGCTGAATGTAGTCTTCCATATCGCGCTCCAGGTCGAAATGAGCCTCGCAGCAGAAAAGACCGCGGCTAACTGGTGTTCGTTCGGAGTCGGTTCTTCGTGCTACTCGACACCACATCTTAGCTTTTCCAGCTCCTTTGGAACGAACTAAAAGGTTGTGTCTGGCTTGGATGTCAATGAAGTGGCATCCCCAGGCACGAAGCAGTATTTGTTTTCGCTCATTATGCCGCAGCGAGGTAGCGGAATGCGCAGCGAGTTGCGAGTAGTATAGCACGATGGCAAGCATTGCACCGACCGACAAAAGCGCGGGACAAAGCGCGGGAGCATCGCGAGCCCTGTCGTGTGGCACTGCACCAATCACAGGCCGTTTCATCTGGGCGGTACTTCGCGGGCCGATCTGAATGACATCTACTTCTGCTTGACTGCTCCTTCTACTTCTACTTCGAGTCACTCTAAATTATATTCACGATTTTGAACAATCGCTAGATGGCACTGGTTGACGTGCGCCTGTTGAATGCTGCGCCGGAGTGCACCTGGTTAAGCTTTGTCGCCAGATGGCACTGGTGCCAGTGCGCCTGGTTAATGCTGCACCGGGGTGCACCTATTTACACTACAATCGCTAGATGGCACTGGTGCAAGCGCGCCTGTTGAATGCTGCACCGGGGTACGCCTGGTTTACTTTTGTCGCCAGATGTCACCAGCGGAAGTCCGCCTGGTGAATGCTGCACCGCGGTGCACCTATTTATGCTATTAGTTGCACACCAACCCCTAAGAGTATTGGTATGCTCAACATCGCACTGTAGATCTCTACGCTCCCAAGCGGGTTTGCACTGAGTTAACCCAAGAGTATTTTCTACGGGGAAAATATAAATATATCGTGGAAATAAACAGTTGGGGCTATGCGTGCCTACCCTTTTTCCGTGGAAAATTTCAGTGGGAAAAAGGTTGAAGAGGTGCGAAGCGGAGCCGGTTTTATGGGTCACGACACTTACATACACGTTATGCAGTCACCTCAGTACATACATACACGTTTTCTCAATTTATCGCGACGTAATTAAACGAGTTGACAAATCGTGAAAAACGATGAAAATGACCGCCATTTCCTTACACTGGCCCCCGGGTGCACGTGCGTGTCATGATTAACGGAAATGTTTGCACTGCCATGTTTGCACTGCCAGATTGTCTTGGCTAAATCGGGGTGTCGATTTGGTGTCCATCGATCTATTGGCTCGCGAGCTGTGTCGGTTGAAATGGAGTCGATTCGGCGCACTAAAATTAGTTATATTCTGAAGTAGAAATGCACATTTTATACGCTAAACCAATTGACAACAGGTTTCCGGGCTACCCGTTCTCCCATCACACCAGCGTGGCTCACGTGCAGCACATTGACCCGATCGCACTGAATTCGCACCTAAAGGATAACCAAAACCGTAGACTTTCACTTGGTGTCACACATCCCCCGTTCCCTGCGATGTGAGCCGAGCCGGGCGCCGACATGTAGCGGTCGCATTTGTCGTCGGAAAGAGCCCCAGCTCCGTTCTAAACAGGATAGGGAGGTGATCGTATCGTACACGAATCTTGAGCGTATGGCACCCTCTACGCTTCGCTCATCCCTCATGCGCTCGAACGTGCTCGAATGGCCCCGGTGACGAGCTACCCGCTCATCAAATTTGAAAGCTCTGATACGCGCCGCTCTCGGGTCGTAGGTGCCCCCTGAAAACAGATCCACGCGCCTGACGGTCGCACGGTACAGCACAGCCGGCCGCCGACCACAAGCACGCAGTTCGCTATGGGGCGCGTGCTTCCGCGAAGTATCATATTCGCGCGACTGGTGGTGTATGCTGTGGGCCTGGCTAACTGACCTCGACATGACCCGGTCGGCGGCACGTGGCACGTTCCCACGTGACCCGTGACCCCCGCAACGCCAAACTACCGCCATAATGTATCTGTCAGCTGAACAGGCGACAGACAGACAGACAGACAGACAGACAGACAGACAGACAGGCAGACAGACAGACAGACATACAGACAGATAGCTAAGAAACTTAGTCAACCTAAAAAACCTAACATAATAGCTAATCGCATTGTGCATGCATCTGCGCCACAGTCGACAGTAAAAACAAATAGAGGCCTCACATGATTTCTAAAATATGTGCGCATACGCTGAAGCTCATGATCGATAGCATATTATAGCGCCTGGCGACACGGACATGAAATGCTCTAGCACCATGAGCGCATCGAGCGTGCGATGTATGAAGCACGTGTGACCGGCGAGTACAACAGTGCGCAACACCAAGATTAAGTTATAAGTCACCGGCGCAGCTGGTGTGCCATCGACGTCACTAATCACAGAGTGCAGCAGAGTGTTCCAGTCAGCGGAACGGGTCAGCTGGCCGGCGAGCGGCATTCTCAGCTGTCTTCGTACGGCGCTGATTCGATCGCATTGGCATTCCCCCGTTGGGACTGGCAGAGCACAATTACTTCGCGCTGTATCGGAATCCGTTGGGTGGGGGCGGTACTGGCATATACTTGGAGGCAGTAGCGCACACGGAGCATAGCAAAGACATTCATCAACGCGAGAAGCACCGCCCGCAATAATGCGTGCTTTGCACGTGACAGCTCCAACTTATTATGTACGTGAGCGGTGAGTTGTTTCCATGTCGAATTTTCGTCCGTGATGCCACCTAGACTTTCTGACTTTCGATGCACAATTCAGGGTTCTCCCAGGCTTTGAAAGGACCAGTTGGTCTTTGGTCCAGGATGGTCAGTCTCTCGTTGACAGTCCGGCTAAAACGACACATTCGTCCGGCTGATCCGCCGTGATGTTATCCGCCGACGCGGCGGCGCCACGTTTTGATTTGATTTGATTCACGCGGCAGTTGGCAGCTGCCGGCGAACTTCGCTCGGTCGTACTTCATCGGCCCGGCGATGCAGACCGTTCCGGCTGTCTCGTCTTGTTGCACGACGGGCCGCGACGTTAATGGTCGTGCATTCGGCACTTCCAGAGCGGCGAGCGGCACGCCGCTGATGCATCAGCTGGCAGGCGTCATCCGTCAGCGGCGCCGCTGCGCAGTTCCGGGGTACAGTTCGGCGGATCGGAACGGGTTCGTCCAGCGGCCGCCGCGTTTCCCAGAGAAACGCCGTCCATCGCTGCTAGCAGCCGCTGCTGCTGCGGATGATCTGTCTCCAGCTGACAGCAGCAGCTGCCACCAGCAGCTGACTGGGATTCAGCCGAGCCCACGACCGCCTTACACAGTCGGCAGGACGGTCTCTCTCCACCTCTCTCTATCTTTCTTTCTCTTTCTCTCTCTCGCTCTCTCTCTCTCTCTCTCTCTCTCTCTCTCTCTCTCTCTCTATCTCTCTCTCTCTCTCTCTAGGTATCTCTCTCGCTCTCTCTCGCTCTCTATCTCTCTCTCTCTCTCTAGGTATCTCTCTCGCTCTCTCTCTCTCTCTCTCTCTCTCTCTCTCTCTCTCTCTCTCTCTCTCTCTCTCTCTCTCTCTCTCTCTCTCTCTCTCTCTCTCTCTCTCTCTCTCTCTCTCTCTCTCGCTCCCTATCTCTCTCTCTAGGTATCTCTCTCTATGTATCTCTTTCACGCTCTCTTTTGCTCTCTCTCTCTCTCTCTCTCTCTCTCTCTCTCTCTCTCTCTCTCTCTCTCTCTCTCTCTCTCTCTCTCTCTCTCTCTCTCTCTCTCTCTCTCTCTCTCTCTCTCTCTCTCTCTCTCTCTCTCTCTCTCTCTCTCTCTCTCTCTCTCTCTCTCTCTATTTCTCTCTATGTATCTCTCTCTATCTCTCTCCCTCTCTCTAGGTATCTTTATCACGCTCTCTCTCCCTCTCTCTTCCTCTCTCTCTCTCTCCCTCTCACTCACTCTCTCCCTCTCTCCCCTCCCTCTCCCTCCCTCTCCCTCCCTCTCCCTCACCACACGTAGCACTACCAGAACCCTGCAGTGATGAGCTGTGCAATCAGTTCTCTCCACGGTGCAGCGCCGCACAGAGTCGTGTGCTCCGCACCAGGTGGCAGGCCGGACACGACCATCTTTTCCAGACGTGACGCAGTCTTCCCGCTGAACAATGCAGTCTCCTCGACGAGACAACGCGAATCAAATTGGTCCGGCAGGTCAGCCGGCCTGAGTGCCCCCGCAGGAGTTCCGCGCTCGGCTGCGCTAAGGTCGCCGGCGAGATTGCGGACGCGAGCCGGATGTCGGTAGATGACGGTCTGCGGGTGGGACTCGACGTCGTCGTGGTCGGCGGTGTCCTGTCGCTGCTCGGTGGACGGCGGCCAACGCAGACGGCCGGTCGCCAGTGCTCGCTTCAGGCGGACTTTTGAGCGAATCCAGGGGGATTTAGACATGAAATTACTTGGTGCCAAAGGAGTTGGTGTATGTGGCGTATGTGGCCGCAACGCTGCCGTTCCGCTTTCGCACTGGCATTATGTGGTAGTAGTAGTTGTTTGTTTTACGACACGTCGACCCGTTGAGTCGTGTAGCTTCGCCAATTTCTCACGCCGATCGGTCGCTGGCGGAGAGTAGCGACAGGTGAAACTCGAACCCACAATTTTTCGATTGTGAGAGGGGTAACTTACCCCTAAACTACTCGTCCCCGTCGCATTGTCGCGACTGAATGTTGAGAGCATCCACGGTGAGAAGTCGATCTGTTAAGGGCTGCAACACCGGCACTTTCCGCTCATTGCAGATCAGGCGGGTGGTCTGAGCCAGCGTAAGGCTAGGGGACACCACCGGAATCCAGTCCTCTGAGCGACGCGCCGAACGTAGACAGGTCCGGCTTCGTTGGAGTGACGCCGACGGACGGTTGGTTCTCCCAACCGGAAACTGCCGGCACGTCTCCCTTTCGGCACGGACCCCGCAGCGTCTCCTCAGACTGGCGAGCATTCGCACACCGTCCACCAGTGCCGCCAGTGGACGGCCTCGAAAGTTGCATTAGCTTGTGCCGAGCATAGATGGCAGGTCCATCGCTCCAGCTCGCCCCGCTTTCGCCGCATGGCCTTGGGGCAGAGTTCAAGGTCACGGCTGCCGCCGAAGCGCAGACACCGGCTGTCCGTGAAGTGAACTCGGCGCACCAGCGGGCGACGTGTCAAGGTAGGCATCTCTGAGCTCGGGGATAAGAGTCACAATCAGGGCGCCAAACCACTTGCAGAGTCCACTCCACAGCACCTTGAGCCCAGCTTCAGCATTCCTGCACATCATGAATACAAAGATACCCGCTCAGCCACAAGCAAAAAGTGCACATGTGCTACGTAGCCAGTGATAGCTGATCCTGCAGGTGTATCTGCAAAGATGCTACTTGCCTACAATGTAAGAGACCGAAATCGAGCACTCGTGAAACAGACTCTTCCTTCGTTCGTAGGTTCAAGAATAGGAACTACGATGGTCCGTGACGTGATATACTATTTGTGGCATATGTTCTCAGATTTCGTGATTTTGCACACGTTCCAGGTACATGCATCATTTAGGCTAATAACGCGACACAATTTTCTAATTTTCTATTGCGCATCACCGCCAGTACTGAAAATTATGGTTCTTGACAACCTACACAGAGACTGCCTCGCGAAGCTGGCTCATTGGATTTCTCTCGTCTTACGAGGCAGGCCCGAAGGCGGTGAGTAGCCCAATGAAACTGCACACCATGCTCATCATATGAACTGCCGGCGAAGGCCAGAAATTGCACGCGAGACAATGCGACGAGCGGCTTGTTTCCGTGCAGGAGACAGCATTGCTAATTTCCACACCTCTGACAAAGGGCTCAGGTTACTGCGGCGGAAATGCCGGCACGGCAAGACAGTCGAACAAAAACCACTTTCTCCGAACGGCCACCTTGCGCAAAGCTCCAGTTAAATGAATGGATCCTTCACGTTCATGTCATTCTCCGACTTGGACTAGCCTTACGAAATTTCGGCTTCTTTCATTGACACCGTCAACAGGGCCTACGATGACAATGTTCAAACCTAACCTAAGCTAACCTAACCCGCACACAGCGGCGCATGATGGGCAATTAACGGTGAGTGTGGGTCTTCAACACCAGCTGACAAGGTTTGTTCGGCGACGAGATCCACCGCACGTGGACCACGGTGTGCAGGCCATTCGTGCACGGTCGTTCAGCCCATGCGAGTGGTGGGGACGATTAGCCTAGGCGTTGGTCCCACCACCGAAACACGTGGGTGTTGGAGTCTCACCTGCCGCTACTCTTCGCCCACGATTCGCTACTCTTCGCCCAATCGGCGGGAGACATTGGCAACGCTACATGACTCAACGGCCGACGTCTCGTAAAACCAATAACCAATAATCCATGCGAGCGGTCATTCGGCCAGTTCGAACGTGGTCTGATCAACTCGCGACACGGAACAGAAGCGTCAGCAGTCGCAAGATGAGCTGGACTCTCTTTCCGGACCTAACTCTGTGCTTAGACCATGCTTTGATCGCCTCTTTGTGTCAGCACACATAATTGGGGTGCATGACAGAAGCAGTCGATGCGCCCCTAAATTCCAATTCAAACACACAGTTGGCTCCGCCGACGGTCAACCGGCTAAGAGCGTTAGATCACCGCACAATCAGTCGCAGGAAGTTTCGGACAGATGTCTAGTCAGTTGGTTAGTTACTAACGCTTCAGGACGCATCGACGTCGCTGCTCATACAGCGACCTCGGCACGACGTCCAAGTCCACATTACTAGGACGTGACGTGCGCGATATCACTGGTCATGCTGACGTATGGACCTGCTGGAATGACGTCCAAGTCCACATTACTAGGACGTGACGTGCGCGATATCACTGGTCATGCTGACGTATGGACCTGATGGAATGATGTCCAAGTCCACATTACTAGGACGTGACGTGCGCAATGTCACTGGTCATGCTGACATCTGGACTGGAATGATGTCCACGTCTACACTGCTAGGACGTGACGTGAAAAAATGTCACTGGTCATGCCATTTCACAACATGCCATTTCGTCATGTCAAGCCATTTCGCAGCATCCCACTTCGTCTGGACTGGAATGATGTCCAGGTCCACACTGCCAGGACGGGGCGGCAATGCCGAGTCGTCAATCTCTGGGTACCTAAGGTTCCGGTTTCAACAATCATACCACTCGGGAAGAAGAATGTTGGGTTATTTACGGCGCATCCAACCGCTAGGTCACATAGCGTCGCCAACTTCTCACGCCGATTGGTCGCGGGTGGACTCGGTAATGCCGCCGGTTGTGAGATTCGAACCAACAACCTTGCTATCAAGAGTCCGACACTCTACCAACTGAGCTACCCCGGCCCGAAACCACTCGGGACATTTCCCAATCCCGAGGCCTACCGAAGAAGCAATGCGGGCGGCGCCATTATCAGTGAATTTGCATAAAATACGTCGTGAATCACCCAGTGAACAAACAATAAACAACACTACTAGGATGTGACGTGCGCAATATGAAACGAACAATTTGTGGCCTGGAAAGGCAAGCCAGATACGTTACAGCAGCATTGACGAAATTTCCTATCATAAGAATACGCTCATGGCTACTTTTCAAGGAAGCGAGCGATGGTGCGGTAGCTTGTCATGCACGCCTACCATACAATAGTAGGACGTGGAGGAGCAAAGGTGGGAGTTCAGCCCTTGGTTGGCGCGAGTAGGGTTGTTCTTTACGCTCACATGGAACTGATCACCTAAGAAAACAGTTCTTTCAGCCATCCACCAATAATGTAAATTTGACAGTATCAAGTTGACCAAATAGAATAGTCAGCAGCCAGGGAAGTGTTGATGACATCACTTACGTCAAATGTTCTCACAGTAGCGCACCATGATGTGGTGAAAGGCCAATCCCATGCTTGTTTCCAGCCTTGCATGACTGAAGTGGTGCCCAATCTATGAGACTGTTCGCAGTAGAAGCTGATTTTATAAGAGTAGAGGGCTTGCTTTTCAGTATTACAGGGAGGGCTGATTGACAGATTTGGTGGGCGACTGGTTCAGTGTACGGAGTGCAACCAAGAAGGGCCCTTGTGGCTCATAGTTGCACTAATCGTTTATGTCTTTATGTCTTCATGATTGAACTGAAAACGCACCAAAAAAACGTGCGGGGGCGTTGAAGTTCGCCCTACACGGGCGCATTCAACACTTCGGCATGCATTCGTCTCGCAAATAGGGCGAACAAAGTAGAAAACAAAACTTTTGAAGAGATGTCCAAGCGGAATAGTTTGGAGTGGGCCCATGGTTTTGGATGAACTTGGCAAAGTTTATTCCGAAAATTTTGCAAGTAGTTGAGAAAACGTCAAAAGCATTGCGTTGGCACAAGAAGTATATCCGTGGACTCACACACATGCGATGATTGAAACTAGATTTGTGGTGTTCGCTGTCTAATAGTGTTCCACCTAATATTGCGACATAATAATCACCTCAAACACCAAGAACACAACTATGATGATGTGAACTGCTTCTCCTCGACGCGTTACATAAGCGTTATATACGTTGCATGCGCGTTATATGCGCATTATATACGTTGTATGCGCGTTATATACGCGTTATATACGTTGTATGCGCGTTATATACGCGTTATATACGTTGTAGCGCGTTATATACGCATTATATACGTTGTATGCGCGTTATATACGCTTTATATACGTTGTATGCGCATTATATACGTTGTATGCCCGTTATATACGCGTTATATAGGTTGTATACGCGCTATATATGTTGTATTCGCTCTGTGACGAGACACACTATGACTCCGTTCAGGGAAAAGATCAGACAGATCCAACTCCCACACACGGGTGCCATTGCTGAAGGATGAGAACGATTAGCCGTCTGGTTTGTCCAGGAATTCAGTTTACTGGACATCTCGGCGGTTGTCAGATCTTGCAGACGCGAGGCCAGACGAGGCGTCTTTGTGAGTCCAAACCCGTCAACAATATGGAATTTGATGTCTGAGAGAGCAGTTGCTTCTTGCAACAGGGTTCCTTGCATCCGGTGACCATTAGTTGGACGTTTCTGACATTAATTAAGTGACACATATACCTGTTAGTATTCAAAAACGTTTACAAGGCTATTTTGCATGTCAAAGACAATCCACTAACTTTGCCGCCATATGGTCTCAGCCGCTTAGTGCGTCGTAAAGCCACCACAAATCCTCTAACTTTGCCAAAGCCCGCTTACCCTCTTCTTGCGGCAGTCAGTGTGATTGTGCTGTAGTACAGAGACAACGTATATTTTTTAAACATTGTAGAACACAGGTGTTAAGCGCATCAGTATGTACACATTTATCTAGAAGTGATCAATGATGTGCATGTGTTCCAGAAGTTTCTACGTCCCAATAAAATCTTACACCGCGGCATTCCCGATTATATTGAGCTTATTAAGCTGGCAATTTCAGATTGAGATAGTGGAGATAGTGCGTGGGTACGCCGTTCTTCACATCCACAATTTCCTGCAGGTCGGTGTGTATATCATGAAATATACGCTTGTCGCACATGAAGCCTGTAAATCTCTCACCAAACCAGGGTGTCAAGCCCCGATCCATCCAGGATATTCCGCCATGTCGCACTGCTCGAATGAAGGTTGAATGGATGGCAAAGAGGTGGCATCTCCCTGGGTGTCCAACGAGTGGAAAAAATACTGAATACGTGAGATCATCAACGCCCGCTTCATTCGGTGCCTTGTCATTCGAGATAGTAGTGGTGCAAGCGCAATGCAACAATATTCGCAACTTCATCTGGTTTTGCTTACGCCCGGCCGTTATTCACCGAGTAAATACCAGTTTCACCGAGTAAATACCAGTTTCACCAAGTAAATACCAGTTTCAGTAATGAGTCTGATCAGCAGTAGCTGTTTTCCATCAAGAGCAAACATGACCTTTATGGTATATTTGGCACATCATGTCTGCTTGCGGGTAAATCCTCAGCCAATCCTAAATCTGTTTTCATGACCGATGCGTGATGCAAGCACGTCGGATACTTTTGAAGTGGCAAGACCGACTCAAAAGCAGACAGATTAATGCGCATAGCAGTGATGCCACTTTCCTCTGTGACAACAAGGTGGGTGCCATTAGTCATCAAGTCATCAGGTCACCGTGTCATCATCAAGCCATCAGGTCACCGTGTCATCATCAAGCCATCTTTTTTTCTTTTCTTTCTTTTTTTATTAGTAGAAGTAGCCCCAGGAGCACCTCAGTTAGGTTGCAAGCTAATAACGCCAAGGAACTCCCGGGGCCACAAAATGAAAAATGTTATGAGGGGAAAAGTGTACATACACATGCAATACACACAAACCTGCATATGCACGCACATGAAACATGTACACCTAAACTTACTTCACATACATAAACACATGCACTCACACATCTATAGAAATATAAATACATACACATACACTAGCATGCACGTCCATAAATATACACTCATATGCATCCATGCACATCCATGAACATTTGTAGTGCGAAATTGTTAATTTTACTAGCCATTTAGTTTGTGATGTGCAAGTCAATAAAATATGCCCTGATAACTTTTTTATATCTTCTTTCTTAGTAGGTACATGATTACAGGGAGGAAGTTTTGTACCAATAATAGTATTCCAAATTCTTGGTGCTATAAATGGTATGGAATGAAGTCTATAGGTTTTCGACGAAAAAGGTACATGGAAATGATCAACATGCCTTAAGTTACTTGGTGATGAGTATTTGAACCTATTCATTATAGTGATTGGTAATGTTTGATTAAAAAATATGTGAAGTAATAATATGCTCTGTTCTTGTGCAATTTGAGGGAACTTCAAAATGTTATATTAGACAAATAATTCATTTGTAGGATATGACTAGTGCTGATTATCTATGGTTCGTAATACCCTTTTTTGTATTTCAATAATTCTGTCTAATCGTGTTGGAAAATTGTTTCCCTATATTAACGCACAATAATTGAAACATGGAAGAATCAAATTATGATATAGATATTTCAATTCACGACTTGCCATGACGAATTATGCTCTTCTCATTACTCCTAGATTTCTGCTAGTTTTTGCAGCAACATATGCTATGTGAAACTTCCATGTTAATATTTCATCAACTATTACTCCAAAATATGTGATTTGCTGTTTCCCATGAAATATTTGAGAATTTATTGTTATGTTCAAGTCAGCAGGTCATCAGAACATATCAAGTCATAAGGTCACCAGGTGATCATCAAACCATCAGGTCACCATATCATCATCAAGCCATCAGGTCACCATGTCATCATAAAGCCGTCAGGTCACCAGGTCATCATCACTCCGCCAGGTCACCATGGCATCATGAAGCCACCGAGCAATAATGTCAGTGCAGAACGTGGTGTGAAGAAGGAGATCAAGTGATGTTCCCCGACGCACACCGATTGGGTTTGGAATTGGTATTCAGTTTGGCGGCGCAGAGGACAAACGTTGCCCCCCATGGCGGAGAGGTGTCCATCGAATGTTGCGCGCCTCCTGTACTGAGTAGCACCTGACCTGACCGGTGGCTGCGAAACCAAGCGCTATCGACCACATTCAGTGCAAGTTTGCCTTCGAACTTTGCATGATCGATTGCGTCCAGCGCGTACCACAGTCGGACAACACTGAACAATAGAGAGGCAATCTCGCCGTGGTCCTCGGCTCGAAGAATTATGTCAGTCGCAGACACGAAAGTGGCTTCGGTCGAATGGAAACGACAATTTCCACGCTATGCGTCGGGAAAGATCGCTGCAGAGGAATATTCGTTTAGCCGTTGTTGAACTATGCCCGCGGGCGTCTCAGCCAGGCACGTACCGTGATAGAGCATAAAGTTTGAAGGGTCCGTGAGTGTCGCTGACAATTCAAGCTACATGATTGGTATTTTACACGATCCGCTGAAGAGCAGTACCAAGAACTAGACTAACGTGAACGGAATGGACTATGACACGCCAGACTGCCGGGGACTATAGCACGTCGGACCGCTGGAGAATATGACACGCCAGACCGCGGCTGAGACTATTACCTCGCATACATGAGCAGGTCAGCCGGAAACGAACATGTCCGATCCGGTTGATTCGCAAAAGTTCCGATCGCGCGGCCCGTTCACAAGAGCAAGGCAGCCACCTAATCTGATTTTTTGCGATTTGACGGTTGACGCAAGGTGGTGAAACGTTCCGAATATTTAGGGAATGTTTGCGCTTCTGATGCACCTGCTTCTAGCAACGGCGTACACAGGCACAAGGTAGCATCAATGCTCCACGTAGTTACAGGTTGTTTGGTAGAGACATAAGGAATCTGTGAATTCGAATGATTCACTTAGCCGATGACACATCATCGATGACAACATAGCCCTTTCGTCTTAGTGAATCAAGTGGTGCATTGTTTCCGGGCCAGACTATGTTCTGTAGCATAGGTTCCATACTCTGTAATGGTGCATTGTTCCAGACGGCCTTGTTCCGGACTATGCAATAGTCAAATAGGCAAGGAAAATCAGGTTCACTTCGCAATCCAAGAGACAAATGAGCAAAACTCAAACGCTGTCACAAATCCGCAAGTTGAACACTACACCACATCGTAAAACTCACGATTGGGGCACGCACTAATATCGTGACGTCTCAGCGCCGCTTTCAGCTGTTCCATGTCTGATTTTTGTATTTCATCACTAGGTTTGCAATTAGAAATTAAAACAAGACGTCTACTTTCATAATTACCCTAATTTAATCAAAACTTAGCAGCAAATATCTTCAAGAAGTGTCTTGATCCATGCAGCCATATCGTAATTTGTGCATGTTTGGCGCTTATTGCAAACTTACACCTTCCGAAGCGTAAACTTGCGTTAATCTTTTCGCATGTTTTGCTACGCAAAAGCCCGTTTACAAGAGCATTATTTTCGCAAGTTCTCCTAATCTCATCGTATTTGGAAGTTTTGCTGCTCATTAGGGTGGAGTGATTTCCAAAATGTTTGGTGTTAAAGTCTTAAAACTTGCGTTTGGTTCTAAAAAGACGATCTGCAAAGTTTTAGAGCAATCTGAGGCCGGGAAGCCGCCGCGCCTCAGGGCTTTCTGAGGGCGAAATGACGTTTTTCCACCAACTTGCGGATCAAGCCTGATTTCAGGAATGTAAATAATTAGATAGCAAATAAATATTTACTTCATTGCATTGTATAGTTTTTCATCCACCGTTGTGCTAATTTTCACTTACCTAACTTGAAAATTGTGCCTCCCACGACGCAGAGTTTCGGAAGGTGTGCCGCCCGCAGCGCCACCACTCCCCTCTATCGGCAGAAGTATGAACTGCGACCATTCACCGTTCATTCCGCAATATAAGTATCTTTCTTGGTCAATTGGGGGGCAGGTAGGTGGCGGATTTGAGACAGTGCACAGTGTGCTGACTTCTTATGCGCACAGCGCTATTTTATTACGAATCCAGCGACTTATATCGACAGCTACACACGATTGGAGCGTAGCCACAGCCGGCTTTGGCATGTTGTGGCCTGCCTTTCAGCCTCCAAGCTCACAATGTTTACCTGAGATACCCTGCTAGCATGTTTTCTTGGCTGCATGTGAATTGTTGCTGCAGATATTTGAACTTAATTAATTTACTTTGGCAGAAACACTGAACAATCCCACATCTTACTGGGTGGGTACTCGGTTGCACGACTAACGCATACCGCTCAAATTTAGCAGTACTGGCGATGATTGTGTACTCCGACCATCGATTGCCCACCAACTGTTACATTTGCTCACCATCACCACCATGATCATGGGTAAAGAGTTGCTTTGTAAGTTACCCCACTGGCGGCCAATATATTGCGCGGCCACGGCCGGGGTGGCCGAAGCATATTCTCCAACCATGACCATGGTTGGAACCGAAAATAAGGATCTACGAGGGCGTGTGTCGCACGCGGAATTTCCAATGCAGTTATGCACCCTGAACTTCCTGGTATAGCAAAAAAAAAAACTTTGTGATACATTTTTATCCTATGGCGAGAGATGAATTTTGAAACTTACCAGTTGCCTAACCAGTTTTTGCCTCTTTTCCAGACTAGTGAACCTATCAGATTTCGAGTATGAAAGTAAAAAAGGTTAAGGGAAGTTCATTCCGATCGAAGACGGCTCGCTTTGCGTTGGGCCATCCCCGCGAACTGCCGAAGAACCAACTGCCACTTCAGATTCATGTATACAACTTCTACAGACTACAGTCTAACAGACTTCGGGCTGTCGACAACCATGCAGCGGGCGAAAGGCAAATCGCCACGAGCGTTGCCAAGGGCGTTGTATACCTTTGGGGGAAAACAAGCGTCCCTGTTAAATCGTTTCAGTCGATTGTCCGGGGTGTCCTGGTGATTATGAAGAAAGGAAAGGATCTAACAAAGACCCCAATAAAGAAACGCGCTGGCGCAAGCAAAAGGATTCCCCTCCATGAGCTGATTAACATCGGCGCGTGCAGTTCTCATTCGAGAAATGCCTGCAGCTGCCCCAGCGAGAACAAGGTTCCATACCGCGAGTGGAATTTCTTACAAGACCAGCGAGGTGAGAGGAAGCGAAGCATCGGCGGCATTGACATGAAGGCCTCCAATGCATTGGGGAGGAGGCGAAGAGATCAGAACCGTCTGCGGCCTGACCCGGCTTTCCTTCAGACGGACGCCAACGACTCGGATCCTGGTCCCTCGGGTCTGACCGAGCACAGCACGGGACACGAGCCCGAAAGCATGGACGAGGGAAGCAATGGTGACGATGCATATGACACAGGGAGTGTCCACGAACCAACACAGACTAGGGCTCCGTACAATATGATGCCTCTGGAGAATTTCGCTAAGGAGTGTGACCGGTACATTGAGGTCACTGATAGGATTGCAGCGGCCCTTGGCACCGCTCTCTTGAAGGACCTTGGCCTCGTCACTGAGAACGACATGAGGCACGTCATCACACGAGATAAAGTGATAAGAGCCAGAAAAAGGGCACAGGAGAAAGAAAAACGAAAGCTAAAGGAGGGCATAGGCGGTAAGGTGCAATGCATGGGATTCTATGGGAGACAGGATATCACAGATACGAGAGAAAACAAATGAGCAAGACGTACGGCTTACGGGAAAAGAGAAGCATCTGGTATTTGTGAGCGAGTCAGGTAGAACCTACATCGCTCACAGAACACTGACATCAGAAAATAGTGCATCAATTGCTGGCAAGGCTTTAGAAGTCGTTCGGGAGTGCGACTCAGAAGAATCCCTGCAGGCAGTATTGGTCGATGGCACTGCCGTCAACACAGGCCGCGAAAACGGTGCACTCACGAGGATGGAGCGCCAGCTGGGCCGTAGCGTCCAGTGGCTCATCTGCCTTCTTCATGGCAACGTGCTCCCGATGAGGTATGTGCCGCTTGTTTTTATAATAAAACAAGAATTGACTGAAATACATCGCCACTATCCACCTGATCCTTACAAATTACATGACATACAATAATATACTGCGTCATCTGCATACCTATCTAGAACCATGACAATTTGTGAGTCCGTAGTACAATCCAAACACTTGCCATGCCATTTGCCCATTTAGACCCTGATAAATGTTAATCCAATTCCTTCCTTGTCCCAATCCCATTCTGTACTGGGCTATTTCGCAGGCATGTGTTCGTGGAGCTGGATGAAGGCCACGGTACCAGTGGGTCCAATTCCTTCAAGGGCCCGCTGGGACAAACTATAGCTGGTGACATTCACCGCCAGCCGGGGGTGGACTTCCGTCCCATACCATTCAACGCACCTGACATCGCGGAGCAGGTTGTCGCGGACCTGTCTGCTGACCAGCGCACCCTTCTCCGATACTGCCGAGCCGTCGCCACCGGCGTTGTCAGTGCTGAGCTGGCACGCACCAGGCCGGGTCCGCTTAACCACGCGCGGTGGCTAACTCTCGGCATCAGAGTGCTCGTACTGTACACGATAACTGCGTCGCGAAACGTGGCGAAAGTGGCGAAACGTTCAGTGTAACGAAACGCGTGGTTCGCCCACCCGAAGAACCTAATCGCGGCCATGGTTGTCGACGCTGAGAGGTCGATCCGGGAGAGGGAGGGGGGGTGTCAAACTGAGCATGAGTGCGCGAAGTAACTCGGGATCCCGGTGCCGACAGTTCATGGTACCCCCATTGAACTGGGAGGCGGCCACATACACCGACATGATTCAATGGGACCATGTCGAGGTGACCGAACCGCCAGTTACCGCTCACATGTCGAACGACGAGATTATGTCAGCCGTCGACCAACCTCTCTCGCTACCGGCATTCCCATGCCACGCACAAAGTATCGAGCGATGCGTTACGGCGTCCACGCGTGTGTTCGGCGAGGACAGGCGACACGGCATTATCGTATCGCGCCAGGCCAGTTGTGCCTCGAGACCGAAATCCGCCAAGAAAAGTGACTTCGTGTAGCGGTAAATGTGAGAGAGATGGGGAGAGAGAGAGAGAGACATAGACAGTGAGGCAGAGACAGAGACAGAGACAGAGAGATAGCCGTGTGCAATTCGTAGTCGTATGGTGGTCCAGGATCTTATTTAGATGAGTAGGTCATAGGACTAACTGCGCTTAGTTCGTTCTGTTCGTGTGCCTATTTGTAGGCATAACAACCATCCGAATATACCCTGTCTTAGATCCGCCCCCTCCCTGCCTTCAGTTGTTACAGAGAGGAACTAAAACGGGAAAAACGACCAATACACACAGTTTACACTTCCACCGATAGAGGGCAGTGATGTCGCTGCGGTCGGTACACCTTACGAGACTCTGCGTAATGACGGGCACAATTTTGAAGTCAGAGAAGTGAAAATTGGCATAGCGGTCAATAAAAGACTGTAGAATGCAATGAAACAACTCTTTATTTTCTATCTAATTATTCGAATTCTTGAAATGGTGATTTATCCCGCAAGTTCGTTAGAAAACGTCATTTCGGTCTCAGAAAGCCCTGAGGCGCGGCGGCTTCCCGGCCTCAGATTGCTCTAAAACTTTGCAGATCGTCTTTTTAGAACCAAACGCAAGTTTTAAGACTTTATCCCCAGCGTTTTTACAAAAACACATAAAATCACTCCACCCTACTGCTCATGTAAACGGGCTGTATGGCACACCCGACCGCCAGAAACTATGACACACCGGACTACTGGAGACTAGGACACGCCGGACTGCCGGAGACTATTACACGTCGGACTGCCGGAGACTATGACACACCGGGCCGTCGGAGACTATGACACACCGGGCCGTCGAAGACTATGACACACCGGACAGTCGGAGATTATGACACACCGGGCCGTCGGAGACTATGACACACCGGGCCATCGGAGACTATGACACGCTGGACCACCGGAGACTATGACACGCTAGACCGACGGAGACTATGACACGCTAGACCGACGGAGACTATGACACGCTAGACCGACGGAGACTATGATACGCCGGGCCGTCGGAGACTATGACACACCGGGCCATCGAAGACTATGACACGCTAGACCAACGGAGACTATGACACACCGGGCCGTCGGAGACTACGACGAAGACTATGACGGAGACTATGAAGGAGACTATGAAGGAGACTATGACAGAGACTATGGCGGAGACTATGACGGAGACTATGACGGAGACTACTCGGAGAATATGACACGCCGAAACGAGTGACGGCAACTGCCTGAGAAAGCGCGTTGGGAGGCCTTCTAACCACGCACAACACCCGAGTTCAGGCTAACTGGCGTAGTAGGCAGCTCCGGCGAGCTGGAGGGTCGGCCGGCAAGGTGGCCGGCACCGACGGCTGACAGCCTGGCAGGCAGCTCAGAGGCAACAGCTCAGAGGAAACAGCTCAGAGGAAACAGCTCAGAGGAAACAGCTCAGAGGAAACAGCTCAGAGGAAACAGCTCAGAGGAAACAGCTCATTCGTTCGTTATTAGGGCTTTAGGGCGCATCGACTACATTGGTCATGTAGCGCCCATGAGGAAGCAGCTCAGAAGAAACAGCTCAGAGGAAACAGCTCAGAGGAAACAGCTCAGAAGAAACAGCTCAGAGGAAACAGCTCAGGGGCAACAGCTCAGGGGCAACAGCTCAGGGGCAACAGCTCAGGGGCAACAGCTCAGAGGCAACAGCTCAGAGGAAACAGCTCAGAGGAAACAGCTCAGAGGAAACAGCTCAGAGACAGCAGCTCAGAGACAATAGCTCAGAGGCAACAGCCCAGAGAAAGCTCAGAGGAAACAGCTCAGAGGAAACAGCTCAGAGGAAACAGCTCAGAGGAAACAGCTCAGAGGAAACAGCTCAGAGGAAACAGCTCAGAGGAAACAGCTCAGAGGAAACAGCTCAGAGGAAACAGCTCAGAGGAAACAGTCCATGGAAACAGCTCAGAAGAAACAGCTCAGAGACAACAGCTCAGAGACAATAGCTCAGAGACAATAGCTCAGAGACAATAGCTCAGAGACAATAGCTCAGAGACAATAGCTCAGAGACAACAGCTCAGAGACAACAGCTCAGAGGAAACAGCTCAGAGGAAACAGCTCAGAGGAAACAGCTCAGAGGAAACAGCTCAGAGGAAACAGCTCAGAGGAAACAGCTCATTCGTTCGTTATTAGGGCTTTAGGGCGCATCGACTACATTGGTCATGTAGCGCCCATGAGGAAACAGCTCAGAAGAAACAGCTCAGAAGAAACAGCTCAGAAGGAACAGCTCAGAGGCAACAGCTCAGAGGCAACAGCTCAGAGGAAACAGCTCAGAGGAAACAGCTCAGAGGCAACAGCTCAGAGGCAACAGCTCAGAGGAAACAGCTCAGAGGCAACAGCTCAGAGGCAACAGCTCAGAGGCAACATCTCAGAGAAAACAGCTCAGAGAAAACAGCTCAGAGAAAACAGCTCAGAGGAAACAGCTTAGAGACAACTGCTCAGAGGCGCCACAGCCAGACCAGCAGCTCAGAGCCGGCAGCTCAGAGACGTCTCAGAGGCAACAGCCGAGCCGGAAGCTCAGAGCCGGCAGCTCAGAGCCGGCAGCTCAGAGACATCTCAGAGGCAACAGCCGAGCCGGAAGCTCAGTAGTGGTGGCGGGTACGGCACCCCCGCCCCTAGGCTGGGTGTACCGGGGTGGGTGTCGGGTAGCTTCAACGGAGCCGATTTCTTGTCACGATCGATAGGCCCCGCTCAGCGGCAGATTGAGAGGCCGCAGCCTTCCTCGGACAGATCCTCCGCCGGCGTGTCAGGCATGATAACAGAGTGGTCGAACTCAGACGAACTCAGAGTAGACGAACTCAGTCACCTTCCCCATCAACCTTCCGAAGTAATTGGCCAATTCGTGGTGACGGTGTGGTTGTGTTGTGTCTGGCGATGTTCCGATCGGAGTTGCCGCCCCTGAGTATGGAGCGGCGTCCAGAAGTACGCTGCTGCCGCTGGATGAAGTTTGATGTGATCATTAAACAAGTGGCTGGATTGGTTTGTGAGCCGATCCAGTGACACTCAAGTTTGCTGCTATGCTTATCTGTGGCAAAACAAATTGTCGGGCGCTGCATGACCGATGCAGTTGATATGCCCCTAAACTGCAGTCGATGTAGTCGATGCAATCGATGTACCCAATAACCAACCAAAACAAATTGCCGATGATCATGTCGGGTAGTGTGGTGTATGTTTCGGCGTGCCACATGCTTTGTCTTGAGGAGGTTTACCATTGACCGGTCAAGGTCATGCGAAGCGGAGAGGCCAGAGGTGTCGATATATGCGCGTCATTGGGGAGCATGGCATGAAAGCCGGACGACCGGTGAACTGACACAACACCCGGCGCCGCCCCACGAGTGACAGCTGATGGCAGCTGGTAGTTTACGGCGACACGATCAAACCAGACGACCAATCGGCTGAAACAACATCCAGCGTCGCGCACGTGCCACTGTCAGAAGCAGCTGGCATTTAGCAGTGGCACTACACACCACCAGCAGCGAGCAGAGTCGACATCTGGCCAGCGCACGTGCCACCGCCAGTAGCAGCTGGTGTTTAGCAGTGGCACTACACACCACCAGCAGCGAGCAGAGTCGACATCTGGCCAGCGCACGTGCCACCGCCAGTAGCAGCTGGCATTTAGCAGTGGCACTACACACCACCAGCAGCGAGCAGAGTCGACATCTGGCCAGCGCACGTGCCACCGCCAGTAGCAGCTGGCATTTAGCAGTGGCACTACACACCACCAGCAGCGAGCAGAGTCGACATCTGGCCAGCGCACGTGCCACTGTCAGAAGCAGCTGGCATTTAGCAGTGGCACTACACACCACCAGCAGCGAGCAGAGTCGACATCTGGCCAGCGCACGTGCCACCGCCAGTAGCAGCTGGTGTTTAGCAGTGGCACTACACACCACCAGCAGCGAGCAGAGTCGACATCTGGCCAGCGCACGTGCCACCGCCAGTAGCAGCTGGTGTTTAGCAGTGGCACTACACACCACCAGCAGCGAGCAGAGTCGACATCTGGCCAGCGCACGTGCCACGCCAGTAGCAGCTGGCGTTTAGCAGTGGCACTACACACCACCAGCAGCGAGCAGAGTCGACATCTGGCCAGCGCACGTGCCACGCCAGTAGCAGCTGGCATTTAGCAGTGGCACTACACACCACCAGCAGCGAGCAGAGTCGACATCTGGCCAGCGCACGTCCAACTTGCAGCGACGTGCCACCGCCAGTAGCAGCTGGTGTTTAGCGGTGACACTACACACCACCAGCAGCGAGCAGAGTCGACATCTGGCCAGCGCACGTGCCACCGCCAGTAGCAGCTGGCATTTAGCAGTGGCACTACACACCACCAGCAGCGAGCAGAGTCGACATCTGGCCAGCGCACGTGCCACTGTGTTTAGCAGTGGCACTACACACCACCAGCAGCGAGCAGAGTCGACATCTGGCCAGCGCACGTGCCACCGCCAGTAGCAGCTGGTGTTTAGCGGTGACACCACGCATCTCCAGCAGCGGCGAGCAGGATCGATGCCGGGTCGTCACCATTTGACCGCGCCGCGCCGCGGGCGATTGTCGCGGTCGCCATACGCCGGCTACTCAACACCGGGGCCGGACCAATCACGCAGAGGGCGACACCGCGGCCGGGCGGGGCGTGCTGACCACGCAGATCAGCTGGGGGGGGAGAGTGCTGACCACGCAGCCCAGCTGGGGGGAGAGTGCTGACCACGCAGCCCAGCTGGGGGGAAGAGTGCTGACCACGCAGACCAGCTGGGGGGGGAGAGTGCTGACCACGCAGACCAGCTGGGGGGAGGCTGACCACGCAGACCAGCTGGACCACGCAGACCAGCTGCGGGAGAGGGCTGACCACGCAGACCAGCTGTGGGAGAGGGGCTGACCACGCAGACCAGCTGGGGGGAGAGGTGCTGACCACGCAGACCAGCTGGGGGAGAGGAGTGCTGACCACGCAGACCAGCTGGGGGGAGAGTGCTGACCACGCAGACCAGCTGCGGGAGAGGGGGCTGACCACGCAGACCAGCTGCGGGGGGGGGGAGTGCTGACCACGCAGACCAGCTGCAGGAGAGGGGGCTGACCACGCAGACCAGCCTGGGGGAGAGTGCTGACCACGCAGACCGGCTGCGGGAGAGGGGCTGACCACGCAGCCCAGCCTGGGGGAGATGCGCCACCGGCCAGGAACGTGCTGTTGAGCAGATGGACAGTGCTGACCACGGAGCCCAGCTGGGGGGGGAGAAATGCGCCACTGGCCGGGGGCGTGCTGCTGAGCGGGCGGGGGTGCTGATCACGCAGCCAGCTGGAGGTGGGGGCGTGGCCCACCAGCACTGCGGCGTGCTGTTGGGACAGCATCGGCATCAGCATCGGCATCGGCATCATCCAGCTGGCAGACAAAGAGCACATTAAGCCTGCATTAAACCGGCGCCGCTAGAGCTGCCATATCACGTGCCATATTGCTTGCCACATGGCTTTCAACAACACAGACATGGAGATGCTGCGGAATACATATGGCGACGAGATTTGATGGAAGTCACGATTTAACGACCAGTCCAGTTCTGAATGAAGGACGTAATGCTCGAAACACTACGTAGAAAAATGTTTGCAGAGTTTTATTGGATCAGGTCGGATCGAGTGTGGTTGGGTCGGATCGGGTCGGGCGTGGCCAATTCGGGTCAAGTTGGATTAGGCTTTATTGGGGTCGGGTCGGCTCGGGGCAGGCTACATAGTCCAGATGAACTTGTCCGTCGCACACGCACAAGAATAGGCTCGCTCGGCCTCAGCTTTGTTCGGCTGCTTTAATTTGCAGTCACCTAATTCTACACTTAACGATTGGCATCCAGGGAGCATTCCAATCGCGCTTCTCCAAACTGCCAATCAGTTTTTTTGCGACGCCTCAGGCCAACTCGTCCAGGACGTCATCAGGCCATCGACCAACTTTCTGAGAGTGGGTTGTCGGAATTCGGAATGTGATTATGAACACATTAGTTCAGGGAAGAACGGTTGTTGAGTTATGTGAGGTTATAGTTCGAAAGCACTAAAGCATCATCTTATTCGAAGACACATATCTGGGACATGGTGCATGTAGGATTGCAGGGAAAGCAGTTGTTCTAGTGATTCGAAGTAAATTAATATCCGGGTGCACAGCACCCTTTGTTCACCATCACTACTAAGCTTCACCAAAAGTGACCTTGCTTGCGGTATTTGTAGCCGTGGTTGTAGTCACTTCATCCGAGAATCTTCAGACTATTGGCGATTCAGCGAAGCCCACGTTGACATCTTAGCTAGGGACGAAAACTTCTCCAGCCATCTAAGCAATGTAATAATTTTAGGGTTCCATTTGCAATTCGCTACGAATTACTTCGTTTTCGAAATATTTTTTTTTCATCGTCCTTTCCATGGAGAAAATGTATGAAACATGCCTTGGGATCCAAAGAACTGTCACTAAATTATGTTCGATGAATATTTTTGCATCGTCCTTTCTCTGGCGAAAATCCATAAAACATGCCATGGGATCCAGAGGACGGTCACTAGAGGTATGTTCTCGAGAACGGCGTCACCCAGGAAGGTCGACTGCAGCCTCCTCCCTTCCTTTTCTTCAGTCAATGTCATCTCGCTGGAAAACCTGGTCCTCTTGGTGAGGTTCGATTTCATCCCCTTCATTTGTCTCAATTGGCGGCGCTCCCCCACCCCCACCGCACCCCCTTTTGGTGGAGATGGTATCAGACTCATCATATGAATGCCCCGCCGCGTTGAAATTCCTTGGCCTGTCCTTTCTCTCGCCAGGTGATTCATAACACGATTTTTTGCCTGACATGATTTAGGGTCGCACAGGCTTGGCTGGAGCTATAATTTGGACAAATTGGCTTTTTCGTGAACGATAAATTGGGCAGGAGTTTTCGCTGTCTAAACTGTAAAATTGTCTGGAGGGAATGGCTGGAAAATGTACGTCGAGCATGACAGACAGTATGACATTTTTTTGTGTTGTCCAGCTGCACCAACAACAATTTAGCCAGTTATTGCACTGTGTTGTGAATTGTGCCTGCGTTATCGTGAGGGTCGCCTGGCCCAGGAAGGCGCGTGCATTCTGAAAAGTTGGCACTGAGAAGGGTGCATTTCCTAGGACCGTCAAAAAAAGAAACCAGAGTGCCCCAGGACGGTGCCTCAATTTTCCATAGGGGTGCTACTACTAACTTTCGGAAGCGGTGCCTTTAATTTCAATTTCAACTTCTCTATTTTTATTTTATTTCTGTTTAATTCCTTAGGCATTAAGTACCATGCCTAAGGAAGCGCCTTACTACGCCCCCGTTATGTACACTCATGCATATCCGTGCACACCCACAATGCATACACGTGATGCACACTCCTGCATACCCGTGCACACCCATGATGCAGACTCACGCATACCATTGCGTAATGCATACCCGTAATGCACATTCTTGCATACTTGTACGCACACATAACACATACCCGTGACGCACACAATGCATACCCCTGCACACACACAATGCATACCCGTGCACACACAATGCATACCCGAGCACACCCACAACCCATTCCTGTGACGCACACTCACAACGCGCTGGGCGTGGCGCCAGCGACCCCGCCTGCTCCTGCTCTCTCACCCTCTCTCCCGGCTGCCTCTCTCCCTCTCTACCTTTTTTCCATCTTCCTCTATCCCTCTCTCCTGGTCCCTCCCTCCCGGCTCCCTCTCTCCCTCTCTCCCGGCTCCCTCTCTCCCTCTCTCCCGCTCCCTCTCTCCCGGCTCCCTCTCTTCCGGCTCCCTCTCTCCCGGCTCCCTCTCTCCCGCTCCCTCTCTCCCGCTCCCTCTCTCCCGCTCCCTCTCTCCCGGCTCCCCCTCCTCTCTCCCGCTCCCTCTCTCCCGGCTCCCTCTCTCCGGCTCCTCTCTCCCGGCTCCCTCTCTCCTCCCTCTCTCTCCCGGCTCCCCTCCCTCCCGGCTCCCCCTCTCCTCCCGGCCGCCTCTCCCTCTCTCCCGCTCCCTCTCTCCCGGCTCACTCTCTCCCTCTCTCCCCGCTCCCTCTCTCCCTCTCTCCCGCTCCCTCTATCCCGGCTCCCTCTCTCCCTCTCTCCCGGCTCCCTCTCTCCCTCTCTCCCGGCTCCCCCTCTCCCTCTCTCCCGGCCGCCTCTCCCTCTCTCCCGCTCCCTCTCTCCCGGCTCCCTCTCTCCCTCTCTCCCCGCTCCCTCTCTCCCTCTCTCCCGGCTCCCTCTCTCCCTCCCTCTATCCCGGCTCCCTCTCTCCCTCTCTCCCGGCTCCCTCTCTCCCTCTCTCCCGCTCCCTCTCTCCCGGCTCCCTCTCTCCCTCTCTCCCGGCTCCCCCTCTCCCTCCCTCCCGGCCGCCTCTCCCTCTCTCCCGGCTCCCTCTCTCCCTCCTCCTCTATCCCGGCTCCCTCTCCCTCTCTCCCGGCTCCCTCTCTCCCTCTCTCCCGGCTCCCTCTCTCCCTCCCTCTCCCCGCTCCCTCTCTCCCGGCTCCCTCTCTCCCTCTCTCCCGGCTCCCTCTCTCCCGCTCCCTCTCTCCCGGCTCCCTCTCTCCCCTCCCCTCTCCCTCCCTCTCCCTCTCTCCCTCCCTCCCTCCTCCCGGCCGCCTCTCCCCTCCCCTCCCCTCTCTCCCCTCCCTCTCTCCCTCTCTCCCTCTCTCCCCCTCTCCCGGCTCCCTCCCCACCTCGGCCGCGCCCCGCCTGCCTCCTGTGTATTTCCCGTGCGTGTCGGCCGCACTTCAGATCTGTCAAAGCTATTGAGCGGAGCAATTGCCAATTAGGTGGTGATTTAAGTCGACTGCCGGGGGTGGGCGGCCGCGTGCCCGAGGCGGCAAAGGCGACGTCCAGTGGCGCATGCCAGGATACCATGGCGCCGAGGAGCCCACGATCCGACAATTCAATGTAAAGGGGAACGAGTAGTCTATGGGTAAGTTACCCGTCTCACAATCGAAAGGTTGTGGGTTCGAGTCTCACCTGTCGCTACTCTTCGTCCGCGACCAGTCGGCGTGAGAGATTGGCGACGCTGCATGACTCAACGGTCGATGTGTCGTAAGACCAATAACCTGCCAATTCGATGCGCAGTCGTCACAGCCTGAGCTGTCCAGATTGCGTCATCACTTGCCTGCGCTGCATGATGTCGACATTTGAGCCGTGAGCGAGACCGTCGGCGTCGTCGGCGCCGTGAGCGAGACCCTGCTCACGGTCGGCGTCCCGGGCTGGACCGCCTGGAAGCAGCGGCTGTCGACTGTGCCGGTGTGGCACACCCCACGCCGGTGGTGTGACAATTGTGACGGCGGTGTGACGGCGGTTTACGCCGTTGTGAGGCCGTTGTGACGCCGGTGTGACGCCGGTGTGACGCCGGTGTGACGCCGGTGTGACGCCGGTGTGACGCCGGTGTGACGCCGGTGTGACGCCGGTGTGACGCCGGTGTAACGCCGGTGTGACGCCGGTGTGACGCCGGTGTGACGCCGGTGTGACGCCGCCCTGACGAATGTGACGCCGTTGTGACGCCGGTGTGACGCCGGTGTGACGCCGGTGACTACCAACGCATTGTTTGTTTTGTCCATCATCACTTCTTTCCTCAATTCCAGCATATATGTCGACATGTTTATCACTTCGTGAAATCGTTTCAATGCGGGAATGGCCGTTTTGACGGCCAAAGATGCCCTGAAAACCACTTGTATCGGATGGTCGCCAATAGTCCCTCTGGTTAAGCTTCAGCCTCATAGATGTGGGCAAATCAATGAGAGCGGGACCAAATTCATCATTGAGGGGGGTCCAGTGTATACAAGGCGTTACACTGAGGGGGCCAGTGCATCCTTAGCATACACAAAGTGGCGTTCCTGTATGTCGCACCCTCCACTCAACCTGAACAGCCTCGCCTTACGCAACGGATATAATTGTGCAGTGTATGAACTTGGAGTGTATTTATCTGGTGAAGTTACCCTTTTGGACTTCATTGACTTATGAAAGCTTTTCCATGTAATCGACCCATTGCGCTTTTGACAAAACCTGGACATCATATCATTGACACTGAGTGGTTCGATAAATAGCTACATGAACACTGACACAGGACGTTCGAGTTCATAATCGGACCGGTGAAATCACTGCTTCCTCGTATTTACCAAACACTGACACCACGCGTGTCGTTTTGTGTACTTTTGGAACAGCTGAAGCCACTCCAACTTTGTCTTGAACAATCTCAGTATGGATTTGGCCAATCACACCGTACACTGTAAGTTGTCAGTGTGCGACAACTGAAGGAGAAACTTCTCAGAAGTGCAGTTCTCGACTATCATTTAATGCCATGTTTGCGATGTCATCGCGTCAGGAAATGCCTGGAGCAGGCCAGCCGTCGCAGTGTTTTTCCAAGGAAAATACCCACGGTTTAGCACAGCAACGATACCACGAAGATGGACAACGTTACGCGTGCAGAAGAAAAAAAACGATGCACATGTGTACCATTCTTGTCGGAGTTTGACTAATAAAAGAGACAGCACGCGTTCTAAAACCCGGGTAAGTGAGATATGAAGCGAAAATTGAGAGTAGCTGTATTGCAACGAACAAACAAAAAGGGAATAAACGGATCGCAATCCTTTTTGCACAACGTAAACATTATTGTCTTGGTTCTAGCAATAGGTCATTACAGATTCCTTTCAAATTTATAATACCTTCAAGTTCCAATGAGGTCTAAAAATACACCACGGCGTACAACCGGAGATCGGTGCCAAGGTAAACGGTGGTCCAACGGTGTAACGGCATATAACGGTATAAAGGTATATATGCATCGTAAGTTTCATTTGGGGACGAGTAGCCTAGGGGTAAATTGCTTGTCTCACAATCGAAAGGTTGTGAGTTCGAGTCTCACCTGTCGGCACTCTTCGCCCGCGACCAATCGGCGTGAGAGATTGGCGACACTACATGACTCAACGGTCGATGTGCCGTAAAACCAATAACCAACCAACCGTAAGTTTCATTTGCGCCATGCTACGCCCACATAAGCAGTGGTCAGTTGTATCCCGGTAGGCAGGGGCGGCGGCCGGGCAGGGCGGCACGGGAGGTTCTGGCCGGAACGAGCAGCGAGCGGGATGTTTTCGCCGGAGAACCTGATCCAGCGGGTGGCGTCAGTAGCTCAGGGTTAGGCTGAGCGTCTGGCAAGGCAGAGGTACGGGGTTCGATTCCACGCGATGCCCGCCCTTTCTGCCAGGGTGAGAGGCAGGCGACGCCATATGGCCTCAGCTCCTGATTGCGTCGTAAACCCACAGTGGTCGCATTGCAAATAAATGTCCCCGATTAGGCGACTAAGTCAGGATAGGATACATTCTGAGCGCTTACGATGACAGGGAGCTGACCTTGCCTGCAGGGGTCCGGTCAGTGCGGTTGGTTTTTGCGCACAGTGAACATGGAGGCGCGCCTCGGCAGATGAATGAGCGAACTTGTTAACCAGTGCAAACGCTTTTGAACTTGGTGGCTGTTGCGATCATGTGTTAAACTGGCCGGGCGAAATGCAATTGGTCCGATAGATAGGCAGGGCCTGAACCCAGCTTTGCTGGGCCGCTGTGGTCCCCGATTTTGTTTGTAATGTCCGATGCGTGGGCCGGTCTTGCATCCTCATTTGCCGCGCTGGTGCATTTCCCGGTTAACATTTTCTCAAAGGCGCACCTCTCGCGGGAACCCTCCGAGGCAATTTGGGCTCTGCTCTTCGCAATATGCTGGAGAACATCGGCTGCATATGCTCCTGTCCCGACAATAAAGGCATCTTTCTGGGCAGTTCGGTGTTTTGAGAACGCAGGCCTGGGCCAGCCGAAGCTCTGGCCCAGCCAGGCGCTTTCTCGGGCCAGGTAATTCCTCTGCTGAAATTAATGGCGCTGTCTCAGATAATCAGCACCACTAGTGGTTACCTTAGGTATCCTCCTGGTAAGGCAACCTCTGACGGCCCTATGGGCAGCACCTACTTGTGTTGCATCCGTCCGTCTGGGCAAGGCGAATGCCAGTCATGAGGCTGAAGGTAAGCTTCGCAACATAGTGCAATGGCTTTCCAGCATGGCCAAAATGGCCATATGTGCAGATGGATAACTCAGCAAGAGCAAACAATCTGTCAAACTAGACACACTTTTGTCATATCATTACTGCCAGGCAATTTTCTGGCTCAGATAGTGAAAATGCCTGTTCAGCTTATGATTGACAAACTAGAGTAATTAAGTTCAAATTATGACTCCAAAACAAACCCTGCGTGACCTTAAAGCATGCTAACAAAAACGCATCTGATTAATTTATTGACAGAGGAAGGACAGGCCAGTTTAATTGTCATTCGAATTTCAGCATAGCGCTCGTATGGTGGGCTTGTCACCATTTCCCCGGAGGCGGAGCCGCCAATTAAGACGAATCAATGGAATGAACTCAGATCTAATCAAGAGACCCAGAACTTGAAGTGAGGTGGCATTGGCTGAAGGGAGAGGAGGAGAATATGCTGCAGCCGACCATTCCTGCGTGAACACCGTTCTGGGGAGCATAGCCTTCGGGATTCAATTCTTTCCAGGGCATATTTTATGAAACGGGAAGACGATGACAATATTTGCTGAAAGGAATAATTTGACCGGATTTTTCCAATTTAACTGCAAAATGATTGCATTTTGAGATGGCTGGAGTGATGTTCGCACCTGGTTAGCATGACGTAGTCTCCGCCGAATCCACCACTAGGTGAAGGCACCCGGATGAAGTGGTCGTAACAGCAGCTTCAAGTACTTAAACAAAAATACTTTTAGTGAATCTGAGTGATAATGCCGAGCAAAGCGTGCCGTGCACACGAACAATAATTTCGTTTGAATCATCCGAAGTCTACTATATAAAGGACGAGTTTTGTTTGGATCTTTCTCCTGATTGGTCGATACACTGACACACAACTTCGACCAATCAGCGTCGAGTATTCCTGTTACGTCACAACAATATCCGATGTCCGCGATGACTCATATCAATACTACCTCAGTCGCCGTGTGTCAGTGGTGGCGAGTGCATTTGTCCGTCCGCGAAGTGATGCGACAATGTTAAAACGACAGAAACCAATGCCTAAGGATGATACACCATTAGCATTTACTTACTCATTCGCTGGAGTTTTTTACTTTGCAGTTGCGACCTACGGTTTGGCTTGCGACGGTATCGACTCCAGTTAGTTTCAGTCGTTCCGTTTTCGTCGGTGTACGGCTGAAAGACCGTCTCTGACGGAAGGAGGAAACTGGAAATGGGCGTCACAGGTCGAGGTGTGGTTGATGGGGTGGAGGTGGGCTAGACTATCAACCCTGCTCTTCCGTTGTTTTATTTATTATTCTATTCCGGAGGGTGCTCGGCTGCGGCGGGAAGAGGGACGTTGCCAGATATCACAACACATTTCAGCTGTGAATTAATTTCTGCGTGGAACTTAGTAATACTGCTTGTTCCCATGGCTATTTATCATATTTGGGAGTTGCGAATGTGTACTGCTCCATTAATCCCGCAAATTCTTTTGCCAGGTTTAGTTCCGTAACCGGAAATTCCGCGAGTGGTCCGCCGGGCGCCACATCTACCGGCAGTAAGTATAGATCGTAGTAGTAGATCGATGCCGCTAAAGGTGGCGGGAACAGTCCGCTGAGTTGCGCGCCGCGCCCTAAGGCGCGGGCTGAGCGGTCACAACCTAGCGTCTCGTAATAATGTTAATAACCATTGCCCTCACGGGAATGTACTATCTGCGAAACGAAACGTAACATCGCGAACGCGAGACTGCTGAGCAACGAGAACAGCGTTTGACTGAGAGACGAGAGAGGCAGGCTATATTGCGTAAAAAAGAAACACCACAGCAATACAAATGCCCCTTGCTGTTGCCCGTGCACGTCATGCGACCAATGCTATTCCGTGGCGTGATGTCGGTTTTGTGTACGACATTAATGCGGCATACAGTACCAACAAGCATGTCACTATCGTTTCAATGAGTAAAGAGTGTACCCATTGCGGTGCACTGAAATGGGCTGGCGAAACTGTTGGATGTGCTGTTCACGCGGCAAAGTATGGCTGCAGACGCTGGCTGATCTTCCTGATATATTGAAGCTGCTCACGGGTAGCACATCAAGGCAAAGGAGTTTTGAGGGAAAATCTGGCGTTACAATGCTGCTTTCATGATGACCTCTTTCGGCTCCACGGGTGGTCCGGTACATCGTGGTATATTCACGACATTCAAAGTACAGTGTCACTCGTATCATCGAATGGGCAGTTTGGCGACCTCCAGTGATGATGGTCCCAAATATACACAGGTTTACTTCATGAACAACGCATTGGAAGAAACCCAACGACACTGCCAACTGTCTAACGACATTCGTGAGGAGACTGTGCAGTTGGTGCAGGAAATGTTGCACACGACCAACCCGTATGTGCGAAGTTTCAAGTCAGCGCTGGAACACATGGAAGCGTGTCCAGAACACAAGGTGATCGTCAGTGCCAATAGACGACCGGCTGGCGAACACGAACGGCGTTTCAACGCTCCCTGTGCGAGCGAGGTGGCGATCCTGCTGACCAATGAAGAACACTGCTCCCGGGATATTGTTCTCACCCACACAGACGATAAACTAATACACATCAGAGAGACACATCGGTCGTACAACAGTCTGCAGTATCCGCTGCTGTTCCCATACGGAGAAGATGGCTACAACTTTGCCATTATACATGTATGTCCCGAAACTGGCGCCACATAAGCGAGTTTCGTACAAGGACTTCTATTCGTCCCGTCTGATGATTCGCTCAAAAGAGTTCAACCAGCTGCTGCATTTCAAAGATGTGACCAGCCAATTTTTCACCGACATGTACGCCAAGGTATTGTACGCCAATGAGTCTGAGCGATTGCTGTTCATCCGGCTGAACCAGAAAAAGCTGCGTTCCGAACAGTATATTTATCTGCAGGACGCCATCCGAGATTACCTGATGATGTACAATACATGTTTACCAGTTTACATGAATTCGTTTTACAACCCGGGGGAAGCCGGGTATGGGCCACTAGTATTGAATACATGACTATAAAATTATGAGCATGTGTTCTGAACGTAGACACCTAGAAAGTCTGTCAGTGTGCAGCGCTTAACTTTGAACATATTTTTATTTTAGGAAGCATGGTATCCATGGAGAGGAAGCAGTTTTAGTCAGCTCACGAGGCGACGCCTCCCCTTGCTCGGGCAGATGGTGGGGGGGGCGCAGTGCCTCATACGTTCCGCTGTGCCTGGTACCAGTGGATCTTGCGAACATATCCAATAATGATGATTGACGATCCCTATTTTGCTGCTCAGGTGTTCCATATGCACGATCTGGATCCTCTGCAGACCAGACACCTACTCGAATTAACTCACCATATTTTTGATTTCATGGTATTTGGTTCTATGGGTAATGTTTGGCTTCAATCTGGCATTATACATTTTCAGCTGGATGCAATGAACAGGTTTTGTGCTAGAGCTAACGCAATTGTCAATTTTAACGTATTTTTAACATGACTGGCCTCTTGAAATCAACACATGAAATATTTCAGTAACTAATGGATATAATACAAGTTATGGAGGATCGCTAAAATTAGCGTTGGCTAATGCAACTTCATGCTTTTACTAAATACTTGATTTTTATTTCTTCGACAGAGACCTTCTTGGCCTAGTTATGCTTAGTAGCCTTTTGATATCGTAATATCATTCAGATTTTGCGCAATCGATATGTGCCACGATCAAATGCTTCGTTTCATATATGAACAACGAGTATCAGGGGCGTACCGAGGAGTTATAACGGGGAGCGGCACTGGTCAGGAAGGGCGCCATTTCCTCCAAGGAGCGCCAATGCAAGTCCTTGGAGGCACGCCTTCGGACGAAAACCCTTTGAGGGGTCAGGGGGGGGGGTGCGAGGGTAAACTCGAGTGCACTTTCCTCTCAAGGGTGCCCTTTGACTAAAAATTCCCGGTCAGACTGGTGCCACCTCCCAATTCAAGGGTGGGGGCGTACTCCGAGTGCCTCCCTCCTGTATCCGCTCCTGGCTGTAGCGAGGTTTGCTTTGGGCACCATAATTTCATTTTGCATTTTGACATGCATCGAGTCCTGGGCATTTTGACATGAGTTTCAATGCATTTTGACATGAGTTTCAATGCATTTTGACATGAGTCCTGAGCCTCGAGTCCGTTCACGACCACTCTGAGTGGAGCCGTTGCTGACATATGCGGTGATGACGCGCGGGGCCGCTGGCCGACTCGTGTTGCCGGGTGGGCCGGGGTGTGACCCGGATAACCCCGGCGGCCGCCGCGGTCGGTGAGGTGATGACTTGGCGAACAGGGAGCCGACGGCCGGCCAGCTGCGGTGACTGTGACATGGTAGTCAGGTGACACGCTGTGTCAAGTGTCATGGCACTGTGTGTCACCATTGTCTCGGGCGCGGTGCGTGCTGTCAGACATGTCCGGTCCGGATACAACGGAGAGCCGACAGCCGGCGCCCTCAGGTCAGCGTCATGATGCGAATACTATGAGATTAGTCGACTTACTGGGAAACGATTCCCGATTTATCTATAACAGAGCAGTTTTGAGCTTCCTCGCGGAGATACGATTCCAAGTGACATATGCACCTACTTAGGTGATGCTTACTCTTACTCCATCTCTTACTTATCTTACTCCATCAGACACCTTTTATTCGAACGTGACAATCTGACGCATGTCTAAGTAAGTTTGTTATGGGTGCAACATAATCCACATGGCTTGACGCACCTTAAAACCCCAATAATCATCATCAGTTCGGCGTCTGTTCCAACAGTCGCCCGACGCTCTGACTGCAGCATGAGATCAGTCCTGTGTCTGAGCAGTCGGATGTGACGAGGCCCGGTGCTCGTGCAGCTGACGACATCCGTCGGATGTCGTCAGCTTGGCAGGGCACGCAGCTGCCGCAGGGCAAAGAGGTCGTTGGGTCGGGGCGACGCTCTCGACAGCTGCCCAGATTGCCGCCGAGGATTCATTCTCATTCGCGACAAAAAATATCCTCTTCAGTGTACTCGAGTGCGTCCCCGCCCCGCCCTAAGTCAACAAATTCCTGCTTCGAAGGTGCCCCCGAGGGTATGTGTCCCTCGCCATGAAAATGCCTGAATCCGCCCCTATCTTCACTCTTGATGTATGTCCTGCTTCTAGCCGACCACTAACGCCTGTGTGATTTCGGCGTATTGAGAAAAATGGCTACGTCATGAATGAAAAACGACATGTCGTTTGCAAATGCTGAAGGCAGGAGGGTGCCTAATGAGGGTGCCAGGAGGGTGCCTACCCTTGATAAACACCCATAGTGTTTGGAGCCGACGAAGGAGCGGATATTTGGTTAGCGAGTGTGGCCGTATTTAGAGTATTTAGTTAGCGAGCGTGGTCGGCCGGCTTGAGGCCAGCCGCGGCGACTGTTCACAGCGCTACGTGTGTGGCATTCTAACGTGAGAGTCCCTGCTACACTGTTAGCAACATGTAGTCTGACGAGTTGTGACGTGTGTGATCGCCTGTCGACGTGGAAGCTGGAATAACTGCTGATCTTGGATATTTATGCGGTGGTGGTTATTCGTTTTACGACACGTCGACCGTTGAGTCATGTAGCGTCGTCAATCTCTCACACCGAATGGTCGCGGACGAAATATAGCAACATGTGAGACTCGAACACACAATCTTTCGTTTGTGAGACGGGCAACTTTTCCCCAGACTACTCGTCCCCCATTGGATATTTTTGTGGAGGTATGAAACTGTTAACCGGAGTCGGATAGCCGAGACTTGCGAGATGATGTGACAATATGTGAACGCCACAAGATGTGAATGCTGAGATATTGGTGGCTTAGTGAGCTGTTGTCAGTCATGGTCGGTTGGAACTGATTATTGATTGAAGGCGCGACCTTATAATTTCGGCCATCACCGTTGCACTATTGAAACAACTATTGAGTGATGACAGGAATAAGTATTGAATTATTGAATTTTGTGAATTATTATGTCAGCGTATAACTGCTAATTTACTGCACAATGTAACCACTCGAATTACCGTGATTTCAAGAAAGGCTCTGGGATTTAGGATACAAAGCTCTTGAGCTATTTCAAGTGTTTTCGCGAAACAGAGGTCCGACTAAACTATGACAAAGCCAAAGGATTCTGTTTACATCTGAGGTGCCGTGAACACGAACTATCCTACCGGACGTGTATAATCATTTTCTGTGTATTGGTGCTTAGGGCGCTTTTTCAGAGCCCCACGGACAAGTAATGCACCCATGGATGTTGTTTTGTAATAGTGTTAAAGGGGCTCGACACCACTGACTAGCACTAGCAAACACTAACACCAAATATTTTTCGTCTTCACCAAACATTCTTCGTCGGCTCCAAGCACTATGGTTGTATATCAAGAGTCGTTTTAGGCACCCTCTTACCTTCAATATTTGCAAATGACATGTCGCTTTGCATTCATGACGCAGCCATTTTTCGATAAGCCGAAATCACAGGCGTTAGTGAGGCTCAAGTACATACATCAAGGGTGAAGATAGGGGCGGATTCAGGAATGTTCATGGCGAGGAACACATACCCTCGGGGGCGCCTTCGAAGAAGGAATTTGTTGATTTGGGGGTGGGGCGGGAATGCACTCGAGTACACTAAAGGGGAGACTTTTCGCTCAGCGGAGCATTTCCTTTCAGGAGCGTCTTTGGATGACCGATCTGTGTTGAGTGAGGGGGTTTGCGGTTAAGCCTTCCTGAAACGGCACCTTCCCCCATCGGATGATTGTTATCTTTCCATGGAGAGGCGAACATGCCCACCAGAGTCCCTCCCTGTATCCGCCCATGGACGCAGATTGTTGCCTGTTGGGGCTTAGGGACGCATGGACTATATCGGTGATAAATTAGTGTAGGATGGACTGTGGGGGTATTAGTTTTTTGACGTTAAGATGCTAGTATTTATTCCAATGCCGACGTTTTGGTGTTATACCTTCCTTAAGGGCAAATAAAGAAGGAGCATTGCGGTCAGAATTGGGAGGATATGCAGACCCAGGTTCTCCGAGGCTGTCGCAGCTGGCGCCACCAGCGGCAGTACTCGTCATCACGCACGAATGCCAGCCAGTTCGCGCCATATTTATTTCGGGCACAGCGCATCCAGTGAGTGGAGTCTTTTCTGTGTGTTCCTCTTGCCAACCTCTGATATTGTTTTTCGCTTCACCTTTGAGAGCAATTTAAGCGCAACCGGACGCCGGTTTGGTTATGTCGTTATGCTTCTTGAGCGGTACACAGCAGCACATTTTCATGCGTATTTTTCCGCCGGGGTCAAACCTCCCGAGATGTCCGATACGATTGTAAAATGGCATCGCGGAACTTGTTTGCACAGCCGAAATTGGGGACTGGTTCGGGCTGCTTTTCATCTCGAGCCGTGTTTGTTCACTGGAAGTTAACTGAAAACGTACAAGCGCATGAATGGGGCCGAATTACACGTACGAATGAAGTTTGGGGAGAAATGCTGAGGAGTGTAGCCGTAACCTACGACTCGAGACCAATTTCGGTCGACTTGACTGAGATCGACACTGCGACAAATGCGCAGTCAAGACATTGAAACAAACCAGTCTGATCCCTTTGTGGAGGTGCTGGCTTCCGGCAGTAGCCTTTACATCAAATTAAGTTGCCGCGTTATGGCTATATATGTTCGAACTTGCCGGTCTCTGTCGGCCGCATCGCAGTAGCTGGTGCGGCGCACTAAGCTGCTGAGCCAGCGTCTGTGTCGATGGCCTGCCGACGGCCCC
The DNA here is from genome assembly GCA_034440575.1 of Imbricaverruca yamaguchii. Classification (NCBI taxonomy): domain Eukaryota; kingdom Metazoa; phylum Arthropoda; class Thecostraca; family Neoverrucidae; genus Imbricaverruca; species Imbricaverruca yamaguchii. The sequence continues at coordinate 1,171,145 of JAOTOL010001583.1, read as the reverse complement.
TTCCGCCGGGTGTGGCGGGTCACGTGGTACGGCGCCTCGTGACTTCCGCCGGGTGTGACGGGTCACGTGGTACGGCCCCTCGTGACTTCCGCCGGGTGTGGCGGGTCACGTGGTACGGCGCCTCGTGACTTCCGCCGGGTGTGGCGGGTCACGTGGTACGGCCCCCCGTGACTTCCGTCGGGTGTGACGGGTCACGTGGTACGACCCCTCGTGACTTCCGCCGGGTGTGACGGGTCACGTGGTACGGCCCCTCGTGACTTCCGCCGGGTGTGGCGGGTCACGCGGTACGGCCCCTCGTGACTTCCGCCGGGTGTGACGGGTCACGTGGTACGGCCCCTCGTGACTTCCGCCGGGTGTGGCGGGTCATGCGGTACGGCCCCTCGTGACTTCCGCCGGGTGTGACGGGTCACGTGGTACGGCCCCTCGTGACTTCCTTCTTTCCGCCGGGTGTGACGGGTCACGTTCGGCCCCTCGTGACTTCCGCCGGGTGTGACGGGTCACGTGGTACGGCCCCTCGTGACTTCCGCCGGGTGTGACGGGTCACGTCCTCGTGACTTCCGCCGGGTGTGACGGGTCACGTGGTACGGCCCCTCGTGACTTCTGCCGGGTGTGGCGGGTCACGTGGCACGGCCGCCGGCCAGTGCCGTGTGGAGGCCCCCAGTGCTCAGGGAGTCGCTGAGGAGTTGTCGCCGAGAGTGGACTGTCGCGCCGCTCTGAGCCGAGTCGCTTTGAGCTTACATCGCCGCCCGCTACCACTGTCGCCCGCTGTCTTTCGAATGTCCATTAAACGACAGTTGGTGGCAGTTCTTTCGAACCGAGAATCGATGATTCCGATGAGGTTTCTCTCGACTATCGCATAAGTCACAAGAAGCCCTGGAGCTCCCAGTTGGAGTCCGACTCCTCTGCAGGTGGTGCATGCATGAATGTGGTCAAGAAAGCATTTGTGTGAGGTATACATCTACAAAATATTGGCCAGTTCCTGAAGCCCGCACTTGCCCAGTCCTTGAGATTCGTTTCGAGGTCTGCAGTCGCCTGCTCAGTGCTCTGTAGCTCCAATGTCTTTCTGTAATAATGCGATATATAACAATGAGTGTTTCAATCCCTAAACAAAGCATCACGTCATCGGCAACCACAGGACAATTTGCATATGTAATGAAGTCAACTTCGAAATTGACTTCAATACAGTATTGTACTGCAATGAAGTCCCTCTTTCGAAACGCGCTTAGCTCTCATGTGTCCGGACCTGTCGGGTCCTGTCATGAATACTTCGAGCGGTTACAAACCGTCACCAGTGGGCCGACGCCGGCTCACGGTGACGTCACAGTTGACGACCCGAGCCGCGGCTGTGGCGGAATGTTATGCTTCGGTCGGATCCGGTACCGGCGCGGCCACGGCCGGTCGGTAGGTGTTGTGATCATTAGCCTGTGTCCAGAACTTTCAAAATGGTGTTATCAAAAACGGCTACTGTTTTTATTTTGCCTTGATATGTGCCTAATAATTTGACTTTAAAATTTGATCGCCGAGCCATCGGCATTTTTTCTGAAAATGCGTTTGAAAAAGACTTCGACATTCGGCGCCATATTGACTGCGAGAACGAATCCAGATAATTAGGTCAGATAGCACCTCTTTTTGATTGTCTCGTCGAGTTGAGTCGATTGAAACAACGCATTATTGTCGAAAAATCGATGGTTAAGAAAATATCGCCTGTCATATGTCTTCTAATACACCAGCAAATGTCCATTTCGCGGCATACTTTTAGGTTTAAACAAGTAAAAATCATGATACAGCGGCGATTTCTGCACTTACCCATTTGAGGTTGTGAACTAACTCATTAGTTTCATTAGTTTCTATGAGTTAGCATACTTCTATTGAAGTTCGCCTTGATCACCACGGGACCATCGATGCCTATTTTTCCCCAAAGGGATACATGTCAGACATCGATCAATGGACATTGGCATATCCAAGGCAAACATCGCGCGAAGGTGCCAAGCACAACTGACTGGACGGCATAGAGTACCCCAGTTCTATCTTTCATGAAACTCACAGTTGTTTTAGCATATTCTCCACGTACCTCTTAGTTGTTAGCACGGGCAAAAGCTGCCGGTGCATGTAGCCAGCCTGGATGTAGCCGTCCTTCCTTTCCTTCCCGTATACGATTTTTGCAGCTAGCGACACCTGTTTCACGCATCGTTCAACTGACTGCCCGTGCACGGGAAGCTGGGGAACTCACATTGGCATGTTCACATAGCCATCAAGTTCGGAGCTTGGCGTGTGGCATGTGAGGGCCGGTTCGAAGGCGCCGTCCCAGGATTTCAACTCCTGCAGACTCTCCGCGGCATGATATAGTCTCGGAGTTCTCCTGGGACGGACACTGAGGTCTCCACGTTCATTTTTGCCGCGGATGCACTTGATACGTTCGACAGCGAACTGGTGCTCTGCTCTGTCATTGCTACAGAGAAGTGTCTGGAACACCATTTCGCAGTGAGCAATGCTCACATGCGATGTTTGCCTTGGATATACCAGTGTTCATTGATTGATGCCTGACATGTGTCCCTTTGGGAAAAAATAGTAATCGATGGTCCCATGGTGATCACGGCGAATTTCAACAATCACGGTTAATTTTAATATTTTTTTTTATAACCAACGTATCTGATTTTCGTCTGAATGTGATGTGGAAAGACTATCTGAATATCTCAGCATGCAACAAATAGGTAGGTATTTGGGATGTGATGCACATGCGTACAAAGCAGCCTCCCTCAATCATGCTTCTATGTAGTTCAAACAGAGAATAAATATGAAGCTTTGCCTATATTTATATGCCCAGTGAGTGATGTTGAAGTCTTCAAATGTGTAAGTTCGGAAACCGCGACAGTATCATGATTTTTACTTGCTTAAGCCTCAGAGTTCCTTGTATGCCCCGAAGTGGACATTGCTGGAGTATTAGAAGACATTAAATAGCCGATATTTTCTTAACTATCAATTTGTCGACAAAACTGCTTGGTTTCAATCGACTCAGCTCGTCGAGGCGATAAAAAAACCAGATACTATTTGACCCACTTATCCGGATTGGTTCTCACAGTCAATATGGCGCCGAAGGTAGAAAACAGCCTTTTTCAAACGCATTTTGAGAAAAAATGCCTGTTGCCCAGCGATGTAATTTTATGCCAAATTGTTAGGCACATATCAAGGCAAAGTAAAAACAGTAGCCGTTTTTTGATAACACCACTTTGATAATTATCTACACAGGCTAGTGACCATGGGGCAAGGTCGCGCCATGTCGTCGCGCCATGTCATCGCGCCATGTCGTCATGGTACCGCGTCACCGTCGCACACGTGGGACAGGGTCGGAGTCGTCGACCGAGCGTCAAAGTTCAAAGAGAGTCAAAGTTCCGGCACGTGGTTGATCTGCGACAGGTGCGGCCGAGCGGTGCGAAATGGGCCCTGGCCAGGTAGTCGGCTCCGGACAGCCGGTGAGGTGAGACGGAGTTGGTGGTGGTTATTGGTTTTCTGACAAGTCGACCGTTGAGTCATGTAGCGTCGCTAATCTCTCACGCCGATTGCTCACGGGCGAAGAGTAGCGACAGGTGAGACTCGAACCCACACTCTTTCGATTGTGAGACGGGCAACTTACGCCTAGACTACTCGTCTCCTGAGACGGAGTTGAGCGGTAAGACGTTGGGACGTTGGTGTTATTGCTGTTGACGCCATTGCACAAGTTGTCGCCGTGCTTAACCCGTCTCGTCTCAGGGGTCTTCAACCGCCCCCCCCCTCAGGTTTTTCGCGGATAGTGGACGAACGGCACGCGACAGCGCGCCCAAATTTGGCATACCTTTTGCCAGATCAATTTGGCATGGTATTTCAAAAATGTTAAGTCCGGTCATCTAGGGTCAACGAGTTAGTCAAGGTCAAGTGAGGTCACCTCCAAAAAACTTCAACCAGTCGTCACGCTTTAACGAATACAGCTATTTTAATGAAACTTTCAGCGTTGGCTTATCCTTAGGGATGCAACAAAACGTACTAGTGGATTTTTTCTCATTTTTTTAACTACATATAAATGTTGCGTATTTGCTAAATTGCAGTTCAAATAGAGGATTCTGGCTAAAGTAAGCATTTTGTATTAGGGCAAGTTGACTTCCAACAACGTTTCTCGGTCTGGTCTACCCATTGGAAAAGGAAAATTAAAGAATACTTAAAACTCAATGTTGAAATTTCACGAAAATAAATTTGTATTTTTGGGGGCCAAAAAATGAAAGCCCTTGTTAATTTCGCTGTCCTTTTCTCATTCCAAATAAATTTTGCTTTTTTCATATATCCTCAAAATGAACTTCCCAGAGCCAAAAACATAATGTAAGTCGTGAAAAGTCGTGAAAATCTAGCCCCCCTCCCCCCCCCCTGGTGACGTCACTTTTTGGGTAAAATTGCTTTGGGGTGTGGACCCGGACCCTACTCGTCGAGCGCTTTCCGATGACACCTCTTTTGTTTTCGTGCGATGCTTAGTTTTGAGTTTAGAGGGGGTTACTAACCACCCCCCTCCCCGAGACGGGGTGTGAGGATCTGACCGGAAAGACGGCGCGGGTTAATTATCAGGACGGGCAATACAAGGTGGGCGCAATACGGCCATAGTTGTCGACCCGCCCTAAAGTCCAAATAACTAACTAACTAGCGGTGAATACAAGGGGGTTAACGGCTGTTGGGTTGCTCAATTTGACTTGTTGGAGTCGAAAACTTGTCGGAATTGACAACCAGCTAGCGCAGAAGTGAGACAAACACTAGACTGGCACTGCCTGGGAAACGAATCTGCCTACCAGGGGAGGGTTCAGGAATAGTCATTGGGAGGGGCACATGTTTGGGGGTGTCAGTTCTTCAGAGACACGCCACTGCGAACGCATCTGGAGGGACGCCTTCGGCTAGAAATCCGTTGAGTGGGGACGTGTGCACTTGTCTTCTCTGAATGGGACCTTCTCCAGACTGGCGGGGCGCCCTCTTCTATGGCGGGAGCACATGCCCTCAGTGCCCCCTGCATCCGACCCACCCGTTTCGCATCCTATGGGAGATTGCCCAAAAGGACAGAAAACCCCAGCGGTGGCAGCACGTTCACAGCCACCGCGTTTCGTGCCACTTTCACAGCCACCGGGTGCCACACCACCTGGACAGCCGGATTGTTAGTCTGGCAAACATGGTTGCAGATCCCTGGTGTGTAGGGGCTGTAAACCCTGCTGGTTTGATACCTGTTTATGTTAATTGACCATTTTCCTATTTAATTTAAGAACATGTTTTGAGGATAGGGACTTTGACCTCCTAGATTCATGAGAGATACGCAGCCCTGCTCGCAAAATTGCTCGTGTATGTTTGTTCAATAACGCATCATAAGGCGATAGAAGAACAGCCACGACTGAAATGGTGTGTTTGTAATAGACATGAACCACTCAGTCACATGGTGCACTGTCCCTAATTAGTACCGTCAGAACCCTCGTTTCCGGTGGCGTGGGAACGACACTACACAATTCCTGGTGTTATATTTTTCGTGCACTAGTTCGGCTGTGTTATGACCTTCGCTGGACAGAGCTGCGGGCTATGCCGTCAAACCACACTGACTAGACCCTCAGGCGGTGTCGTGTTATGGCCGTCTAATGGACGGAGCTGCGGGCTGTGCCGTCAGACTGCACTGGCTAGTCCTGTCGTGTTATGGCCATCTAATGGACGTATTATGCATATAATGACGTGCTCTGTCGTGCTATGCTGTCAGACTGCTGGACGGAGCCGCCGTGCTGTGCCGTCAGGCTGCACCGACTAATTCCACTGATTGCGGTGTGACGTGTATTTGACGTCGGCGGAGGTTCTGCGACCGCTCGAGGTAGTCACTGGAGTGACTGTGTGGAGTGACAGGATTTTTTACTGGAGTGACCCGGGCACCGGAAAATTAAGAACAGGTCCCGAAAGCAAATCCTCCGAAGGGTCTTTCTACTCTGAAGGGTGTCAATGGCTATTAAAAAAAAACTCGACGAGCAGCCGCAGTGGCGTGCCAAATGGGAAAGTTCCCCGTCCCTCCATCCTGAGTGGGATAGGCTTCCAAGAATCGTGTCGAGGTCCACAAAAATCCCGGTGGGACCCTACAAATTATCGCCTGGGCCCTCCGAATTCACGTATGGTGCCTGAATAAATAAAGCATGTCCAGAAACCTGGCGACGGCCCGGAAAATTTGCACTGGGGCCCGTTGAAATCGCGCTGGGGTCCCAACTAAGTGCAACTCGCCCAGCGAACTCCCGACGGGCCCCAAAATATTGCGTTCGGGACCCAAAAGGCCCGCCGGTAGTCCAAAAACGTGCGCTTGGTTATCAAATACTCCCGTCAGGTTCCCAAAAAACGTCGTCCGGAGCCCAAATTTGGGCCACGCGTTTGGTGCATTGGATTGCTGCTTTTAGTGCTCCATTGGTGCACAAAAAGCAGCAAGACCCTAACAAGAGCCTGGATCTCAAAAGTGGTCCGGGCACACAATAAAAATTGGTTCGAGTCCTGAAGCACATCCGTGGACGAAGAAAACATAAAGGATAAAGAAATAACACCGAGCCAGAGCTTCGATTCGGTAGCCAACCTGGAAGTGCATTTATCCAATAGAAGAAGTCCATCAGAGGTTAGCTGGTATCCGGACTTCTTAACCACTAGAAAATGTGAGAAGAAGAGAATTAATCATCGAATTTAATGTATTAAATTTTCCCAGCGAACCTTCACGCAAGGCAATCCATCACGTAAAATATTGCGCAAGACTATCATGTGGTAGAAACTAGCAAATCGCAGGAGGCCTAGCAGAAGTCGTAGAATCACACGAAGTGTGGGGAATGCGCCGAATACGCAAGGCGGGCGTGCACGTGCATAAATGTTGGCGTGGTGGTGACCTGGCGTTATGAACTGGAATGCCTCAAATTTCAAAATCTTGTATTTTTAAACGAATTGTACAGGAGAAACTTCAAAAGTATGAGGTGAACTAATCAAGGGATTCCAAACGAAAAATCATCGAACAGGATGGTCGAGTTAGGGGTGGAATCCAGTGGTGACAGATTGGGTCCCATCTACCAGACAATTAAGTTCGTCACTACTTGTTATATCTTAAGTACCATAAAGGGCCATTTCGATAAAATAGTTATCGAAATCTGGTGCGTTTAAACTAAAAACAGTGGTAGGTTGGATACCCTCCAAATCCGGTTTGCTCCCTCCCACGACGCAAACCCAGGTACGCTACTGAACGAGAGAGGGAGGGTTTAGGGTTGGGTCGCGCCGAAAGTTGGCCATCCCCAAGCAGCTGGGCTAGATCCGCCATTGAAGCCGTACCATACTGCTCAACTATGAACAAGAAATCCCATCTGGTGAAAATTCCTCAGAGAATGTCTTGCTTGGAACCAAACCGGGCTGAACACAATTTGCAGCACTTTGTTAGCTTCCTTTAAGAGTATCCATTAGATCGGCCTTTCAAAGTAGCCAAGCCTTAGTTTTCCACTTCGGCATCGATCGGAGCGCTATTCCCTCATTGACTGTTGTAGCTCCCGGTGTTTGTACCCCAACGGACCGAAACCCACGTCAGTCTTCTATCGCGCAAACCCGCGCCAGTCAGCTGTCGCGCAAACCAGAATCAGTCTTCTGTCGCGCAAACCCGCGTCAGTCCTCTGTCGCGCAAACCCGTGACAGTCCTCTGTCGCGCAAACCCGCGTCAGTTCTCTGTCGCGCAATCCCGTGACAGTCCTCTGTCGCGCAAACTCGCGTCAGTTCTCTGTCGCGCAATCCCGTGACAGTCCTCTGTCGCGCAAACCCGCGTCAGTTCTCTGTCGCGCAATCCCGTGACAGTCCTCTGTCGCGCAAACCCGCGTCAGTCCTCTGTCGCGCAAACCCGCGTCAGTTCTCTGTCGCGCAATCCCGTGACAGTCCTCTGTCGCGCAAACCCGCGTCAGTTCTCTGTCGCGCAATCCCGTGACAGTCCTCTGTCGCGCAAACTCGCGTCAGTTCTCTGTCGCGCAATCCCGTGACAGTCCTCTGTCGCGCAAACCCGCGTCAGTCCTCTGTCGCGCAAACCCGCGTCAGTCCTCTGTCGCGCAAACCCGCGTCAGTCCTCTGTCGCGCAATCCCGTGACAGTCCTCTGTCGCGCAAACCCGCGTCAGTTCTCTGTCGCGCAATCCCGTGACAGTCCTCTGTCGCGCAAACCCGCGTCAGTTCTCTGTCGCGCAATCCCGTGACAGTCCTCTGTCGCGCAAACTCGCGTCAGTTCTCTGTCGCGCAATCCCGTGACAGTCCTCTGTCGCGCAAACCCGCGTCAGTCTTCTGTCGCGCAAACCCGCGCCAGTCAGCTGTCGCGCAAACCCACGTCAGTCCTCTGTCGCGCAAACCAGAATCAGTCTCCTGTCACACAAACCGGCGTGGTCTGCTGTCGTGCACGTACGCAGAATGTCGACACATACAGCCGGACCCATCTCGCGCCGGCAGGTGCTTCTCATGACGTCACATTGGCTGAGATAAGGGAGCCTGGCTAACTTATTTGGAGGTCCAACTAACCTCACTTTCTCCTACCTTCACCTCGTCTGTGTGCCTCAAACCTACCCGGCCGGGGACGAGTAGTCTAGGGGTAAGTTGCTCGTCTCACAATGAAAATGTTGTAGGTTCGAGTCTCACCTGTCGCTACTCTTCGCCCGCGACCAGTTGGCGTGAGAGATTGGCGACGCTACATGACTCAACGGTCGATGTGTCGTCAAATCAATAACCAACCAATCAGTCTTATATCGCGCACATACGCAGAACTTCGACATAAGCAACCGACCCCATCTCGCGCCAGCAGATGGCGCACTGCTTCTCATGACGTCACATGGGCTGAGATAAGGGGGCCTGGCTAACCTACCTGGAGTTCCAACTAACCTCACTTTCCTCTACCTTCAGCCGGTCTGTGTGCCTCAAACCTACCCGGGCCGGGTGACGACGGCCTCGTCTGAGAGCCGTGCAGGCGAGGCGAGCTTCGCCAACGTGTGCCGACTGTCGACGTTATCAGCGAGAAGCCTGCTACTGGCTGAGGTGGACTCGCAAATACAGAACGCAGATGTGCATGTCCATGGCAATGGCAATGGGTGCAGCGGGTCCATATCCATGCAAATGGTACGCATGGGTATGCCGACACGGTGCGTGCATCCCCTGCCGGTGCATCGCTTTGTGCAGACGTTCGCACAAAAAAAAAAAAAGCCCAATTTTTTTTTTAAAGGGGGGGGGTTTTTTGGGGTGAGTTGATCCGAGTCACACCCGCACATAGTCTTCGCCCGCACCCATCGGCGTGAGAGATTGGCGACGCCACTATGACTCAACGGTCGATTTGTCGTAAAACCAATTACAACCTCTGCCGCCACTATGCGTATTACAATTCGGGCGTATCGGGCGTAGTCGATGTGCCGACAGGCGGGGTCAGCAGCAAAACAAACCTGTTGCTGGCTGGCGTACAACGATGGCTGCAGAAAGAAGCCTGCTGTGATCAGCAAGAGCAATCAGCACAAGTTACCAGCAAGAAGCATGCTGTTGGCTGAGGTGGGGACGGGCGTTGGTTAGTTAGTTGGGCTTGAGGGCGCTTCGGCCAGTTTTGATCGTTCGCGCCCATAACTTTGAATATATTGCTTCACTGCTGATAACATCTATTACCTCGGTGTGTCAGTAGTCTTAAATCCAATCGCTGAAAGGTATCGGAACAAGCTCCCCGAATGTACCAGGGGCGGTCAGTGGGCACCCAAATGAGGTGAAGCAGAAAAAAATCGCCGGATTTCGACCAGTATTTTAGTGTTGTATATAATAAGCACGCACCATTATTTTATGGTCAGATGAGTGCCAACAACTTAATTTGGCGCTGCGAAGCGCCAAAACTTTCACCATCGTTCCGATGTCAGTGGATTTCAACCCTATCCCTCCTGTTCAAATGCTTCCGAAAGTGCTGGGAAGTTTTCACATATAAAATGGCGTGAAATAAAATCATATATTCATATATCATTGAGGTTTTCACATATGTCCATTTCATAACTCGAAATGGCTGGCATGCACACACACATATTGTATATATTATCATTATTATAATATATATTTATATATATATGTATGCATACTTATTTTTTTTGCTGTTCCTATTATTATTGATTATTTGGGTGCAAAACACATGAAGTTAATGGGAAGCCCCACATCGATCGAGTGCATGCTCAATGGTACCACATGTTAAGTCTTAATTATTAGTGGACAGGACCAACATTGAGGGGCATTTGCCCTTCAAAAGAAAGAAAAAAGAATACCCCTGGTCTAGACGTATATGAATTAAAAATGGAAAACAAGCCTCAAAACCAGCTGCAGGCTCCGTATCTGCACATGGGTGATAAGTGCGTGTTATTTCAACCAGTATAGGTACATCCGCGGTAGCCTAAATATAATGTTGGTGACGTTTCCTGGCCGGATGGGTTCCATCTTCCCATGGGGGTATATGCCCTCAGTACCCTACCCTTGTTTATGCCCCTGCACCGAGTGGGGAGAAATTATGTTGCAACAGTTATCTCTTACTTGCTCTCACCCCTCCTTCCCGGCTTTGATCTTCAGTTGGCCTGTCTCATCGTACTGCTACTACCCGTGGCACCGCACGATTTCTGCGGCGCTTGACATGAATGCAGTCAGCGTGGGTCCAAGCGAAAAATTATAGTGTTGGGGAACACACGGCTCATATCCGTGGACTTCAAGTCCACGGATTGTTCAACCTTTCAAATGAACCAGACTTTTAGCCCCATTCGATTCGAACTTAAATGCCATCGATGAGCCCCGTTCGATGGTATTTAAGATCGAAAATGTCGTGTGAAAAACAGGGAAGTTTCGCTGGAGCGCCTACGGGACTGAACAATTGTCCAGCCCATGTGACGTCACCGATTGCCAAACAATATTGAAATGCCCCGCCTAGCGAGAGGACAAAACTCACTATATGGCAACCTCTGCAGATCGGTGGTAGAGCTGTTTGGAAGCTAAGATGCAAATGATGCAAATGTAAATGAACTTCAATTTTCACCATAATTATGAGTCACCAATGCATATTTGTTTCATGTTTTTCAAGTTTGCTATTTTCCAGTGGATGAAAGCATCATTTTAGGAAAATAACATACAACCTACTTCCCAGCTCTACTCAGGTGAGGCACTGCCTTAGTGCCTTACATGGGCCGACCGCCCCTGGAATGTACCAGTTTTGAATTGTTCCCCAGAATGTCTTCATGTGACAGACAGCTCAAGTTTCTTCAGTAGAAACATCTGCACTCCCGTGCAAAGTGCTGACACGTGGGTAGTACGTGGCGCACCCAGGGGCGTATCCACGGATTCAAAGTTACTGGGGACACTTTCTGGAGGACGTCACCATTTGCATGCCCACCCCCGAAAAAAAAACGCCCCGAATTTCGTCCACTTCATTTTCATATGGCCGTATTTCGCTCTTTTTTGTCACAATTTCCCAAAAATTGCTGATTACGACATGGTCGGATCCATAAGCCCGGTATGAGTGGGGCACATTGATTTGGGAGCGGCACGCTTTCCAAAAGTCATCTTCGATTTTCGAAAACTCATCGAAATTGGACAGCTCACGATGTAAGAGACGGTTTAAGCAAATATTTGTATGGTACAATGTGTATAGTTTTCGAACAAATCGCACTTCATACAACTTTTTCGTGAAAATAGATTCGTTGGGGGAGACGTGCACATTGTGCCTGGACGTAGCTCCGTTCCCGGACTCCGACCCACTCTGACGGAGACAAATTAAACTAAAGTTTAATTTGTCGGACGGCGAAAAAGGCATCGTTCAAAGCCACATTATCACTTCAAAGATGTGCATGTTGAGCCTTGGGCATCAGTACGATTTTGGTGTCATCAGATCTTTGCGCCGCAAAGCAAAAACCCATCTGGGGTAATACAAAAATCGAAGCAGCCAATACCACTGTCTGACCGGTGAGGCATGTCTAACGGGACTTACGCTGCACACGTCCTTAGACACTGAACCAAAACGCAGACCGCGGTCACCTATGCATTACCGGAATAAGCTCATACTATGGAAAGATAAAAGCTATTTCGCACCCGCTTGTGCTCACTCCTCACGACACGGTCGCGAGATCGTACATACGCAGTGAAATAAATCACATCACCGGGAGCTTGCTGCAGATTGGAACAAGACAATGATCGTGAGATCAGCTAACCCCGCCCCCCACCCCAACCCCGCGCCCCGGCCCCCCCCCACCCCGCCAGGCCCGCCCCCCGCGCAACCCGCCCCCGACCCACGCCCCACCCCCCCACACCGCGCCCGCACCCCGGAGGCGCCCGCACCCCCACCAGGACCGCCGCGAGGCCCCACCACAGGCCCCCCCCCCCCCCCGGCAGAACGGCGGAAGCAGCCGCCCGCCGCCCCCCAGTAACCATAGCCCGCGCCGGGCACCCGACCGCACAGCAACACCCCCTCACGGGGAAGCGCCAGAACGCACCACCGTCAACACACCGGCCGCAGCCTCGGGCGGCCAGGCACCGCCCCGCGGACGAGCAGGCCACCCAGGTGGGGGCCACCACGCAGAGGCGAGCAGCGCCACCGCGGGGCCACCACGCGAGGACCAGCGGCCACCGCGTGGGGCCACCACGCGGGACGGCGGCCACCGCAGGTGGGGGCCACCCGCAGAGAGGCGGCCACCCAGGTGGGGCCACCGACGAGGAGGCGAGCAGGCCACCGCAGCAGGCAAGCACGACGGACAACGGATCAAAAGACGGGTAAGGACGCACCGAGGAGCCGCACAACAAAGCATATACAAAACGAAAACGCCGCAACCAGGCAAGAGCGTACCAAAACCGCACCAACAACACCACCGCCCACCACCACCCCGCACCAACCCACCAACCACCGCCCCCCCACCCCCGCGACCGAAGCGCGCGGCAGCCCCCAACACACCTTTCCCACATCAATTGCAGCTATTCAAACTTTTTGCAGCACTAGGGCAACAATTATAAACAAGAGGTCACCCCAAAATCACCAGTGTCACACTTAACGGTACAGATATTTAAGAGCTCAGCGTTCGCTTATCTTACGGATGCATTACAACGTACGAGTGGATTTTTTTGGCTACATATAATTTGCTACTCCAGATTGTAGTTCAAATACAAAATTCTGGCTAAAGTAAGCATTTTTACGCAAGCACTTCAACAACGTTCCTCGGTCCGTCTACCCATGAAGAAAAAGTAAAAAACTACAAATTCAAAATTTGAAAAAAAAACAATGGGGGCAAAAATAACCCGGTCGATTCGCTGTTGTTTTCGCACCAAATAACGTCTTCATAACCACAAAAACTCCCAATAAAAACAAACAACACCCCCCGCCACAAATTAAAAACCCCCACCCCACCCCCACCTATACCCCCCCCCCCAACGGCGACCACGGCCGAAGGCCCCCACACCCAAAAAACCCACCCAAACCCACCCCAACCACAAACCAAACCCACCCCCCCCCACAACACCCACCACACCACAAACAACCACCCAAACCCCACCCCCACACACACCCACACCCAATTTAAAACCAAAAAACCAACCCAAACACCCCCCAAACCCACACCCAACCAACAATCCCAAACACCACATTAAAACCACCCGAGCCACACCGCCTTTTCATTCAACAACAAAAAAACAATAAAACACAACACCCCACACCCCCACAAAGCTAACTAAAACCTATTAAACCCAAAAACCCCGTATACAACCACACCTTTAATTTTAAAAACCACCAGGCCCAAACAAATCCGACAAACCAACAAAAAACCACAAACCCAAAAGCCAACAAAACATATTTAATACATACTCTAAAACAAACAAGGTCAACCCATTTAAACAATTAACCACAACACACCAACACACTTTTTACTCTAAAACACCATCCCCACCCCCCCCACCACCAGCCCGCCCCAACCCGCACCCGAGCGGCGCTTCGTTACGGAAAATTTATTAAAAAACATAAAACCTTTTGCTACCCCGAAAAACCGATTAATTAAACACAAACCAAAATATTAAAAAAACCACCTTACAAAACCCACTCGTTTCAGCTAAAATTGAGTCTGATTCGTTAAAAGATCCATGCTATCACATCACGTCATGTAATCCACAATGCAGCCGAATTGCGTGACTGCGGCTGCCAATATTTATTAGCCGAGCCAAAGTACAACCAGTATTTTGTTACCAGAAGCATGCATTTTTCACCTCCTGAAGTTTTTCATCCATAGTAATTTCGGCCGGTGAAAGAGATGCGGACCGTGCTCGCAGTCTGCCAAAAAATGCCAAACTGTGAGCCTTGATTTTACTGGGAAATTCACCCGTAAATTTATGGCTCCTGGGTTTTACTGTGGAAGGTTTCCCCACTTTCCCCAGTGGTGGATACGCCCCTGGGAGCACCGTCAGTTTCCGGTCAGCGGGGCCGCTGATCTTTCCTCCCCACAGAGGAGGTAATGATGGGTGAGTTTCCGTGGACACGAACGCGGTGGCTGTGGTCGATGCTTGTCGATTGGCGGCGACGGCAGCGAGAAGCCTGCTGCTGACCGGCGTGCAATGACGACTGCAGAAGGGACAAGGACTGCCAATGGACTGCCAATGGACTGGCAGAGGGGACTGCCAATGGACAACACTGAGTGCAATGCTCAATGTTGACTGGGTTCGATGCGGCGCGCAATGTTGCCTCCTTCGAAGAAACAGATTGCGTTCTTTCCGCGGTGCTCGAAAATCGACTGCTGTGCAGAGCTGCGCCTGGTACAGCTATGCCTGACAACCTGATCATGCCTATCAGCCTGACCATGCCTGGCAACCCGATCATGCCGAGCAGCCTGACCATGCCTGGCAACCTGATCATGCCGAGCAGCCTGACCATGCCTGGCAACCCGATCATGCCGAGCAGCCTGACCATGCCTGACAACCTGATCATGCCGAGCAGCCTGACCATGCCTGGCAACCTGATCATGCCTATCAGCCCGACCATGCCTGGCAACCCGATCATGCCTAGCAGCCTGACCATGCCTGGCAACCCGATCATGCCTAGCAACCCTAGCCTGGCAACCCGTCCATGCCTAGCACCGATACGAATATCGCCATAGAAATGGCGCCTACACAATCAGCTGGGCGGTGACAGACTCAGCTTCTCAAATCACCGATCCTTAGACCATCCTCTGGCTGTTTTCATGCTGCTGCTGGCTGTCGTCAGCCTTGTTAAAACCTCGGGAAATACTGGCGCCCCTTGTTATCAGGCTGCATTAAGGTTGTCATCCCGAGGAGACGAGCTGGTAAACATCAGTACATCCCCGCCAACCGTACACGGTACACCCCCATCGAGACCATTTCCGTGCCAGCAGTGGTGATACTTTCTATATATTGAGGGAAAGGTTGGGTCCCTCCCCTAGCTAACGGGACTTGAGCTCAAAATAGGTGCGTGGGCCTAATATAGAGGATATAGGTGCACAAATTCATCAAAATTATCGGGGAAATGGGCCAATGAATGCGCACAATGTGGGGATCCAAGTCGGTGTTGGAGGTCAGGCACATTATAGAGTTCCATGTTAAACGCTAAAAGCATTGGGGCTCACGCTTGCTTTGACGCCCTCCCCACACCCAGGTCTATGCCTGGCTGCAGCCCATACTACCTGCCCTACGTGAAACTACTTTAATTGCTTGCATGATGTTATTCTGCAACGCGCCGCACTGTTTTGGGAATGCTCATCAATTCTACACCTTCGCTGTATTTCCTGCGGGATAGATGATCGCACATTAAAGAGACTGTACCAGTTGTGTAGTGGAATTTGCGCTGAACACGTGGAACTAGAGATGAAGTAGCGCTGTTTCGAACGGCATGCTTACCTTTGCCAACTCGGGTTCCCGACCGCGCAGCATACTTACCACATGCTGACAGCATGCTTACCTCAGCTTCCACAGAGGGCAGAAAGATTCCGGTCGAGACCCCAGTTCACTTTCTCGGTTGCCAATGCCTATGGCTAGCTAATCAGCTTCCGGGTTTCTCCCACTACGAAAATATCAACACGAACAGAGGTGCGTGAACATCATGTCGGCGTCCAGCAGCGTCGGCTATAGTGATGGCGCTAATCGAATATCACTCGAGTCTCTTCGCTGTTCTGGGACAAGGTGAGCTCTTCGGTTAATTTGCGATATCTTATATATATATATATATATATATATATATATATATATATATATATATATATATATATATATATTTATAACTGGTACCCATAGGAGGTATTATTAAGACATCTGCGAGATACTCCGCACCATCAGTCTATCTGAATTTGTCTAATTTGTCTCTGTCTATGTTATCGTATGACCTTATCGTCAGCCGACCACTCTATGGCTGGATCCACTGTCCGTTTTTGTGTTGAATCATCGAGTGTTTCAGTGTCGATTCCAGGTGGACTGACCATAAATAAAGTAAGAGGCGTGAATTATTGATATTAGAAACACCTAATGCTCATTTTATTGTCGTCAAAAATTAATCCGTGTTAAATATCCTTTGGATTGCGTTTGTAAGGCATCGCCGACCACCGCGATGGTCACTAGGTATTGTTGTGTATTGACTCCTACATATACAATTCTGTAACAAATGGAACTAAATCCCCGATCATTATCAATATTTTCGATGTGGCACTTAGCAGTGGGCTGCACCAAGCCGGGTACCATTCGAGCCGCTCACCTCCAGCCACCCTGCAGCCCGGCAGAAATTCGCCTCCAATTCAGGTTCATTTTGCGCGGGACTTCAAAGGTCCCACCATTAGCCGCCGGGTGGAGCTGCGCAACCTTGGCCGAATTACTCCAAGTGGCCCCGTGAGGCCTGCCCGGTCCGCCTGACGCTGCACCCAGAGGACCTTCTCCGCTACGACCTCCCGTGCAAGCAAGAGCCTCTGGTACGCCACACTCGGATATTAGCCCGCAATAACAGCACTCCACGTTTGCTTATGAGTTCCAGCTACTTTGGGGACCAAGAATACCAGTCAGGCACGAAGCATGGTGTGGTAGTATTTTCAAATGAAGCAAGCACGCACAGTTAGACCGCATCAACACCTTCAAAAACAATTTCGACAAATGCCATCAGTCACTACCGACGCCCTACGCAAATACGGTTTCCACATTGGGGACGAGTAGTCTAGCGGTGAGTTGTTCGTCTCGCAATGGAAAGGTTGTGGGCTAGAGTCTCACCTGTCGCTACTCTTCGTCCGCGACCAATCGGCGTGACAGATTGGCGTCGCTGCATGACTGAACGGTCGATGTGTCGTAAAACCAAAAACCAACCAACGGCTTCCACATCACCCAAGACCAGGGATGCGGAGCCGGGAAAATTTTGGACGGCTCCGGCTCCGGCTCCGGCTCCGTACATCCCAAACGTGAGCCGCCCCGTTTTTTGACGGCTCCGGATCCGGCTCCGGCGGCTCCGGCTCCGGCTCCGGCTCCGGCTCCGCATCCCTGCCCAGGGCATATACTGCAGCCACGACATCTCGACACACACAGTCCCCACGCCATCCAGCACGAACACAGAAAACACAACGCCCAATACAAACACAGCACCACGTCACCCAACACAAACACAGTCGTCACGCCACCCAATGCAAATACAATCACCACGCCACCCAACATAGACACAGTAACCGTGACACTCAGAACGAACACAGCCACCACGTCATCCAACACAAACACAGGAACCCCGACACTTAACAGAAGCACAGCACCAACGACACCTAACACAAACAGTCGTCATGCCACCCAACATATGCACAATGATCACGATACCCAGAACAGTCACCACGTTGCGCAACGTAAACACAGTAACCATGACACACACACACAGTCAGAGGTGCACAACACGTTAACAATGTCACCTACAACCATTGAAACCCACAAATCTATCACATTTCGCCGCAAACTGTGCCGCAATCGAACCCTATCAACTGTCACGGCGTATCTGTGACAGCATGCTGCGCGATGGTTCAGCATAATGGAGTTGGCTGCGTGCAGCCGGTATTGTGCATCGAGATGTCTGAAAAGAGTTAGAGCTGCCAAATGACCTGTTCCGGAATTGCAGTTATAACTTACCGAAATATAAACGAGTAGTTTGTGAAATATCTGAAACTGAACTGTGCATGAAATATTTTTGCATTAAAATGTCTTTCCTGAAGTCATGTATCTTCTTTATGTGGTGAAAACTTCTTCGAATATCGAGTATCTGTCACCACAACGGTACAGTTTCAGCCAATATCTGTCACCTACGCTGGTAGGCGAGTTGGCAGGTCTGTGCACCTCTGGTCTTGGTGCCACCTGTGGCTGGTGGTGGACCACATTGTCACCCGACACCAGCCCAGCCACACCAACACCACATTGTCACCCGACACTTATTTCCTTGTTCCCTTGGAACTTGTTCTCTCTCAAACGTGGTGAAAGTCAACATTACGCCGATGGTCGTTGCATGGGAAGAATGGGCCCAGAAACGACCATGCCCCCCCCCCCCCACACACACCCACACATATATTCAAAGTCCGTGGCGCCGCTGATGCTATTTGAGCAATGACAACACTGTTTAAGCTTTGGCAACACTGTTCAAGCGGTAGCAGTCCTGTTGAAGAAATCACACCCGCGTTCAAGCCGTAGAAACCCTGTTGGAGCAGTGGGAGTCATGTTGAAGGAGTGACAACCCCGTGGCGCGGTGACCTTCCCAGGATGTAGTGGAAGCCTAGTCTCACTGGCTACCAAGTTGCGTATTATTGTCTGGCTACACTGCGTATTATTTTCCGCCTGTACAAATTAACTTATGTGCTTGAAACCTCGATTCCACTACATGTTAGTAGAGCTTGCCTCGGTTGGTCATCTTTGAAAACAGAGAACTAAAACAAATTGTCAAACAAAGGACGTTGCTTCATCTGCAGTAACTTGACGCTCAAGGGTAAGTCGGACAATAATTGCTTCCAGGCACACCGCCGGTGCTGCTACAGCTTCTCGGGTCTGCAGGCAGCGGCGTAGGCGCCACTTTCCAGAACAGCAGGCAGCGTTGTGGACTCTCCTTGGCTGGAATTCACTGTCAACTTACACCTGGCTCGGTTGCAGTTCGCTTCAGTGCAGTTCAGTTCCAGTTCAGTTCAGTTCAGTTCAGGTTCCCGGATCTCGTCCGATGACCGCTGTAGCGGGATGCACTGCCCTGTTGTGCAGTTCTCTTTCAGCCTTTCCTAAAGTGTATATGTAAGGGTGATGCGACGCGTCGCCTACCTCCGCCCGTGCCCGGCGGTATGCGGCGGCAGCAGCGGTGTGTGGGTGCGGCCGGCGGTGCAGCAGGCGCCACGTGGTGTGCGCGCGTGCTGCTGCACTGGGTGCGCCTCTGCGGTGGCGCGCCCGGGGCCATTCGGTGGTGACCTCGGTCGCCTTGGCAGAGCGAAGCGGAGGTCGGACTCAAGACGCGAAAGCGCGAGGTCACGTCGGTGCGGTGCGCCGTCCGGCTGCGACCGGCCGTGACACACTTCATGAATGTATAGCGAATACAGGAGCTGCTGCAGCCCGGAGTCGTGAATCGGAACGTTACAAATATATTACCATGCTTAGCCATGCGAAATCCAGGTACGACATATCCTGAGGATATTGATTTAGCACGTATTTCTTGCGATTAAATCGCACGATTTATGGCCGAGGTGCCCAAAAGCCCAAATAACTAACGATTAAATATAGGTACTTTGACATGTAAGTGCACACGCATTGGGCTGTGGTGGCACTAGGGCTACAGCATTGGAACAGAGAACAGGATCGGCAGCGTCCATTTCACGTGCTCTGAATGCGCCCAAGATATATTAAATGCGCCCGACGTGCGTGTTTGCATTAAGTTATGGCTCTTGAACGGAGGATATTCGCAAGTGCTACAAAGGATGGAAGTGTAGATTTGCAGCGCGTGCTCTTCATGTGTGCTTTTGCTCGCGTGACGCACTCGAGAGAGGGGCTTTACTGAAGTGTTGCCCGAGAGACAAGTGCAAATGTGGAGTGTTCACATCTTGTGGAGGTGTGCTGCACACTTGATGCAGGTGTTCTTCGTCATCCACTCTGGGACGGAGCTTTACACCGGATCAGCAACTCCCGTTTCACGGGCTCACACTCGAGGTGGGTGTAAAACGGTGTTCAGTGTGTACGGAGGAGGGGATCACGTTATGGTCAGAAACGTATGCTAGATTGCATTCTGCTGAAGTGCACGAATTCAACTCTGTATTTGCCTGACCTGGGAATGACTGCGTCACATTTTAAACAATTTTATAAGCTATTGCAGGCTCGGTATTCGCTCTAGATTTATGTATGTGGAACTGTAGTCATTTAGAAATAAATAGATACCAAAACGTGTGAGGTAGAAGACAGTCCTCGTGTGCCAAAAAGAGCCAACATCGGTTCGGCTCGAGATATCTCTCCCACATTTGGCGTAGATCCGCCCAATTTTTTATTTTAATATGTGTGTGTGAAATTTCGGCACCATACGTGAAAAGGCACGTCACGAAAAGTTACCAAATTCCAAAAGCCTGCTACATGGCTTAGAAGTGCGAGGCGAAAAGCTGTAGGGGGGCTGATTCAATACTGTAACAGGATTAAGGCAGAGAGCACTAAGAGGCGGGGCGCAGCGACACAGAAGGAACCATAAGGAAGTGAACAAAGAAAGGCAGATGGTAGGGCGAAGATAGGGTGATATTGGGGCACGGCAGACGGCAGGGCACGGCAAAAAGGATGGTGTTGCAGAGCAGAGAGCAGGACAGAGCAGAGAGAGGAACAAATGGCAGGAGAGAGCGCATGTAACGGCAAAGGGCAGGACGGAGAAGCAGAAAACAAATCACAGACAGAGCGGGGGAAACGGCAAAAGCTGTGTGCTACACAGCAAAGAGCAGGACAGAA
Source organism: Imbricaverruca yamaguchii (assembly GCA_034440575.1). NCBI lineage: Eukaryota > Metazoa > Arthropoda > Thecostraca > Neoverrucidae > Imbricaverruca > Imbricaverruca yamaguchii. The sequence continues at coordinate 1,150,195 of JAOTOL010001583.1, read as the reverse complement.
CAAACGGCAGAACAGAGCGGAGGGAACGGCAAAGGGCAGGGCGGAGCAAGGGAAAACCGATGACAGGAGAGACCGGAGGGAACGGCAAAGCACGAGCACATCAGGGCAGATCAGAGCATAAGGGAAGGTAGAGAGCACGGTGGTGAGGAGGAACCCAACGCAGGAAAAGGTTTTGCGTTGCATTAGCACACAAGTTGACATGCATATATTGACGCGTGGGAACTGCGTGGGCTGTCCCTCCCGGCAGACAATAGTATGCTGTTCGAAAGTCGGGGCACATGAAAGATTCATCCTGGTGGCGATTGGGCTGTGCCCCTCCCCAGTAAACAAAACCAGAGGGCTGCGAGGGATCTGGAGGAGGCTGTAGGGCACCAGTGCCCAGGACTTCTGTTAATATCGCACTGGTGCGTATGAAATTGTTCCGAAAATCAGGAATTACATCTGCTCCCTTGAACATCAGGGAAAACCAAGCACGACCAACTACGAGCATGAAGGGGCAGTATTTCGCGAAAATGCATGTAGCGTTGAGAGGATAAACTGGAAAAGTGGGCTGTCCATCTTGATCATGGTGTGAACTTTTCAGCTCGGTAACACCAACCTCATTGGAACCTCTGCTCTCACTCTCTCTCTCTCTCGGTTTCTCTCTCTCTCTCTCTCGGTTTCTCTCTCTCTCTCTTGGGCGCTGCATGACCAACGCAGTCGATGCGCCCGAAAGCCCAAAATAATCCAGCCAAATTTATTCTCTCTCTCATTGTGCTTTTACTCTCGTTGACACTCCTTTCTCTTCTCTCTCTTTCTCTCTCCCTCTCTCTCTCTCTCTTCTCATTTCTCTCTCTCTCTCTCTCTCTCTCTCTCTGTCTCTCTCTCTCTCTCTCTCTCTCTCTCTCTCTCTCTCTCTCTCTCTCTCTCTCTCTCTCTCTCTCTCTCTCTCTCTCTCTCCTTCTCTCTCTCTCTCCCTCCCTCCCTCCCTCCCTCCCTCCCTCCCTCCCTCCTCCTCCTCCTCCTCCTCCTCCTCCTTGGGTGTAACTCAATGCTCAGTTGTTACCTTAAAAACGGAGGTAGCGTCCACATGCAGATGCTTCCATTATATATCTATCATGATATATTTATGCCTACGCACCCATAGGCATAAATAATGTATATTTTCTCTATCTCTATTTATTCACCACCACCACCCTCCCCCGCCTCAACATCACACGCGTCGCCGTAGCGGTACATTAGGAAAAGATCTACCAGAGCCCAGAATAGCGTGGCTTAAATCCGAAACGTTCTCAGCTTTGGAGAGCAAACAACAATTGATGAAACAATCCTGGTCTACTTCTGGTACACCTAGGTTTCTCCGGAGATTCCAATCCCCACTTACTCCTCCCATACACACACACACACACACACACACACACCCATCGCGCCTCAACAGACGCCTTACGAAATGTACGTCCTTGATGGAAATGCTGATTGTACTTTGAGTATGAGGACAAAATGTACATCCGTCATTGTTCTCTCAATCCTAGCCTCCACAGGTATAAATACACCCATGCTGATGAAGAATACCCACTACCCTACTACAACACAGACACAACACGCACAGCAACGAAAACACAACGCAGGCACCACAACACCGAAACAACACGCAAAGCAACACGCGTACATGGCGCCTGATCTCCCACCATGGCAGGTCAGCTGACTGCTGGTGACGTACACACCCCTGTCGGTGGTAGCTGTCGGCGCCCGACCTCCGCCCGCCAGGTCAGCTGATTGCTCGTGACGTATCCACGCCTGCCGGCGATCGCGGTCGGCGCCGATGCTCTGCCGCATCCGACCTTTCCGACGGCCACTATAGTATTCTCCTGGGTCGCCAATAGCGCCGCGATAAGCACAAGGAATGATGATGGCGCGATGTAGCTCATGAAAATTAATGATCTGGCTGGATTACTCTTGGGAAGATCCGCAGGCCCAACGTTGCGCTCCCTGTAGGTATGTGCAGTATCTGTATTGCCTGTCGGCTGAGGCATGTACGAAGCAGCGGTGGAGCTTCGCATGCTTTTTTGGAGTGGTGCTGGTGGTGGCGGGGGAAGGGAGCTCCCTCAAAGCAAGCGTGAACAATAATTTCAGCTTTTAATGTGGGACCAAATTGAGTTCCCACAAACCGAGTTGGCTCCTCCAGTTTCCCCCATACATTTGGTAAAGTCTTCCTTCTCGAGCAAAGTGCGCACAACTGTTGCTGTGCCTTCTGATATAAGCGGAGCAGTTTCAACCGTATGCTTTCGGTTATGGTTGTTGGCAGATTGATACTTCCATGACTGTCATTGCGATTCCTACGGACAAGGGACACGACACAAGTGATACGGGAAACACGAGCGAGTCTACTCCCATATATAAACTACAAATTTCCATCGGAGCGATCTGTTCCGGCTCGGCCTTGCCCAACAGTCACACTTTTGAAGCATTGCGAACTATTCCTGTTGCAGCGTTTCAACCCCCAATTCCTTCACTCAGATTCAGACCTGGACATTTAGTTTTTATTCCGGTGGTTTTACCACCTAACCTTTCACCTTCTTTAAAGCGAACGCACTTTTTGTTCGGTGGAATCGGTTCATGATGGACCTTAACAATGGCGGCTACACAGCTTCGGCTGAGCGCTGGCCAGCCAGACTACGTGTTATGACGTCATGTACGCGACCCGCCCGTGACCCGTCGGCGCAGGCCGATGGAAAGCATCACGCTGAACGGTTGAATCGGTCAACCGGAAAGACTAAAAACCGGACACAGCGTGGTGCCTGGGTTATTTCGACAACACAGCATGGTTCATCTAAGCTTGAGACACACCCTAATGATGTTTCGGGAAGTAAGTCCGAGCTTAGCGAGCTTACATTCACCTTCGGCTGAAACGTGTTTTTACCAGTGCACACGCGTCGAACTTGAAGCCTCTAATACCAGAATCTGTCGTCTACATAACGCATCCTAGCTGAAATAAATGCGCTGCCCAAACTTCCATGTTCACGGAATTCGTCCACTTCCACGACAGTTAAGCGCAACGCGGTGCGTGTTTCCACGAGCTATCACGAGGGTGCGGTTGCAGTGCGGGTCGCCATGTTTTCGGTCGCGCTGTGGTGCCAGGTCCCGCGCCAGCAGCAGCCCCTGCTTTCGCTCATTCAGCGTTCATGTCATCCCATGCTGACGAATTACGGCCACCGATACCTTCTTTCCAGCTGAGAAGAGCGCCAGCCTGTTCAATTAGACACACGCCGATGGGAAAGACTTGCGCCAATGCGCACTGGTCCAATTAGCCGTGGTCCAATATTTCTTCAGTAGTTCGCGAGCTCAGCATACACGTGTCGTCCAGCTCGCAGTCTGGTCTGGACTTCCCTTTGCACCCGTTAGACTGTCTTACAGAGCAATGCGATGAGCGCCTCTCCTGTCGTCGCCACTGATGTCGAGTGATGTCGGCCTCTCCTGTCGTCGCCACTGATGTCGAGTGATGTCGGCCTCTCCTGTCGTCGCCACTGATGTCGAGTGATGTCGGCCTCTCCTGTCGTCGCCACTGATGTCGAGTGATGTCGGCACCCTCCTCTCCTGTCGTCGCCACTGATGTCGAGTGATGTCGGCCTCTCCTGTCGTCGCCACTGGATGTCGAGGTGATGTCGGCCTCTCCCGTCGCCACTGATGCGAGTGATGTCGCCTTCCTGTCGTCGCCACTGATGTCGAGTGATGTCGGCCTCTCCTGTCGTCACCACTGATGTCGAGTTGTGTGGGTCGGTGACGGTGTCGGCGCCACGTCAGGCACGCCTCTCCTGTCGTCGCCACTGATGTCGAGTGATGTCGGCCTCTCCTGTCGTCGCCACTGATGTCGAGTTGTGTGGGTCGGTGACGGTGTTGGCGCCACGTCAGGCACGCCTCTCCTGTCATCGCCACTGATGCCGAGTCGTGTGAGCCTGGGCGAGGTATAGTGTCATCGGAGCTGGCTGTGCATCTCGCCGGCCACGTGCCTTCGTTTCCAGTTCCGGAAACTCCCGGGAACGGCTCCTCGTACCCGCTGTCGGCGACCACCACCCCGAGGTCACATCACAGTCTGTGTCAGGACAGCAGCTGGCCGCCACCCCGAGGTCACAGTCTGTGTCAGGACAGCAGCCGACCGCCACCCCCGAGGTCAATCAAGTCTGTGTCAGGACAGCAGCCGACCGCCACCCCGAGGTCACAGTCTGTGTCAGGACAGCAGCCGACCACTACCCCGAGGTCACATCACAGTCTGTGTCAGGACAGCAGCCGACCGCCACCTCAAGGTCATAGTCTGTGTCATGACAGCAGCCGACCGCCACCCCGAGGTCACATCACAGTCTGTGTCGGGATAGCAGGCGACCGCCACCCGAGGTCACATCACAGTCTGTGTCAGGACAGCAGCCGACCACTACCCCGAGGTCACATCACAGTCTGTGTCAGGACAGCAGCCGACCACTACCCCGAGGTCACATCACAGTCTGTGTCAGGACAGCAGCCGACCGCCACCCCGAGGTCACATCACAGTCTGTGTCAGGACAGCAGCCGACCACTACCCCGAGGTCACATCACAGTCTGTGTCAGGACAGCAGCCGACCACTACCCCGAGGTCACATCACAGTCTGTGTCAGGACAGCAGCCGACCGCCACCCCAAAGTCACAGTCTGGGTCAGGACAGCAGCCGACCGCCACCCCAAGGTCACAGTCTGGGTCAGGACAGCAGCCGACCGCCACCCCGAGGTCACAGTCTGTGTCGATAATGCATCCGATCGCTCCCCAGGTCATGCTCAGAGGAAATGTAATTGTGTTGACCGAATGCAGGGGACAAGCTGTGACCTGAGTACATGGAAATGGCACATCAGCCCAAGTAGGCATTCGATGCAGGCAATACCAAACAAACCACTTATGGGAGGGGAGGGTCAAAAGCTTGTCCCGGCCCCATGAACAGCGAAGGCATCAAGAGCAAAAACCACCGATTATCTTTGGAAGGGAAAGGGGTGGCGGCGATCCTAGGGAACTGTGAGGCACTGAAGCCAAAGAAGATCACATCGTATTCCAAACAATTATTTTCGAATGTGGGCCGATACGAGGGTAATGATGAGCCAGAGCCAATGTTGCCTTCATGCAATGTGCTTTGGGGAAGAAGATCGCAGGTAGCTACATCTGAGTCCGAGAATGCATCCATAGGTAGCTGTAAGTAAGCGAGTCCGAAAACTGCTCCATCTTAAGAGACTCGGTGTGTGCGAGCGGGCGGCAGGCGGTCTGTCCAAGTCGACCAACAACTGCTGTCGCATGGCTTGTCAAAACTATTAAAATGCACGGATGTCCATCACAATCACTCATGCTTTGACTTCAAGTAACAGCACAGCGCAGTCTCAGTGATGGAAAATGATAGGGTTTTAACGTATTCGTTTCAAAGTATACCCCTGGATTCTTTTGTATGTATTAGTAATGGCGATGAAAGATCTTTATTTAGACTTCTCGGTCGGAAAACATCACGATTTTTCCGGAGAGGCAGAGAGGCATCACTATGGTAACGCACCACAACATCAGCCGCTTCTGTCTGTCCTTTCCTGATGCTTTGACGCTTAAAAACACATTGATCTCACTATTGCGCCTCTAGTGAATGGGATTCCCTAGCCATTTACCCTAGTGAATGGGATTCTCTAGCCTTGAAGGTATTCCAAATAATTGGTCCATCCTTTGTCCAGCGCAGCATTTGCGACTTGCTTCTTGGATGTACCTTCAGCACGCAGCTCAGCCTGTTTTGAACTCCGAACTTTGACGCTAGCCGGCGGCTCCCGTCGTCTCTGGACACTGTCGATGCGAATTTACGATGCTCTCCGATCGGCTTATCGCTTACCAAATGGAAGCTCTTCGCTCCATGTGTGTGCTGTTGACTAATTTCAGCTGCGCGGCCCCACGAGACTGGAGTCGATAGCTAATGCTGCCAGCCGATCTCTGTGGACACCTGTTGATGATATACGCACGTCCCATTTTGTCTCGGTCCATGACTTTTAGCTCCTTTCCATTACCTTCAGCCGCCTCAACGTTTTATACATGCCATTTCTGGCGCTTCAACCATCTGCGAGCTTTGAAAGCAGGGTGTTCAGCAGTTTTATAGCCTGAGGTAAGTCCTTGTCGCAGGCTGCACTGACAGCAGCGATCATGTCGGGCCCATACGGGCAACTCTTAAACGGTGTGTCGCGCACAACCTCCGCATGCAGACGAACGGCATGTTGTTGCCTTGACAACAGACGCTACCTGTGACGTGATGCCAATAAGCTCAACGGAGGCGGTGAGATGGATAGTAGGGTGTCCCAATATGCTCATTTTTTCGAGTTGACAAAATACAATTTGGGAATTTTGTATCCATATAAGGAGAGCTGAAATCCAAAATTTCAGATTTTCGTTTTCATTTTTGGCCGATAACTGCCATTTTTACTGTACCGGTTGAAATTAGAAAAGGTGGAATTTGGGAGAAATAAAGTTTTGGTTGTAACGTTTTACTGGCATGTGCTATTGTCATGATTTTTTCATCAGGTGTTGATCCTTTTTCATTTCAGGTGATGGATCCTGCTGGTGATGGTAGTAAGGAGGATGGGGATAAGGGGAAGAAGAGAGGAAGGCCCAAGGGTAAGGGCAGAAGTCAACTGGAGATTTTGACTGAAGGTGTGGCATCTCCTGTGACTGCCAGGCGTCGCACCACCTCACCCAGCACCTCAAAACCTCCTCTTAAGATGAAAACTCCGACTCTGGCCACCACACCTCGTCAGAAGGATCCCAGCAGCACCTCCAGCCGACACTCTTACTACAACCTTGGGAAGGCGCCCACCTCCTTGGCAAACTCCAAGTTGCCCAAGTCTGGAGCTGTACTGGGTCGCCTCCTCTCCCTGTTGGAGACTGATCACAGCCTCAAAAAGCCAAGTAAGATGGTGACAGATGAAGTGAAGGCCGTCTGGATGCATCACTTTGGACCCAAGCTAGTCATGGGGAAAGACTATGGAAGAGAGGATGACAAGATGATTGATGACAGGCTGAAAATGATCAAGAGTGACCAGCCCGTGGCTGGAAAGGTGGTGCAGCTGCACAAGAGGTGGAGAAGTCTGGAGGGAGAGAGCAGGAGGCCGGACAGAGCCGTGAAGAGCAGCTTCCTTGAGAAACAGGAGCAGCTGTGCTTGGACCTCGACCTGCCGCTGGATATCAGGAAGCTGGAGGCCGAGAACATGATCCAGCACTCTGGGATGCTGGATTGGAGGGAGGAGGTAGAGTACCTGAGGAACCAGATGACCAGAGAGTAGATTGGATGCCCTGGGCCATGAGACACACGGCAGAAGAAGAGGGATGAGCGGCGACTGAAGGAAGAGAAGACTAAAGAAGCCAAAGTGAAGAAAAGTGAAGAAGCCATGGAGAAAATAGATGACGACAAAGAAGAAGATGAAATTGATGAAAATGAAAATGACAAGAACTTTGTAGTGCAGGAGAAGAAGGAAAAAGAGAGAAGATTGATGTGATGGGGAAGATATCTTTGGCATGTGACGCTCGCAACATATCCGTCAGGGACCGCACTGTTGTGGCAGCCAGTGTTGCCAACGCCCTGAGAATTGATCTCAACGACACCAACATCAGCAAGACGACGGCATGGAGAAGAGGACAGGAGGTCAGGGTGGAGAAGGCTAAAGACATCCTTGACAGCTTCCAGTGTCCGGAGAAGATGGTGGTTCACTGGGATGGGAAGACTCTCACAATGAGGGGGCGTGTTGAGTCAAAGCGTGTCTGCGTCTACCTATCTGGTGTGGAGGCAGAGCAGACAAGGAAGTTACTGGGCATCCCTGAGGCAAACTCTGGCAAGGGTGTGGACGAGTTTGAGGTAGTGAAGGAGTACATGGTCAAGTGGGGGGTGAAGGAGCAGGTGGTGGGCATGGTGTTTCACACTACAGCTTCAAATAGCGGTGAGAATTCCGGGGCCTGCAGGTACCTGGAGGTCTGGCTGGACTCTCCCATCCTGCGGCTGGCCTGCCGCAGACTCGTGGCGGAGCTTCACCTGAGGTCTGCAGTGAAGCATTTCATGGGCAGCACCAAGGATCCTGGAGTCGCCCTGTTCCGCCGTCTGAGGGTCCAATGGAGGGATCTAGAGATCAACTACGGAGACCTAGATCTGGCTGATTTCACCTCTGCACCATCGGGACTGCAGGAGGCTGCAGGGAAGGTGTTGATCTGGGCCAAGGAGCAGTTGGACAAGAAGACCTTCCCCAGGGACGACTACAAGGAGTTTATGGAGTTGGTGGTCGTCAGTCTGGGAGGCGAGGTGGAGGGGTTCATGTTTAAGCTGCCTGGTCCTGACCATCATGCTCGCTGGATGAGCAAGTGTATCTACTTCCTGAAACTGAAGTTGCTCAGTAAGGTCTTCAAGATGACAGATGAGGAACTAGGCCAGGTGAAGTCCATAACAGAGTTCATCTTGCTCTTCTACACCAAGTATTGGTTCACCACCCCACTGGCTATCTCCGCTGCCAAGCAGGACCTGCATTTCATGAGCAGCATCCTGGAGTACAGGAAGGTGAACTCCCGGCTGTCCTACGAGGTGCTGAGCTCTGTCTACCGCCACCTCTGGTACCTCACCCCACAGCTGATCACCCTGGCACTGACAGACACTGGACTGGAGGACAGGAGCAGGGAGGAGATGGCCAGGGAGCTGCACAGTCAGGAGAGGAGGGAGATCAAGACCGGCAAGCCGACCTTCCCCGTGCTCTCCCACGGCACCACCATGGCCAGGGAGAACATGTCCTCCCTGATTTGACCTGACTCCTGGCTGGTGTTTGACCTGCTCAACCTGTCAGGCACCCAGCCCTGGCTGCTCACCCCTGCCTCCACCTGGCATCTTTCCCCTGACTACACCAAGCTGCAGGAGTTCACCAGCAACCTCGTCATTCTCAACGACCTGGCAGAGCGAGGGATTCACCTCGCCACAGAGTTCATCAGGAGGGTAGAGTCTGAGGAGCAGCGTCAGGCGCTCTTCCAGGTGGTGGAGGAGTTCAGGGGGAGAGTGAAAGACACCACCAAGTCGAGTCTCAAGTTGTGCTAGTTGTGTCTCAAGTTGTGCTAGATTTAAAACGCAGTCAGTGAGGTGTCTGGCTGCGCTGGTACTCTGCTGAGGGAGGTGTTGAGGGCGGTCGCGCCGCCGCCGCCGCCGCCGCTCTCGACCATCAGTCAGTCGCCGGGCGCTGACGCATCGTCATCGTCGTCAGCAGCGTCATCACCGGCAGCGATGTCCCCTGACGAGGACGCTCTCCTGCCGCTGGAGGCGATCTCAGTGCCGCCGGTGGTGTGTAAGCGGGGTCCGTGCCGCGCGCTGCCCTCATGCGACTCGGGCTTCGTCAACGGTGGATCTTCGGCCAGTGACTCGTGGTTTGCGACGCCGCGGCGAGACCCGGCGCCGCGGCAGTTTGTGTTTCCCGGGGAGCTGGGGGCCGACTGTGAGGTGTTTATGCCGAATAAATCAAGTCGGAACACGATTAGTGACAAAGTTGATGTGATTTAGTCTGAGTCCAGAGTTGGTTACAACACAGGACTTATTGAATTCATAGTTGGACCAGTGCAGAGCAGAAGCAACCAGAGATAGGCAAAAGCAGATGAGAAGACATCAACATGGATCACGACACACGTGCCCCGGGATGTGCACCTGCCCTTGACCGACCTAGGCCCAGGCCCAGCTGACCCCAGCAGCGGAGCCCTGCCTGGCGCCGGCGGCGAGCCGACATCCACCGCGAACGCCGCCGGCGCGCCACTATCCGCACCGATGACGTCACTGCCTCCCGCGGTGACGTCACGGGCGGCTGACGGCGCCGCCGGGCAGTCTGGGCTCTGGGCCAGGGTCTGTGGTGGCCAGCGGACACACAGACAGACAGTCGGCATGCGGAAGACGCGGGGGGAGAGGAAGCTACACACGACAGACGCGCACACTCTGAACACCGAAGATGCACACATGCGGAGTACAGTTGTAACTATTTCTACAGTGAAAAAATCGTGCCAATAGCACCTCCCAGTAAAAAGTTATGACCAAAACCATTTTCCTCGGAAATTCCACCTACGATTTCAACCGGTACAGTAAAAGTGGCGGCAATCAGCCAAAAATGAAAATGAAAATCTGAAATTTTGGATTTCAGCTCTCCTTATATGGATACAGAATTCTTCCGATCGTATTTTGTCAACTAAAAGAAGAGCATATTGGGACACCCTAATGGATAGTGAGAGATAGGGATGAATAGGAATAGATGGATGGACAAAGATGGATAGGTATAAATAGAGCCAGATGCACAAGCACAAACACACACATACGCACATATGTATATATGTATATATATACATATATGTGCATATATATATATATACATATATATATATATATATATATATATATATATATATATATATAAAGTATATGTAGATATATATATGTACATATATATATATATATATATATATATATATATATATATAAATATATGTATATATATTTATACCTAGCCATATCTGTCTATATGCATCTATATTTCCCTATCCATCCAAGCATGCGGAGGTTGTCGGCGACACACGGTTTAAGAGTTGCCCTTATATGTCCGATGTGATCGCCGCTGTCGGTGCAGCCTGTGACAAGGACTTACCTCAGGCTATAAAACTGCTGAACATCCTGCCTTCAAAGCTCGCAGGTGGTTTAAACGCCGGAAATGGCATGCATTCAACGTTGAGGCGGCTGAAGGCAATGGAAAGGAGCAAAAGACATGGACCGAGACAAACTGGGACGTGCGTAGATCAACAACAGGTGTCCGCAGAGATCGGCTGGCAGCATTAGCTATCGTCTCCAGTCTCGTGGGGCCGCGCAGCTGAAATTTGTCAACAGCACACACGTGAAGGCGAAGAGCTTTCACTTGGTAAGCGGTAAGCCGATCGGAGAGAATCGTAAATTCGCATCGATGGTGTCCAAAGACGACTGAGAGCCGCCGGCTAGCATCAAAGCTTGGAACGCAAAGCAAGCCGAGCTATGTGCCGAAGGTATATCCAAGAAGCAAGTCGCAAACGCTGCGCTCGACAAACACTGGATCAATGATTTGGAATATCTTAGAGGTCAGGGTGGCCGATTCACCGGTGCAAGTTAAATAAATGCGTTCTTTAAGCGTCAAGTGCACCAGAAAAGGATGAGCCGAAGCGGGTGTAGTTTAAAGTGCGATACTCTCGTGATTCCTATCTGCATCTCCCGAAAAAAAAGATATTCTCCAATAGAGAAGCCAATATAAACATCGTTAATCGTTAGTATATCCAAAAGAATCAATCAGTATGCCTTGCAGACTACTTCAAAAGCGTCTGTCCTTTCCGTGATGCTGATGGAAATCAATGCATAAGTGAATGACGCACACATCTGTGTCTTTTAAGTAGTTTTGAAAAGCCATGCCACAGCAGGGCAGTTGGTCGACTTGGCTGGACCGTCTCAGTGCGACCCCCCAGCCCACTCGCAAACGCCGAGTCGGTACGGTCGATAATTACGGCCAGTATGCCGGTGCCGCCCAGTCGCGCCAGCCCGTATCGACGGCCGTGCCGGTCTGAGCGTAAACAGCTAAGCTTCAGATGGCGGGGGGGGGGGGCAAGTGGGCTGCTTGACGTTTGACATACTTCCAAGTCGTCGTGGGTCCGCTCTTTCAGCTGTCACGTTCGAGTTCGGATTTCCCCCAACTCGGAAACTAAGCCCAGTGGCGGATCTAAGAGCTGTGTGAGCTGATTGACCACTTTCTCCCAAGATGACTCAATTTTCCGAATCGTTTGCAACTACTTGCGATCTTCCTCTTCACTCACATTTTATCAAGGGAATACTGGTTTTGACGCATCCTTATCCTCGCATCGGTCCACATCGGAAGATGACTATTTCGAATGCGGTGCGTCTGTTCGACTCTAGTACCGTACCGTTCCCTGAGATCGTCGCCACTCCTCCCCCTTCCAAGGATGATCTACCATTTATGCCTTTCAGGCTCTCGCTGTGCATGAGGCCAGGAGTTGCTAACTCTCCTCAAAGTGGCGCGTTTGAAGTTGTCCGCATTAAATGCTTCATTAGATTTATGCACCGTTTCTATGTGCCACAGCGTGTCCCATGCTCTCGGTCAACAATTCCACTTTCTCTATAAATTCCTTCAGCTGAAGTGCACGGTGAGGGAGGTGGAGAGAAGGACGAGAGAGAAAGCATGGGAGAACGAATTGATGATGCTGAGTCATGAGCTACCGTTCGCGGATCGTAGTCGCCATCGGCTGCTCTTCCGACACAGAACGTGACCTGGGGAGCGGTCGGCTGCTATCATGACACAGACTGTAACCTCGGCGTGGCGGTCGGAACTGCTCCTCCGACACAGACTGTGACCTCGGGGTAGTGGTCGGCTGCTGTCCCGACACAGACGTGCTGTGACCTTGGGGGCGGTCGGCTGCTGTCCCGACACAGACGGTGCTGTGACCTTGGGGGCGGTCGGCTGCTGTCCTGACACAGACTGTGACCCCGGGGTAGTGGTCGGCTGCTGTCACGACACAGACTGTGCTGTGACCCCGGGGTGACGGCCAACTGCAGTCCTGACACAGACTGTGACCCCGGGGTAGTGGTCGGCTGCTGTCCTAACACAGACTTCTGTGACCCCGGGGTGGCGGTCGGCTGCTGTCCTGACACAGACTGTGACCTCGGGTGGCGGTCGGCTGCTGTCCTGACACAGACTGTGACCTCGGGGTAGTGCTCGGCTGCTGTCCTGACACAGACTGTGACCTCGGTGCGGCGGTCGCCAAGGTCACAGCACAGTCAGTGGGCACACAGAGCCGTTCCCGGGAGTTCCCGGAACGGCTAATGGAGGGACGTGGCCGGTGGGACGCACTGTCAGCTCCGATGACTCCAGGCGTCGCCTACGGCTCTCACGACTTGACACCAGTGGTAACGACAGGAGAGGCGCGCCTGGCATGGCTCCGTGACGCGGTCCGACGGACACAGGGAAATCTGAGCCGGGAAGATGTGCTGTGCTCGCGCACCATGGCACTGAAGATACATTGAGTCCACGAACCATTGGACCAGTGTGCCTTGGCGCATGTATTTCCCAACGGTGTGCGTCTAATTAAACCCCAACAGGCTGCCACTCTTCTGGATCCGGATTGTGGCTTTGCGACGCACTCAGCAGCTGAGGCCATATGGCGTCGCCTGCCTCTCGCCCTGGCAGGAAGGGCAGACATTACGGGGAGTCGAACCCCGTACCTCTGGCGTACCAGACGTTCAGCTTAACCACCGAGCTACCGACGCACCCTGTCACTGTTGCCAGCTGGAGAGAAGGCCGTAGATATCAGTGGCCACAAATATCCAGCACATAGTGCGAAAACATACGATCAAAATCACCATCCTTACATGTGAAGGCACAGCAACAGGCGTGTGTACTTTGTCCGAAATGCAGAACTTTAGTTATTTAGTTATTTGGGTTTAGAGGGTGTATCGACTACAATGGTTATATAGCGGCAAAATGCTGAACTTTACCAACTTACTGGAGTGATGAATGGGCCAGCCAATACATGGAGAAAGCTGGAAGAGCCTATTCGGTTTCTGGGGACCTCCATATTGCCCCACATTGAAGGCTAAAATTATTTGGCACGCTTGATTTGAGCCCCCCCACACCACTTTAAAAAAGCATACATAGTTTCACCACTGCTTTGTACATACCTCAGTCTACAGTCAATAACATAAATACAAATACTGCACATACCTACAAGGAGCGCAGCATTGGGCTCGCTGGTCCTCCCGAGAGAATCCCAGCTGAACCATTACTTCTCATGAAGCCCATCGTGCCATCATTATTCCTTGTGCCAATCACCCCGTTGGCGACCATTGAGTACGCCAGCAGCCGTCAGAAAGGCGGGTGCGGCGAAGCGTCGGCGCCGATGGCGACCGACGGCAGGGGTGTGGACGTCACAAGCAGTCACCTGACCAGCCGGGCTGAGGTCGGGCGCCATGTTGGGAGACAAGGCGCCATGGCGAGAGATCACGCACCATGTACGAATGTTGCCTCCTTGTGCTTGCGTTGCTGTGTGTTGTGTCTATGTTGTAGTGGCTATTCTTCATCAACATCGCATCATTCATGCTCATGGAGGCCAGCATTAAAGTAACAATGGCCCGTGCAACCATAGCCTTTTGTCCATGGCACCCATAAAGCATAACCAGCATCTCTTCCAAGGACGCAAACTTCCTAAGACGCCTACTTAGGAGCGAGAAGTGGCCAGGACTTCGAAGCTACGCGAGCAACCTGGAGGATCAGGAGTAAACCAGGATTTTGTTCCCCCTAATTGTTGTTTGTCCTCCAAACCCTGAAAGCTTTTCGGATTTAGGCCACACTATTTTGGGTTCTGGGGCAACATCTCCCACTGCACCGCCGCGGCGATAAGTGTGATAGGAGTGAAAGCGTGGCCCAAGTTCACATTGGAGCTCAATCTCAATGGTCTCCGCCAATAGGCCTAAGGGCGAATGCTGGAGATTATTCACGTGCTTAAGCCACCCCCGAACAATTCCTGCCCTTGTGGGAGGTTCTGCCACCGATCAATGGCATTCTTACCCAAGCATGGCATCATAGTCTCAGAGGAACGCAAGAGTCGGCGTGATGGGCGTTTTCCTGCACCTAATGAATATTCCAATGGCTGGCTCATTTCCCAGAGCACCCGGGGGACCGGCCCCTCACACCCACCCTCCATCATGTTCAGGTACAGAGTCGGGATCAGTCTCAAGGGAAACCACGATCCCTGTAAACTGTCATCAATTTGATCAAATTTGACCGAAAATCGTACCGATCCGAAACGATTGGCCCTTTGTTCATGGCATAAAAAAAAACAATGATACTATTTTACTTCCTTGGAGCCAGGCACAATGTTCATTCCTTTTGGGCGCTACTTATGAGGCTCATGGTACCAAGTTGCAGTGGTTCGCATAGGGTAATTATGGACGAGATCGAAATATGTTATCAGTAAATGGAGTAATCTTTAACCTAAATGGCATGAGTGGATTAAACAGCCCACAGATAGTTAAGCATCCGCATGGCCTGCATGGCCATAACAACAAAGACAAGGCGGAAAGCATGAGGAAAAGGCATGTCAAGACTGGCATACATGTAGTTACCGGTTTGTGAGGAAAATGAATCGTATTTGAGGTCGTCGTTGTCAGACAGCACTAGAGTTTACCTTTTCCACAAGACTTTGGCCATAATTTCCCGCTCTTGCGCCCTAGCACCAACATAATTGTGGGACACCGGCGAGCTATCACAGGAAAATCTAGGCCGCTTAAGGAGGAATTGGAATGAAAGCATACCGGACACTAGAGCACAACACAGTGCAATGCGATACCCTACATGACGTCTCTTGTCAGTGAAGAAAATTCAGATGCTTCACGAACAAAAGTGAAACTTGCCCACGCAGGTGCAGACAACGGCTCGGAGATCGACGCATCTCACCGCTCGCACCATCAATCGGCTGTGTCACGTCACCAAAGCAACAACCCTCTGACGACGACCACAGCAGCACTACCCCTGGCGTAGCACTACCCCTGGCGTAGACGCCAGGGGTAGTGCTGCTATGGTCGTCAAGTCGTAAGAGAGAGTCGTAAGAGAGCCCAAGGTAAAGCTAGAGCTTTACCTTGGGCTCTCTTACGACTCATTCAACCGGTAGGTCATAAAGCGTCGCCAACCTCTCGCACCGATTCGTCGCCGGTGGACTCGGTAAACGCCGCCGGTCATGAGATTCGAACCCACAATCTTGCGACCAAGAGTCCGACGCTCTACCAACTGAGCTACCGCAGTCCCGGCTAGCTTACCGCTCGCATCATCAAGCAGCCGTGCCTCTCCATGTTCACGACGCTGTTGTTCTATGCCGGGCCGTGTTTGGCCAGCACGACCCTCGCCGCGACCGCTGTGGCAACAGCGACTTCAGCAAAACAAACCGACCACGCTCACTCCGGAGAGCAATATACTTCCTTTGATACCGTAAAATATGCCGGCAACGACAGGCTAAAAGCAGTTGCAGTTCGCCTAGCGGCAGAGGGCAGTCGCCAAGCAGCGCAGGGTCGAGAATCGACAAACACCTTAACAGGAAACAAACATCGTGTTAATGTTTGAGCTGACGTCTGGAATATGACCGCAACTTCGGATCAAGCACTTCCGGTGTTGCTCGGAGCCACTTATAGAACTGCTGGACGCACTGTTCATTGAGCGTACTATAGCTATGGTAGCTCTACACAAACAGTCTCTAGCACTATCACTGGGCTGCAAACCCATTCGCAAACAAGTCCTTCACGAACGCCTTCAAGTAGGCACTTCACGGACCTCTGTCATGTCATGTCACGTCACGTCACGTCATATCATGTCATCTCATGTCGTGTCGTGTCGTGGCATGTCGTAGCATGTCGTGTCATGGCATGTCATGCCACGTTGTGCCGTGTCATGTCGTAGCGTGGCGTGTCGTGGCATGTCATGTCGTGTCGTGTCATGTCATGTGAGCCTGGATAATGCAGCACTTGATGTGTCGCAGTATCCCTGCGCCCGGTCCAACATTGATCCTCGGCCTCCGTCAGACGTCGCCCTTCGGCAGCCTCGGCACCTCACACCGGCATGGCCAGCTTCTGGCCCTTCAGAACTGCAACAGCAGACGCGCAGCTGTCAGCGTGGTGAAGCACCGGAACGCCACATCGTAGCTCGGCGTCACACCACGACACAGCACACTGACACAGCACATCACCACCTGTAGTACACCGTCACACTGACACACCACACAGTCACACTGACACACCACATCACCACACTGCAGCACACCGTCACACTGACACCGCACATCACCACACTGACACAACACATCACCACACTGTAGCACACCGTCACACTGACACAACACATCACCACACTGTAGCACACCGTCACACTGACACAACACATCACCACACTGTAGTACACCGTCACACTGACACAACACATCACCACACTGTAGTACACCGTCACACTGACACAACACATCACCACACTGTAGTACACCGTCACACTGACACAACACATCACCACACTGTAGTACACCGTCACACTGACACAACACATCACCACACTGTAGTACACCGTCACACTGACACAACACATCACCACACCGCAACAGTGTCACCCTGACACAACATATCACCACACCGCAACAGTGTCACCCTGACACAACATATCGCCACACCGCAACAGTGTCACCCTGACACAACATATCACCACACCGCAACAGTGTCACCCTGACACAACATATCACCACACCGCAACAGTGTCACCCTGACACAACATATCACCGCACCGCAACAGTGTCACCCTGACACAACATATCACCACACCGCAACAGTGTCACCCTGACACAACATATCACCACACCGCAACAGTGTCACCCTGACACAACATATCACCACACCGCAACAGTGTCACCCTGACACAACATATCACCACACTGGAAAACATGGTGCAGCGCCAGACGCCGCACCACCACACCACACCACACCATACGTAGCGTCACTACGCTGCACTGGACACCACAAAACCGCGCAACACGGCAAAACACCAAGCTGGACGTCACAACACCACACCGAACAACACACGGCCACACCGTATAACACAACACGACACTGGATAATCCAACATCAAATTATAACATCGCATACATGAATCCGACTGCTTGTTCGTCCCCAGGACGTACTGCAACATAACTAAGTTACCAGTTCATCTACGATCTACCGTCATCTGGCATCCCGCTACCGGCCGACCACAGCGCACAAGACAACACATCATCACATTAGACGGAAGTAACACCACACCAGACAACAAAACATGAGACTGGGTAACAAATCACCACACTGAATAACACAACACTGGATAGCACAACACAACACCAGACAACAAACTCAAGGCAGGACAACATTGCACCACAGTACATAGCACGGCGCTGCATTGATAGCCGAAGCACCCTTCTCAAACTCAGCCTGCTGCCAACGACAGGTTGATGAACACCATAGGGGCGCACTGCAGAAGAGGAATACTGCACCTCCCTCGAAAAATAGAATGCGCATTTTTGGCAGGATTTGCACATGTATGCATAGGGACAATATATGAAATATAACACACACAAAAAAACATCAAGGCAATGCAAGGTCAGCATTCCGGTAACATGGTTTCATAAGGACATCCGGCAGACAAGCTATCTAAGACGTACGACATCCAACATCCAGCCTTCGGTACGAAGACACGGTAAACCATACAGAACCGATACATGCAGCTCTTCCTCTTTGTTCTTACACTGTCCAATCTGAAGAGATCAGGAAATGAGCAAAATTGTGCGGGGAACGGGAAAAAATGTTCGGTAGCAAACGCACAATATAACGGATTCCCTCACTGGCCTAACGAATACAAACACGCGATACATTGGTTGGAACGTGCCCACATGCACCAATTAACTCCTCAATGTTATCCGTGGTCAATGACACAACGTGCCATTGCAGCGCGGTTATATTCGGCTGTAAATAGTATATTGAACTGGGTACCGAAATCACAGGTGTAGTTTACACGTTGGATTATTGTTGAAACTGTGGATTGTGGCGCGGGACGACCACATTGTTGAGCAGGACGGACACTCTGTGTGACGCAAGTTAGTTGGTTATTAGGGCTTCAGGGCGCATCGACTACATTGGGCATGTAGCGCCCATAACAATACAACTTATTCATACGTCGATATATCGCACATGCTAGCTAGCCAACCTTGCAGAATATTTGTCAACATAACGAACGGTAGATACAATGAAGTATGGGAACAAACATTTTCAACGTGGTGCATATATGACTAAAACGATACCTCGGCGAGGTAATCAAAAGGTCGCCCGGATCGAACAATATCCGAGTAGTCGCCTAAAACTTCACTGAGTGACAATGACTGAACACGCCCAAAGTGACGCTTACGCTCATCCTCGTAGCCGTGACAGGACAGCAGGACATGGCGCACCGATAAGCGGGCGTGACATTTGGGACAGCGTGGTATATTAGTAAGTAAGAGTAAGTGGCATATACATGCCCAACTCTCAAGCGACATAGCACTACTTCGTCTAGCCTATTCCTACGCGAGCACGAATTTCATTTTCCGAGGCGATGCTTCATCGCTTTCAACTTATTATCAGATATTGAGTTCCGAGAACCTTGCCACTTTGTGAGCAAAGGATCAGAAATGTTTCTGAAGTGGTCACGGGCAGGGAGTGGTAGAGTGCGTGGGCATGGAGCTAGCGACGCACGTTTTGCAGCAGCATCTGCAAGGTCATTTCCAGAGACGCACACGTGAATCGGGATCCAACATAGCACCACTCTTTTACCCGTCTGGTACACGCTGGTAAGACGGGCAAAAACGTCCTGCAAAATTGGGATTGATGGATTGTGTCCTCATCGCCAAAAGGGTACTTAAAGAATCCGTCCAAAGAGGGCTACACTGTGTGGCGCAGAACGCCACTGTGTGCCGGATGACGGCCACACTGTGTGGCACAGGACGGCGACACTGTGCCGCAGGACGGTCACACTGTGTGGCGCAGGACGGCCACACTGTGTGGCACAGGACGGCCTCACTGTGTGGCGCAGGACGGCCACACTGTGTGGCGCAGGACGGTCACACTGTGTGGCGCAGGACGGCCACACTGTGTGGCGCAGGACGGTCACACTGTGTGCCGCAGGACGGCCACACTGTGTGGCGCAGGACGGCCACACTGTGTGGCGCAGGACGGCCACACTGTGTGCCGCAGGACGGCCACACTGTGTGGCGCAGGACGGGCACACTGTGTGGCGCAAGACGGTCACACTGTGTGGCGCAAGACGGTCACACTGTGTGGCGCAGGACGGCCACACTGTGTGGCGCAGGACGGCCACACTGCGTGGCGCAGGACGGCCACACTGTGTGCCACAGGACGGCCACACTGTGTAGCGCAGGACGGCCACACTGTGTGGCGCAGGACGGCCACACTGTGTGGCGCAGGACGGCCACACTGTGTGCCGCAGGACGGTCACACTGTGTTGCGCCGTCTCCAGGCATACTCCTTCCATGCACCGCGTACACATGCGAGGCATACCGAAAATGTCGAGAATATCAGGCATGGTGAGGTGTTGATGCACTGAATGCATGTCAAGAATGTCCAGAACTCCAGACGAGGTGAGGCGCCAACGCACTGAATACATGTCGAGAATGTCGAGAATGTCGAGAATGTCAGACGTGGTGCGGTGTTACATGTCGAGAGCGTTAGACGGCTTCCCACCACCGCATGCGAGCGGAGAGCTGGACGAACAAAAGCGGACACAACCAAGCCCGCGGCATTAGCTGCGATGAGACAAATACGGGACTGGCTGGGCGGACAACAGCCCCCCCCCCGCCCAGTGACCGGAAGGTGGCAGGGCAGAGGCCGTGCCGTGACCCAGGTGAAGGCCACTTACGACCACGCCCGCCCCTTGCGTCGTCGGCCGCTTCCGCTCGTCTAACTCAAGTGTGAAATCAGTGTCGGGGATCAGCTTTTCGTCTTCAAGGGCGGCCGCGTCTTTTATGAATCCATCTGAAATACAACACCGGGATGAGATGCGGATCCGACAATTGTTGTGGGGTGGGGACACTTGTTTGGAGGGGAGTCACTTCCTCGCAGGGGCCCCGCGGATTAGGACAATCTTAAGCGGGGGACGGGTGACTGTGTCGCGAGTGTCTCTTGGAGGATGCCATCGGCCAGCAATTTTAAGGTGGGGAGGTGCACTCGATCATCCTGAAGAGGCGCCTAATCGAAGTTAGAGTGGCACAGACTTCCCACGAGGGAAGGCACATGGGCCCTTCGTGCCCTCTGGTAGGATCCGCCCCTAACTAGGGTATCAATAAGCGACTAAAATGACTGCTTTTCAACAAACATTCGTTTTGGACACCACATCCGAAGCGGTCACTCGGAGGAAAAATTACTCGAGTTTTTCAAACATATTACATACCACTATTTCTCACCTGTGTGCATTTTAATGTTTCTGTGTGTATTGCTTCATTCTACGTCAATTATTTACATGCAGTATCATAGCGGATTAGTTGCACTGACAGCCCCCACAGCGACACACGGCAAGAACGAAACATAGGCACTATCCGGATGGAACAAGATAGACGATTTTCACAGCGTCTTCATCAATCTACCTCCACCATCACTTGTAGCGACTTTCACAGCGTCTTGATCAATCTACCTCCACCATCACTTGTAGCGACGTGTAAACTTCCCAGGCTCGACTGAAGCGGAAGTTGGCGCCTAATTTTGATTGTTATGAGGCGCACACGTGTAGCGCCAGCGGCTGGCGTTTGCTACGGTGTTTCGTCGGAGGGGGAGCTGGAGCGCTGTAGTTTTGACCTCGGCACGCGGCCACGGGTATCGGCCACCTCTCGTTCTTCAATATGACACCGGCTCAACAACGGTGCATTCGTCGAGGAATGTGAAATTCCGCACGTGCCGAGTGGCCAGTTAACACCTTCGTGCCGACAATCCCCTGGCATACGTCGGTAGAGAAATCAAGGTGGCATGTAATGAAGAGAATATCTCCATGAATAAAACTTTGTCGGTATTAATTCGCTCCTGGCTTCCGCGCATCCATTCATCAATCCAAGTGCCAATCCATAAGTCCGCCCATCCGTCATTCCATCCATCCATTCATTCATTAATCCATTCATACATACATGCAAGGATCCACCCAGATATATATACATGTGTGTGTGTATATACATATACACGAACACAAAGGAAAACCATTCGGAACGCGCTATTTGACGGCAACAAAGCTGACAAAAAACCGCGCAATTTTCCGTTAAGGGACGGAAGCCAGTGGGTGCGACCGCAGTACGCATGCTGAACTCGCACGCCTAATAAAGGAGGTAAATCGCTGGGCGTCAAACACTGCAACCAGTGAAGAACAAAAAACTTCACGTGGAAATGGCCCATGTGGAGGAGATTGCTAGAATGCAAGCCGGAAGTCGCCATCTTGCCTGGTACTTTCAATTCTCGCAGCGCGAAAGGCGGTCAATTTTACTTCACAGCATTTATTAACTTCGAAGCCGTGGAATTTCGCACACCGTCGGAAAACGTGTCGGCAAAAGTGGTGTGGTAAATGCTGGTCCTTTCCATCAAGGTTCCGGAGCTAATGAATGCGGACACCCGGTCATGACATCGTTTAAATGCCGCTTGAATACGCACACTGAGACAACTACCATGAACAAGGTGCAAGAGGTAGTCAAATATAAAGCATGAATAAAAAAACAAATAATCAAATATAAAATAAAAGAAAGAAAAAATGTTACCTCAGATCAGCTCCGCGGTTCATCAAGATCAAACAGAGGTCAACGAGAGCAACATGCCGTGCACAACTTGTCTTTCTCAACAACGTAAACGATCCGGAAGACCTCGTGCCACAATGAAACTATTTTCCACCAACGAGCTACGGCATCCGCCATAACACTGATTCACTCACTACCACAATGATAGTTGACGCACCATTGCTCTACAACGATGTGGTTGCGCGCGTGGACTGGTCACAAAAAAACACACTCCCTGGAGCAGCATAGCACACAGCGCATCACATAACTACGACCACCTGTTTGACACCAATCCGGATCACCTCTCCTACACGACTGACTACGAATTTCTGCTCACGTGCCTCGCGCCGTAATGAATTTCAAAATGTGACGGATTTCCAGCAGGTGAGTTCATGCGCAAAATATCTGCATAATCCTCGCAGCAGTCGCGAAAACATGCTCCGCGTGCGCTCGCATTTCAGTCGCGCTGAGCGACACCTGACTACACCGCGTGAATACAGCAGCCACTCTCTGCCCCCCCCCACAGGAGACGCTGCAGCCCCCACCTCCTCGGCACGAGATGTCGGCCTCAAGCAACACTTGTCACGTCCCACAGTCCCCCCCCCCCCGGGCCGACCGTTGTCGAGTAACACCGGCACAGCTACCGTACTGGCCGACATGACCATCATCGGGGACGAGTAGCCCAGGGGTAAGTTGCTCGTCTCACAATCGAAAGGTTGTGGGTACGAGTCTCACCTGTCGCTATTCTTCACCCGCGACCGATCGGCGTGAGAGATTGGCGACGCTACACGACTCAACGGTCGATGTGTCGTAAAACCAATAACCAACCGACATGACCATCATCTACACGTGCAACCGACTCAGCACTGCGCGTCCCAGTCCCGGGCATTACCCAACTACCTGGCATTACCCTGACCTCAGACATTATCCCACTACCTGGCATTACACCGTCTCTGGCATTACCCCACTACCCGGCATTACCCGTCCTCGGACATCACCACACTACCGGCATTCACCGTCCTGGCATTACCCACTACCTGGCATTACACCGTCTCTGGCATTACCCCACTACCCGGCATTACACCGTCTCTGGCATTACCCCACTACCCGGCATTACACCGTCTCTGGCATTACCCCACTACCTGGCATTACACCGTCTCTGGCATTACCCCACTACCCGGCACTACCCGTCCTCGGGCATTACCCCACTACCTGGCATTACACCGTCTCTGGCATTACCCCACTACCCGGCATTACACCGTCTCTGGCATTACCCCACTACCTGGCATTACACCGTCTCTGGCATTACCCCACTACCCGGCACTACCCGTCTTCGGGCATTACCCCACTACCTGGCATTACACCGTCTCTGGCATTACCCCACTACCTGGCATTACACCGTCTCTGGCATTACCCCACTACCTGGCATTACACCGTCTCGGGCATTACCCCACTACCTGGCATTACACCGTCTCTGGCATTACCCCACTACCTGGCATTACACCGTCTCTGGCATTACCCCACTACCCGGCATTACACCGTCTCTGGCATTACCCCACTACCCGGCATTACACCGTCTCTGGCATTACCCCACTACCCGTCCTCGGGCATTACCCCACTACCTGGCATTACACCGTCTCTGGCATTACCCCACTACCCGGCATTACCCGTCCTCGGACATTACCCCACTACCCGGCATTACCAGTCCTCGGGCATTACCACACTACCTGCCATTACTCCGCCCTCGGGCATTACCCCGCCCCCTGACATTACCGTGTCTCTGGCATTACCATGTCGCTGGCATTACCCCACTCCCCGACATTACCCCACCCTCGGCCATTACCCGGCCCCTGGCACCACGCCGCCGCCTGATGACACTGGCTTCGCCGTCTCAAAAGTGCGGCGATGCCGGACGTGCAGGCCATTCTATCCCGCACAGCGCAACACAATCAGCGTCAAATGTCTCAAATGTTCTCGGGAGCCAGTCCACGCGTGCCGTCGCGACGAGGCTGCCGGTGCTGCCGGTGCCGCCGGTGAAGACGCTACGGACCGTCAGGCGGCACTGCACTCACTCATCCACCTTTGGCGACGTAGGGATAGCTCATTCACTCACCTTTGGCGACGTAAATACAGCCCACCAGCCTTTGGCGACGCAGAGGTAGCTCACTCGCTCACCTTTGCTGACGTAGAGGTAGCTCACTCGCTTACCTTTGGGGCGGGGATGGCCGAGTGGTTAAGGTGTTGGGCTCTGGGTACCAAAAGTCCCGGGTGCGACACTAGCGCCGCTCGGAGCATTTCCCAATCCCGCGGCCCACCGGCGAAACAGTGTGAGAGGCGCCATTAGCCGTGAATGTGCATAATGCGCGTCGTGAACCACCCAATAAACAATAAATAAACTGGCTCACCTTTGGTGACGTAGAGATAGAAGAAGTCGCAGTACAGCACCGTCTGCACTATGCCGGCAACAATGGCGATCAGGTCGTAGAAGCCCTCATAGTAGTACCTGCAACAGAGTCATATTCCTCATGCTCCTGATCGGTGACACACACAGTCGCAATCCGTCACACAGCTAGCATCTGTCACACAGCTAGCATCCGTTACACAGATATGATCCGTCACACAGCTAGCATCCGTCACACACGACACACAGTCCTGATACGTTACACAGATGTGATCCGTCACACAGCTAGCATCCGTCACACACGACACACAGTCCTGATACGTTACACAGATGTGATCCGTCACACAGCTAGCATCTGTCACACACGACACACAGTCCTGATACGTTACACAGATATGATCCGTCACACAGCTAGCATCCGTCACACACGGCACACAGTCCGGATACGTTACACAGATATGATCCGTCACACAGCTAGCATCCGTCACACACGACACACAGTCCTGATACGTTACACAGATGTGATCCGTCACACAGCTAGCATCCGTCACACACGACACACAGTCCTGATACGTTACACAGATGTGATCCGTCACACAGCTAGCATCCGTCACACACGACACACAGTCCTGATACGTTACACAGATATGATCCGTCACACAGCTAGCATCCGTCACACACGGCACACAGTACTGATACGTTACACAGATATGATCCGTCACACAGCTAGCATCCGTCACACACGACACAGTCCTGATACGTTACACAGATGTGATCCGTCAACATACGATGTACACATTTGTACGTACATGTTGCGTAAAAAGGATCACAGATTATGTTGCTCGAGCTCGCCGCCACTCGGTCCAAGAGACTGAGTCCTAGGGCGGGAGCTCGGCGATCCCTGGTCCGGCGGAGGGCCAGACGATGGCATTCCTCGCTTCTGGGGGCCCAGCCTTGGGGGAGGCGGAGGAGGGCCCATCTCATTGATAGTTCCGGCCGGTCCCTCAACTCGCCTTCGCGGCGATGGAGTAGCCGGTCTATGGGGAGGGACACTCTCAGGTACTTGACGGACGTTCGCCCGCGTCCTCTCAGTCTGAGCGAGCCGCGCCCGCTTTGCCTCGCGGGCCCGCCTTCCAGCTTCTTGGTATTGTAGGTTGATGTCGGATATTGGAATGGTTGGGTGGATTTTACGGGAAGGCGATGCGGGAGAAGACGTTGGAGCCGAGGGTGGGGGTGAGACCTGGCTAACGGAAGGGGGAGAGTGGACAGGTAAGGAGGAGGTGGAAAGAGTGGATTTGGAGGTGGTATTTGGGCGTGCAAGTGAGGGAAGGTTGGGGGAGGACTGAAAATGATGGGTGGAGATTTCAAGGGTGTTGATGAGGTAGATGAGGAAGGGCCTGGATGGGAAGGACCGAGGGGGCCTCTTGGACCGTTGGACCAGTGTCCACTCCCCACCCTCAAGGATTGATTGGGAGGGGGCCTCCGATGCACCAGCAGCGCTTTCACTCATGGAGGGCGTGGCCTCAATTCTCTCGGCGTCGTTGTGGGCTGACTGACCTAGCTTCGCCGGCGGCGCGACAGTCACTCCGAATGATCGTAGCAGTGTCGCTAATAGCTCAATCCGTTCAGAGGCCTTGTTGGGTTGTAGATGTTGTGGGATTGTCAGAGTAGCTTTACTCGACTGGCCAACTACCTTTGCTGCATACGTAACTTTGGGATGGATGCTCTCATGTATGCTCCTGGCCTCTCGAAACCAAATATTTTTGGTACACTTCAGCGAAATTATTTCCTTCTCTTTCTTGTGGGTGGGACATGATCTGTCGAACGTACTGTGTGCACTCTGGCCCTCTCCACAATTAACACACCAGGGTGCTTCAGCATTGCAATGGTCCGACGCGTGCTCAGATGAACCACATCTTCCACACGCTGGACGGTTCCGGCAGAACTGTGTTGTGTGACCAAACTTCGACAGCGGAAGCAGCGCATGGGATTTGGGATGAACTGCCTAACCTTGACAGTTACGTAACCTATACGGCGGGAGCTCGGCGATCCCTGGTCCGGCGGAGAGCCAGACGATGGCATTCCTCGCTTCTGGGGCCCAGCCTTGGGGGAGGCGGAGGAGCGGCCATCTCATTGATAGTTCCGGCCGGTCCCTCAACTCGCCTTCGCGGCGATGGAGTAGCCGGTCTATGGGGAGGGACACTCTCAGGTACTTGACGGACGTCTGCCCGCGTCCTCTCAGTCTGAGCGAGCCGCGCCCGCTTTGCCTCGCGGGCCCGCCTTCCAGCTTCTTGGTATTGTGGGTTGATGTCGGATATTGGAATGGTTGGGTGGATTTTACGGGAAGGCGATGCGGGAGAAGACGTTGGAGCCGAGGGTGGGGGTGAGACCTGGCTAACAGAAGGGGGAGAGTGGACAGGTAAGGAGGAGGTGGAAAGAGTGGATTTGGAGGTGGTATTTGGGCGTGCAGGTGAGGGAAGGTTGGGGGGAGGACGGGAAATGCTGGGTGGAGATTTCAAGGGTGTTGATGAGGTAGATTAGGAAGGGCCTGAATTGGACGGGAAGGACCGAGAGGGCCTCTTGGACCGTTGGACCAGTGTCCACTCCCCACCCTCAAGGATTGATTGTGAGGGGGCTTCCGATGCACGAGCGGCGCTTTCACTCGTGGAGGGCGTGGCATCAATTCTCTCGGCGTCGTCGTGGGCTGACTGACCTGGCTTCGCCGGCGGCGCAACAGTTACCCCGAATGATCGTAGCAGTGTCGCTAATAGCTCAATCAGTTCAGAGGCCTTGTTGGGTTGTAGATGTTGTGGGGTTATCAGAGTAGTTTTACTCGACTGGCCAACTATCTTTGCTGCATACGTACTTTGGGATGGATGCTCTCATATATGTTCCTGGTCTCTCGAAACCAGATATTTTTGGTACACTTCAGCGAAATTATTTCCTTCTCTTTCTTGTGGGTGGGACATGATCTGTCGAACGTACTGTGTGCACTCTGGCCCTCTCGACAATTAACACACCAGGGTGCTTCAGCATTGCAATGGTCCGACGCGTGCTCAGATGAACCACATCTTCCACACGCTGGACGGTTCCGGCAGAACTGTGTTGTGTGACCAAACTTCTGACAGCGGAAGCAGCGCATGGGATTTGGGATGAACTGCCTAACCTTGACAGTTACGTAACCTATACGGACAGACGCGGGTAAGTCCATCGAGTTGAATGTCAAAATAATATTTCGGTGGGCTGCAGCTCATTACCCTTCCTCACTGTGATACTTCATGCTAGAATAACGCCATCATCAGCTAAGCCATCTGTAATTTCATCGTCACGGACACCTCTCAAATCGAAACAGTTGATGACTCCTTTAGAATGGTTTTTAGTTTTGTGTGTTTCGACCGTGATGGGTATCGTCATGATCTTTCTACCCTCCTGATCCCTGGTTGAATACCTAAATTCCTTTGCCATAAGTGTTTTATTCGACTCGTCAGTGTCTTCAAATTCTACTTCAAGGCCACCATCTCTGAGTTTGTCACAACGCTTAATGCGTCCAAAACGATCGCAACCGTCACGTCTCTGGAATGGAGAAAGAGAAGACAGCTTCCTTGCTCCTTCAGCGGCTTGTAAAACAAGAATACGGGGGGAAGAGAACCTGCTGGCTACACCGCAGGGAAATGTGTTTCTATTCGCGTTCTGGCCACCGTAAGGCGGACCAGGTTGGGATTTTGTGTTTTGTGATGCCGTATAAGAATGTTGGTTACCACTCCTCGGGCGCCCCACCCCATAGGGGCACTACCGAGGGGACGCCTGGATCCCGCGGACGGGAGGTCGCCAGGCGCCCGAGGCAGGCTATACGGGGCAGGCGGCGCTTTCGCCCGGCCGGGAGAGAGATACTCACCACCCCGACCGGGATCCGGCACCGCCCACCCCTTGACCCCAGCCGGCCGGGCCGGCAGACACTGAGAGGAATCCCAGGTCCCCGGCCCGAGGCGACTAGCCACTTGGCCCGCGTGAGGCCCCACGGGCCCGCACGCCCCTCCGGGATATCGGGACCAAAGAGGTGTGTTGGTCCCCCGTCACAACTAGCACCGTGCGACAGGAGACCTCAGCCTCAGGACTCCGTCAACCCCGGGGGCAGGGCCGAGGGGGCGCGGCTACCCCGATAAAACAGAGCTGGTGGGCAGGACCGGGGAAGTTGCCCTGCCTGCTCATAGTAGGGATAGTTGGTGTTGCAGGGCCAGGTAAAGGACATGGGTTGGGATAAGATGGGCATTGGAATGGGAGCGTATGGATGGAAGGACGAGTGAGGCACTCTTAGTCTCACCCCTCCCCGGTATGATGGTCGCCGGGTCTTTGGGGCACTCAATTCCCCCACCACGAAAAGGTGGTGCCTCATCGGGGGGGGGGGGGCGTGCTCTACTTCTTACCATAATCAATAGCCTGGTTCTAGTCAATAGCCTGGCTTTGTTAAATGTCAAATATTTCACTTCGTTGTATGGAAACTCATCCGCTGAATGCATGCTACGCGTGCAGAACTTTCACCAACTTTGCTCTGCCGGTGGGTTTTTGAGATGTCGGAGCGGCCCGAGTCAGTGACGTCATATTATGTGACGCGTGCAGAACTGTATTGTTGTTACCTGGGTTCTCCCAAGGGCGCATCGACTGCACTGGTCGTGCAGCGCACATACCTAGTTTATTGACAAAAACTCAGTGAAATCGTGGTAAAACAGTATTATGCTGAGGTGTAACTGTCCGAATACTCTCTCAGTTAAAACATATATTCGCAGTCGGCCGTTTAGCATGACGTGGTACGACTGACAATTTCTCCGTTTAGGGCGATAGTCTATCTTGGTTGGTTATTGGTTTTACGACACATCGACCGTTGAGTCATGCAGCGTCGCCAATCTCTCACGCCGATTGGTCGCGGGCGAAGAGCAGCGACCGGTGAGACTCGAACCCACAACCTTTCGATCGTGAGACGAGCAACTTACCCCTAGACTACTCGTCCCCCGATAGTCTATCTCACACGTCCCGGTGCACAGGTGGGTACCTCATCACGGGCGACTCAGCGCGGGGACGGGACCTGCGATTCGCTTCGGCCGGTGGCGAGGCAGGCACCCACCTACGGCTTGTGGGCGGTGTGATTGGTTGGCCTGTTAATGGGACTGGAGGTGGTGGCGCACCCAATATTTGTCCAGAGGGGCCAGGTGTTGCGTGCGGCAGCGACGGCGAGCATGCTCGTGTACCGAGCCTCGCAGCCGTGGAAGATGCTCGCACCGCGCTTTTATCACCGGTGCTTGGTTGGTTGGTTATTGGCTTTACAACACATCGACCGTTGAGTCATGTAGCGTCGCCAATCTCTCACGCCGATCGGTCGCGGGCGAAGAATAGCGACAGGTGAGATTCGAACCCACAACCTTTCGATGTGAGACGAGCAACTTACCCCTAGGCTGCTCGCCCCCTCACCGGTGCTCGGCACCACACTCGAAGTTCGCTCCGCCCGACCCCGTGTGGGCAGGTCCGGAGCTCCGCCTCGCACCGGAATTCCCAGCGACGTCAATGAGCTGGTCGATCGGAGAGATGAAATAGCTGATGGGAGTGGTAACTTAGAGACTTCTGCGGGAATCGCTTGAGTGGACGCCACCATGGTCGGTTCGGTCACCCAAGTTGCGGGGACAAAAGTCTGGCAAGCGCCCGTGCGCTGCTCAGGTTGCACAAAGCTTGAGTCTGCACGGGTTGGTTGGTTGGTTATTGGTTTACGACACATCGACCGTTAAGTCATGTAGCGTCGCCAATCTCTCACGCCGATTGGTCGCGGGCGAAGAGTAGCGACAGGTGAGACTCGAACCCACAACCTTTCGATTGCGAGACGAGCAACTTACCCCTAGGCCACTCGTCCCCGAGTCTGCACGGGAGAGGAACGAGCCGGTAAGACGTAGTCGGCTGCAACTCCAGTTACTGCCGCAGGGATTTCATCCCCTGAGCTTACCTAGATTATAGCCGGACCACATTCCTTTAGCAAGCCAACCGACTGGAGCGCTATCATCTTGTCCAGAGAATCGCTTCCAGGGGGACCACAGCTTCCTGGTGCTGGCACAGTAGATGGCATGTCTGTTCGTTCCTGGGATGACTCGGGTTGAAGGGGATGGGCGGAGCTGGCCACCACGGCCGCATAAGAGCGAGATGTAGTGGCCGTCTTGATCATTTCCACGAGCTTCTTGGAATGATGCGCCCATGTCGTATTTTAATTTTATGATGTTCCGCTCCCGTTTGAAAACTGGGCATACTTGATCACGAGCAGAGTGATCACCCTCGTAGTTAGGACAGCACAAGGTATCGATGCCCAGGCGTCTACAGAATGCTCCGAGGAGGCACACCGCAGACATCTCGGCTTGGATCGATAGTGACGGCTGATATGTTCGTACCTGTGACGGGCGAGGCACCTCGCCCGTCACAGGCACGTTCGCGTTTATCGACCACCGGGATTGGTCGATAAACGCGAACCCTGACCTTAACATGCCCGATCCTCACATAGGTAGGTTGTGTTTAAGTGTGAAATGTAGTGCAAAAGTGCAATGCTGTCTGTGTCGTGTGAAACACCGTCCCCTTTCGTTTTCAATCTCCTGGTCTCCAGAAAACCGAACCCTGTAAGACCGCAGACAATTATTTCACATGGCACATCTTGTCGGTCATAACAAGTGATGATACCTCTGGAGCAGTTTTTAGCGCGACGTGCTTTCACATTCAGGGGCGCAGGCTTTTGTAGGCGTCTCCCATCGATGGTGTAAGTAACCGTAAGGGCCGTGGCTTTTAGCGTCCGCCTAGCTTCCTCCAGATCCGAAAACTCCTCTTCGATGCCACCATCACCCAACCTGTCGCACCGCACCACAGTACCGTATCGCTCGGTTCGCTCACATCGTTGGAAAGTGCTGAGGTCGGACAGTCTGAGCCCTGAACTCGACAACATCATGACAGTTAGGTCGACGAACTCGGGCTGTACCTTGGTTTGACGTTCGGGTATCTCACCAGGTCGCGTCATCCCGACGGCACGACAATCCCTAACAGAAGAGCTAGCCGAGACAGCGTCTAAACCAGGCCTCACCGAGGGGGCGGTAGCTCAGTTGGTAGAACGTTGGACTCTTGATCGCAAGATTGTGGGTTCGAATCTCACAACCGACGGCATTTACCGAGTCCACCCGCGACAATTCGGCGTGAGAGGTTGGCGACGCTATACAACTTAGCGGTTGAATACGTCGTAAAAAGAACCCAAGGTTCTTCAAGGGCCTCACCGAGGAAGCATGAAACTGGGAGGGGGGATGGCGAGAAGGATGAATCATCTGAGCCAAGATGTAAGCGAGGGTATATTTGTTGTTGTTGTTTGTTTATTGGTTGGTTCACGAAACACTTTACGCACATTCACGGCTAATGGCGCCGCCCACACTGTTTCGCCGGTGGGCCGCGGGATTGGGAAATGTCCTGAGTGGCGCTAGAGTCGAACCCGGGACCTTTGGTACTCATAGCCCAACACCTTAACCATCCCCGGCCCAAGAGGGTATATTTGTGTGTCGAAAGAATCCATGCAAGTGTTTTGTTTCGGCCCTGCCGAACGTCCAGCCACAAGTGGACCTACGGTGTGGGCACGTCTGCTGCCGCGACAGCAGGACGCCAAACGTTCGCGAAGCTACACGGGGCAGGCGGCGCCTTTGCGTGGCCGGGAGAGAGCCTCACCACTCCAGCCACACGTCGGCGCCGCCCACCCCTCGACTCTGGTCGGCCGGGTCACCAGGCGCTGAGAAGAAACCAAGGGCCCCAGCTGGAGGCGACCTGCCACTGCCTGTATGGGGCCCTACGGGTCCGCCCGCCCCTCCGGGAGCCAAAGAGGCGTGTTGGTCTCCCATCACATCGTGCGACGGGAGACCGCAACTACCAGGACTCAGTCAACCCCGGGGGACGGGCCGAGGGGCGCGACTACGCCGATAAAAACGAGTGGACGGGAAAAATCTGGTAAGTGATCCCACCTGTTCTCAGCCTAGTGAGGAGCAGGGATGCACACGAGGGACGCTTTTTTTTTTTTTTTTTTTTATCTTTTTTTTATTTTTTTTGTTGGGGGGGGGAAGAAAGGGAGGGGGGAGTTCGACCCCCAACCCTTTTTTTTTTGAGAGGAGGAACTTTCCCCCAAACTACCTCATATTGGAAGGGAAGCAACCCTCCTAGTCGTGCTCTTCCCCTCTGGAATGTTCAACTGTATCATTGCAGCACTCAACCCCCACCCCACCCCTCCCCACCACCACGGAAATGCGATACCTCGTCGGGCGAGTCGGTCGCTGGTTGCAGAACGTACCAACTTTGCCCGGCCGCTGTAGTTCCGCGCAGATGCCGGCGCGGCCCGAACGAGTCACGTCATATGCGAGGTGGGGTGGTTATCGGCTCGTCGTGCAGCCGAGTATTACTCGCTTCGCTTTCTAAGCGAATTACGACTATAGATTACAGACTGTAGACTATAGACTATAGATTACTACGAAATGGGCTCGCACAATCAGTACAATTCCGTGAATCTGTGACCAAATGTAATACGAGTCAAGAGAAGCACATAGATATTCCAACTATTCGCTCGGAGTCAGGGAGACGGCAATTATGTACCTAACTGGGGAAGCTTTTCACCGATTGCCGAACGACATCAAGCAGTGCAATATGACAACATACAAAGACAGTCTTTAAGAGCAATTTCTAGATTCTGATCATAGATTGTGTGCTAATACGTGTATTTGTGCATTATCTAAATACGAACAGAAGTGTGAATGTGAACTGTTTCCACTGTGTGCTACGATATCCTGGCTTTGTTTAACCTTACAACACGAACGCATGAAAAACCGCATATATGCACATGGCTCTTAAAGCATACACACACAGGCGACACACATACACATACACACAGGGGCGCTGGATGAGCGAACGCAAGTGAGAGCAGCGCAACCTCAGGCTCCTTTACGACGCACCCAACCGCTAGGTTATATAAAGCGTCGCCGACCTCTCACGCAGATTGGTCGCGGGTGGATCCGGCAAAATGCCGTCGGTTGTGAGATTCGAACCCACAATCTTCCGATCAAGAGTCCGACGATCTACCGACTGAGCCACCGCGGCCCCTGGGATGAGCGCGGGGCGGTCCAACTGCGCAGTTGTCCGCTATGGCTGGCTGGCTGGCGAACTGCACTGGGCGGCAGTTGGCGCCGTTGGATTATGATTGCCTGTGCGCACAATGCGGTCCACCTCGCCCGGAGTGTGGCTTTACGACGCACTCGGCATCCGCGGCCGTATGGCGTCGCCTGGCTCTCACCCTGGCGGGTAGGGCGGGCATCGCGGGGAATCGAACCCCGCGCCTCTGGCGTGCCAGACGCTCAGCTTTGCCACTGAGGTACCGACTGCCTAGTCTACCTCGCGTCATCAAGCGAGTCTACCTGGCCGGATGCTCGGCGAGTCCAGGCAGGTAGTGCATCATGTGCAAAGTTTTAACCGTCATATCGACTCTTCTAATCTTTCCAGCTATTGTCATGCATGCGCCACTGAACAGAACGAGACGCCCTGCATGTCTCCCTCAACGTGTCATTCGGGATTTGGCAGGTCACTCTTTTATCCGATAAACTCATCGACAAGATCGATGCACACTGGGTAGCTTCCTCATTTTTCTCCGCTTGTACAGGTATGTTCACATATACACATTCGAATAACTTTCAACTGCACAGCAAAATGCCATCAACGCAGACCACTTCTCCGGGACCAAAGCACTTGTCGGCGCCGCACTTTCTGTTCGGGAGCGGGACGGCGGCCGAGACGGCTCTCGTCTCAACCTACCAATGACGTCACACAATTGAACATTTGCGTTTGCACCATTTGCCGCCCCGGTAGCTCAGTTGGTTAGAGCGCTGGCCTGCACTAGTCTCCCTGTACTGGCAACACAGGGTTCGAGTCGCTTCGCGCGCTCGCATTTAGCCCCCGGCCGAGAGTGCCAGTTGGCAGCTGGCCCGATAAGGCCGGGGACCAGCTACCGGGCGGACGTGTCGGTGCATTGACGGCACGTTAAACTTTCGATCAAAATTCTGCCGTTGAATTTGAATTCATGGATCGGTTGGTGGGGCCAGAGTTCACGCAACAAGCTCTGCTTAGCAATAGAACCCTGGTTCCTAAGGCCTCCCCAGCAACAACTCGGATTAAATTTGTATTTATTCAAATTTTTACAAAATTATATTTGTTTTTAAAAAAAACATCCGGCCGTGCACAGAACACAGCCGGAACCAGTACAGCCGCGCTGCCGTCCTGGCGGCCTGCTAGCAGGCGCAGAGCCCATGTGCGCCGTGTACCCTGCAGCCTCTGCCGGCAATGCTTGTGGTGGAGGATTTTCGCTTTAGGGCGCGTCCACCGCGTTGGTCATTTTGTGCCCATTGCTGGCAACGCTCGGCCACACGCTACAACGTCGAAAATGCCGCCGAAACAGCGCGGCGCGCACTCTGCATTCACAGACCTGGTGAACCAAATGCCTGCATCCCATCACCGCTCCCAAAACGCCACCTGGTTGAGTGATTGCGCTCTGGTCGCCATTGCTACGCATGGCCTGTTGCCCGGTCAGAGGCGGTCGGCCATATTTCACGGCCGCGTTCGCAGAGCCATGATGAGTAAACTTGGTTCAGGTGTGCGGGAATATTAATCACTTGGTGCAGCGAGAGCGTAATCTAGCTAAAGGCCATCCAAAACAGGACATGCCCAGCTCAAAAGCCAGCACAAGGCGACAAGACCGTAGAACGTCAGTCAGCGCGCATTCAACAGCAGCAGACACACATCAGTACAACAGCCGACACACGTCAGTACAACAGCCGACACACGTCAGTACAACAGCCGACACACGTCAGTACAACAGCCGACACACGTCAGTACAACAACGGACACACGTCAGTACAACAGCCGACACACGTCAGTACAACAGCCGACACACGTCAGTACAACAGCCGACACACGTCAGTACAACAGCCGACACACGTCAGTACAACAGCCGACACACGTCAGTACAACAGCCGACACCGTCAGTACAGACACACATCAGTACAACACAACAGCCGACACACGTCAGTACAACAGCCGACACACGTCAGTACAACAGCCGACACACGTCAGTACAACAGCCGACACACGTCAGTACAACAAAGCCGACACACGTCAGTACAACAGCCGACACACGTCACAGTACAACAGCCGACACACGTCAGTACAACAGCCGACACACGTCAGTACAACAACCGACACACGTCAGTACAACAGCCGACACACGTCAGTACAACAGCCGACACACGTCAGTACAACAACGGACACACGTCAGTACAACAGCCGACACACGTCAGTACAACAGCCGACACACGTCAGTACAACAGCCGACACACGTCAGTACAACAGCCGACACACGTCAGTACAACAGCCGACACACGTCAGTACAACAGCCGACACACGTCAGTACAACAACGGACACACGTCAGTACAGACAACGGACGTCAGTACAACAGCCGACACACGTCAGTACAACAGCCGACACACGTCAGTACAACAGCCGATACACGTCAGTACAACAGCCGACACACGTCAGTACAACAGCCGACACACGTCAGTACAACAGCCGACACACGTCAGTATAACAGCCGACACACGTCAGTACAACAGCCGACACACGTCAGTACAACAGCCGACACACGTCAGTCACAGTACAACAGCCGACACACGTCAGTACAACAGCCACGTCAGTACAACAGCCGACACACGTCAGTACAACAGCCGACACACGTCAGTACAACAGCCGACACACGTCAGTACATACAGGCAGACACACAGTCAGTACAACAGCCGACACACGTCAGTACAACAGCCGACACACGTCAGTACAACAGCCGACACACGTCAGTA
Organism: Imbricaverruca yamaguchii; assembly: GCA_034440575.1. Lineage (NCBI taxonomy): Eukaryota > Metazoa > Arthropoda > Thecostraca > Neoverrucidae > Imbricaverruca > Imbricaverruca yamaguchii. The sequence goes on along the minus strand of JAOTOL010001583.1, from coordinate 1,113,462 downwards.
CAACAGCCGACACACGTCAGTGCAGCACACGTCAGTACAACAGCAACGGACACGTCAGTACAACAACGGACAACGTCAGTACAACAGCCAACACACGGCAGAATTAGACCACAGGCCGATTGTACACCAGCCCACACACGTCAGTGCCACACGCTCTGTAACAGCAGTTACTGACACGTCAGTACAACAGCCGACACACATCAGTCAACAGATGAAATCAAGTACAATCCGACACACGTCAGTACAACAGCCGACACACGTCAGTACAACAGCCGACAAGTCAGTATAACAACGGACACACGTCAGTTCGACAACGGACACACATCATTACAACAGCCGACACGTACGTCGGTTCAACAGCCGACACACATCAGTACAACAGCCGGCACACAGCAGAACATCAGCGATATTGGGTCTCGCGGTGGCCAAGTGGGCAGGGCGTTGGGCTCGTAACGGCATGATCGTGGATCATAATTCCACAGCCGGCCGGGTCACTGAGTCCACCTGCGGCCAATCGGCGTGAAAGGCTGGTGATGCTACACAGCTCAGCAGTCGAATGAAGTAAGAGACCCAAGAATAGTGAACATTACCTTGGCATGTGCAGCAGTCGCTGCAACACCTGTTGGGGTTTGTGGGAGGGCGAGCCGACCACACCGTTGAACATATTGCGCTCATATCTCATCAACTCTAACTAAAATATGAGCACATCTTCAGGAATAATGCAATGAGTAACCCTTTCATCATCGTGCGTAGATGGTCTCGTATCCCGTTTCTAGAAGGAAGTGACCAAGCTCACCATTATGCAACATGGCAGACTCGTCGTCCAGCATGCCTGGACATGTCAGCGACCTAACAGTAGTCCATGAGGTGGCTTATGCGCTCCCCATCGCAACCTCTACACGAGCAGCTGCAGCACCATCTATTGTGTCTACAACGCCAGATTCCACTCAACGCACACTGCTTGCATGCTTCGCGGCACCACATGCTTCCCAATTTTCGGCATGGGTTTTCATATGCAACACGAACTTTGTATTGCATTACAGTTTGGGGGCGCATCGACGGGACAAGTCATACAGCTGCAACACAAACTTCCTCTTCTAATATTCCACGTTTGTTCACACGAAAGGACGCGAAGCCGACATGACTCATGGTAATACACCATGTCGCTCTACCACCTCCCGACAATCGACCACCCGATAATACACCGTGCAACCCTACTACCTTCCGGTAGTCTACTCCTCATAATACACCACGTAACCCTACCATATCCCGGCAATTCAGTCCTGATAATGTCCATCTCCCGATAGTTGCCTCCTGATAATACACCGTGCAACCCTACTACCTCCCGGTAGTCTACTCCTCATAATACACCACGTAACCCTACCATATCCCGGCAATTCAGTCCTGATAATGTACCGTGTCGCCCTGCCATCTCCCGACAGTTGCCTCCTGATAGTACACCGCGTAACCCCACCACCTCCACGGTATCGACAGGGCCACCACACAAGGCGACCCAGTCTACCCGACACCCAACACCGCAGGCAGCTGCGTAACGTCTCACTACCTCCCCCCGCCGCGTCACCAGACGAGCCGACCCGACACGGCGCACAGCCGTGCGACGTGCACGGCCAGCACGTCAACACCGCGGGATAGCGGCCGACCGGCGCCCAGGCGCCACCGACTCGGCGTCGCCGCGTCTGTCATCCAGCCGGCCACCCAAGATGTCACGTATCCACGTAATGATGCTCTGATCAGGGGCTTCCAGCCAGTTTAGCCGCCAGCCGAGATCAGCACCGCGGCCGTCAGTTGAGACGGGTGCGAGAGAGATTAAGGGCGCATCGACTGCGTCGGTCGTGCAGCGATACGGGTGCGTACAAGGGGAAAAACCGGCTCGGAGCTCAGCCGCACCTTTGCGCTTAGTCGATCTTGTGACCGTGGATGGAATTCTGCACGCCTTTCTTCTTGTTTGTTCGCACACCCAAATTCCCTTCCCCTCGCATAGTCCCTGAGCAGAAACGTGCGCTTAAATGATCGTTATATACTGAATTAGTTAGTTATTAGGGCTTCGAGGCGCATCGACTAAATATCGTATCCAAAGCGTCATGTCTTAGTTATTTGGGGGCTTTAGGGCACATTAACCTTGTTAGTCAGTTTATGTATAATCATTATACGAGTAAACAGCTTTTGCCAGTCGGCTCACCACTGCAATGATGAATATAGGTGGGATCGTATAACTTCGGAATCTTCGTTACCTTTCATAACGTTGAAATGTTCCACGTCATCTGCCCATTTCGAAATTTGAGTTTCAGCCTCCTGCACGAGTTGGTCGGTTATTGCGGTTTAGGAGCGGATCGACTACAGCGGTCATGCACCACCCGCCAACGCTAACGACACAAAATATCCAAGGGAAACCTAATAGAGGTGACATGACAATTAGGGTGACCCCTTTCTAATAGAGATGACGTGATACATTTTAGTGACCCCTTTTTGCCTTTTCAGATCTTCGATTTCTGGACATTGTTCGATGCGTTTTTCATGCTCAGTACAAGTGCACCTTTTGTTAATCGAGTTTTATTTATCCTCTCACCATCCTTAAAGTCCCCAATGTTCTCCAAATATTTCACTTTTTGCACTATCACTTCCATCGAGTGCGGTGTTCCTTCCTAGACACCCATGTAATATGTCGGTACACTGGTGGTGTATATATGTACCACGTTTGGTGTTCTCACCCTCGTCGTTTCGCCACCACACTGCTGTTTGCAGCTACTCGATCGCTATTTCACAAGCTGGCTCATAGGTGGCAACACCGTCGCGCCTCCGTGAGCAGAGAATTCGGCAAAGATCGACCGGGTTTATAGAGACACTGGGTTATTATTGGGTGGTTCACGACGCACTCGGCTAACGGCGCCACCCACACTGTTCCGCCGGTGGACCGCGGAATTGGGAAACGTCCGGAAGCGGCGCGAGTGTCGAACCCGGGACCCTTGGTACCCAGAGCCCAACACCTTAACCGCTCGGCCACCCCCGCCCCTATAGAGATACTGGAGTCAAATACTGGTGCAAGTGGATATTTTGAAATTGAGGATGAGTGAATTAGCTGTCAGAGAAGGTACCGGCGTGTAGAGTATATGTGACCAATTTGCAGGGAACGTAGTACCACCTGGTCGCGTCTTACTATAGGTGGTGATCAGTGTCCTAAAATTACTTCACCATTAACTGTGTGGATGAAGAAAGAAGTTGCTTTGCAATAGTAAAAGATTGGAGGAAAATAAAGGATCGCCACTTAAGGATTAAAAAAGCGAAATGACTCACTTCAGTCAGATGCATTTTACAGTATTTCGCAGTCGTGTGCATGATGACTGCCCATACATAATGTGGCAAACTCGTAAAAACCTAAGACAAGGATGAAATAGCACAATTCCATTAACTGTGAATTTCCAGGTCACATCGTCAATTATTTTACACTGGTGGTGATGAGGACCACTCACCAAGACAGGGCTGAATTATCGTCAGCTTATTGTCCGTTATGCACTTCCAGCTGATATGCGATTTCTTGATTTATTGTTCGGGCTCAGGGGCGCATCAACTACTACTGGTCATGTAGCGTCCATACATGCGATTTCTTAAAAACGACCTTCCAACTAATCGCAGCTTGAAATTCAACACAATACCACCTTTAACCGCCATTAATACCATCTGTCTCAATGAAGAGCACCGTAAGCACGGAACGGTTAGTTAGTTAGAGTTTAAGGGTGCTTTGACCAAAGCGTGATCATTTAGCGCCCATGAGCATGGGACGGACCAACCCGCCTGTCCATCCGATATACCGGGACCAAAGAGGCGTGTTGGTCCTCCATCGCAACTGACACCATGTGGCAGGGAACCCCAACCTCCGGGATTCCGTCCACACTGGGGAAGCGGGACGAGACGGCTCGACTCTCCGATAAAGCCGAGTCGACGGGTAGCCCAGCGGAGGCTGGCCTACCTGCACATGACATGGGAGGGGCTGGTGTTGAGTTCGCTTACGATGCATTCAACCGCTAGGCTATACAGCCTCGCCAACCTCTCACGCCATTGGTCGCGGGTGGACCCGGTAAATTCCGTCGATTGTTGAGATTCGAACATACAATCTTGCGATCAAGAGTCAGACGCTCTTCCAGCTGAGCTACCATTGGTAGCTCAGCTGGGAGATGAGTAGCCCAGGGGTAAGTTGCTCGTCTCACAATCGAAAGGTTGTGGGTTCGAACCTCACCTGTCGCTACTCTTCGCCCGCGACCAATCGGTGTGAGAGATTGACGACGCTACATGTCTCAACGGTCGATGTGTCGTAAAACCAATAACCAACCGGTAGCTCAGCTGGAAAATATCGGTAGATCAGTTGGTAGGTAACACCCGGCACGGCCGACTCACCGGTAGACCCAGTTCAGGATGTACAGCGCGCGGTAGCAGCCCAGCGCGAACAGGTAGTGGCTGGTGATGGTCTCGGCGGCGCCCGTCTTGGAGACCATGAACAGCTGCGGCAGGATCGCCACCGACTCCAGGTAGATGCTGAACGCCCACAGGATCTGGCGAGAGAGACGGGTCATGTGTGGAGGTCGTAGGTCGCACGTTGGTCACGTGGTCACAGGTCACGTACTAGTGAAATGGTCACAGGTCACTTGGGCTTAGGGGCGCATCGACTGTTTCGGTCATACAGCGCTCACAGGTCACGAATTGGTCAAATGGTCACAGGTCACATATTTGGCGAATGGTCACAGGTCACGTATTGGCCAAATGGTCACCAGTCACGTATTGGTCCAATGGTCACAGGTCGCGTATTGGTCAAATGGTCACAGATCAGGTATTGATCAAGTGGTCACCAGTCACGTATTGTTCAACTGGCCACAGGTCACGTATTGGTCAAATGGTCACTGGTCACGCTTTGGTCAAATGGTCACCGGTCACATATTGGCCGAATGGTCACAGGTCACGAATTGGTCAAATGGTCATGGGTCACACATTGGTCAAATGGTCACAGGTCACATATTGGTCGAATGGTCACAGGTCACGTATAGGTCAAATGGTCACGGGTCACGTATTGGCCACATGGTCCGCAAAAATGCTTAGGCATCACATTAGGCCCACGACTCACCTTTCGTCCGAACATATTACATATCACAAAAACGTATATAAAAAGAGTTACCCTCATACGAGCACTCTCGGGCGCAACTTGGGGATCCGACAGCACACAAACGACACTGGGCAAACCAGTCGTTCGGTCAATCATGGGATGTGGATCCATAATGTTCAAAAAGGCGGCCTGGGCAAATCTCGCAATCCTCAACTAAATCGAAATACAATGTCTCAAAACTGCCACATAATCATACATGACATCACCAATACAGGCACTTCACATTTACAACCACCTGCAATGTACCCTTTAAGCCCAAATAACTAACTAACAACCACCTGCAATAACTACATCACCAGCATACAGAAGCACTCCTTAGATGCCACTCACTAGAAGCCACCCATGAGCACAGGCATTCAAATTACACACCAGTCGCATATGTCAACCCATGCACGCACCTTGAATGCACACATCTATAGGATGTGGAAAACACCCGGTGGAAACACAAAACGTCTCAACACACTATCTCATAGATCACCCAAAGCACGCCTGCACAGAAACTGAAATTAATTACCTCTTCTGGCAACTCGCATCACAATACCCAAATAACAGCATATTCTGCACTGACGGCTCCAAAACACACTCCACAGCAGACTGGCACAGCGGCGGTGTTGCACCCTGGTGCAACGCCACAGCGAGTCACCATACCCGCCCGTCTGCCTGGTGCAGCATCCACATACACCGCAGAACTACACCCAACTTATCCTGCATACTCAACTATTTCCCACATCAACCTGAAACACAACATTACTGTCACTGACACAAATTCAGCCCTACACAGCATTCCACCGCACTATACTGCCCAACACCCCATAATACAAAATACAAACACGCCGACCGAGAAGCAAACAAAGTCACGACACTGCATCAGACAGCGCAATGTCATACTCGCAGCCGGACTACTACTCCACAATACACCAGGCTATCTTTGACTCAACAGACATGGGACCATTCACAAACACTTCGTCATGAAGTGTACCCTAAATTTGAGCACTGTAGCACCATGAAGCAAAACAACAGACACAAAGAATGCATACTCACATGCATACACATTGGACATGCCAGACTCACTCAATCGCACCTCATACTAAGTCAACATCCCCCACTATGCACTGCATGCCATCGCTCACTTGCCGTGAAACGCATGCATACATTGCACCAAATACAACATGAGACAGCACATCACAAACCTTTGTACCACAAGTAGCATCCCACTAAACATCACCACTATCTTCAATAACGACCATCCAACAATACACAGGGGATGAGTAGTCTAGAGGTAAGTTGTCTGCCTCACAATCGAAAGGCTGTGGGTTCGAGTCTCACCTGTCGCTACTCTTCCCCCGCGACCAATCGGAGTGAGAGATTGGCGACGCTGCGTGACTCAACGGTCGACGTGTCGTAAAGCCAATAACCAACCAATCAACGAACAATACACGAATATCTCAAGACCAGCTACAACCACAACAGCAGTCAGAGCAGCAACAACAAAGGGCGCAACAATAGAGGGCACAACCGCAACAACAGGTGCAGCAACACTGGAGGGCACAACCAGACCTGTGACAGCAGCAGCAACAACAGCAGGCACAATCACAACAGCAAGTGTGGCAACAATAGTGTTGGTTATTGGTTTTACGACACGTCGACCATTGAGTCATGTAGCGTAGCCAATTTCTCATGTCGACTGGTCGCGGGCGAAGAGTAGCGACAGGTGAGACTAGAACCCCCAATCTTTCGATCGTGAGACGAGCAACTTATCCCTGGACTACTCGACCCCTAGCAACAATAGTGCACAACCACAAAAACAACAACAGCGGCACTGCCGCCCACCGACCTCCATGGGCGTGAACTCCTCGTTGACGATGAGCGCCAGCACGGCGCTGGGCAGCAGCAGCAGCTCGATGCGCAGCGAGTCGTGGTTGTGGTCGTAGGTGGCCCTGAACTTGAAGTACATCAGGAAGATGGTGGCGGCCGACGCGGCGATGAAGAACACCTTCATCAGCGTGTTGTAGGCCGACACGAAGTTGGTGACCAGGTCCAGGTAGCGGCTGACGTACGTCACCAGGAACAGGATCTGCGTGCGGCCCGACAGGCCTGCGTGCAAAACGAACGCACGTTGGAGGTGCGGAGATGGCCGAGTGGTTAAGGCAGTGATAAATTATTTGTTCAAGAAGGTGGAAAATGCCACTTTCTGGCATGGTATCAGAAAAAGAAATTCCAAGGACTCCAAAATTACCTTACACTGCAAGCTTACCACAATGGTGATACCACTGTACACTTGGACGATGATTTGGATGACCATGCTCACCAAGGAAATAAACACTCAATTGACATCCTTCTCCAAGAATCATCAACATCCTGCTTCATGGTGCATGCTTATGAAGTGTCTGTGTCTCCTTTCTAACAGTATCTCACTGATAATTATTATGATAATGGTGCTAATAGGAAATAGTGATACACAAACATTTTGCAATTTTGGGTAAAGGGATTAACTATGATGAGATATGACATGGCACCAGTTTATAGCATAGGTAATTTTCTCCCTGTCCGAAATGTTGCCCTTCCTAAATTATGAATCTCAAAGCAAATGACAAATGTGCAGACTTAAGTACCTATGCCAATGGCTCAAATTTGAGTCTGAAAGACATCAAAAGCATTTTAATTGACACAAATTCCACAGCAAATTCCAACATCCTTCTGTGCCCATTTCAACATCTCACACCCAATGAAAAACTAATATTTTAACCCTGGGTTGAGGTGTTGAGCTACAGTTACTAAAAGTTACAGGTACAGCACTGCCACCACCACCACTCGGGACACTTCCCAATCCCACTGCACACAGGAGAGACAGTATGGGCAGTGCCATTAGCCATGATTGTGCATAAGTTGTGTCAAAGACCCACTCAATAAACAAACAAACACATGTTGGAGTCTCATGTCACCTTGACAATGTGCTTAATTCAAAAGATGTTGGTGCATTCCATGAGGGATGTGAAGGATGTGCCCTGCACAACTCTTCAATGATGTGTAAGTGTCTTGACCAAATTTGAAGACTAGAACACAGTTTATGAATGCTCTCACTGGAGAGCCAAAGAAGCACACCCATGCCTCAAGGGCAATGGAACATAAGCATAACACATGTCTGGTAGGAGTATGGTACACATTAGGAAAAACACATGATCATAGGAAACAGAACTTCCTTGGGAGTATAAGAAATAGGAATCAAGACAACAGCATGGATTTTTTTCATTGTGTTTCCATGTATTTCATTTTTAAAGGGGTCTCAAACAGTCCACTTAGGCACCATCAGTGTCAAATCAGATATTCCTGGATTTGACACTGATGGTTGCCATCCATCCATAAGCCGCAATTAATGCATGTAAAAAAAAATTTTTTTTTTTTTTTTTTTTTTTTTTTTTTTTTTTTTTTTTTTTTTTTTTTTTTTTTTTTTTTATTTTTATTTTTTTTTTTTTTTACCCTTAATATTTGAATGTTTTCATCCAGAAAAAGGTTTTTTTGCACTTCTCCACTTTTCACTTGTCATAGCTTTGACCCAATCTAATCACACCACCTTTGATGTAACCATGAGGATGATCTATGCTGAATGAAATGTACTTAAATATATGTGGAAGTAATGACCAACACTTTTAATGATCTAGGTAATTCAGTGAAATAGTCCATCAGCTCTACTTTCAAGTGAAAGCAAATGTGTGACATCAAAACATACATAAGAAAGCTAATCAATACAAACAAGCTGTCATGTTCAATCAACAGTTCATGCATATATATATACAGATATATAAATATATATACATACCTATATATATATATACCTACATATATAAATGTATACCTATATATATATATATATATATATATATATATATATATATATATATATATATATATACAGCAACAATCAAGCATGAAAGGTTAGAATTAGGGAATCCAGGCTGATACTTCAGCCATGTACTTTCATAAAGACATAAAGACATAAAAGATTAGTGCAACTATGAGCCACAAGGGCCCTTCTTGGTTGCACTCTATACACTGAACCAGTTGCCCACCAAATCTGTCAATCAGCCCTCCCTGTAATACTGAAAAGCAAGCCCTCTATTCTTATAATGATAGTCTATGCTGTTTTTAAAGATGTTCAATGTGCTGCTACTGACAATGTTTTCTGGCAGCTGGTTCCAGTGTTCCACTACCCTGGTGGTGAAGAAAGTTTGCCTTAACCTTGTTCTGCTAACCTTTTATTCCTAACTATTTCTTTCAATTCAAACCTTCTCCAAGGTATCCCCTATCCAGACCATTGACAAATTTAAAGGCCTCGATGACATCTCCTCTCAGCCTTCTATATCTAAGTGAAAACATATTAAATTTCTTCAATCTTTCCTCATATGCCAGGTTGCTTAAGCCATTAACCATTTTTGTAGCCCTCTTTTGTACTCTCTCTAAAAGCCAACAATCTTTTTCATAGTTAAGGAGACCAAGCTTGGATGCAGTATTCCAAATGTGGCCTGACATATGCACAGTAAAGCTTCCTGATCACTTCCTCACTTCTGTATGCTACATTCCTATTTATTGCCCGAGCATTCTCAGTGCCTTCTTCCTGGCTTCCTTGGTCTGATCTAGTGCCCCAAGTTTTGTGTTTAGAATAACACCTAAATTCTTATCCTGTTGAGTCACTGATAGCACTTGGCCACCCATCAAGTATGGAGCCTTCATATGCTGCTTACCTACATGCATGATTTTGCACTTACCAAAAAAGTCTTTTTGCAGAGTGATATGCTCATCTTGACCTGTTATTGCCCTAAAGACCTTCAAATCATCCCCAAATTTCAAAACTTTACTGCTTAGGCCACTTTCAATGTTATTTACAAATATAATGAACAGTAGTGGCCCCAGTACTGACCCCTGGGGGACTCCACTAAGAACATTTTGCCATGATGACTTTGTACCATTTAGCATCACTCTTTGCTGTCTATCTGAAAGCAACAACTCTATCCATTTCAATATACCTATGAAGAGATTGAGATGTGTATTGAAGCCAATTATCATGTGCATCCAACATTGATGTATTGCATTTTGCACCGACATGAACCCACCTGCACAGGATTTCGTATTCCATATCTTCAGCAATAGGATGATGATCGCAAGTAAGTGCGACATATCGCCGGCTAACCGAAATACATTCATCTTGATAGAGTTGGGGGCCTAACCAGGAAAGCACTGGTCGACAAGGCTCACTTAAAACCAGACAATTATTCCAGCGAGAAGCTTGAAGACTGCGTGCCAGCTCCTATGTATGCAAAAACACGGTATAAATATTACATTCACGCATGCACGTTTCCATTGAAATCGAAACTACCACGCATTCAACACACGTTACAGCAGCGCACAAGGACGGTGCCTCATCCACCCCCTCAACAAGAGGACAGAGCAGCAAGCAAGCACATAAACAAAACGTACGTGGCTAGTAACGGTGGTAAAGTAATTTAGTACCATACTACGGGTTAATGGTGACTTTTCTCTGCTTATTTTTTCTTAAAACCCCAGGGTCTCAATTGTATAAGCCTGATTACCAATTGTGTTCATATTTCGACCAACTACGTTTTTAATGACGGAACGACGAATAGTTGAAACGTTGCAATGAGTTCAATTGGAAACGGTATGTACGTGATATTTTTTAATGCAAGGCATGCAATAAGTAATTAGTGGTCTATTTCGGGCAGCTTGGAGGCTAATCAGCTGTTCATTCCAGGTTCCTGGTTATGCTTTAAGATTTGCTATTTTAAATGGTATTGTATTGGGGTGACGAATCGTTGGAGATGAATGTTAGAATAAGGTTATAATTTCACATAATAGAATGAACTCCTACTATCGTAAAACGGAACAGAACTTGGCTCTGGCACACACTTTTAAGTTAAGGCTATCAATTTTGAGGAAGGCACACGGCACTTCATAAATGTATAAGCTGCGTCACATTTGTGGTACTTTGTGGCCCTCATGTCGGCGATCCTTCTCGCGTGGCGGATGTGGTCGGGGAAGGTTGGAGCTGTTACCTGAATTGCACTGGACTCGCTTACCTAGGCATATCAAAGCCAGTCATTCACATCCAGTTTTAAACTGTGGCATCCGTCATCACCTGATCGCTGACATCACGAAGGCCTAAGTGTCACCAGCTTCACCACCTGGTAAGCTACGGTTGTTGGACATTATAATGACAGACGTAAAGAGAGCAGTGCAAGAGGTATCTTGAGTGCAAGTATGAGCCACAAGGACCCTTCTTGGTTGCACTCTGGACACCGAACCAATTTCCAAGCAAATCCGTCGATCAAGCCTTCCTGGAATACTGAAAAGCAAGCCCTCTATTCTTATGATTGCCTATGCTGCTTTTAAGGATATTCAGTGTGCTCCTACTGAAAATGGTTACTGGCAGCCGGTTCCACTGTTCTACTACCCTGTTGGTGAAGAATGACTGTCTTAATTTTGTCCTGCTGTGATTAACCTTAATTTTGAATTGACAACCTCTAATTGCATCACTTATGTTCAATTAAAACATTTCCCTGAGATATCCCTCTTCCTGACCATGAACAAATTTAAGGACCTCACTGATATTTCCTCTCAGCCTTCTATATCTAAGTGAAAACATTCAATTTCTTCAATCTTTCCTAATATTCCAGGCTCCTTTTGCCATTAACCATTTGCATTGCCCTCTTGTATTTACCCTAAAAACCAACAATTTTTCATAACTAGGGGACCAAGTTTGGTATTCCAAATGTTGCCTACATATGCACAGCAAAGCTTCCTGATGACTTCCTCACTTTTATATGATACATTCCTATTTATTTCCCCAAGCATTCTTAGTGCCTTCTTCCTGGCTTCTTTAGTCTGTTCTGATGCCCCCAATTTTGTGTTCAGAATAACACCTAAATCCTTCTGCTCAGTCACAGATAGTACTTGGCCATCCATCAAGTATGGAGCCTTCATATGCTGCCTACCTACATGCATGGTTTTACAGTTATCAATTAAATTTCATTTGCCATTTTTCAGACCACCTCACAAGCTTCCACATATAAGTCTTTCTGCAGTGATATATGCTCATTGTGTCCTTTTGTTGCTCTAAAGACCTTAAATCATCTGAAAATTGCAAATCCTTACTGCTTAGGCCACTTTCAATGATGACTACCATTTAGCATCACTATCCAATTTTGGAAAATCTGGCATTTGTTGGTATCATTCATACAAGTACATTTTGTATTCCAGGATTGTGACTAGACTAAATGAAATTTTTGTACTCCAGAAGAGAAAAGGAAGAACAACATTGTGTGGTCGAGTGCTACCACTCATAGTCCATATCTGAAAACTAGCAGTTTCAGCAGTCCCTAATACCAACCCGTGAACAACCACAATGCAACTTTGAAAGGTGGTTCAAATAGTACTTTTTGTGAGCACACTGTGTTGAGCTAGAAACATCTGCACAAATGCAGGCATGTGACATTGTGTGAGAAGATGCTATATTTTTGTCGATTTGTCAGTATAGTTAATAATTAATTCAATATTTATTCAATATATATTGTTAGATATTTGTGCTGGAGTGCTCACCAAGGAGTACCAGAAATCCCTAGTTGGCAAATCTGGGGGTACTTTGTATTGCCAGAGTAAATACTTTAAGCCTCGTTTGGCCACTAAGGTGCTTTGAATGTGCAATTGAAGGTCATTTTGTTACACAGACAACTTTTTAGACACAATGAGCCCATTCAATGCAAAGGTCACTTTAAATTTCCTCAGTGGCTTCAGAGCAAGCAAGTTCTCTGAGGTGATGACACCAAGAGACCAATGCCATTTGTGAACTTATGAATGACCATCAAATATCTTTAGGGAAATGTGTGTGATTATAAATCATGTGCCTTGAAATATAACTGCATTTGGGGTTCATCAGTGTCAGTGAAGGATCTGTAATCCCTGTTCCAATCATACTCTGACCAATCTCCTGTTTGCTGGCCTGGTGATCACATTAGATCATCTCTGGGGTATGCAAATCAGATACATCTCTATTTTTCAGCATTCGCTATGTTTGCAAGGTGCGGAGGATGGTGCTTAGGTGTTAAGTGCATACTAGTGGTGTTGTGCCTTGCATTTGTGGTTTTCAGGGGTATAAGGTTTCAATTCATTGCAGTGCTGCCATCTCTGCCAGGGTAAGAAACATTGGTTTCAGCCCCACTAAAACAAGGTTAATTGTTGGCAAGTGCATAGCTGTTTTTTTTTGTGCTCTAGCTAAGAATATCTTACTCCTCTACCAAGAAAAAGTATGGATATCCTACACTGCCACTCTCTGCTGCCTATCTGAAAGCCACAAATTTATCCATTTTAGGATGCTACCTGCAATACCATGGACCTGAAGCTGCATCATTAACCATTTATGGGGTACCTTGCCAAAGTGTTATGGGGTATCTTGTGCCCACAACATGTGCATTGAATCTTACTATGTTATGGTCACTTCTTCCCAGAGTTTCTCCTACAGTTGTCTTGAACTAAATCACTTAAATCTGAGAAGACAATGTCCAAGAATGAGCCATGCCTGGTTCGTTCCATTTTTCACAATGGAACAAACTAGTTCAAGGACACAATGCCTCTTCGAAGGCATTGTGTCCTTGGACTCACCATTGAATCTTTGGTCATGCAGCACTCACACCTGGTGACTGTTTCGTGATTATCTGTGCTTGAAGGGTGTATGGACTGTAATGGTCACACAGTGAATGTTGCCATCTTCCAGCAGGTGGTCGGCTGTTACCATGGCGACGTTCGGCATCCACATCGGCGGGACGAGCATGTCGATTGCCGTGTCGGTGGCTGGGCGGGTGGAGGTGCTCGCCAACCCTTCTGGGGAGCGGGTCACTCCGGCTGTGGTACGCTACATGGACAACGAAAAGGTCAGTGCCTCCTGTCCCGGGAGAGGGTCACTCCAGCTGTGGTGCGCTACATGGACAACGAGAAGGTCAGTGCCTCCTGTCTGGGGAGAGGGTCACACCAGCTTTGGTGCGCTACATGGACAACGAAAAGGTCAGTGCCTCCTGTCCGGCGAGAGGGTCACTCCAGCTGTGGTGTGCTACATCGACAACAAACAGGTCGGTACTTGCCTGCATTTCACTGTTTCACTGACGATGTTATGGGCGCTGCACGACCGACGCAGTTGATGCGCCCATAAACTCCAATAACCAACCAACCAACGAACAGGTCAATACCTCCCTTCCCTATCTGGGGACAGGGTCACACCAGCTGTGGTGCATTACATGGACAATGAACAAGTCAGTACCTCCCCTCCCTATCTGGAGAGAAGGTCGTGTCATCTGTGGTGCACTACAAGCAGGGCTCCGTGCATCAAGCACCTGACCTGACCTCCGACCTCTCTGCAGGTGTTCGGCACGGCCACCAAGCAGGGCTCCGTTTGGCACGCACCTGACCTGACCTGACGTCTGACCTCTCTGCAGGGGTTTGACACGGCCGCAAAGCAGGGCTCTGTGTGGCATGCACCTGACCTGACCTGACCTTTGACCTGTCTGCACCGCCAAGCAGGACTCCGTGCATCACGCACCTGACCTGACCTGACCTCCGATCTCGCCGCAGGTGTTCGGCACGGCCGCCAAACAGGGCTCCGTGCGCCACGCACCTGACCTGACCTGACCTCCGATCCCGCCGCAGGTGTTCGGCACGGCCGCCAAACAGGGCTCCGTGCGTCACGCACCCGACCTGACCTGACCTCCGATCTCGCCGCAGGTGTTCGGCACGGCCGCCAAACAGGCCTACCCTGACCTCCCCGCAGGTGTTCGGCACGGCCGCCAAACAGGGCTCCGTGCGTCACGCGGCGGTGACGGCGGCGCGCGCGCGCTGCCTGTTGTCGGCCGCCGACCGCTCGGCGGCGCTGCAGTCGCGCTTCTGTCCCGTGGACGAGGAGCGCGGCTTCCTGGTGCAGCGCGACGACGGCGAGGAGGCGCACTCGGCGCTCAGCGTGGTCACCGAGCTGCTGACGCACCTGCACGACGTGGCGCGCCGCCAGGTGGGCTGACGGGAGCTGACGAGCGTGTTGGGGGCGGCAGAGCTCTCTCAGGCAGTAGGACATACTCAGGCATTCGTGTATCAATGCTCTCAAGTTCATTTTGAGTCAGGTGTCCGATGTAAACGCAGCGAAAGTAGAGGTAAAAGTAGCTGAGAAGTAACAAAGGGGGTTTCTGACGTCGGAAATAGAAGGCTATCCTCTCCGAATTGCATTGTTGCCAGTTTCTCCTCAAAGCCCAGGATTCCAAGACAATTCAAACCCCGGTATTCACGGCACTTGTGCTGAATGCTCCGCTTCTTGAACTGAGGCAGATCCGATCACATCTTGATCAAAGCTGACTACCTCGTCTCCAACCTTCGGCTCCTTCTGTCTATTATGACGGAGTTTGGTCCTGGTCATGTCTGTCTTGTGCGAGTCACTCGATGTTTTATGTATAGTGTATGTTTATATATAGCGTCCCAGGCTCATCTTATTTGTCCGCATCATACCCCTTGCTGTGAACCGTGGTTGGGATGTAAGGATAACGCGGAAGTCGGTAGTAAAGGGATGGATGAGTGCGATAGCGTGGATCAGGGGCATCGATGGGCAGGCGTCTTTGTGTCGTCCGGCACCTGCCTGGATTACCCCGCCTAACTGGAGCCGTAGCAGAATGGCCCTGGATGTCGACGCGCCCCTAAACTCCAATCCAACTGGAGCCGTGGTCGATGTGACATTACCTCCGAGACTCGCTCATCCATATATCGCTGGGAGCCCGTGTGGCCTGCTGACTGAGTGTGGTAGTTTAGTGGCGCATCGACTGCAAAGGCCATACAGGAGTTGTACCTCCGGCCTTGGACCGTGTCCATATCGGTGGCAGCAGAGACACCGCGGTCTCTGCTGCCACCGATGTGGACACAGTCCACAGTCTCACGTCCTGACCGAGTCGTCGTGCCGCAGGTGGGCAGCGAGCAGACCCAGTTCGACTCGGTGCTGTCGGTGCCGGTGCACTGGTCGGCCGCGGAGCGGCTGACGCTGCGCCAGGCGGCCGAGGCGGCCGGCTTCCACGTGCGCCAGCTGGTGGTGGCGCCGGTGGCGGCGCTGCTGGCGCACGGCGTGACCGAGGACGGCGTGTGCGTGGTGGTGCGCGCCGGCGGCGCCACGTCGACGGTGAGCGTGGTGCGCTGCTGCGGCGGCCTCTACCAGCTGCTGGAGACGGTCGAGCGCGCCGACCTGGGCGGCGACGCGCTCACCGACCTGGTGGCCGACCACCTGGCGGCCGAGTGCCGGACCAAGTGGCGCACCGACCCGCGCCAGTCGGGGCGCGCGCTGGCCAAGCTGCGCGCCGCCGGCGAGGTGGCCAAGCACGTGCTGTCGTCGCTGGCGACGGCGCAGTGCTACGTCGAGTCGCTGCTGGACGGCGTCGACTTCGGCTGCCAGCTGACGCGCGCGCGGCTGGAGAGCGTGCTGACGCCGGCGCTGCGCCGCTGGGTGGCGCTGGCCGAGGCGGCCGTGGCCGACGCGGGCGCGCCGCCGGTGCGCCGCGTGCTGCTGGTGGGCGGCACGGCGCGCGTGCCGCGCCTGCAGCGGCTGCTGGCGGCCGCCTTCCCGGCGGCGCGCCTGCTCGTGGCGCAGGCGCCCGACGAGACGCTGGCCGAGGGCGCGGCCCGGCAGGCGGCGCTGCTGTCGCCCGACGACCGGCCGCAGACGGTGGCCGTGGCGGCGCGGCCCGTCTACCTGCGCTTCGGCGGCGGCGCGCGCCGGCTGGCGGTGCCGGCCGGCGCGCCCGTGCCGTCCGTGCACACGGTGGCGCACGTGGTGGGCGCGGCCGGCGCGCCGCTGGCCGTGGTCGTGTCCGAGGGCGACGACGAGGACGGCGGGAAGCCGCTGGCGCGGATCAGCGTGGCGGAGCCGAAGGCCGGCGCGCGCCTGCTGGCCACGCTGGTGCTGCGTCGGCAGCAGGGCCTGCGGCTGCGGCTGGTGGAGGCCGGCACGGGCAGGACGCTGGTGGCCGACGTGCCGGTCGCCTGCTGACTGGCCTACCTCTGTAGCCGGTGCATGTTCTGGGCAGCCGGTCGCCTGCTGACGGTGGCTGGTGGCCTGTCGACTGGTGCCCGTCGCCCGCTGAAGAGCGGCCGGGTGCGCGCGTGACTGGTTCTCGTGCTTCTCGTGCTAGGTGGCCCAACTGGCCGGCCGCGCACGTTCATTCATTCAGTGTTGTGGGGGCCGCGGTGGCTCAGTCGGTAGACCGTCGGACTCTTGATCGCAAGATCGTGGGTTCGAGTCTCACAACCGACGGCGTTGTCGACTCCACCAGCGAGCAATCGGCGTGAGAGGTTGGCGACGCTGTACAGCCTAGCGTTTGAATGCGTCGTAAACGAACCGAACGTTCTTCTTCATCCAGTGTCGTCGGCGCGAATGACCCAGCCTGGTCGATGCGCCCTAAAGCCCAAATAACTAACCAGTGTCGCCGGCCAGTTGGCCGTGAATTGCGCCCATTTGAACTCAGTCTTCACGATACCACATGTCGTGTCAAGTTGCGCAATACACGGTGGACCGGTCAAGTGCCGGTGAGAGCGTACCGCGACATCGCGTCCGTTCTGTATACTGGGTGTCTCCGTGCAGGCTGCACAGTGTAAAATAATTATCTATATTACCTGGAAATTGCACAGTTAATGGAACTATAATACTCCATCCCTGTCTTAAAGTTGCATGATGCTCCTGCATAGCAAGTATGATCACAGTCATGATGTACCTTCCTGAAGTGTGAAATGCAGGTGACTGAAGTAAATGGTGTACCCTGATTTTTCATCCTTGAGTGACTATCCCTTGTTTTATTCCCATGTTTAAGTATTCCAAAGTAACTTCGTTTTTCATCCTCACAGTTAATGGAAATGTAATGTTAGGACCCTGATGCTGCGTGGCCGCTGCAGTCGATGCGCTCATACACTACAATACAATATCCGGGTATGTTTTACCGCCCGACACCGCGCCAACTGAGCTGTTTCGATGGTCCGTGCTGCGGGGTAGCGTCAGGGTAGTCCAGTGTTGTAGTTTACGTTACAACACTGGAGTCTCGTTTTCGCACTTGGCATCGGCGGGGGAGGTGCAGCTCTCGCGCATGGCCACACCCCTCTTCCATCGTACGTCGACGGTGGTGTGGGGATGCGTAAAGATCGACCGATCACACGATGCGCCGAGGTCAGCCGAGATGCGCCACGGCGTCGACCATCGACAACCGTGCTGGGTCTCCAGCTGGGGCCGCGGTAGCTCAGTTGGTAGAGCGTCGGACTCTTGGTCGTAAGATTGTGGGTTCGAATCTCAACCGACGGCATTGTCGAGTCCGCCCGCGATCAATCGGGTGAGAGGTTGGCGACGGATGCGTCGTAAAAGAACCCAAGGTTCTTATTGGGTCTCCAGCTGGCCGACGTAGTAGACGACCAGGTCGGGGCTTTTCCTTCGCGCCAGTTCCGGTCTTAAGCGCGCGGCCCGCTGACCAGCCGCGCCCCTTCCACGCGCTCCGCTGACACTGCGCGACTGCGTACCGGACCCAGAACGGAGGCAGCCGCATGTAGGGCTCGTGCCGTCACACCTATCGGAGCTTTCTGGTAAACGGTCAGGGGCAGTGATCAATTATTCGTGAAGTAGCGTAAAATATACCACTTGCTAAACGCTGAATCGACATCCATCCTG
The DNA here is from genome assembly GCA_034440575.1 of Imbricaverruca yamaguchii. Lineage (NCBI taxonomy): Eukaryota > Metazoa > Arthropoda > Thecostraca > Neoverrucidae > Imbricaverruca > Imbricaverruca yamaguchii. The sequence continues at coordinate 1,094,563 of JAOTOL010001583.1, read as the reverse complement.
AATATTTATCGACATCGTGTTTCTGGGTGTGGTTTGCGAAGCATCGTACTTATGCTCACCATAACGGATCCGGGATCGTGATATCGAACATCCCGTGGCGCAGTTCCCGGTAAGGGGACTGCCTATGGTGCGCTATGTTGTACAATGCTGTTTTATAGTACAGGTATTTGCATCGTTATCAGTGAGATCGGCATCCCCAGATGAGGTGCCTGTCAAAACACGCAAAACAAGTAGTCGCATGTACTCAATTGTCCTAAAACGGGCTTGAAGGACTAAACAAGAACTCGCATTATTTCCACGGCGATGTCGACGGCCTGCCATACTCGTTTCGACACCTCACACCTAACGAGACACCGCAATTTCAACACCAGTCGGGGGCGAAGTCAGCCCGAAGCTTGCGGCCGGCGGCCGACGCACACAGATCGGTCGGGAGGCTCTGTATTTTCGGGCGCCTGAGCAGCAGCGGGTCCGACAGTGGTGCGTCGGCACCGACACAGTACTACACCAGCCGAGAGTAACGCTCCGGGCACAGCTACACCACTACACTAGTGTACGGTAGTGCTACACGGAGCCCATGCAGGGCGGATCTGCCACGAAGCTGCAGTCACGTGGTGCACGGCCGTTCTACTTCACGTCGCACTGCGCAGAGCCGAGTTTAGAAACGGTGACCATCGCACCGGTGTAGTAGGTTTCCCGTTCGACTTTGCACCACGCCGATGTGGAGTGGAGTCTCAGGACGTTATACTACACCAGTGGAGTAGAATTTCTCGGCTGGCCCGTACACACCGATGCAATAAATCCGCCCCGCCGGCCAATATACTACATCGGTGTAGTAGTCACTCGGTTGGGCCGCGCACTGCGACACGGCAGAGCAGGCCATTATACTACACCAGTGTAGTAAGTTTATCGGCTGGGCCGTACACTACACCGATGTGGCAGAGCCGCCCGCCGGACAATACACTACACGAACGTAGTAGTCGCTCGGCTGGGCCGTGCACTACACCGATGCAGTGCAGCCGCCCCATCAGAGGATATGCTACATCCGTGCAGTAGTCGCTCGGCTGGGCCGTGCAGTATACCGATGTAGCAGCGCCAGACTACACGAGTGTAGTGGCCGCCTGGCCGGGCCACGCACTACACCGACGCAGCAGAGCCGGCCTGCCGGCCACACCGCACCGGTGTAGCGGCCGCCCGGCTAGGTCGCACGACTGTGATGCCAACTGCCGCCGCCCGCCACTGCACGGCGTGCCCGCGAGCACCTACACAACGCCGCCAGCTCTACACACAGAAGCGCCCGGCAGGCGTCGCTCGCCATCGCCGCCCCGGACAGCACAGCACACACGCACACGCACACACACGGCAGACTGGTCACGACTGAGCCGGCTCGGGCGTGCCCCTGGAACCGCGGGCCGGCCGCGGCGGTTGACCCGGCCAGGTCACGTATTGCAGGCGGGGGGGGATCGGCGCTGCGGGTCAATGTGAGCAAGCTCGCGCCGGACAGCGAGCAAACTCGCCGGCGCGGCTCGTGTCGAGGAAGTGCTGGTTGGTTATTGGAGTTTAGAGGGCGCATCGACTACATCGGTCATGCAGCACCCTAGAGGAGGTGGTAGTGCGCGCGATGGACGCACAATGTCGGGTACCGGCCAGGATGAGCACCGCGGCAAGTCAGGTACCGACCGGGGCGAGTACCGCGGGCAGTCAGGTACCGACCAGGGCGAGTACCGCAGGAAGTCAGGTACCGGCCAGGGTGAGTGCCGCGGGCAGTCGGGTACCGGCCAACGCGAGTACCTCGCGACTGCGAGCCGAGTGACGCGGTGGCTCGGGCACCTGTGCAGGCGCGGGCACCTGAGAATGTTTGGCGTTGGAGCGGGTCCGGTACGGAATTGGGATCCGGTACGGAATTGGCACCCGAGTGGCGGGAGTGGCGGGGTCCGGAATTGTCCCGCGTCGGCGGGAGAACAGCGCAACACCGCACGCACACGGGACTTCGGGGTCACGCGGGCGCACCGGCCACGGCAAGCCGTTAACACGAGCAAATTCCAGCCAAGCAGAGGTCCAAGCATAGAGCAGCCGGATGCCCCGCGGCGCTACGATAAACCAGGATGAGCATTACTCGAGAGTCCAGCTGAGTGGCTTGTGCCATCGAGATGGCAGGTCGGCGTTCGGTTCGGGTGAACGGCTCAGCCGTACTGATTGATTAGAAGCCACGAGGGTACGCACTGGTTTAGTCATATAGGGAGGAGATGGAAACGACCGGCGTGGAAACGACACGAAGAGAAGTGGAGCCAGCACAAGGGTCACGGACTGTGAGAATGGTGTTTGGACAGGCGGTACCGATGTAGAGGTCCTAGACTGTGGGGACGGTACGAGGGGGACAGGAGGTGCTGAATGCAAAAGCCCCGGATTAGGAGGATGTGGGAACATACGATACTGGTGCATATGCCTTTGACTGACATGAGGAGAGTGGGGGGACATGAGCTACTTGATACATAGGCCCCAGTCTTTGAGGATAGTGTGTGGGGTGTCGATACAGAGGCGCCGGCCTGCGAGGATGGCAAGTGGGCAACAGAGGATGCCGACGCAAAGGGACTGTCTGAACTGTGAGGATGGCAGGCGGAAACAGGCGGCACCGGTGAACATCTCGGTCCACAGCGGGAGTACCCGGGACACCAGATCTGCACGCACTGCCTGGTATTGAGCTACACCAGCTACGCCAGCCCCACAGCCGGTGTCCGGGGGTGGTCTGACCTCCCGCCACATGGTAACTGGTTGGTTGGTTGGCTGGCTTAAGGCTATTGGGGTTTAAGGACGCATCGACTGCAGAGGTCATGCAGCGCCCACACACGGTAACTGCCCGCCGTCCAGCGCTAGTTATTGTGGCTGAAGGGCTCGACCATGGTGTCCAGTGCCCACACGTGCCCATTCTCCAACAGCCGCGCACCAACACTGTCACTTCCACAAATCGAACGCCAACAGTTTTGTTCAGTTTGTCATTGAAGTACACGTAAAGGGATACAGTGTCAAACCTAAGTTTGCACGAAAGTGGGGAAAACACATCTTGATCCACAGAAGCGAGAATGTGTTGCAGGGGCCCCGAAAGTGAGCAGGTTCATGTTATGCCCATGTATTACGCCAACGGCAGGCCAACCGACACCGGGGCTATCGGCGATGCAAGGAACAACAAACATTCCTACTCGCGACACAGATGCTGCTTTGCTACCAGCCGTTTTGCATCCAAATTTTCAGACTGGGATGCGCTCTGCTTGGCCAGCAGCACCGGCCACAACACGTAGTTCAGACGTCGCCACAACGAACTGGCCTCACCAACACCGGGACACACACACACACACACAAACAGACACGCCCACAGCTGCAACAAGCCCACCGAACTAAGTGCTACCTTAGGCATAACTACGTGACTAGCAGTCTTATTACGCGCCTAGTGACTAGCGGTTCGTGGGGTATACGTTCCTAGCCTACAGCACGGTAATCGGAACCATCAACCGTAAAAGTGGACCGCCCACGGAGTCTACCGAGGGGGTGACAAAGCCGCACTCAAGAGACAGCCCCAACACGCCGGACAACGAAACGGCCGCCTACGGCGCGCACGAACGACACACAACAGCGCCACGGCGACGGCGGGGCCTCTATTATGCGCGCGCGCGCGGAAATCATATCACATGTTCGAATGTAAATAATCGCCGGGGGCGGCTCGCGCAGCCGCCGACGGAGGCGACGCGGCGTCAGCTGACTCGCCGCCAGTGACGTCACCGCCGGGTGCGAGCCGGCCGTCTAGTAGGCGGGCGGCTGGAAGTTCTGGCCTGTGGACAGCACACAAGTGACGTCACTTGTGCACACGCAAGTGACACACAAGACAGCGCACGACACGCCGACCGTTCAGTCATGTAGCGTCGCCAACCTCTCACGCCGATTGGTCGCGGGCGAAGGTCATGGGGTGGTCAGGCGGGTGGCAGGCGACAAGGTAAGAGCACTGGGGCGTCGGTAGCTCAGTGGTCAAGCTAAGCGCTCGGCAAGCCAGAGGTGCGGGGTTCGACTCTCCGCGATGCCCGCCCTTCCTGCCAGGGTGAGAGGCAGGCGACGCCACATGGCCTCAGCCGCTGAGTGCGTCGTAAAGCCACAGCCACCCCAAGGTAAGAGCGCCGAGCCGGCCGCCAGCGAGCCCCCCCCCCCCCGGGAGCCTGGAGAACTGCGACCGAAATGAAAACCGGCAAATTCCGTGGATTGTGGTGCGCATGCGTACTGAGTGAAAACTGCAATGGGGTATGTTCGCTTCCAACGGCGCCGCTGAAGGGGAGTCGGGGGCGCGGCAAACTGATGAAATTTACCCTCGAACTCATTAGCCTGGACCAGAATTGGCCGGAAAATCTTCCGGATCTACAGCGGGAAAATCATGACTAGACTCGCCATAGCGCGCCCGGATCTACGGCGGGTGGTTCACGACGCACTTTATGCACATTCACGGCTAATGGCGGATCTACGGCGGGAAAATCATGGCTAGACTCGCCATAGCGCGTCGCCACCCTAAGCCAGGAAGCCCATCCCTCCAACCAGCGCGCGCACCGCACGCCGCCAGCCGCTCACTCGCCGTCACGCAGTCACGCACCGGGTTGTTGCGGCTGGGCGAACGGCGGCTGCGGCTGGGCGAACGGCTGCTGCGGCTGGGCGAACGGCTGCTGCGGCTGGGCGAACGGCTCCTGGTAGCCGGCGGCCGGGTCGACCGCGCCGTCCATGGCGCCCGGGTAGCCAGAGTAGGCGGCGCCGCCGCCGGCCGCCGCCTCCTGCTCGTAGCCGCTGGCGAACGCGGTGCCCGTGCCCTGCTTGAAGCGCTGGTAGGCCAGGTAGGCCGAGGCGCCCTGCGGCCGACCGGTGAGATTGTGAGGAGAGGCGCGTAGATTCTGGGTAGGCGACTTGATTCTGAGACAGGTGCTGAGCACTTAGAGACAGGTGTTAGAGATAGTTGACAGGTGTGTTGAGAGACAGTTGACAGGTTGTTGAGACAGGTCTGATACTAGAGACAGGTGTGTTGAGAACAGTATGTTGAGACAGGTGCTGAGCACTAGAGACAGGTGTGTTGAGAGACAGTTGACAGGTATGTTGAGACAGGTGCTGAGTACTAGAGACAGGTGTGTTGAGAGACAGTTGACAGGTATGTTGAGACAGGTGCTGAGTACTAGAGTCAGGTGTGTTGAGAGACAGTTGACAGGTATGTTGAGACAGGTGCTGAGTACTAGAGACAGGTGGTGTTGAGAGACAGTTGACAGGTATGTTGAGACAGGTGCTGAGTACTAGAGTCAGGTGTGTTGAGAGAAGTTGACAGGTATGTTGAGACAGGTGCTGAGTACTAGAGACAGGTGTGTTGAGAGACAGTTGACAGGTATGTTGAGACAGGTGCTGAGTACTAGAGTCAGGTGTGTTGAGAGACAGTATGTTGAGACAGGTGCTGAGACTAGAGTGTGTTGAAGACAGGTGCTGAGTACTAGAGTCAGGTGTGTTGAGAGACAGTTGACAGGCATGTCTACAGACAGGTGCTCCAGCGAGCCAGGTATGCTGAGGCGCTCCGTGACCGGCCGGGCACACTGTGCAAGGGGAGGGGTGACGACTGGCGGTCTGGTACATCAGATGTGCTAAAGCACCCTGCGGCCCCGGCCGAGCAGATTGTGAAGAGGGTGGGGTGAGGGGTTGGGAGGTGATGACAGACGGTCTGGTACGTCAGGTATACTGAGTCGTCACGCAGTCGGCCGAGTGTATTGTGAGAACGGGGGCTGTTGACAAACGGTCTGGTATGCCAAGATGCTGAGGGATCCTGCGGCCGGCGAGCACCGTGAACAAGGCCGGGCACCACGACACAGGCGCATGGGCGCTGTATGACCGAAGCAGTCGATGCGCCCCTAAGCCCAAATAACCAACCACGACACAGGCGCGGCAAGACCGTTGGTGCGGACCAACCAAGAGCCAGACATTTTGTCCCATGAGCGAATGTTGCAAGGAACTAAAATGCGGCCTCCTTAAGTGGGAAGTCGTGGGATTTCGGAGATTTTCTCGTACCCCGACCATTCACGCAAAAAAAATCGACCTGAGCCCTTCTCGCCTCCGATCCAAACTCCATGGCGTCGCTTTGCGACTGTTAGTTATTAGGGCCGCGCAAGTGACAACAGATGTTAGTCGACACCAGCTACTACGCTACCGAAAATAAATAGATGTCTGAACTAGACTCAACCAAAACCAGCCGGACATAACTGCCTACCACCCAGACATAACTAGACACCAGCCGAACATAGCTGCACACCAGCCAGACATAACTAGACACCACCCAGACATAAACAGACACCAGCCAGACACAACTAGACATAACTAGACACCAGCCGGGTATAACTGCACACCAGCAGAACACAACTAGACACCAGCCGTACATAACATGCAGCGTAATTCCAACCGGAACACGACGGCTAGTTCACCACAGACTAAGCTGCAAATCACTGACGCCGCGCTGTCAGCTTACGAATAGCACCGGGCGAAGGCGAACTCACCCAGGTGAAGATGGAGAAGAAGCTGAAGGCGATGGCAGCCTGGACAGGATTTTTGGAGTCGGCCTTGGGTATGTCGGTGGCGTTTCTCCAGGCGTTGGTCAGGAAGCAGAACGAGACGAAGTAGAGGAAGGTCCAGAATCCTGCCAGCAGCAATGCAGGCAGTCAGGCATCTTGCAGGTACAATTGCTTAATGACCAACTCTCCATTGGAGTAATTAAGTAAGCTTGCGATGACAACACAACGGCGAATGCTACCGCACCAAACCCCAACGTTACTACGCGCGAACACGCGGCTATAAGGGCCCATAAACCCATAAAACGACCGGCAGACTAGGAGGCAGTCATTTTCATTTCATTCACTTCATCAGGCATGATGGCCACATTCTCGAGAGAACGGAAAATAACTTCGTCGCTTGCTCACACCATACCAGTTATATACCCTGCGTGCATATATACACAGACATTGTGACATGCATTGTACAGACGTTCTGCAGACATTGAACATTGTGACTACCGAGCTGGAGCGATGCCATGCATCTATTTTGAAATTTTAAAGGGTTGCCAAAAGAACGGTAGGGAATTAGCGCAGGTATTAGTAAATTAATAGAGATCCTCCATCACAGAGCCACGTAAGATATGTCGGCACCAGAAAACATCGACCTGGATGCCCAGGACGGTTTGAGCGAAATCGAGACTCGAGCTATACACGGCAATTAACATTTGCTTGTTTGGGCTTTAGGGCGCTTGGATCACGGATTGGATCATTCGCGGGCAACTGCCCTTTGTTCTTACGGAATATTTGTGCATTGTGGCTTAGGGGGGGGCATCGACCGCATTAGCCATGCAGCGTCATACTGGGACTCAGTGGCTCATCAACGGCATTGGAACGGCATTGGCTGCACAGCGCCGAGACTAACGACCTTTTCAAACTGAAGTCTGTACAACACCATGCTCATAATTGGAGTTAAGCAAAAAAACAGGTTTCTCATTGATTTTTAGCATTTAGAACATTGCTGTTTTCGAGCGAATTTGCATTTCGTGCTTGTCATTTTGAGGTTGAATGATGTTTGTCAATGAGCTACTCTGTTATGAAGATTAAGGTGTTGAAGATTCGCTGGAAAAAAAATATGAGGACTGAGATTCTGCCACAGACTGGAAGAAACGCGTTCTGTCCATATTTCATTGGCCAAAATGTTCCTCTCCACATCCAACATTACAAAGCGCAAATCCTCAATGCAGACGCATTGAAACGGATTCGCCCAACCACCCATCAGTAACACATCACCCACTTCCACAACTCAACTGACGTCACAACACACTCGCCAAAACACACCGCACGCAACCACCCATCAACAACACACCACTCACTTCCACAACTCAGTTAACGTCACAACCACACATTCGCCGTGACGCACATTTCGCAACTACTCCTCCGAGTCGGCCGACCACCGGCCGACACCCCACCGACCCCAGCCACCCACCGCAGAAGGCCAGGTCGCCGACGACGAAGTGGCGCCGCGTCTTGGCCGACGACACGCGCTCGAACAGCGCCTCGCCGGCCAGCAGCGCGCCGGCCGCCAGGAACGCGATCACCGCCACGCCCGTGCCGTAGTTGCAGGCGCCGCTGTTGCCGCCGTACATGCAGGTGGACCTGCCGTCGTCGTCCACGTACCAGCCCTGCGACGATATGCAGCCGAAGACGACGATCGCGAACAGCTGCCGCACGGACGGGTCGCGCCACGTGTCAGTGTGACGTCACATATGATGATAATGGCCAGATAATGGTCAGATAATGGTCCTAAGCGCCAGTAGTGTCGCTAAACGGCGACAGCTGTCATGCCCGAGGCGGAACGTTTCTTCCTCGAAAAAAAAAAACGAAAAATATGCGAACATATATATTTTGTGATGTAAAATCCCATAACATTATATTATGCATATAACGTTATATAAATTATCTGTCATATATGTGATATATGTTATGTAAAAATATCTTATGCTTATAACGCTATATAAATTATCTGTTATATCTGTGATATATATCTGTTATATAACTCTATATTATATTATATAAAATATAAATGACCTCAAATCTGACCTTGATATTAATTACGCTGGCAGAAGTAGTCAGCTAAACATGTACGTCTAGGTGTCAGAAAATCATGGGTGGGCGGGGCACGTGCCATATCAATCAGTTAGTTATTTGGTTTTGGGGCGCTTGACCAAAAAGCGATCATTTAGCGCCCATAACGGTGATTTATAATGTTAGAGTCCTACTGTGTTACTGAGGTGAGTATATCGACTGAAATCTTATCGCCCGTAGGTACCTGAATATATTGCCAGAATGAATACTTCAGGGTATCTGTAGAATCTCGCGATATGTTAAATATCTGACATCATTTCCGAAAAATAACCTTCGCTCCCTTGAGAAGTGTTTGCACGAAAAGAGCACATGTCGCACCGTGAGACTCCAGACAGCGAGGGCACTTTGGCCTCTCTTCCCGCAGAGGAGGTATTGGTGAGTAGCGTGTGTGTGGCCAGTTCGTAATCTACATAGAGTCACTTCATCATTCCTGGATCTGAGATAGCATGATGACCAGTCTCCCAGCTGTGGTTTTATGGAACGCAACTTATTGTTCAACTGTGCGTGCCAACTCCCTGCCACTTAGCATTCATATGTGCTGTTATGACAGAGATGTGATCCCTGGCGGGAGTGCTATATCAATCAACATTCCCAGCATGAAGAAGGCATATTAGTCGTATTTCTGCTAGCCACACTAACATTGACGATAGCTTGGATAATTTGGTTAGCTCAGCGGTTCCATCGTGTCCGAAAAGAGAGCAAAACAAGAGCACGTAAGCACCATGGGCTATCCATTTATGTAGGATGGCACGCCCCATAATATCGCAACACGCCATAACGCAACTGCCACTTGGGGACTGCATTCGTCTCGTGCGCTCATCGATTCAATGCTGCGTCGCAATCGCACCTGCGTCACTCAAGGATATAACGAGCATATCTGCGGTGAGACGCGACAGCTCAATGGAGCACGCACGCACGAGATCCGTGCAAAAACTGAGCATCACCTGTTCCAATAGGAAGTGCAGTGATGCATAAACCAACACGCTGCTTCAGGAGAGTGCCACAAAGGTGGAAGCGAAAGGTGGCTTCCATATCGGAGGAAAACGTTCCCCGCCCTATTTCTTTTCTTCTTCTTTATTAAGACATCTTCCTGCCTTTATTTCGATCTTCGGAGAATACCCTTACCAGCAAGAACAATACAAGAATGTCAAGACTGTCGGTCTTGTCCGATACTCGCAGATGCAATACTGCGTGACTCCATGTCATGACTTTATGGCTTTACAGATACAAACTTTATGACAGTCGCTTTATGGACTGTATTACCCCTAAGCACATGCACTCTGAAAAGTGTATCACTCACTGCTGTTGCAAACAGCTATTAGAGCAATATCAAGTTATTGGGCACATAAGGTTTGGTGATGCCAGTAGTAAATAGACATTTCAAGCACTGGTTTTATTACTTTGTTTACAATTTCACCATCCGAGCTGACAAGTGCAATCCTGCAATCCAAGACCTGACCACACGTCGAATGGAGGCATAATATGTCCGTGTGGGACGTGGCACCTCAGGCGCAGTCGAAACGTCTGAAGCCTGAATTTCACTGTTCCAAATAGCAAACTGCTTGACGTCAAAAAGAGGCAGCAACGGCGAATATTGCCAGACATTATATCAGCATACCTCGGATCACCATGCTTCCACTCGTGAAAATGTCGCTTCTCTACTTCACCAAAACGCGATGTGCAACAGCAGCCACACCTTGCTGTTCCTTAATAGCACATGAGGTGGGAGTCAAATAATGGTTCGGTGGGAATTTCCCCAGCTGCTGCGAAGCCATGTTTGATGTACAAGGTTGAATATATTGCAGCGAATTTTCTCAGACATCTGTCGGTTTGTACGTTATCGATACGATCACCTGGCAGTGCGACCAGTTCTGGAGCTATCTCAAAAACTTCCATCGCTCATTGAAAACGCTGCAGAAGAAATAAACAAGCAACATATTGCAAATTGCGCATCAGCACATGCTTAACGAAATGTGTGCACACAATCTTTATAGCAGTGCCAGGAGCACAAGTGGAGTTACGACGTCCCCAGAATGTCATAGGCTCCGAATGACCCGACCTTCCGCCTCTCGCTCATCCCCACGCATCCGACTCACCATGCAACGTTTCCCGAATGTCAGAGGCTCTAATCTGACCTGCCCGTCCGCCCATCGCTCATCCCACGCCCTGACTCACCATGCAACGTTTCCCGGATGTCAGAGGCTCTAATCTGACCTGCCCGTCCGCCCATCGCTCATCCTCGCGCCCCTGATTCACCATGCAACGTTTCCCGGATGTCAGAGGCTCCTAATCTACCCTGCCCGTCCGCCCATCGCTCATCGTCACGCCTCTGACTCACCATGCAACGTTTCCCGAATGTCAGAGGCTCTAATCTGACCTGCCCGTCCGCCCATCGCTCATCCTCGCGCCTCTGACTCACCGTGCAACGTTTCCCGAATGTCAGAGGCTCTAATCTGACCTGCCCGTCCGCCCATCGCTCATCCTCGCGCCTCTGACTCACCGTGCAACGTTTCCCGGATGTCAAAGGCTCTAATCTGATCTGCCCATCCGCCCATCGCTCACCATGCACAACGCCCGCAGTATGACCTGGGGCCGCTGCACGAACGCCATGGGGTCGAAGGCGGCGCCCATCTTGGCACCACCGAACGCGCCGCCCTCCATCACTGGCAGTCAGCGATCCTCAATGTCGGGAGCAGTCCACCGGCGTCGCGAGTGCACACCTGCGCCGACCTGCAACGCCCGCCGCTGTGCTCTGTCGGTGACCACCGCCTCGTTCAGTCTGTGGGTAAAGGGTTGGTTGGTTGGTTGGTTGTTGGTTTTACGACACATCGACCGTTGAGTCACGTAGCGTCGCTGTTGGGTTGAGTCTCTCACGCCGATTGGTCGCGGGCGAAGAGTAGCAACAGGTGAGACTCGAACCCGCAACCTTTCGATTGTGAGACGAGCAACTTACCCCTAGGCTACTCGTCCCCAAAAAGGGTTTGGTCGGTTGGTTATTTGGACCCAGGGGGTATCGACAGCTTCGATCATACAGCACCCATCTGTGGGTAAAGGGGCAGGGTGGCCGAGTGGTTGGGGTGTTGGACTCTGGGTAACAAAGGTACCGGGTTCGGTACTCGCACCACTTGGGGCGTTTCCCAATCCCGCGGGGCACCGGCGAAACAGTGTGGGCGGCGCCATTAGTCGTGAATGTGCATAAAGTGGGTTGTGAACCACCGAATAAGCAAGTCTGTGGGTAAACAACTCATGAAGATCAGTCCGCGGATAAAAATACCGTCCATTAAACTCATCTTCAGCGTAACACCACACACATGAGTGTGTCATGATCAACAATAATCACCCACTTCCAACCGACCTATCATCTTGTTTTGCAATGAAGTAAACAAGACATTTCCAGGATGAACATGACAATGATCATTTTCAAGATGTAGTTCCAACATATACTTCCCCGTACCATTTTACTCACAGCTAGACATAGGAAAAGCATAGTTTCCTACTCAGGCATAGAATGCAGTGCCCTGATCTCTTTGCAGATAGAAGAAGCAAAGTTCATTTTATCACACACTCAACTGCTCAGTCATATATCGTAAGCAACTTCTCACACTGATTGGTTGCAGGTGAACTTGATAAATTCTGTCAGTTGCAAGATTCAAACCCACAATCTTTGATCAAGAGCCTGACACTCTACCGACTGAGCCAACACAGACACCCTGACGTGAGACAAGGATGTAGCTTTAGGGTGGAAATGTCTGTCACAGGGTTGGCAACTTTTACCACCAAACCTATTTTGCTGGTATTTACCACTGGTAAAAACTGACATGTCAAAATCTGTTTTCTAGTTTTCACCAGTAAGGATCCTGAAAAAAAAACCTTCCTTAATAATGTTTAGATATATAAGCCATCCTGCTTGTATGGCCAGTAGTGTGCCACATCACACAATAAGCAAAGTACATAGACATAAGCAAGCTTTTTCCCCTAAAATGGCACAGGAGGTGTGAACCGGCACCAATTTTCCCTGTACATACCAGTTTTAAATTCCATGCTGGCACACCAGTCAACCAGTGTCAATTTGGTATGGCAACCCCCCCCCCCCAAATCACTGCCACATACCATTACTAGGAGGCATTTGAGGAAAAGTCTGTCCAGGATAACCTAACATAACCTAATTTAAACTAGCCAGTATCACTGCACTTCAAGGTATCACTGAGGCAAGATACACACACACTTTACCTCTGAAGCAAATAAAGTGGTTAGGTTAGGCATTTCATTAGACATAAAAATAAAAGATTAGGCAACATGCCCCACCTTGTTGGAATGCTTTTAACTAACCAGTTGCCCACCAAATCTGCCAATCAGCCCTCCCTTACTAAAAGCAACCCCTAGGCATTTCATTGTTAGGCATTTCATTGTTGGAATGCTTTTCTACTCCTCCACAAAATGATTTTTTGTTCAAAACTTCTCAAAGGCTAAGCTGAATTCAGTTTTTTACAGGTGATATTTTAGATTAATGTCTGTTTAAAACTTCCTTTTTCAAGAATTGAAAAGAATTTCAATTTTCTGATGTGGAAGGTCAGGCTAGGATTGGTTAGGCTATCACAAAAAAAAATCTTCAGAAACAGATTGGACTATCTGTGGCTTCTGAAGCCTTGAAAAATCCATTAAAATTTTAACATTTTTACATTTTAATGTTTTTTTTCTCATTTGGAATGATAGGCTAGGATAGGATGTAATATATTTTCATTCTCTTTTTTCATGCTATATTACCCAACTCAAAGCCACTTTTTGGTGATATTTTGCTTCCTGTATGCATCTGCATGAAACAACATGCACATGCAGAGGAACTGAGTGGTCACATCATGTTAGATGCTATTATTAATACACACAATATAATCTGCTTTTGAATAATAAATATTTTGAACATTTTGGGATAAGTTGTGTCCCACTACCCACCAAATTTTCCACATTAAAATCATCATCCAACAGGCTGACAAAACATAGCACATTTGTTTGGTTGCTGGAGGTAGAATGGGTGTAAAACTTGTCTCACAAACACCTTAAACCACAGGAATAGCAAATAGCATGCATAAATGCACGCTTAATCTGTTTGATGACTCTTGAATTTTTACAATGAACACCTATAAACATTATTTGGATGATGTAACCACACATTTCTGCCATAAAAGCTCATCTTTCAGTTGGGAAAGAAAATGGCACCAACAAATGGCTTCAGGTTAGGTTGGTGGTGGCGGTTATTGTTTTTATGACACATCAACCTTTGAGTCATGTAGCGTCGCCAATCTCACTGGTAGTGGGAGAAGAGTAGCAACAGGTGAGACTCGAACCCACAATCTTTTGATTACAAGATGAGCAACTTACCCCTAGACCACTCGTCCCCTAGGTTAGGTTGAAGAACATGACAAATAGTGTGCAAAGCATATCACATGGGGTCAAATTTAAGATTTAAATTTTTTTTTTAAATTTGAAAACAAACTTTCTTTAAAAAGTTTTGGCAAGTAAGGAAAACCTAAGTCATCCTGACCAGAAAAATTAGAGCTTACCATATCCACCATTAACTTGTACAAACTTCTTACCTCCATGAAGTAAACAAAGACATGTGGTCAGGTTAGTTTGTTCATTTTTTTCAAGTTGAAGAAACATATTTTTTCATTAATTCTTTCAATGCTTTTCTGTTCTTCAAAAACAGATCAAGCTAGGTTAGGCTAAGTTTATTCAATTTGAAAATGATGGAGAAATTGTTTGACAAATTTCCATTGAAAAAAAAATTCCAAGGAAGGCTCCATAGGCTAGTTGATATTACTTTTTCATTCTTTTGAACATGCTTTTGGGGTATGGTGGTCCTTTAACGTGGTCACAAGACAGACTACAAACATTTTCTCCTCCAAAAAGCAAATCAATATTTTAGCTTTGGTTTGGTTAGGTTAGGTAGGCTGTCATTTTAGTTAAAGCTTCTTAAATTAAAAAGGAAAGTCTTTCATTTAAAGGGAGAATACACTAGGGTGGGTTACACTATATTATTTTTTACTTGGAAAGTTTAGGGAAATACCTACATTGCTTGAGTTTTCCCAAATTTAAATTTTGGGAACAATGTTCTCCAATGGAGGGTTAGGTGCTATGCTACATTTTTATTTTACCTTTCAAACATCACTTTTATCCCATCTTACCAAACAAAGCCATTTTTGTTATTTTGCTCACAACCTGAAAAGCAAGCATTTGCGCAGAGAATGAGTGGTGCCATTATCTCAGCCACATTCGTAAACATTGCATTGGATATTTGATTACTGACCACTCTGACGATGATTACTCTGCAGTACTGGTATCCTCAGTCAATCACACGATTAAAAGAATCTTGAACTACCTATCACTATCAGAACTCTGTATTGCCAGCGTAAAAGCAAGAGACCACCACACGTCACCCAAGAAAAGATAATCACGAACCTCTCGTTTGTCATGCACCTGCGCCGTTTTGGTCTTGAGCAAATGCGTCGATATCGGCATACGGTCGAAATGGCCAAACATCAGAGCGTCCAAGAGCCAAGAACCTTTCGGTGAGACAATATTCCCAAGGCACAGAATGTCAAATGTAACCGAATGTTCAAAACTGCCATGCTGTTTGAACATTTTGTCGCATCCCATGTGCTTGGTTGTGGAGTGTTGCTGTCGGACATTACAGCGGAACAGTGAAAATACATGGTAAATGGTGACAACGTTCAAACGTCATAATGCCCAAGCAGCGGCGCAGCCAGGACCTTCCGGAGGACCTATCAAAAAGTGCGGAAACAGAAGGATTTCGGGGGAACCTGAATGTGCACAATCTTCCTTAGGCAAGGATCGCACTCATGAAACATAATCGATATGCTTCTGGCAGACCCTCCCGAAAAGCACCCTCTCACTTCTTCGATTGCATCATTCTTGATTCACTCCTTACGTGGCTCCGCGTGGGCTCCGCAACAAGGGGGACGGAGGGGATGCCTCACATCGATCCTTTTCGACATTTAGCACTATGCCTGAAGGCGTTGGATGGAAAAAGTGGTCTGACATTTCCCCCACCCCACCCCAACCTTTGTATTGCGGCGAAGCTCTTAACGGGGAGCATAAATAGTGAAGAGTGAATTACGAGCCAATTAGTTCGAATTTGCGGAAGTTTTTAAATGGCTTAAGGGCTTCAGTTCCTCCCCTGCGTGGTTCCGTTCTTAGTGCCGAAGTGCCATACCGCTACTAGTTTTTAGACAGCGAGGAGTCTCGTTCAGTTTCATCAGATTTCCAAAGTAAGATTTTAGCCAAGTGTGGGCTAGAACAGCCAAAGCCAAAATTCGAATGATCTACAGCTGCTGACTGGAGTAATTCAGACTGGAAATAGTTAGTGCAACCTGTGAGAAATGCAACCATTGTGGGAGGGCACTCAACCATTAATTGTGACAATGAAAGTAGGGTGGTGATGCCACTAAGAGAATGCACAGCGATACCTTTGTTATGGGGGTCGCCCTGCAGTAATCGCAAGACTAGCGTACGGCGAAGCCGTGGATTGTTTTCGAAACGGAACAAAAATCAGCTTAGAACTACTTTTTTAGGAGGCTGCCTGTCTAGAGGATTTTCCGTCCTTGAGGACTCTGCGTCCAGGCGACCACAATAGGACCATGGCCCATATTGAACCGGAAATGACCCATATGAAAACGATTGTCAGTAAGGCACCGCGCTGCAACTACCCCTCCCGTCCTCCACCCGACAGCCACCAAGGGGAAGAGTAGTCTAGGGGTAAGTTGCTCGTCTCATGATCGAAAGGTTGTGGGTTCGAGTCTAACCTGCCGCTACTCTTCGCCCGCGACCAATCGGCGTCAGAGATTGGCGACGCCGCATGACTCACCGGTCGATGTGTCGTAAAAACCAATAACCAAACCAAACCAACAGCCACCAATCACAGAGCTCCCAGACCTCACGTCTCGTTCAAAACCTACTGCATCGGAGCGTCTCCGACTACCAAATCCTCCGTCCCAGACGCTGAGATGTGCCGTCCGAAATACCCCGGCATATCACTTTTCCGGTGGTTGGCAAAATCGGCTTCGGTTCTAGTTCGATCTCGCCAAAGGAATCGCATTCACTGCTGTACTGGATTGTTTCTGCAGCTCGCATTTGAACCGAACAATGGCATGCGAGAATATTCCTCCGAATCTTCTATGCTGGAAAATCACTCTTTGGTAAACTTTGCCAATCCATTGCACACTCACCCTGAACTATCTGAGATACCAGATTTGCAACACACCTAGGTATCCGCCTGTGCTTGCTAATCAACCATTACAGTTGCATTGCATTATCAATACAAGTACATGCCCAAGACAGTAACTCGGCAGAATGGCATAATTTATTAGGACCGAACGCCAGTAATACGTCGTACAAAAAACAGCGACACCATTTGTCCCCAACCCAAAGCGGCGCGCACACCTACGCGAGCGAACACCGAAGGAAAGTGCTAGACATACCACCGAACACCGCAGAGAATCCGACCCGAACCGCTCCCTCGCAACGTCACACCCGTGCCAGCCGCTCCGACCTACGTCAACTCCGAAGAAAAAAAACACCGGCTTCCTTTCAACACCGCACCGGCGAAACGACCTGGCCGGCCGCCGGCCGCCTACTTCCCGCCCCAGCCCCACAGCCCCTTGACGAAGCCCGTGAGGCCGCCTACTTGCCGACCCAACCCCATAGCTCGTGGACGAAGCCCGTGAGGCCGCCTACTTGCCGACCCAACCCCACAGCTCGTGGACGAAGCCCGAGGCCGCCGGCCGGCCGCCTACTTGCCGCCCCAGCCCCACAGCCCCTTGACGAAGCCCGTGAGGCCGCCTACTTGCCGCCCCAGCCCCACAGCCCCTTGACGAAGCCCGTGAGGCCGCCGGGCTGGGCGGCGGGCTGCTCGCCGGCGCCGCTGGCCGGCTGCAGCCGCCCGCTCTCGGCGGTCAGGTCGGGCAGCGTCAGCTGGTTCAGCGCCAGGTCGAAGAAGAGCGGCTTGCAGGGCACCGGCTGCATCGCCGGCGGCATCTGGCAGATGCGGTCGGCGGCGGCCGGCGAGTCTTCGTACTGGTCCAGACGCTCCGACAGCGGCTGCACAACACAGACATCGGGTATCACATACACAGGAGTTGTACCACACCATACGGGCATCACATACACAGGAGTTGTACCACACCATAGGCCACGCATTGGTCCAGCCGCTCCGACAGCGGCTGTACAATACAGCCGCTGGTTATCACACACAGAGGAGCCATACCACAGGCGACGTATTGGTCCAGCCGAGCCCACAGAGGCTGGTACAATACAGCCGCTGGTTATCACACCGAGGAGCCATACTACAGGCCACGTATTGGTGCAGCCGAGTCCACAGAGGCTGTACAATACAGCCGCTGGTTATCACACACCGAGGAGCCATACCACAGGCCACGTATTGGTGCAGCCGAGTCCACAGCGGCTGTACAATACAGCCGCTGGTTATCACACACAGCGGAGCCATACCACAGGCCACGTATTGGTGCAGCCCGAGCCCACAGAGGCTGTACAATACAGCCGCCATCACACACCGAGGAGCTATACCACACAGGCGACGTATTGGTCCAGCCGAGCGGCTGCACCAATACTGTACCAGCCAGTGTCCTAAAATTATTTCACCATTAACTGTGTGGATGAAGAAAGAAGTTGCTTGGGAATAGTTGAAGATTGGAAGAAAATAGAGGATCGTCACTTAAGGATTAAAAAAGTGGAATGCCTTTCACTTCAGTCACATGCATTTTACATTATTTATGAGTCATGTGTATGATGACTGCCCACACATGTGGCAAAATTGTAAAAACCTAAGGCAAGGATGAAGTAGCACAATTCCATTAACTGTGAATTTCCAGACGACATGGTCAATTATTTTACACTGGTACCAGCGGCTGTGCAATATGGACACAGGTCATCGCACACACAGGAGCTGTACCACACAGTTCAGGTATTAGTCCAGCTCATCTAGCAGTGGCTGCAAAACGGACAAAGGTGCTGTACCATCCAGTCTTCGTATTGGTCCAGCCATTACGAAAGTGGCTGTAAAACACACATGAGCTATACCACAATCTACATATTTGCATAGCCGCTCCGGCACTGGCTGTAAAACACAAGCATCGGCTACACTTAGCCAGTTATCAGGGCTTTAGGGTGCGGCAACCTCGGCTGGATCATATTCCACATGCAACAAGCTTAGTGTAAATCGTGCATCTTAGCTACGCATAAATTATCAGCTATACATGTAAATATAGCATATGAAACTATATTTCTCTCGTGGAACGGACCCCGTCCCCGCCATGGGCAAAGTGCGAGACATCACTGGGAAAATCTATCATTGTTAGGTTTTGGACATTGCGCCCAAAGTCCTTTCCTTCGCATATCATGGACCAGTCACTAAAACGTGGTTGTACCCTGAAGAGGGCGTTACACGTCAGACACATAGGTATCTAGTCGTGGCAATAGATACATATAGAGGCTACAAGAGGCAGGGCAGGTCAGGACAAGATACAGCACAGGACAACAGATAGGGCATGATAGCAGACAGGACCATAACGGGACATGACAAGACACGTGCGCAGGAGTGAGGCGACGCATGGTGGGACCACAAGGAGTCAGGGGTCATTGATTGATCATTTGGGCTTAGGGGCGCATCAACTGCTACTGGTTATGTAGCGCCCAGTCAGGGGTCAGATAACGGGAGGGTTTAAATCAGGCTTCCTATGACAAGAGGTACCAGAATGAAGAGCATGATGATAGGAGGAACTAGAGTCTGAATGTTGGGCTCTTCCACGACGCACTCAATTGCTAGATCACGTAGCGTCTCCAGCCTCTCACGCCGATTGGTCGCGGGCGTACTCGGAAATCCCACCGACTGTGGGACGCGAACGCACGATCTCGCAATGAAGAGCCCAACGGCCTTCCGACAGGGCTACCGCGACCCGAGAAACTGGAGCCAGGCATCGGGAAACATAGAGTACCCAAGTGAGGAGGCTGGCGACAGGACGTTGTGCCTTGGCTGAAGCTGGGGGTCCCGGAATTGTTTTGAGATGAGGAGCCGGAGCCCGGTGTCTGTAGACAGGAACGGATGGTGTAGGGAGTATGACGCGCCTTGGGTTCTTTTATGACGCATTCAACCGCTAGGTCATATAGCGTCGCCAACCTCTCACGCCGACCGGTCGCGGGTTGACCCGGCGATGCCGTCGGTTGTGATTTCGAACCCACAATCTTGTGATTAAGAGTCCGACGCTCTACCAACTGAGCTACCGCATCCCCATCTCCGGTTTGGAGGTGCGGGTCGGACAGCGCCACCGTGGCCCCCGAGGAGTACGACGAGATGAAGTACTTCAACCAAAGGTTTCGCCAGAGGCAGGATCAGGAGGCAGCCAGGAGCCGAAGATAGGAGACCCGGTAGCAATCGCCTAACCGAGAGGTACTAGTGTCCGAAGTCGGAAACGGGAGATACTGTGTCAGGATTCCTAGATATAAGGCTCCACGCTAAGAGATATTGCCGTCCGGGTCGGGGGGCACAAGTGACAGAAGTTACCGGCGATCAGTCACCAGTGCCCGGTCCCTGGAGCCGAGGTCACACCGGGCATGGCATTGGAACAGAACATAGGGCCGATAATGGCCGAGTGGTTAAGGGGCTGAACTCTGGGTTCAAAGGTCCTGGGTTGAACACACGCACCTGTCGGGACATTTCCCAATCTCGCGACCCATCGGCAAAATGGTGTGGGCGGCGCCACTAGCCGTGATCGGGCATACAGTGCGTCGTGGACTACCCAGCAAGCAATAAACAGGAGACACTAGAGTTAGGAGCCTCGGACAGGAAGAACTTTTACCACGCATTCAACCGCTACGTCATGTAGCGTTGCCAACCTCTCACGCCGAGTGGTCACGGGTGGACTCGGTAAATGCCGTGGGTTGCGAGATTCTAACTCACAATCTTGCGATCAAAAGTCCGACGCTCTACCAACTGAGCTACCGCGGCCCCAGCCTCGGACAGGAAACACGGAGTTAGGAGTACGGCTATTGCTAGTGCTATTGTCAGACTAAAAACTCCCAAAAGGTCATTGCCTAAGTTCAGCGATCCCTCGAATCGACACGAACCGGTGACCACCCACCCTGATGTCGGCGACGGCTGCCGCCCTGCATCACCACCGCCAGCACCTCACCTTGATATCAGCGACACCCTGCCACTCTCGGCACCACCACCACCAGCACCGTGACCCTCATCTTGATATCAGCGACACCCTGCCACTCTCAGCACCACCACCTTCAGCACCGTGACCCTCACCTTGATGTCAGCGACACCCTGCCCCTCTCTGCATCACCACCGCCAGCACCACGCCCCTCACCTTGATGTCGGCGACACCCTGCCGCTCTCTGCATCACCACCGCCAGCACCACGCCCCTCACCTTGATGTCGGCGACCCCCTGCCGCTCTCTGCACCACCACCGCCAGCACCACGCCCCTCACCTTGATGTCGGCGACACCCTGCCGCTCGGCGGCGGCCGCCTGCTGCTCGCTGGCCAAGATGCTGCGCGCGTGCACCGAGAACCGGCTGGTCTCGACGCGCCGCAGCAGCGCCTGCACGCGCGCGCGCAGCGCCGCGTCCAGCTCCGACTGCAGCGCCGACTGGCAGTAGTTCTGCACGCGGCCGTACAGCGCCAGCGCCTCGCCCCACTTCTCGTGCTGCGCGTAGCTCTGACCCACGTGGTAGCACCTGACGGTCGGCGGGCGGGTGTCAGGGTAGCACCCACTACGCTCTGGTCGGCGGGCGGGTGTCAGGTAGTACCCACCACGCTCTGGCCGGCGGGCGGGTGTCAGGGTGCACCCACCACGCTCTGGCCGGCGGGCGGGTGTCAGGGTAGCACCCACTACGCTCTGGTCGGCGGGCGGGTGTCAGGGTAGCGCTCACCACCCTCTGGCCGGCGGGCGGTCAGTACACCCACTACGCTCTGGTCGGCGGGCGGGTGTCAGGGTAGCACCCACTACGCTCTGGTCGGCGGGCGGCGCCCGGCTGTTGCAGCTGTTGGCTGACGGCCGGGTGAAAGGGAACGACCTGTCTAGGGATAAGTTGCCCGTCTCACAGTCGACAGATTGTGGATTCGAGTCTCAATTGTCGCTACTCTTCGCCAGCGACCAATCGGCGTGAGAGATTGGCGACGCTACATGACTCAACGGTCGACGTGTTGTAAAACCAACAACCACCACAACCATCGGACGGTCATGTGGGAAAAGTCGCCACACAGCGCACGTACGAACGACGTGATAGACATATGCAGAGATGAGCGCACCAGGGGAGAGACGAAGGCCAGTTAGTTATTTGGGATCTCGGGCGCTTCGACTGTTCTTGTCATATTGGCAACACAGGGTTCGAGTCGCTTCGCGCGCTCGCATTTAGCCCCCGGCCGGGAGTGTCAGTTGGCAGCTGGCCCGATAAGGCCGGGGACGAGCTACCGGGAGGCCGTGTCGGTGCATTGGCGGCACGTTAAACTTTCGGTCTAAATTCTGCCGTTGAACTGGAGTTCATGGATCGGGTGGTGGGGCCAGGGTTCACGCAACAAGCTCTGCTTAGCAAGAGAACCCTGGCTCCTCAAGCCACCCCAACAACAACTCGGATTAAATTTAAGAAAAATAATAAATAAAAAATATTGCAGAGAGGGAAGACAATATCCTGGCGGGTAGTGCGACAGACGCATGCCTGAGATCTGCGGCTCCAGTCCCTGCGAGACCCCCGACAGTTGGGCTCCTGTGACGAGGTGTGATGACGTCACCCCGCCCGCACGGCCGCGAGTATTGTGGAAGCCTAGGCACTTCCAGACCGAGGAGCGTGGTGCCCTGTACGGCGGTGCAACCAGTGTCTCATTGTGAAGCGTCAAACTGGCTTTGCTAGCTTACCTAAAACTACTCTTAAAAGCCCAAAAACATTCCTAGGAAAGGATATTAACATGCTGATGTATTGGTGAAGGCACTTTACCAGACGCTAGGTGGCATTGTGGGAGGACAGTGTAATTATTGCATTACGTGGCGCAGTGGCATCGTGGCGCGGAAGAGGGCATCGCAACATAATGCACCCTGCAGGAAATGGTGCTGCATGCCCCCATGGAGGATGGCATGATGCACACCAAGATGGTATGACAAATTTCACGCTGAGCCGGAATGGTGTGCTGTACACACCACTGCCACAGTGACGCAGGCGGCGCTCGACAACAGGACACGCCTGAACACCGCGTGGTCGGTGAGATTTTTGGGGCGTCAGCTGCCCCTTTTAGACGGTGGTATACAAGACACACCTGCGCGTCATGCAAGCAGTAATCTGCAGAACGCACCCGAAGGCCTTGCAGGCGGTGATGTGTAGGACGCGCCTGAACACCATGTCGGCGATGATCTGCAGGACTCACCTGAATGTCAAGCAGATGGTGGGATTTTTGTTTGTTTGTTGGGGGGGGCATCAGCTGCCCCTTTGGACGGTGATCTGCAGTACACACCTGAACGCCTTGTAGGCGGTGATTTGCAGTACACACCTGAACGCCTTGTAGGCGTTGATCTGCAGTACACACCTGAATGCCTTGTAGGCGGTGATCTGCAGTACACACCTGAACGCCTTGTAGGCGGTGATCTGCAGTACACACCTGAACGCCTTGTAGGCGGTGATCTGCAGTACACACCTGAACGCCTTGTAGGCGGTGATCTGCGCCTGCACGCTGCTGCGGATCTCCAGGTCGCCCTCGAGTCCGGCCAGCAGCGGGATCTCCTGCAGGTTCTGCAGGATGATCTCGTACAGACGGATCACGTCCTGCAGGCGCGCCTTCCGCCCGTCGGCGCCCTGTCGGCACCCGGCGGAACTGATGGTTCAGCTGCTGCCGCAGCGCGGCGCCACGCAGTCGCAGCAAACGACGAGCCACACCCCATCCAGAAAGCCGAACGTCAAAAATGACATTATTAGGAATAAAATACTACACCATTCCTTCTTGGATCACACAAGTTCTAATTTTCATTTGGGCCAACTTGAGTTGCAATGTGTTGAAAGACTACGAAGCTATACCAGATGTGCAAACGTCCTGCCTGGGCGAACTTCGGAGGGACGTTAGTTAATTATTGTGACTTTAGGGCGCATCGACTACTTTACTCTCTCCGGAGGGAAGCGCCATGCGACCTGCAAACGACCTGCAAGGAGGGAAGCGACCTGCACAATTTCAGATAAAATATTTCTTCAGATGGAAGAAGAGATGTGAACAACGCCAAATCAAACAATATCCATTACAGATCAACGGGATCCACGGGTTTCGGTGGTACCATAATTCCAGCCCAGCTCACCACGTTATCAGAGGGTTCGCACAATGTTCACCAAACTGTCCCCTATATGGTGTGTAACGAAGTCGGTTTCAGAATTATAAATTATCACTGTCTGGCAAACTGATACCTACAGATTTATATCTGTTCAAACAGAACCAGATCCCTGTGTTCTCCGATAGTCCGGGCCGGGCATTCCGTGACCCGAGCTGACCCGATCATCAGCTCGGTGACCCCGGCTGATGACACGCACCGCCCGTCCGACTGACCTTGCTCTTCAGCTGGAGGCGCGCCTCCGTGTTCTCGACGATGATCAGGTTGCGCTCGACGGTGGTGTTGAGCCTGATGTAGCTGAGGTAGGTCAGCAGGTAGTGCAGGGAGCTGACGGGCGCGTCGCCGCCCGGCTGGTACTGACGGTACGCCTGTCGACGGGTCACGAGAGGTCAGCGTTAAACTAATTAATTAGCATTGGGTGTGATTGGACTGGATTGTGGCTTTACGACGCACTCAGCAGCTGAGGCCACACGGCGTCGCCTGCCTCTCACCCTGGCAGGAAGGGCGGGACTCGCGGGGAATCGAACCCCGTACCTCTGGTTTGCCAGACGCTCAGCTTAACCACTGAGCTACCGATGCCCAGCATCGGGTGTGAGATGTCGAAACGAGCATGGGACGTCGAAATTCGTCATGGAAACAATGACGTTTAAAATAACTTATATGCCCTTCAGACTGCATGTTAAGCCAATTGTGCACATACAAGGATACCATTTCGCTTACTATGATACATACCTAATTTGGCGAGACTTATGATCACGCAACAGCTAAAAACCATACTATAAGGTGGTATTGTACAACAGACCACATGATAGCTGATCCCTTTCCCTGAAATTCTGCTACGACACACAAGATGTTCGTGTGTCGCGATCTGTGATAGTAAGCATGAACATGATACTTGTGAACAAGATACGGTTAAAAATGAGGCGTTAAGACTTCCTAAACACAGTTCGAGAACGATGTTGATACTGTTTTGGGGAAAGATGTCGATTAGGTGTTCAAGCAGTGGTATCTTCCGCCATAGTTCACGAATAATTCACCAATGCAATGTCACAGCGTCAGTACTCGCACAAACCACAGGACCACATCGTGAGATGCACAGAGGTCACACAATCGTGCATGTTCCCACAATGACACGGAAGGGTAAGTCACAGAGGCCACAGTGCCAGAGGTCACAGCGGGGTGCATGGTTACCACGGTCACGGCCACAGTTAGCTAGTTATTTGGGCTTTAGCGCTGTTGACAAATATGGCCATATTGCGCCCATTCGCCCACAACAGCAGGAAAAGCGTGGAGTAGGTACTGCGAGAGCCTGATCGAGAAGTCAACACCGACTTGTAGGCTTGCCGTGACCAGCCGAGCGAAACGAAGCACACCACAGCTTCCATGAAGTCCCTGACTGAGCGATATTCACAGTGGGGGGCATCGGTACCAGTATCCTGTAAGTTATCCTTCTATTACTAAAGAAGAACTGTGTGTTCTTCCAAGACGTATTCGACTGCTGAGCCATGCAACGTCGGCAACCTCTCACGCCGATTCGTCACGGGCGGACTCGATAAACCCGCCGGCCGCGGGATTCGAACCGACGATCTTGCAATCAAGATTCGAACGCCCTACCGACTGAGCTACCACCACCTCGCGTGTCACCGAGACAGGGATGGACTTCTACTTCGGAATCATGGATGAAGATAGGACATTTTTTGCGTTATGAATACAGATATTCGTCCTCAAACCTGTGCCGTCAGAATCTCAGCATACCATTTCCAGTGCATCTTGAGCACTTCGGTTGGCTGGTTGGTTATTTGGGTTTAGGGGCGCATCGACTGCGTTGGTCATACAGCGTCCATGTATCGTCTTGAGAGCTTCATCACAGATCCATATCTTGTCAAACAGCACCCTTAAACCTCAAAATGAGAAAAACGACGATAATTTTCTGGAGAGAGTAATGTTCAAGACGCCGAAAATCCAGGAGCAGCCTGTTTTTCCGACCTTCCACCGAGACCATCCACGTCGCGGCAAGACCATCGTTGACGAGTAGTCTATGGGCAAGTTGCTCGTCTCACAAGCGAAAGACTGTGGGTTCGAGTCTCACCGGTCGCTACTCTTCGCCCGCGACCAATCGGCGTAAGAGTGTCGACGCTGCATGACTCAACGATCCACGTATCGCAAAACCAATAACCGCCAATGACCACGTAGCAGTCAGACCACCGCAGGGACACTGCCGCGCCCGCGCCGGACCGGCTGAGCGGTGGCCTGTGCCTCAGCAGACCCCCAGGTGTCCGGGCGGCGCGCGCTGCGCACTGACCGAGTCCTGGCGCAGCTCGTCCTTGACCAGGTTCATGGCGTCCTTGCAGTCCATCAGCAGCGTCTCGTACAGGTCCAGCTGGTCCTCGGCCTGGTCACGCGCCGCCTCAAACTCCTGCACGTTCAGCAGGAAGGCGCGCACCTGCGGCATGGTCCGGCGGTCACCACACAGGTCACTGCATGGTAGCCTGGTGATCACTACACCGAGGTAACTGGGGGACGAGTAGCCTAGGGGTAAGTTGCTTGTCTCACAATAGAAAGGTTGTGAGTTCGAGTCTCACCTGTCGCTACTCTTCGCCCGCGACCAATCGGCGTGAGATTGGCGACACTATATGACTCAACGGTCGATATGTCGTAAAACCAATAACCAACCAACACCGAGGTAACATCCATTCACCTGAAATTGCACCGTCCGGTGAACACCACCCCTTATCAACATATCATACTACATCACAAAAAATAAAAAAACTTCATAAGCACGCATCAAGAACAGGATGAATGTTCAGAAAATGTAAATTCACCTATTTTGGGAATAATTTAACACTAACCGAGAATCAACAGCAGCGCACCGGGCACACCATCTAACGCTGTTGGATTATGTTGGTCAGCGTTACACAAACGGCGCCAATCGGCGCGCCAACAGAGCCGCCCCGGGCGGCGGCGCCACCTCACCTTCTCGTGCTGCACTCCGACCGACCGGCCGCGCCACGTCACCTCGCTGAGCGCCTCCGCCTGACGGGCCCGTGTCTCTGAGATCAGAGCCTGCCGACCACGTCAGTCACGTCACGTCACATCAGATGCGTCACGCGCTGCATCAGATGCGAATCACAGATTTACGTCATCAATGATTGATTGATTATTTGGGCTTAAGGGCGCGCCGACTACAAGGTCATTTAGCGCCCATACGTTATCAATGACAGACTGATCAATGACAGATTATCAATGGCAGGGCGTACCAGGTCTGCACAGGGGTCACAGCCGCTGTGATCGCCGCTGTGATCGCTGCGGTACCGCCCCTGTGCAACAATGGCCGCTGCGGTACCGCCCCTGTGCAACAATGGCCGCTGCGGTACCGCCCCTGTGCAACAATGGCCGCTGCGGTACCGCTCCTGTGCGACAATGGCCGCTGCGGTACCGCCCCTGTGCGACAATGGCCCCTGCGGTACCGCTTCCATGTAACCTAAATGGGACCGCTGCGGTACCGCCCCTGTGCAACAATGGCCGCTGCGGTACCCCTTGCAACAATGGCCGTGTACCGCTTCCATGTAACTGGGACCCAGAGATATGGCCCCTGTGTAACTAGGACCGCTGCGGTACCGCCCCTGTGTAACTAGCTCCCCAGCGCCAACTCCGCATAACTAGGACCACACCAGCACCACCTCCATATAACTAGGGCCCCAGGACCACCTCCGTGTACCCAGGACCACAACAACACATCCGTGCACCCAGGACCACACCAGCAACACCCCCGTCTACCCAGGACCCAGCGCCATCCCCGTGTACCAAAGACCACCCCAGCACCACCTTCGTGTACCCAGCACCACCTTCGTGTACCCAGGACCACCCCAGCACCACCTCCGTTTACCCAGGACCACACCAGCACCACCTCCGTGTAACTGGGACCCAGCACCACCTTCGTGTACACCGCCCGCCCGCCCGCCCGCCCCACGCCCCCGCCCGCCCGCCCGCCCGCCCCCCGCCACGCCCGCCCGCCCGCCCCCCGCCCGCCCCGCCCGCCCGCCCGCCCGCCCGCCCGCCCGCCCGCCCGCCCGCCCCGCCCGCCCGCCCGCCCGCCCGCCCGCCCGCCCGCCCGCCCGCCCGCGCCCGCCCGCCCCGCCCCGCCCGCCCGCCCGCCCGCCCCGCCCGCCCGCCCGCCCGCCCGCCCCCGCCCGCCCCCCCCGTATCCTCACGTCGAGCATGTCGTTGTGGCCGGTGCGCATCTTGAGCACGTCGCTGCCGGCCTGCTTGTCGCCGACGCTGTAGGCGCAGAACCTGCCCGCCAGAGGCGGCGTCAGGACGTGTACAGCGGCGGTGTCAGGCCGTGTACAGCGGCGGCGTCAGACCGTGTACAGAGTCGGTGTCAGGACGTGTACAGAGGCGGTGTCAGACCGTGTACAGCGGCGGTGTCAGACCGTGTACAGAAGCAGCGTCAGGCAGTGTACAGCGGCGGCACGAGGTCGTCCAACCGCAACAGACCGCTCACAAGCTCAGGCAACGTCGGAAATCAAGCACATGCTTCGTGGACTACCTAAGAGCTTTAATTATACACGCCGAAAAATGCTCAACCGATTTTGGTGACAGAGACAACCATTCGGTATCCATGTCTTTACAGTGCAAACTACAACAACCATGGATAATTATTGTCCTGTTTTATATAAACTTATAGGCAAAATGCACTTCTGAGACAATTCAATTCCATGCTCGCTAAAATTTAACACGTCAAAGGCAGAAGTTCCATCTAAAGCCCAGCGCCGTCCACAGTCATCGGCCAGGTCATTCACAGACGCGAGCAGACCAGAAACGACGCACAATAATGAAATGACTTGAAACGCGCCTGGCACTGACTTTCACCAGTGTCAGGCGCTGGCACTAGCTTTCGCCAGCAAATCAACTTGGACGAGCCGACCTGAGCAAGGGTGGCGCAGGTTTCAGCGGTCGACTGAGGAGCGAGATCGCGTCGGGCGGAGATCGGGTGTGCTCACCTGAGGGAGGGCACCAGCTCCTCGGCCCTGGCGCGGTGTCGCGTCGGGCGGAGATCGGGTGTGCTCACCTGAGGGAGGGCACCAGCTCCTCGGCCCTGGCGCGGTGTCGCGTCGGGCGGAGATCGGGTGTGCTCACCTGAGGGAGGGCACCCCCGGGGGGGGGGGGGGGGGGGGGAGGGGCGGGGGGGAGCCCCCCCCCCGCCGGGGGGGGGTGTGGCGTGGGGGGGGGATCGGGGGTGCTCACCTGAGGGAGGGCACCAGCTCCTCGGCCCTGGCGCGGTGTCGCCGGCCGGGCCCCGCACCAGACTCCTCGGCCCTGGCGCGGTGTCGCGTCGGGCGCAGATCGGGTGTGCTCACCTGAGGGAGGGCACCAGCTCCTCGGCCCTGGCGCGGTAGATCACCGCCTCGTCCTCGTTGAGGGCGGACGCCAGCTTCTCGTAGATGGTCCTGGTGAGCACACACGCGACCGGCGGTCAGAACAAGGACAATGGGTGCTTTTACGGTGCAGGTAGTTACTGGAGTTTAAGGGCGCGTCGACTGCGTCGGTCATGCAGTTCTTTAGCGGTGCATTCACCCGCTAGGTCATGTAGCACCGCCAACCTCTCACGCCGATTGGTCGCGGGTGTACTCGGTAATGCCGTCGGTTGTGAGGTTCGAACCCATAATCTTGGTTGGTTATTTGAGTTTTAGGGCGCATCGACCAGGTTTGGTCATTTAGCGCACAGAAGTCACAATTTTGCGATCAAGAGTCCGACGGTCTATCAACTGAGCTACCGCGGCCCCCGACCAGAGGTCAGACGGAAATACCGTTCGAGACAATGGATAATAATCCAATAGCCATATCCTGTGGAGAATGATCGTCCACTCCGAGTTGTGACACAAACTAGCCTATAATAAAAGCAAATAATTATTGAATTTGCATGTAATGATAATTCAAACAAACAAACATAGTTGGTAATTTGATGTACACACCTCTGCAAGTGAAATGGTCAATAATAGGCTACGACATATTATGGGCTGAATCTTTCGTTTTTGAATTGTTTGGACGTTACTTCGTATTCAGGATACGCACATCACCTGACAGTCTCAATATATGCATGCTATTCTTCTGACAGGTCTAAAACTTCCACGATATATTTTATTAAAACAAAATATTTGGACGCTCTGCGGGAGGGAAGTCCAGGACGATCTTGCCGCCACCACTGCAGACTCAAACCTCTCAGTTGGGCGCAAAACCACGCGGTTACTATGTCTGTGCGCACGGCACAACACACCCGCGGCCACGACACAGACTTCACCCCTGACAGCTGGGTGAGTGCGCACGGCACAACACACCCGCGACCATGACACATACTTCACCCCTGACAGCTGGGTGAGTGCGCACGGCACAACACACCCGCGGCCATGACACAGACTTCACCCCTGACAGCTGGGTGAGTGCGCACGGCACAACACACCCGCGAGCCACGACACAGACTTCACCCCTGACAGCTGGGTGAGTGCGCACGGCACAACACACCCGCAGCCACGACACAGACTTCACCCCTGACAGCTGGGTGAGTGCGCACGGCACAACACACCCGCGGCCACGACACAGACTTCACCCCTGACAGCTGGGTGAGTGCGCACGGCACAACACACCCGCAGCCACGACACAGACTTCACCCCTGACAGCTGGGTGAGTGCGCACGGCACAACACACCCGCGGCCACGACACAGACTTCACCCCTGACAGCT
Organism: Imbricaverruca yamaguchii; assembly: GCA_034440575.1. Lineage (NCBI taxonomy): Eukaryota > Metazoa > Arthropoda > Thecostraca > Neoverrucidae > Imbricaverruca > Imbricaverruca yamaguchii. Next base: position 1,063,736 of record JAOTOL010001583.1, on the reverse strand, counting down.
GGGTGAGTGCGCACGGCACAACACACCCGCGGCCATGACACAGACTTCACCCCTGACAGCTGGGTGAGTGCGCACGGCACAACACACCCGCGGCCACGACACAGACTTCATCCCGGACAGCTGGGTGAGTGCGCACGGCACAACACACCCGCGGCCACGACACAAACTTCACCCCTGACAGCTGGGTGAGCGCGTCCGCAGTCGATGCAGCTGTTCGAAGATCGCGGCTCAAAACGGCAAGACATGAGCGCCGTGGCCCATGTGTGGTACGAGCCGTCGGACCACAGGTTTGGTATGACCAGCAGTCGTGGAAACGGCCCACTGCGCAGAACTACGACTTCCTTCTGTACCAATGCTGAATTAAAGTGTGGAATGGCTTTGAATTTACCCTACTCAGCGCGCCTTGGCGTACGTAGCGCTTGATGGAGTCGTTATGGACAACTACTCACTGCGCCTTGGTATAGTGGTGGACGGCGTCGTTACCGACTACTCACTGCGCCTTGGTATAGTGCTGGACGGCGTCGTTACCGACAACTACCCACTGCGCCTTGGTATAGTGGTGGACGGCGTCGTTACCGACTACTCACTGCGCCTTGGTATAGTGGTGACGGCGTCGTTACCGACAACTACTCACTGCGCCTTGGTATAGTGCTGGACGGCGTCGTTACCAACTACTCACTGCGCCTTGGTATAGTGCTGGACGGCGTCGTTCCAGTGGCGCAGTTCGAAGGCCAGGGTGCCGCGGATGTCGGCCGCGTACGCCTGCACCTCCAGTTTGGTTCGTGCGTCGCACATGCTCGACTGTGGCCGGCAATGTTACAGTCAGGGCCGAGGCACGTCGGGTAAACAGCACACAGCTCCTCACACGGGCACCACAATACCCTACATTTGCGCACGTTCGTGTGTATGAGTGTATGTCGATAGACAAGACATTGAAAGGCATCGATAGATCGATAAGCAGAAACCTATCGATGTATTCAAAAAAAAACATGTGGATACTGATTATAAACAGCTGTCTTTCAACGCAAGTCGATGCATGGTGGTAGATGTCACTCTTTGCCGAATCACTAATTATGGCCCATTGATACAGAACATTTTCACGTCCGCCGTTTATCTATACATCAACGCGGAAGTAAGGCTTCCTTCTGTACCGATTCTGAATAAGTGTGGAAAGGCTTTGAATTTGCCTACACCATATATTTTTGCAGGACCACATGCTTTTGACTAAGCTTAGTTAAAATGTGTCAGGGTACTTGTTCAAGCATAGGTTAGGTTCAAGCACCAGTGTAGGTTAGGTTATATCAGGTGAGGTTCAGGTGGGAGATCAATGTAGGGTAGGTTATGTCAGATGAGGTCCAGGCAGTGGATCAGTGTAGGTTATGCTACATCAGGTGAGGTTCAGGCAGCATATCAGTGTAGGTTAGGCTGCATTAGGTTAGGTCCAGGGCTCCATCAGGTTCGGTCCAGACAGCCAATAGTGTAGGTTAGGTTATGTCAGGTTAGGTCCAGGCAACAGATAGTGAAGGTCAGACAGTCAGGTCAGGCACAGCCAGCGGCTCAGTACAGAGCCACACCGGCCCCTCACCTGATTGGTTGGCTATTGGTTTTACGACACATCGACCGTTGAGTCATGCAGCGTCGCCAATCTCTCACGCCGATTGGCCGCGGGTGAAGGGTAGCGACAGGTGATATTCGAACCCACAACCCTTCGCTTGTGAGACGGGAAACTTACCCCTAGACCATGCGTCGTCAGCCCCTCACCTGGTCGGTGAGCGCCTGGAACAGATCGGCCAGCTGCGCTGCCTTGCGCAGCCGCGACGCCAGGTGGAACCGCTTGCGGTGCTCCGTGTTGCCCTCTTGCTTCAGCTGCATGGCGTAGCTCCAGGCACGCTCGACGGTCATCAGCGGAATGTAGAGGTACCTGACGGCAGAGGTCATGTCATGTCAGGCCAGGCCAGAGATGACACGGGCTCCGTAGCCATTAGTGAAACACAAGTGAGCCCTGACATAGTGCTGGACGGCGTCGTTATCGACAACCGATCACTGCGCCTTAGTTGAGTAGATCGATAGTCGGTCAATTGTACGATAGCTAGTATGAAATTGGGTCAAACTAGGTCGTGTTCGGTCAGATGGTGGACAGGCCTCACGATCACTGGCGGGGAGTAGTGGAGTCAGACGCTGAAGGTCCACATAGGTCACGTCAGGCCAGAGAGCAGACGTGTTTCACGACCAATGGAAGGATGGAGAGCAACCAGGTATCATAAGCTAAGCAAGGTCAAACAGGGTCACGTCAGGTCACAGGGAGCGGCACGCGTCACAGCCGCCGATGCTTAAAAGTCGAGTGTGGCAGACCCCCTTATCTTGCACAGAATCGCCGAGATCATGTCTGGTCCATATCAATAAGCACAAACTATAAGATACTTTCAAATACCAAACTACACCACACCGGCTTGAAAGCATGTTAGTTTGTTAGCTACTTAAGCTTTAGGGCGCATCGATGCAACTGGTGATACATCGCACATATAGGACAGGACACGTGCTGTTCGCATATCAAGTACGTGCCGATATACGAGTGTCGCATTTCAGACACAAGCTTGTCGAACGTCTTACAAGTTTGACAGGCATGTCATGTTTGACACATGTCATGTTTGACACATGTCATGTTTGACACATGTCATGTTTGACACATGTCATGTTTGACACATGTCATGTTTGACACATGTCATGTTTGACACATGTCATGTTTGACACATGTCATGTTTGCATGTCATGCTTCACACATGTGACACTTTACAGGCTTCCTTTGACACGTGACGTTTGACACGTGACGTTTGCCATGTGACGTTTGACACATGACGTTTGTTTGACACATAATACCTTCTATCCATTTCATGTTTAACACATACCACGTTTCACATGTCACATTTGACATGTAACATGCTTGACACATGCGAGGCGAGCACAATGACAAATGACACATGACACATGTCGCGTGCTCGACAGCCACCGAGCGAAAACAGTCAACACTTACTTCTCGTCTTTGAGCGATTCCTCGGTGACGTCCTTTCGCCGGAAGTTCTTCTTGTTTCCCTGCACGAAGTGTAGGTACTTGCGAAGCCGACGAATGCGCCGGCTGCAGTAGCTCCTGCGAATGGGCAGACGTCACAACACTGACGCCCAACGTGGCGCCACGTTCCACACAATGCGCCGGCTACGGCAGCCCCTGCATGCAGAGAGACGTCACAACACTGGCGCCAAACGTGGCGCCACGGCCAGCACAATGCGTGGCTGCGGCAGCTCCTGCGCGTGGACAGACGTTTTCGACGGGCGCCATGGTCCACACGCCACAGCTGCCATGGAGAAGGGTGGGCATCGGAGAAACATGCCACTGAGATGAAGTCTCTGTTGTCATTGTGTTAGTATTGGGATTTAGGGGTGCATCAACCGCATAGGCTATACAGCGCCCATAACTTCGTCAATCAAACCAGGTGTGAGCGTATCGGCGTCGAGCAAATGAGAGGACTGGAGGTCACAACTCGATAGCGCATTTCATGGTGACGTTATTTTGCGATGTTTGTAGTGTATGTATGCTACCTTTATTGGCGTGAGTGCATCACGTCAAATCCAACAGCGGAAAGGAATAGGAAGAGTTCAGCATCATAGTGTGAACCGTCGCCCGGTAGTTCCACCAGGGTGGGCGATGGGTTCCAAAAAAATGGCGACGTTGCATTCCAAAAGGACATGTGCTAACAATATGGGCCATACAGGTTGAGGTCAAGTCTCTCGGTGCGACACCATACACGCCCGCTCAATGGAGCATATGGCCGGTCAGCGGTGCTCCTTGGCTGCCGACCGCAGCCATGATGCGCATGTCAGCCTGTGTTGTCTGTCTCGTGATTCAGCCGCCTGCTACGTCTGGCTTCCACTCGAAACCGGAAATAACGCAATAGGCAATCATGAGGATCGGACATCACTCAAAATGACTGAAAGGTGACGGGCTTTTGTCCACTGGCTACCTTTCAGGTTGTGTGCAAAATGGCAAAAGGGAGCTTAGAGTTTGGTACCATAGCATCAAAAGAAATGCATAAAAATGAAACAAATGCAATGTAACCTAACCAAAGCTAGCCTAGCCTACCTTTGAAGAAGAAAATAAAAAATAAAATCTGAAAAATGTATGGAATATATTTTCTGCCGCCGGCTACGGCGGCCTTTTTGGATTACAGTCATGGGTAGATTTGTACTAATCCCGCAGGGGAAATTTGTTTGGCGATCGAATGCAACGAGCATATTCTCTTTAAACCCGTTACGTCAGAATATCAACTTACATTTTCTAGTGAACCCTGAGCACCATGTCGGAGCAGTTCGTTGTCACACAGCACCAATGAACCTCCCACTGAGACGTCGGGAGAAAGAACGAGAGGATAATTTCCCAGACAAAATAATGTTCTGGATGCCAGTACTCCAATAGACTGCTTTTCTGGCCTTGGTCCTGGGACACTTGCCTTGTCCGGTGCATTCATCAGACCAGTGTCCAAAAATTATTTCGCCATTAACTGTGCGGATGAAGAAAGAAGTTGCTTGGGAATAGTGGAAGATTGAAAGAAAATAAAGGATCGTCACTTAAGGATTAAAAACGTGGAATGCCTTTCACTTCAGTCACATGCATTTCACATTATTTAGCAGTCGTGTGTATGACTGCCCACACATGTAGCAAAATGGTAAAAACCTAAGGCAAGGATGAAATAGCACAATTCCATTAACTGTGAATTTCCAGGCCACATGGTCAATTACTTTTACACTGCATCAGACTTCCATGGGACGGCTCGACCCTGGTCCCGGGAACGTGCCTTGGTCGTTGTATGTCATCATACCCCAGGGGACGTCTGGCCCCTGGTACCCGTGCCACGCCCGCACCGCTGCCGACGTAGCTCGTCCCTAGCCACAGCAGTGGCACCACTCACCGGTATCTCTGGTAGTCGGCATGGCGAAGGCCGTGCTTCTGGTGCGCTTCGCGAACCACCTTCAGCACTGAAAACACACCAGCACAATCAGCCAAAATATCGTTGTCACCCTGCTATAGGTCTGGCCATTTCACCACCTGGCTATGGGTCTGGCCATACCGCCAATGGCGTGGTCACAAATGGCGAAATCGCTAAGGGCTTGGCCATTTCACCATTTGGCTATAGGCCTGGCCATTTCACCACCTGGCTGTGGGTCAGATCACGTCACCACAGACCTATAGGTTTGGTCAGTGACCAGCATACACAGGCTGCCTGTTCAGGTGGCCATGTGTTGCTCAACTTAAGAACCTAAACTAACTTAACCCATGTGTCTGCTTTATGGAGGCAAATCCAGGTAAAAACTCTTCTTGTCATCACATTAAAACACAATAAAACCAGTTCCCTTTTTAATGCAAGAATTGGATTGCTTTCTTCAAAAGCAGCTGATATTAGGCTAATTTAGGTTAGGCTGCTAGGTTCCTTTTTTAATTTTTAAAATTTTCAGAAAATATATTCCTTACATTTTTGACATTTTATTTTTTACTTTGTACTTCAAAGGTAGGCTAGGCCAGCTTTGGTTAGGTTACATTGCATTTGTTTAATTTTTTATGCATTTCTTTTAATGCTATGGTACTAAACTCTAAGCTCCCTTTTGTCATTTTGCACACAACCTGAAAGGTAAGCATATATGCAGAAAATTCTTGCTTAGTGTCCCCATCATCTCAGTCACCTTCATAACAGGCGCACGTCCGGGGGGCAGATATCTGCACCTTCCCCCTCTCCGGTTTATCCTCATTTGCCGCCAAACCAATCGGGTTAGCAAGGCCAAACCTCACATAGCTGTTCATTGGTCTTTTCCTCATATCCTCATACATTTGTAACCCTGGATCATCTCAGGTCAGGTCACCAGGTCAGGCGAAGTGACCCAACTACACTCGGAGTTCTAGGTGGCATAACTTTCACAATAATTGGGTGATTGATTTCAAACTTATAACATGTCATGATCTCATCAAGGACCATAATACATATATCAGTTTTTTTGTAGCATTGACCAGGTCGCGGCCATGGCTTCCCCATTATAGCATTATGGTAAAATATACAAATGTTTCCTGGTTACATATTTGAGCTCGGAATAATCTCACAGCGGTTGTGGCATGTAGATGGAAGCTATGATCAATGTTACAGCTGACATTTTTGCTCAGTGACCTCACCAAGGTCATCTGAGGTCTCCTGAGATCACTACACATTTCTGTGCATTACATTGCACTGCATTGAGCTACAAGGCTGAGTTGACCTGAGTTTCGGTTGACCTGACCTTAAATTACACCACCTATTGTCGGTAGCACATTTCAAGGACTGTCAAATAGCATTCACTGTTTGTTTCTATCTGTTACATGTCCTGAGATGTGTCAATATCTGAGTTCCACCTGATCTGGTAGAATTTGACCTATGATGACCCAGTGACCTGAATGTTGACCTGAGTGGAAAAAAAATGATCCGAACACTTTTGATAGAACCTGTCAACCGCTATCCAACTGTTTTCCATTTGTCTCTAGCTAGCATAGTTCTGGAGATCTTAGGGGGCAGATATCTGCCCCCCCCCCCTAGACATGTGAACTTGGTGCAGACCTCTGGACATGTGATAAACCTGGTATTTTGAAGATCTAAACATCTTCTGAGGCAAATTTACCAAATTTTGTTGAAATTATACTTGATTTCATATGTTGAGAGGTAATGCTAGGTTAGATTGATTCTTTTCAGTTTTTAAACATTACTTTTTATGCCATGTTGCCAAACCCATAGCCCTTTCTGGGACTATTTTGTCTACAAACTGAAATTAAGTATTTGCACACAAAATGAGTGGTCCCATCATCATAGTCAAACTCATAAACATTGCATCAGAAAGGTAGATTATGAAAAACATACAATAAGACACCTTGAGGCACAAATTCACCATATAAAATAATCAAACCTAACCTAACTTAACCTAACCAGAAAGCCAGAATCTTCCCAAACAAACTTTTTCCACCATGACACCATCAATGCTTGCAGACATTGCTAGTGCTGCCATTACAGTTAACAGCATTGCAAGGAACTTCAGCCGTTGATCAAAGGTTGCAAACATGTCTCGCTGGAAACATTTGTTGTTGGGAATGAATATGGAATTAGTCTAGAAACATAATATTTGAAATGTCTATGAGTGTTGAATCAACTGCACAAAGTGTTGAATTTCTTCTTTCTCATGTCTCTGACACACCAAGTGCAGATCATGATATGCGATGGGCTATATTTGTAGTGTAGATTATGATTGCGCATATCTTTGCCAACTGAAAAGTAATCATTTGTGAAGAAAATGAGTGGTCACTTCTTCATCATCACATATGAATTTCCTGGAGAAGATAATACTGTTCATGATAAAATTTAGGAATGGCGTATTTTCCAACAGAATTACCTAGGTAGGTATATTCTTTCCATATGTCATGTATATTATAGGCGAAAGCAACGCAGGAGACAAAGTAGCACCCGAACATAATGCAAAAATAATATAGTACGGAAAATACCTTTCAATGTATACACAACGGGAGACTCTTCTGCTTCGTCATCATCAAACTCATGTTCTTCTGCAGCATCCTGATCCTCGACCAATTCCTCTTCCACAGCTCCCTTGCCAGCCATATCGCTTCCCAGATCCAAAGCGATGCACGGCCGGTACAAACAGGTCCTTGCCAACGTTTTTTGGCAGCAGGTGACATCACCAAGGAGCTGATTTTCCTACCTTTAGGATGGTTCGAGACTATCATCCCCAATAAAAGCAGGCTGTGCCCTGGCAATGCTGCGAAGTTTGACGTTTTATTACTTCTTCATACTGTTGTTCTTCAAATCCCCGCCCATCGCAGCATCGCAGCTTTTTTAGACCGCCAGGCTGAGGCGACTACCGTACCCCCCCCATCCCTTCCCCATGCCCCGCCCCCCGCTGTTTGAGTGGCTCAAGTGTCCGGGCGTCGGCCACGGGGCCGCTAGAGTATCGTTTTCGACTCGCAAATCACACGTTACACCTTCTCGGTCTCGCATGACTGGGACTCTGTCTCCTCTACAGCGCCCCGGCAGGTCTATAGAACTTCCTGATGAACTCCCGTTGCTTATAAATAGCTGGATCGGGGTGCTTGTTCCGGCGCTGCTTCGCCATTAAGAAGGCTGCCACGGCAGGTCGCGGGTCATAACTGGCCGTGCCTACGCCGTTGACACTGATCATGAGTCAGTCCCTGGCCGCGGTCAGTTGCATACCGAGGCGGTGGCTGCTGCGCTGCGGATAGCGTTGCAGTGGGAAACTGCCCGCTCAGTACCCATGCTGTGGGGCGCGGCGCACAGCAATGATTACAGCAATTTCTTGCACACCCCAGAGGAGCATCTCGTCATCGCCACTAGTTTGTTATTCGCATCAGTGTGCTGTGCTCTTGCCTCAGTCATCTTGCCCCAGTCATCGCAGACGTCAGTCACAAGTCGCGACACACTCTCCGGGCCGAACAGTCCAGAGGTCAGATCCCGCCCAGCAGCTACAAACGCAGCCACTGAAGGCGCTTCCAGCGGCTATAGCATGACACGCACCACGTCCTCTTGCTCCACGTTGAGCCTGTCTGTCAGGAAGTCGATGGCAGAGCCGACGACTTCCAGCCTGACGGCACCAAAGTTGCGCTTTGTGGTCACATTGCTGTTGTGACACCAAGCTCCACCCTCCTCCTGGACGTCTCCCAACTTCTCCTCCTGGCCACCTGGTAGAGGCTTAGTTTCCATCAGCTTCAGCTGCATGACCGCCGCATCTCGTGCCGCCAGAACCTCGGGCAGTACCAGGTCACCCTTCTGGAATGTCTTCTGTAGGTGACAGAAGATCCCACAGATGTCAGCCATAAGAGCTGTCAGACGGACAGTCTGTCCGCCGGCTGTCCACTTTCGCAGAAACCCCTTCGCCTCGGCCTTTTCCGTCCGACTTCCTAATACCGCCACACTCTCCCACACCTCCCTACACGCAGCCAGGTTGGACAGAGTGGTGTTGATCGAGGACAGCAGATGTTCCGCGAACCTCACTTCGAACACTGGAGGAAACGCCACCACGCCACCGCTGTCACGGAGCTTCTTCGTCCGTATCTTGGACGTCCGGAAGTGGCTCCTGACAGCGCGGAGGTTAGACTTCCAGTGCTGGATCTCAGGGACCGTTTTCTCCACGCTCTCCAGAGCGAGGTCACTCCGGTGACACACGCACCAGATCGTAATAATCTGCCGACCTAACAGATCGTTGAGGCGCTTCCACAGGCCTGACAGCCGACCCGTATTGGCACTCCCTATCGATGGTGACTCCCACCATCGTCTCAGACTGAAGACTCAGCTCCTGCATGATCTGCTTCACCGAGGCCAGGAGACATTGTGTTCCGCCTTCCTCCGGCTCTACCACGCCTGCCAGGAAGGATTGGAGCTGGCAGTCATCATCTATCACACGAACCGTGACAAATTTATTGTCCAGTTGTTGCCGGTCCATATTGCCGTCGATCTGTATGCTGTACATCAGGCCAGCAGCAATCTTCTCACTCAGTTTTCTCCTCTCTAGCTCAGCGACGATGCCCAGCATCTCACGATAGACGTCAGGGTCACGGTAGTGGGGGGGGCTTCTGCAGCTGGCTCCGTAGGAATCAGGTTCTGTAGGGGTGGCGGCTCTGCCGTCGGTGGGGTGTCGGGGGTGGTGGCGGGTGTGGATGCGAGGTGTTGTTGGGGTGTGGGTGTGCGGGGTGTGAGTGGGGGTGGGTGTGTGGGGTGAATGGGGTGTGGGTAGGTGTTCCTGATGCTGCTTTTACTCGGGGTGAATGGTATGGTTGTGTGGAATGTATTTTAGAGCTTGGTAACCTCGACCGGAACTGATTGAACTACTTGAACTAACTGACCTTATTGAGGGTTTGACTTAAATCACTCCTTTGTTGATTGTGCCCATGTCAGTGGTGTATTGTGTTGTGTTTTGGCGCCACCTCCACCACACATTCCTCAAACCACAGCCGACGTGTTGTTCGTTTAAGTTGCCGTCCCTAACACGAATTTATATATGTACGATGTCAAAGTTTTAGGAACCCCATGTGGGTAAGTGAGAGTCTTTAGCCAGATTATAATTAATACGTTGCATTAGAGAATTGACGAAAATTCAATTTGTCATTAGTTTGAATGACATGTCCCGTGTTGGGACTATTTGGACGCTAGTAATAGTATAATTTTGTGCAATGTACCTCACGAAATAGGTGCCTGTGTTTAGCCCCAAGCGGCTTCCGCTAATCCTTAACGCTACCTACTCACATTCATTCTCATTCACTTCACATTTGCTCGCCCAATTCGTGCTCTCCTTATTAATAAATGAATTGTTTGTTCCCAAAATTTAGCTCCCGACCCCCCCCCCCAAACCAGTCCATGTGGCACTCGAATCCTCTGCACCAACTGTGCCCACGTGCAGGGTTCGGGGGTGGACAAATTACCGGGCAGTGTTTTGCCTATACCCTATAGTCCGGCGCCAGACTTCCGGCGAACGTAATGTGGTGGCCCCTTCATCGGCCCCTCCCACATGCATACCATGTTCGCCATCTCACCTGCACCCCTGGGTCGCGGAGGCCAGCGGGATTTTGCGGTCAACGATCCAGAGCAGGCGAATTAATGTTCCCGAAGCGTCCGTTCCTCGCACTCTCTCGCAATTAGACATCCAAACGCTTATCATATATATGACAACATTAATATTCTAAACAATTTAACTGGCTTCAACAGTCACTACCACCACCCGGAAACGTTCAGTCCATAGGAGGACGGCTCGCAGGTCGGCTGCATCGCTTATAAATTTACGTCACCGTAAAAATTTATATCAGGCACGTATCCAAGCATAATTGTGTGAATCATTCCACCTTGTCGGGAAGTATTGACGGTACTATCTCCGGCTACGTGTCGGCTGTTGATGACCCGGTCCGAACGAAAAGCACGGCGCACACCACCATCATCCGCGGCACGGCCGCCATCTCAATTCTGGGCGTAAATATAATCCCCTCCTCGCACCTGGTCGTTGAGGTATTTACTACGCGGGCACCGTTTCAAGAGGGTCGTAGTTCTCACGTCATCCATTGCTGCTGGTCCCCAAGGAGGGTCTCGGACTCGGCCATTGGCTTTTGACATCAATGCCCTCTTGTTTGTCATGAAGGTCCCGCCACTCAACGCGGAGCTGGAGGGAGCCCCAACAGTTGCTGGATTTTGAATTATTTTGCACCACGCTGAGAAGTTAGACTATACTATCATTTACATAGCTCCGGTTAACGTGTGGGTCGAATGCTCAGGACGAGGAGAGGGGGAGAGACAGTGGTATTGCACAAACATATTACAACGTGTGGCAAAAGAAAATGACCGAGAGGTGGTAATTTTCACGGCCCACCCGTGTCCGGGGACCTGATAATGACGGATATTGCGCAGGCGTCTTTTGCAACACCTGGCACACGGAACGAGAGATAGCCCTTTTCAAGGCCCACCCGTGTCCGGGTACCTGATAATAACGGATATTGGGATCCGGTTCGTTGCGAGTATCCCCGCTCGTCAGCCCAAGCTCGTCGACAACTTGGCAATCGTTCCTTGTGTCGGCCGGTCGCTCAAACGTTTCCATCATCAAAGGTAGTATATTTACATGTCTTTACAGGGTATGACAACAGGGTCGGAGCACGGTCCTGACACACGCATTTTCCGTCCAACCCCCCTCCCCTTCCCATACGTATTTACCTACCCTGTCCCAAAATAGACGTGCGCAGTCAATGCCACCGTCCGCTTGCACGTCCCTCCCCGGCTAGTCACCCAATGAATGACCTGGTGGTACTCTTGTGGGTTGGGGCGACGGTGCCGGGGGGAAGAACCTGTACAGTTTCATTGAGTAGGGTCCATGTAGTAGTCCGAAGGTGGAGGGGAGGTGTTGGTCGACGACACCCACATTTTGCCGGTGGTTTGGGCGCGTCGTCTCTTTCCTCTCGACTGCCTAGGAGACTCTTGTTCCCCGGAGAAGGTTATAAAAGCCGGGCCAGTTTGGAAGAAGGACGAAGGAATGGCCGCCCGCCGGTACTCACATTTTGGTGGTCAGCTGGCTTCTTTGCCCGCCTAGACTCTGCCCAAAATTACTCCATCTCCGAGATAGAGAGGGCGGGGGCTTCCAAGAGTAAACGCTCCAGAGTGTGAGCGTGTCAGCCTGAGAGCTTGAGAGTGACAGCCTGAGTTAGTTAGTTATTTGGGTTTTAGGGCGCATCAACTGCCTGAGAGCCTGAGCGTGAGACCTTGAGCGCGTGAAAGTTTGAGCGCGTGAGACCTTGAGCGTGAGAGCTTGAGCGCATGAGAGAGAGCGGTTTCTGCCTGTCCGTCAGTTTTCTTCAATTTTCTGTAGCCCCGCCTCCTTTTTTATGTAGCCCACTCCCAGGGCCTCGGAGTGAGCTCGCGCTCTTGATTGGTTTGCCTTTGCCGCCCGGGGCCTTCATGACGTTTTTTTCTGGCTTGGGTGAGGACTGCTCCAGACCCGGGCCACCTACCTCACGGGCCGATGACCCTTCTGCCGGAGGTGGTTCAGCTGGTGTTTGCACCTCCGGTGGCCAGCTGGACGTGGTGCCGAGCCATTACTCGGGTTCACCCCGGGTGTTGTCGGAGCCGCCCCTTTGATCTTGGCGCCGGCGCCGCTCGCGTTTGCTTTGGCTTTTAGCGCAAATATTTGTAAGGGAAGGGGAAGGTGGCCGGGATCTGGCTGGACGTCTGGCGGCCTGCTCGGATGGCAAAAAAATGTGAAAGCTTCATGATGAAAAAAATGTAAGCCTCCTTAAATTTCACGTCCCAGCCGCCTTCACTCAGAGCCGTCCAAACATGGCGCTCGCGGACGGTCGCCATTGACCGGGCAGGCCGGGACCATGCAGAGGGCGTCTCAAGTAGGCTGTCGTTGTAGACGTAATGGCCAGCTCTACCAGCACCTTGGTCACGCCAGCCTCGGTCTTCTTTAAGACGGACACCCACAGGTGTTTCCCGCTTTTGGCTTCCCACTGACGCTGGAAATTCTCGACTTCGACAGCAGCGGCGTGAGTTCGTGATCCCATGTGATCTACTGCTTGTCTCAGCCGTTCCTTTGAATCGGTTCGCACACCGGTGGCCATGTGGACGCGCCCATTCTGAGACACCTTAGCCGCTTCAGTGTGATGACGCTCGCAGGTGGTGCATACCAAGGCAGCTCTTTTGCTGCCCTGTCCACCTTCCTGTCTGTTCTCTAAACGGAAGTTTTCGAATTTGTTTGTCGGCCAGCGTGCATCCCATTTCGCACCTTTGTACCAGTTGGCGGTGTCCTGGCTAGCACTGATGCTGGGGACTGGTGTAGGACTCTGACTAGGACTGGCGTTGGGACTGGCTTCCTCGGCGACTGGTTGAGGCGAAGGAGTAGGATGAGTTGTCAGGCTGGCCAGGTGAGATGGTACCGTGCCAAAGACAGAAACAAAACATGGAAAGATTGGTTAAGGAGAGATGCATGCATAGAAATTCGTCTTCTGGATAGGTATTTGCTCGGTCGACAGGATAAAGTTCGAAGTTGCGTATGGCCCTATATGGAACTATATGGTGAGGACAAATAATTAATAAACAAACATACGGAAATTGGTCAAACATTTTATCCCAAACAAGATATGCTAAGTGATAAAACTTATGAAGTTACCTGACGCAGGTCTTCTTGGCCATCGACTGTGCTTGATCCGCAACTTCTTGGTCAGGATCAGCCGGATGATGAGGGTTGGGGTTTGGTGGTGGTGGATTGGAGTTCAGGGGAGTTTAGGGGCGACATCTAGGGTCATTTTGCGCCCATAACTGAATGTAATGAATTTACGGTGTTGCTATCATAGCTTGCTACCCATCTTCACGGTTGAGGGTATATCACGTCAAGGCGAGCTTGTCGAATGAACGTGGAAATATTCCCAGACGCCATGGCCTCAGAGTCTTTACCTATAAGCATACGTAAAGAAGAGTCGGTATTCAACCATCCTAAAATCTGGCGTCGTAGAGGATCTAGCAGTGTACAGCCAACTAAAACATGGTACACGGTAAGCGGGTTAGAACAGCGCGGACATAGAGGTCGGTCATCACCGGTGAACATATAACTATGTGTTACAAAGGTATGGCCTATTCTCAATCGGCAGAGTATTACTTCTTCCCGGCGTTTGGTTCGGTGAGAGGACAGCCATTTTCCTAGTGTCGGTTTTAAATTCCTGGGCTTACTACACTTCGAATTCCAGGATCGTTGCCATTCTGACTGTATACTTGACAATATAGTAGGGTATATATCTCTTGGAGGGAGCCGTAGATGGACCACACGGCCATTGCTAATGGCGTGCTTGGCGGTTATGTCAGCAGCTTCGTTTCCGACGAGTCCAACATGGCTAGGAATCCAGCAGTACACTAAATTTCCTCCGATGTCATGCAGGGATTTTACTACTTTCATAATTATCCGAACAAGTCGGTTATCCTGGTTAAAGATGTTCAGTGCCTGAGACTGCTCAGAGAGTCTGTTAAAATCACGTACTTTGAGGACCGGTCTCTCTGTATAAAATAGAGGGCTTGTAGAATGGCATACAGTTCGGCAGTAAAAATCGAAGTTTGCATCGGTAAACAAAAAGATCGAACAGCTTGTAGACTTACGTAAGCATACCCGACACAAGAGACCAACTTTGAGCCGTCTGTGTAAATGCGTGAAAAGTCGTGATATTCATGTATCTTTTCCAATGCTAACATGCGGAGTTCATCCGGGTTTACCTGCCCTTTCTTTGAGCAGGTCAAAGTCACGTCAGTTTTCACTGGGACAGTATGCCAAGGGGAGTGCTCGGTGTGATTACACGTGCTACGAAACGCGGCCGGATATTACATTCTCGAAGAATCGAGGACATACGAGTGGAAAACGGTAATCCACGCTGAGCCCTGTGACATGCTCTTGATGTCCCTGAAAATATCCACCGATAGGCAGGATGGTTCCGGTTTTGTGCGACATTACATGCGTATCTAGAGCCCAATAACTTATGGCGTAGCGCAAGAGGTGGCTCGTCAACTTCTACCATTACACTAGCAGCCGGTGAAGTGCGAAAGGCTCCAGTAGCGGTGCGAAGAGCTGCATTGTGGATCACATCAAGGCGACGCTTGGTTGTGGCACACGCTCCGTCATAAATAGAACATCCATAGTCAATTTTAGAACGCACGAGCGATCGATACATAAGAAGCAAGATAGACCGATCTGCTCCATACGAACATCTAGAAACTGTACGCATTACCTGTAGTCGCTTTGCACATTTCTGTGCAAGATCGTTGATGTGGGTGGTGTATGTCAGTCGGCAGTCCATCCACACACCCAAAAACTTGGCAGCTGGCTTGAATGGTATATGGCGTCCAATGAGCATAATCACGGGGTCAGTACAAGACCGTTTGCGGCAGAAGTGGATAGCGCTGGTTTTCGATGTAGACATAACGAAACCGGTTTCGTTGCACCAATCCTGCACCTTCCGAACAGCCATCTGGAGTTGTCTCTCAACCGTGTGCACAGAGCGTGAAGAGGACCATATGGCGAAATCATCCACGAAAAGTGCTCTCCCTACGGAAGTCGGCAGCAAGGTACCTACGTCATTGATTGAAATTGCAAACAATGCTACGCTCAGTACGCTCCCCTGCGGGACTCCGTTAACTTGTGAAAATGTGCCAGATAGGGAGTTTCCTATTCTAACGCGAAACGTTCTAGAAGATAGAAAGTTGGACAAGAAGACACCCATGGGACCTGTCATCCCCATATTGTGTAGCTTCATCAGGATACCGTGACGCCACGCCGTGTCATATGCGCCGTCAATGTAAAAATATTACTGCTGTGTGGTGGCGCTTCATAAAACCAGAGCGCACAACGGAGTCGAGTGGTCAATTGTGCTACGGTGTTTCCGGAATCCACTCTATATCACAGTAAGGAGATTATGATGTTCTAAAAGCCACATCAATCGGACATTCACCATTTTCGGTCGATTTTCATTTTTCCTACTTTAAACAACGCGCCGGTCATTTATAAGCAGGTACACAAACAATGGCGTATGTCAGCCGGTAAAATCTGGAGATATCTGCGAAAAACCGGAGGGGTGGGCGGATTTCGCCCCCCCCCTCCAGGGCGCGTGTTAACATACCTTGTGAGGTTGGACAAATTTCCTGATGTCCATATTTTTACGTTTTGGTGTGATTTTTTCCATCATATAGGTATGTAACGCAACACTCGGCGAACTACAGGTTGAGGTTCATGCAAAGCTCTTCAATCACTAGGTTATGCAAGTTGATAATTTTTTACTCAAACGGCATCAGCTGACTACGTTATCTCGTGAGGAATGCGCCGATTGATCCTCCGTTGTGAAGAATTGCATACGTATCGGGCGCATATACGCGACCGATTTAAGTAGCTACACACAACCTTGCGGCTACCGAGCGCTTCTACCAAAGCTCTGTTAATATATATAAATATGTCTGTTAAGTGCGAACTAACCAACCTCCGTGTGTGTGATTCCAAGTGAGTGAGATAAAATAAGATTACCTACCATGCAATAAAAACAGCTAAATCGAACAATAAAATATAAGATGATTATATTGAGTCATTTCCAGGGTTTTGGAAGTGGGGCAGAATCCAATCACTACCGGGGAAATTCCGGTCACTGCTGGAGAACTTTCCCCGGTAGTTAACATGTTATCCGAGGCCCTGTAGGGTCGCCAACCTCTCACGCAGATTGATCGCAGGTGGACCCGATCAACCCCGTCGGTTGCGGGATTCCAACCCGCGATCTTGTGACCAAGAGTCCGACACTCTACCAACTGAGCTACCGCGGCCCCTGGTCGTTAAGTCCAATCGCTAATCGGTAACGGGACAAATTTCCCGAACGTACTAGTTTTGAAGTGGTCGCCAAGATGTCATGTCAGACAACTCGGGAGTTTTTTTTCCGAAAAACAATCTGCGCTCCTGTGCAGTGCTGGCATGTAAGTGGTGCGTTGCGCACCGTCAGAGCTTCCGGACAGTGGGGACACTGTCGTCTTTCCTCCCCACAGAGGAGATAGCGATGTGTGGCGTAGGTGTCCGATACGCAGCCTGCAAAATAGAACTTCCTCTGGTCTGGACCTACGCAGGCACGACGCCTAATGTCCCAGGTGTGGCTTAATTCACACAAGTTTACTGTTGGCTTCTCTATCCCTTTTGCCACTTATCGAGGATGAAGCATGATATCCTGGAGAAATGGCCCATAGCAGGAAGTGGGCAAATGCGTGGGCGTGTATTCTGTGTTGCCCACTTCGCCGAAGGGTCCGCACGCTCGTTGCCAGACATTCCGATGCTGTTCGGGACCCAATAAGCAGAAAATTTTCCGTCTCGTTCTATTGTAGTAAGACGCACGAGGACGTCAAGTAGTAGCGGGTCCGAGGGATACAATTCTCTCAGTGCCAAAAGGCTGTTAAAATAATCGGATAGAATCACGCACAGGATGTCCTGCGAAATCTCTAGCGGGTGCGGTTTGAGTATTGTTTTGGAGGTGTGAGGGTCGTCGCATAGGTGCTGGCGTACTGTTGTGCGTGGGACACCGGGCTGTCGCATACCGGCTCACCTCCCTCTAAAACGCCCACTTTGGACAGTCTAGGTCGGTGGCGAGATGCGGCCACCACAGCCTGCACATCTCCCCTCGGCCGATGTCCGGTCCCGCCCACCGGCCGCAGCGTGGCTCCGCTCAAGCGCGCGCACGTCCACCGTGGCCGTAGCGCTTGCAGCGATGGCAGCGCAGTGCGCGCCACACCAGCAACAAACCACCGCCACTTGTCAACAGACAGTCTATTTGGAGCGGCCGCCAAGGCCGGCGCCGCGCCACGATCGTGCCGCCGCGCCACGTTTGAGCATTTGCGCCGCGCTGCCGCCGCACGTCGGCGCAACAGCTTCACATGTCCATCACATCGACACTTGGCTCCGCGAGACACAGGGACGAGGCGTGTGTGAAAGTATGCGTGAATGTGTCTGTGTGTGTGTGTTTATGAGTATGTGTGCGTTGCGTGTGTGGGTATGCGTGCGTGTGTACGCGCATGTATGTTTGGTGGTTATTGGTTTTTTAAAGTTAAGAATTAATCCGAGTTCTTGCTGGGGTGGCTTTATCAGACGGGTTCCTATTGCTAAGCACAGCTTGTTGCGTGAACCCTGGCCCCATCACCAGATCCATAAATTCCAGTTCGACATAATTTTACCGAAAGTTTAACGTGACGTCAATGCACCGACACTGCCGTCCGGTAGCTTGTCCCCGGTCTTATCGGGCCAGCTGCCAACTGACACTCCCGGCCGGGGGCTCAATGCGGGTGCGCGAAGCGACTCGAACCCTGTGTTGCCAGGACAGAGGAGACCGGTGGTGGCCAGCGCTCTAACCAACTGAGCTACCGGGGCGGCAAGCGACACATCGACCGTTCAGTCATAGCATCGCCAACTGGTCGCGGGCGAAGAGTAGCGACAGTCGAGACTCGAACCCACGATCTTTCGATTGTGGGACGGGCAACTCACCCCTAGACCACTCGTCCCCGCGTGTTTGTGTGTGCTGTGCGCGTGGTGTGCGTGCGTGTGCGCGTGTGTGTGTGTGTGTGTGTGTATGTGCATGCATGCGTGGAGTGTTGACCCGGCCCGAGCCGAGCTGTGCCCTGCGGACACAGTCCTGGAGACGTCCGCGATCACAGACATGTCCGAAGTCGATCACACAGGTCGTCTGGTGCCGATCACAGAGACCAGACCAGACCAGACCAGAGCAGATCCGATTCCGGACCGGAGAACATCACAGACACCCCCGTCCCCACCCAGCCGCCGCCCAGGGCGACACGCGTTAATACTTACCGCTAAGCCGATAGTTACGAGAGAGCGCGAGCAACGGAAACGAACGCGATTACATCGGACGCCGGTCTTAATGCTGCGTATTAAAAACGATAAACGAGGCGGCGACGCACGCGCCGCGACTTTCGGACGACACCACCGGGGACAAAAGGCAACACGTTACGAAGCAGGGTGACGTGGAGCGGCCGGGCGCGCCCACGCGCGCGGCCGCGCCGCACGTATAATATAACCGCTCCAACACAACAAATCGGCGCTCGGCGACCGTCATCACAACACGCGTCACGCCGTATGGATTGCTGTCCGCCTCGCCGGCGGGCGGACGTCACCGACACGCGTCCAGCTGGACGACACGCGCGCGCACTCAGACGACACACCGAAAGCGAACGCGCGGCGGCGCGCCACTCGTCGCCCGCACGCCGGACGGTCGACACCACCAAAATAATGAAAATGCAAAAATACTCACCGCCGTCGGGCCGCGCCACAACACCGCGTCACGCAGTCTCGCTCGCGGTGTGACGTCACGGCCGACGTCAGCCGTGACACGACGTCGACGTCACGGCCGGCAGCTGACTAGAGTAGAGGGCGGGCCGCCGCGCCGCGGCACCGGCGGCCGGCCGGCTGCCACGACCGCCGCCGCCCGGCGTCAGACCCACACGCAGACGCACGCACGCACGCACGCACGCCCACACGGCCGGGCGTACGACGGGCGCGACCGTCAGCGCCCGCGGCGCCCGCAGCGCCCATTTGGCACAGGACGCGTACCGCAGACTAATCATGAGTGTGGTGGCGGTTATCGGCTTTACGACACGTCGACCGTCGAGCCATGTAGCGTTGCCAATCTCTCACGCCGATTGGTCGCGGGCGAAGAGTAGCGACAGGTAAGGCGCGAACCCACAATCGTTCGATTGTGACACAGGCGGCTTACCCCTAGGCTACTCGTCCCCTAATGGACAAGTTTCACGTAATGGGTATTTTGTTGAGAAAAAAAAAACATATGCAATATTGCATGTACAAAACTGAAGTATTTTGCTCATAGGTGCATTTCCTACCAAGTGAAATGATTTCAGCGAAGCAGTCTTCGATTGAAAAAAACCTACTGGTAGTGATGACGTCAAATATGTCGAGCCTCGAAGCAGCCAAGCCAGAGACATCCAGTGAAGTCTGGATCGGGCATTTATACGCCAAGTTTTTCAACCGACTCACATCATAGAGAACAAGGTGAGTGCTTGTGGCACTAAACTGAACGATTTTCAAGAAAACATGAAGCTCGAAAAGGTATATTATTGTGGTGATGCAGCAGCTAATTTTTCTCTTTCAAAACCCAGGGCATTGGGAGACCAGGATTGGCAGATTGACAAGAAAAACGCAGTGAATAGAAATGCATGGTATGTTTTTCGTCCGCATGGCTTAACTCCAACAGGTGGTCAGAGAGGTGATCAGTCACCTCAATCACCTCTGTAGTACCTTAGAATATACGCCACTTGAAACGGAATGCTACAACTACATCATGTGTAATGGGCGCTACATAACCATTAGCAGTTGATGCGCCCTTAAGCCCAACTAATCAATGAACTACGTCATGTGACACCCGACTGAAACGGAATGGAAGCGCTTATTTTGGGTCCAACAATTCAGTGAAAAATAGCTGACGGGTAACAACACATGGCACCTCATAGTCTTAGCGGTCACGATTAATCTAACTCGGCAGCGTCCTATATGCAAATTTGATTGCTCGGCAGTCGACATTCGCTACCATCGACATACGTGACGTCACATATATTTTTACCAATCACAAAGTGAGGAATTGTGAAGTGATTTTTGAATTATTGAAGCTCTTTAAGGACTTTTTATTTAAATAAATGAATGCCAACATAGCCTCTAAAATTAAGTCACTAGTGAAACTTCAATAAAATACTGTTTGTCCCGACATGAAACTTGTCCATTATGAGTGTGTGCGTGGGTGGGAGGGGGCGGCCAAGAAGATCAGCATTGGGCGGTAGTGCACGGTTTGGGTTTCGGAGGGCGTCGAACCACTTGACCGGCGGGCTCGTTTACCACGCGTCCACGCGATAACCGCACTGGCTAACGCGCTCATGATTATTAGCATTTCAGGGTGCGTCCAACCCATGTGGGTCATACTGCAGGCCTACGCGCTCACGCGTCGAACATAACCAACCGCCATTTTCCGTCGGCGAACTGGGGGTCGACGCGCCCGAAAACCCAAACAGCCGACAACGAGCGAAAGGGAGGCGCCGAAACACCACTGGATGGCCCGAGCTTTGAACCCGAGACCCCGGGGCTGCGAGAGCGCGCGCTGTCCGTCCGACAGTCGGCCGCCTGGGGACTCGCCTGTCGGGCCGGCGTGGTGTCCACAGGTGACGTGAGAACAAAACCATCCGGCGTCGGCCGACGCGCACCCGGCGCGTGCACAGTCGACGGCAGGACGCGCATATCGACCGACAGGGGGCATGTCGACCGAGGGCGGACGGCACACCGCTAAATAGCCACTGCAAGTGAGCGAAAACCGGCCGGGAGTGGGTTCGGTTACTGGCTTTACGACACATTGACCGCTGAGTCATTGAGTTGAATGGGCGCTAAATGACGAAGCCTGGTCGATGCGCCCTAAAACTGAAATAACCAGCCAACCAACATCGTTGAGTTGAATCTCTCAAGCCGATTGGCTGCGGGCGAAGGGTAGCACAGGCGAGACTCGAACTCGCAACATTTCGATTGCGAGACGGCAACCCACCCTTAGCCTACTCGTCCCCCGGAAGTGGATTCCCACCGACCGGTAGTGTGTCCGAGATAATTTCCAGTCGATTTTCGGGAGTCCACCGGCGCGTCCCCAAGACAGCGGGTCCGGATCTCGCCGGGCGGCAGCGGCGCGGACCGAGACACAGTCGGGACAGAGCCACCCTGGAGATCCACAGATCCACCCTGGCACGCGGCACCGTCAGACAGCACCGCCGACCACACATACACTGCACGGTGGCGCGGCGCACCCCACACACACCCTCTCACTTGTACTATGCGGCGGCCCGACCGGCACCACCGCCGCCGCCACTCCCGCTCCCGCTCCCGCACAACAACCTACCCACACAGCAGCGCGCCGCTGCCTCTCGCCCGCCCCGCCACTCGCCCACACAACAACGGCCCGCCCGGCCGGCGGCCAATAAATAAACACCTCACACTGTCGAGCTGGTAGCACGAGCGCGCCGGCTGGCGCAGCGCGTCGCTGCGCGCCGCTCAGCCGCTGCCGCCGGCGCCGGCCGTGTGGCGCGAGCGCAGCGGCGCGTCGCGCAGCCACTCGCGGAACGTGGCGTCCATCATGGCGCGCGAGTCGGCGCTGCCCACGTTCACGGTGGGGATGATCTCGCGCGGCTGCACGAACTGGATGAAGCGGCGCAGCTCCGAGTAGCTCGAGTGCTCGCTGTACGGCACGCCTGCGGTGTCGGGTCAGTGTCAGCACCGCAACTGCACGGCACACGCCGGGTGAAGGTCAGCACCGCAACTGTCACCTGAGGTGTCGGGGACACGTGGGGTCGTCAGTACCACAGCTGTACGGCACGCCTGAGGTGTCGGGGACACGTGGGGTCGTCAGTACCACAGCTGTACGGCACACCTGAGGTGTCGGGGACACGTGGGGTCAAGGTCAGTACCACAGCTGTGCGGCACACCTGATCTCGGATACACATGGGGTCAAGATCGGCATCGCGGCCGTACAGCACACCTGAGCTCAGAGACACGTCGGGTCAAGATCGGCACCGCAACTGCGCGGCACACCTGAGGTGTCGGGGACACGACACGTCGGGTCAAGATCGGCACCGGCTGTACAGCCACCTGCTCAGATAACGGGGGCACCGCGGCTGTACGGCACGCCCGAGGTGTCGGAGACGCACCCGACAAACATTCCGTGGGTACTCGGAACGGACCAGGCCGGGACTGAAACCTAAACCAAAGCCACCAAGTGTTGGGTGCTCGCAGCACAGTGTCCACACCACCCTGAGCAGACAACAGCAGCCGTACTTGCGAGAAAAACTCCAAAATAGTCATCCAGTCTGAACCACTCGAGACCCACCGCCTACCAGACCCGCCATCGCAAGAGCGGACATCTCCCGTCCAGAGAGCCGTGGTCGTGCCGAAGCTCACCGCAGATTGTGGCTTTTGGGCGCATCGACTGCACAGGTCGCACAGCAGCTCACCGTAGATGGCGATGTTGCCGCACACCTTGGGCTCGAAGTCGCCGTGCTTCCCGTCCTTGCCGTGCTTCTCGTGTTCCCAGCCGGTGGGTTTGATGGCCACGATGTGCGTGTATTGCGACTGGAAGATCTTCAGGTAGTTCTGCAGCGTCTGTGGCAGCCGGTGTCGATGTCAGCCGGGATGTCACAGTTGGCAAGGTGTACGGCCCAGGGATGTGTGTGAAGCAGGGTTGGTTGGTCGGCCATTGGCCTTACGACACATCGACCATTGAGTCATGTATGTAGCGTCGCCAATCCCTCACGCCGATTGGTCGCGGGCGAAGAGTAGCGACAAGTGAGACTCGAACCCACAATATTTAGGTTGTGAGATGGGCAAGGAGGGTTGGCGAAGACCCTCCCCCCTGTGCTTGACGACAGGGCCTCTTCCGTTGGTTATTGGTTTTACGACACATCGACCGTTGAGTCATGTAGCATCGCCAATCTCTCACGCCGATTGGTCGCGGGCGAAGAGTAGCGACAGGTGAGACTCGAACTCGCAACCTTTCGATTGTGAAACGAGCAACTTACCTCTAGGCTACTCGTCCCCGACAGGGCCTCTTCCAAATAATTTTGACGGACAAGGGCCGTTCGTTGGCGACTACTGGGCCACCGCCAGAGCAAAACAGGCTACGCCCCCTCCCCAGCAATGCTAAAGCAATCAGGAGTGGTCACTGACAGGGGGCGGGTAGCACCCCAGCTAATATGTTTGATCAATGACCGTGCATTGTGTGGGGGTGTTAAACAAGACCTTTTGGTGTGTGTGTGTGTGTGTGTGTGTGTGTGTGTGTGCGTATGTATGTATGTATGCATGTATGCATGTATGTATGTATATATGTATGTATGTATGTATGTATGTATGTATGTATATATGTATGTGTGTGTATGTGTGCATGTGTGTATGTGTGTGTGTATGTATGATGTATATATGTGTATATATATATATATATATATATATATATATATATATATATATGAACCTTCATGGCTGGCATATAGCCCTGTACCCTTGCAATCATAGTGAGGACCTCACTCGCAACATCAAGTCAAGTCATCATCATATCACATCATAGTAATGATCCGACTCTGCATCCGTACAGTCATGAAGAGGATCTATTCGCACTTTCAGGGATAGGACCTGCCTCTTTATGCCCAGTGGTTGGGATGACCTGGTCCATGCGGCCACAAGGGAGACTCCCGGATGCTCGGCATCAGTGCCCGTACAGTCGGCCAACTCGGCACCCGCCACCTCACAACGGTGAGGTGCAACCCAGAGGTCAGCACCCAGAGTCGTAAGTGGCCCGTAAGTAGTCCGTAACGTAAAACACGCACCCCGCGAGCTCACGGCTAGAAGAGCACAATTTGCAGCATGTATGCTGCAGTGGCACCTCTGCGGTGGTCTCCGTAATCGCAAGTGGCTGAGAGGCTCTTGACCGGCACGGCCACCGCAACAACATCCCCCCCCGACATTCAGCACAATGCTCCAAGCGTGAGCGTCTTTTACACGCTCTCGGCAGCCGGGCCCCATCAGTGTCGGCTTGGGCCCTTCAATCATCGTTGAAAATGCCAAAGCACGCCCTCCACACAACACAACATATTTTGTCCTCGCATAGCACAAACAAACTCTTAAAATGCCGCAGCGCGTGCGCACCTTCATGGTAAGGTGGTTGAGCGGCAGCACGTGTATCCTGGCCAGCCGCTGGTCGGTGGTGAGCCGCCGCTTGATCTGACACTCCTCCAGACACTGCAGGGTACGCCGCTTGTCCGCCGACGCCCAGAACAGACAGTCGAGCGAATCCGCCACCGCCAGGAACACGCGCTCCTTGCCTGTGGACCGCACACCCAGGTCAGGTCACAACCACGCCGATGGTTGGTTATTGATCTTGCGACACATCGACCGTTGGGGTCGTGTAGCGTCGCCAACCTCACGCCGGTTGGTCGCGGGCGAAGAGTAGCGACAGGTGAGACTCGAACCCACAACCTTTCGATTTTGGGACGAGCAACTTACCCCTAGACTACTCGTACCCGCCCCACCACCACATCGAGATCAGCTCACCACCACATGGACCCACGTCAGGTCGTCAATACACGCACGTGTGGCGGCTAAGTCTGCACCACATTAATGCGCGTCAGGTCATTCCATTGATTTAATATTTCGGTTTAAGGGCGCACCGATCACAGGGTCATTTGGCGCCCAGTCAGATAATCCACGCGCCGGCACATGATGGCAGCCCACCATCACACCGACACAAGGTCGGCTGACCTGACCTCGCTACGCCATGCCACCCTCACTGAGATCAGGTTACCCACAGGACACGCATCCCCAAACCCAGACCACCACCCCCGACACGTATCCCCACCGTCAGACCACCACCCACGACACGCATCCCAACCCCCGAGACCCACCACCCACGACACGTATCCCCACCCCGCCACCATCCCCGACACCTACCCCCACCCACAGGCCACCACCACCGACACTTATCCCCACCCTCAGACCACCACCCACGACATGTATATCCACCTTCAGACCACCACCCACGGCACGTATCCCCACCCCCAGACCACCCCACGACACGTATCCCCACCCCCAGACCACCACCCACGACACGCATCCCCACCCTCAGACCACCACCCACGACACGTATCCCCACCCCCACCACCACCCCCGACACGTATCCCCACCGTCAGACCACCACCCACGAAATGTATCCCCACCGTCAGACCACCACCCACGACACGTATCCCCACCCTCAGACCACCACCCACGACACGTATCCCCACCCTCAGACCACCACCCACGACACGCATCCCCACAGTCAGACCACCACCCACGACACGTTTCCCCACCATCAGACCACCACCCTCGACACGTATCCCCACCCCCCAGACCCACCACCCACGACACGCATCCCCACCACCCACGACACGCATCCCCACCCCCGACACATATCCCCACCCACTGACCACCAACTTATCTCCGGCCTACCGCGGCACCTGAGCCGCACTACCACAGTGGCAACACGGCAAGATCATCACATCATCAGCCACATCACATCGCACGGCAGCCGACTATGAACAGCTGACTGTCGAGCCGTCAGCCGACATCCGACCGACTGACCGATCAGCCGACCATCAACAGCTCACTGTCGAGCGATATCAGCTGACCGACTGGCCGATCGGCCGACCATCAACAGCCGACTGCCGAGCGACATCAGCTGTCCGCCGACCGACCGACCGATCAGCCGACCATCAACAGCCGACTGTCGAGCGATATCAGCTGACCGACTGGCCGATCGGCCAACCATCAACAACCGACTGCCGAGCGACATCAGCTGCCCACCGACCGACCGACCGACCAGCCGACCATCAACAGCCGACTGCCGAGCCAGCAGCTGACTCACCGATGGTGTAGCTGCCGCACACCACCAGCGTCTTGGCGTTCTTCTGGATGGCCTCGTTGACGATGCGCACGCACTGGTGCAGGATGTCCGACTGGCTCGGGAAGTCGTACACCGGGTCGCAGTAGCTGGAACGTGCGGCGGCCCGGACCGGGCCAGGCGTCACGACGGGCGGAGCAGCCGCGCGTCGCCACTCCCCCTCCCACACACACACCGTGGACCAATGATCGCGTGGTGCTGACGGGCATGTTGGTTGGTTGGTTATTTGGGCTTTCGGGCGCATCGACTGCGTTGGTCATACAGCGCCCATCTGACGGGCATGTGCTCGCTTGTTTATCGGGTGGTTCACGACGCGCTTTCTGCACATTCACGGCTAACGGCGCTACCCAGACTGTTTCGCCGGTGGACCGCCGGATTGGGAAATGTCCTGAGCGGCGCTAGTGTCGAACCCGGGACCTTCGGTACCCATAGCCCGACACCTTAACTACTCGGCCATCCCCGCCCCGGGGATGTGTTCGCAATGTCCAGCAAGCCCTGCTTACTTTTAAATATTGGCGTGCGATGTTCCGCGATGCATGTTAAGTTAGTTCCCAGTTGCACTGTCACATTAAGCATACTGTGCCATCATCAAGAACCTTGGGTTCATTTAAGATGCATTCAATCGCTAAGTCATATAGCGTCGCCAACCTCTCGCGCCGATTGTTCGCGGGCGGACTCGGCAAATGCCGTCGGTTGTGAGATTCGAACCCAGGTCGTAACAGTAACTTGACGCACCATAATATATCTGTGTACATACACTTAGACCATGTTTTAGATCAAGGAAGGTCGGCGTGATATGCAGCAATTTGAAGCAAGAGGGTCATCTAATTTCAAATCACCTATACATTACTGCACGATTTATTGATTATTTTGGCTTAAGGGCGCGCCGACTGCGAGGTGATTTAGCGCCCATACATTACTGCACGATGTACGGAGAACAGTTGCAATGCATCCTAGCATTCACAGAAACATTGATAGAGACACGAGGCAACGTTGGTTTGGTAAGCTCGCATGCCATCAAAAATGTGTCACTAAGGCAATGACTACGGGCTTCCAGAAGTGTGCACCAGTCAAACCACACAATGTTGGTCAGGTGCTCAGGTGGGTAACTGCCAGGTTCTCAGGCGGTAGCCGCCAGATACTCAGGTGGTAACTGCCAGGTACTCCTATGGTGTTCGTATCAGGTACTGGCCGTTTTGTTCGCGTGACATACCCAACGTATCCGTAAAATACTCCCATGGAATCAGTGCAACATATTGGACGTGCCTGTTAAATACTCCCATGGTAGCAGTATAGCATATCTGACGTGCCCGTAAAATATTCCCATGGTGCCCCATGGCGTTTGACATTCAACGTGTCCGCAACGTATTCTCATGATATCCATGTGACATATCCGACGTGCCCGTAAAATACCTTTCTGGTGTCCGCATAGCAAATACAACGTGCCAGTAAAATACCCCCATGCGGTGTCCGTGTCGGTGCGCCGAGATTACGAACGCCAAGTTCACTCTACAAAAACCAGCGTCAGCACACCGTCGCGTAAGCCGCCAGCCGCGCACCAGCGACGCGGCGCCGCCCGCCGCCTGCCGGGTACGCACGTGGTGTCCAGGTAGATCCTGTCGATGGTGGTGTTCCACAGCTCCGGGTAGCTCTCCATGCTGGGGTCGGCGCGGAAGTCGCCCACGTGCAGGTAGGCGCGCCCGTCGCGGAACTTGAACAGGAACATGACGGCGCCCGGGCAGCTGCGGGCCGGTCGCAAGGCGTCACGCGCGGACCGCGGCGCAACAGCACGCCGACACTGCACACGCCGACACTGCACACGACACTGACACTGCACACGACACTGACACAACAACTAACACATGACACTGACACTGCACACGACACTGACACTGCACACGACACTGACACTGCACACTGCACACGACACTGACACTGCCGACACTGCACACTGACACTGACACTGCACACGACACTGACACTGCACACGACACTGACACTGCACACGACACTGACACTGCACACGACACTGACACTGCACACGACACTGACACTGCACACGACACTGACACTGCACACGACACTGACACTGCACACGACACTGACACTGCCGACACTGCACACGACACTGACACTGCACACGACACTGACACTGCCGACACTGCACACGACACTGACACTGCACACGACACTGACACTGCACACGACACTGACACTGCACACGACACTGACACACGACACTGACACCGCACACGACACCGACACACGACACGACACTGACACTGCACACAGACACTGACACTGCACACGACACTGACACTGCCGACACTGACACTGACACACACGACACTGACACTGCACACGACACTGACACTGCACACGACACTGCACACGACACTGACACTGCCACACTGACACTGACACTGCACACGACACTGACACTGCACACGACACTGGACACTGCACACGACACTGACACTGCACACGACACTGACACTGCACACGACACTGACACTGCCGACACTGCACACGACACTGACACTGCACACGACACTGACACTGACACTGCACACGACACTGACACTGCACACGACACTGACACTGCACACGACACTGACACTGCACACGACACTGACACATGCACACGACACTGACACTGCACACGACACTGACACTGCACACGAAACACTGACACTGCCGACACTGCACACGACACCGACACTGCCGACACTGACACTGCACACGACACTGAACGACACTGACACTGCACACAGACACTGCACGACACTGACACTGCACACGACACTGACACTGCACACGACACTGACACTGCACACGACACTGACACTGCACACGACACTGACACTGCACACGACACTGACACTGCAACGACACTGACACGACACTGACACCACGACACTGACACTGCCGACACTGACACTGCACACGACACTGACACTGCCGACACTGACACTGACACTGACACTCACGACACTGACACTGCACACGACACTGACACTGCACGACACTGACACTGCACACACTGACACTGCACACGACACTGACACTCCACACTGACACTGACACTGCACACGACACTGACACTGCCGACACTGACACTGCACACGACACTGACACTGCACACGACACTGACACTGCACACGACACTGACACTGCACACGACACTGCACACGACACTGACACGACACTGCACACGACACTGACACTGCACACGACACTGACACTGCCGACACTGACACTGACACTACACTGACACACACTGCACACGACACTGACACTGCCGACACTGCACACGATACACTGCACACGACACTGACACTGCACACGACACTGACACTGCCGACACTGCACACGACACTGACACTGCACACGACACTGACACTGCACACGACACTGACACTGCACACGACACTGACACTGCACACGACACTGACACTGCACACGACACTGACACTGCACACGACACTGACACTGCACACGACACTGCACACGACACTGCACACGACACTGACACTGCACACGACACTGACACTGCACACGACACTGACACTGCCGACACTGCACACGACACTGACACTGCACACGACACTGACACTGCACACGACACTGACACTGCACACGACACTGACACTGCCGACACTGCACAGATCACGCTGTGGCCGAAGCGCCCCTAAACTCAAATGACTAACTAACTGGCACTGCACATTTGTTGCCCAGATGCTCCCCGTGAAACTACAGTATTCCTTTTCTCGCTGGGAGGTTGGACGAAATCGAGAGATGGTGGGTTCGAGTCTCGCCTGTCGCTACTCTCCGCCCGCGACCAATCGGCGTGAGAGATTGGCGACGCTACATGACTCAACGGTCGATGTGTTGCATAAAAACATTTCCAAACAAACCAGGAAGGGTGAATGGTGCCGTTTGGTAATTAAATGGGGCGCAATGAGTGTCCTTCGATGGGAGCGTGAGAAAGTGTGAACTATTAAAAGAGGGCTTTCACGCCAAGTACACGCCCAATAGTTGCCGCAGTGAACTATTGCTACGGCCCATGTTTTGAGATTTGTTCGTGACGCTTGTTGTTCCTCATACAAATCGTCTTAAATGATGAACCAAAAGTAGGCACCGTGCTGTTTTGAAGAACAAAAGGCGAGCTTATGCCAAAAAGAAATGTAAAACTAAACCTCCAAAGCAAAACCACGGTATTGGATGGCTTTCCCTGTGCTCATCGAATAAAAAATATGTCTGGGAGCGGTGGGATGAGTCGCAGGCTTTTTTCTGAGTGAAATTTGGACGGATGTAAGCTAGCATTAATGGTGGCGGGGCGGGGGTGGGGTACAATTCAACATTGCAGGGACACGTGCCCCTTTAGAGCTACACAAGGCAGCGCGCCTCCGGATTACCAATGTCATATTGTTGTTGTTATTGTGGTTTATGGGCGGATCAACTGTGTTGGTTGGTTATTGGGGTTTAAGGGCGCATCGACTGCAGAGGTCATGCAGCGCCCATAACATAGTCACTCATATCAGGTTGTAGAACGGAAGATGGTACTCAATGTGGCATTGTAAAATCCACTGTCGTGATATACAGCATAACCATACCAGTTCTACCACATACCTGTCGTATTAATGGGGCGTATACCTGCTCGTGGCAAGGGAGGGGTTCGTGTTGCAGGGTTGGATGAAAGGCATACAAAGGGACGTTGACACGGGGTGGATACTGGGAAGGGAGAGAGGGATGGGCAGTGGGGACTACGCGAGTCCCCGGAAACGCCTCCGCGTTTCCACACCCCTTATCGGGGCGGCTGTGTTACCCCGAGGGAGCGCCAATTCCCTGGCCAGCCGAGTAACGAGGCTGACCGCACTGCAGGGGCGGATCAGCTGTGCAGGTTATACAGCGCCCATACTAACGTCACATTGATGGCACCGCGTCCACCACGGCTATTACGCAGAAATGTATGTTGCTTGAGCCTAGGACACATCAACTGCAATGATACGTCATACAACAGTTGGGCGTGCTGTGATACGACAGGGGAGTGCCTCTCCAACGTCAAAGGCAGGAGTACGGGGCTGATGGCTCAAAAACAGGCTTCGAAAGATATGCTGTTCTTGGAGTTATGTCGTCCAGAACATTATTATCTCATTGTTCTCATTTCGAGGTCGAGTGATGCGGTTTATCCATGAACTGCTATGTGAAAAAGTGCTGATGATTCACTCGAAAGGGCAGACCGAAATTCTGGATTCACAGGTTTAAATATAAATATTATCTCTGTATTCGACTGGTCCCAAAATTCCCCTCTACGTCCACGATCACAAGCACAAATCCAACCCCGCTGAGAAACACCACAGCTCACGGCGTTACAGACAGGTGGCCGAATACCGCTCAGGACACCCGATACTGGTTCGATTGAGCTACCCTAAATGCCAAACAACCATCTGATGTCGCTTGGTGTTTGGTATTTGGGCTTCACGGCGCTTCGGCCAGCATTTCACCACTCGCACCATCTGCATACCCAACACCATTCGCACCACCTGCACACCCAACACCATTCGCACCACCTGCACACCCAACACCATTCGCACCACCTGCACACCCAACACCATTCGCACCACCTGCATCCCCGATACCGTTCGCACCACCTGCACACCCAACACCATTCGCACCACCTGCACACCCAACACCATTCGCACCACCTGCACACCCAACACCATTCGCACCACCTGCATTCCCGATACCGTTCGCACCGCCCACCTACCCAACACCATTCGCGTAGTCTGCACACCATACAGGCTACCGAAGTAAGGAAGCAGACTGGTGGCTGCTACAAGTGACAGGAAACCGCCGCACGTTACCGGTCCACCACAGTCCGGCGCACGGTCCAGCCGGCTCAGACTCACTGGTTGGCGTCCAACAGAGTGACCTCCACGTCGAGGACCATCTTGGGCTCGTTCATTGGCAGCATCTTGAGCCGATCGGCGGGCACCTTCAGTCGGGAGAGTACCAGGTTCCCTGCGATCGCAAACGTTTCACCATCACTATCATCGCCGTGATCATGGTCATGGTTACTGTCATGGCTACAGTCATTGTAACATCACCCTCACCAACGTGATCAGTCATGGTTACTGCCATGGTTACCGTCATCGTTACTATCGCTCTCATCACGACTTTCGCTATGGTTACTGCTATGGCTACCATCATTGTCAGCATCACCTTTATTATAGTGATCATCGGCATGTTTACCGCCATAGTTACAGTCATCGTCAAAAACGATCTCATCATCATGATCATGATCATGGTTACCGTCGCCGTCACAATCACCCTCGTTACAACGCCAGTCGCGGCGGCTTGCGTTGTAGGCTACGCAGCGTCGCCACCCACTCCGGTAGAATGGTCGCAGCAAGCCGAAACACCATGCATGCGGCGCGACTTGAACCCGGAAACCTTCAAGTTAAGCGAAAAGAACTCCACTCACTAGGGTGCCGGCCCTGGAATTTCAACTACAAAAGACCAGTCCAGTGTTATTTGGGTTTACTCGGCCGCAGCACACTGACCTGTGACCTTGCCGCAGTAGACGGTCTTGGGGAAGTGCTTGGTGAGGCCGCGGTAGTGGTCGTAGTGGTAGTGGCTGAGGAAGTAGGCCTCCACGCCCGGCACCATGCCGTAGTTGAACGCGTCCACCGCGAACGGAACTCCTGCGGGACACGGAGTGGCTGTCAGTCTGGGGGACGAGTGGTCTCGGGGTAAGTTGCTCGTCTCACAACTGAAAGACTGTGAGACAGGCAACTTACTCCTAGACCACTGCCGGTTCGCGTCTCACCTGTCGCCACTCCTCGCTCGCGACCAATGGGCGTGAGAGATCGGCGACGCTACATGATTCAACGGTCGATGTGTCGTAAAACCAATAACCAACCTACCAATCACCGGTGACGTGCGGCGACTCCGAGTGGCTACTTCTGCTGCTTATTGCGCCGGGCAACGCCCCCGCCATATCATGCACCGCCGGTACGGCGGTCGACAACCACACGAGTGACTGCACACTCCATAGCCAGGGATGATTTAGGTGTTGGGTTTTGGTTGGATATTTGGGCTCACGGGCGCACCGACCGCGTTGGTCATACGGTAATGATTTGGGTTATGGGAGCAGCAGCTGGATTGGTTATACACACAGCACAGTTCGCAGACTCGCAGACTGTCATGTCATATCCAACCAACACATGCCTTGGTCCTTAGCTAATTATTTGGGCTTTAGGCCGCATTGACCATGCTGATCATATAGCACTTTGGTTCTCACTTCATCATTACTTATATCATTACCATCCCACATCGCTATAACTTTCTGACCACAAAACGGAGCCATTCAACACACAAGAGTGCGCAATGGGCCCAGGGACTCGTGCGCTCTTTCGGCTCTCAAGTAATATAAACCAAATGGACAGCGTTTGTGTAGCGGGATAGTGTGTACGGACTACTAAGACTGACGACAAATACATAAACACAAAACTACGAAAGCTGGATTTTACTCGCTAGCATTGCACATTGGCCTACAAATAGTCCTACTGCTATTAGCATACTGAAGCTCTTACGTGCACAACTCCTGTCACATCTACATAAGTGGATATTTTCACTGCGGATTTCTACATCCTGTGTATTCTGTCAAACAACACAGGAAACTCCTTCTTTTTTTATAATTCCAGTTCTCGCTGGGGTGGCTTTATGAACCAGGGTCCTGTTGTTAAGCAGAACTTGCTGCGTGAACCCTGGCCCCACCACCAGATCTATTAATTCCAGTTGAACGGCAGAATTTTGACCGAAAGCTTAACGCGCCGTCAGTGCACCGACACGGCCGCCCGGTAGCTCATCCTCGTCCTTGCTGAGCCAGCTGCCAACCGACCCTCCCAGCCGGGGGCTAAATGCGAGCGC
The DNA here is from genome assembly GCA_034440575.1 of Imbricaverruca yamaguchii. NCBI lineage: Eukaryota > Metazoa > Arthropoda > Thecostraca > Neoverrucidae > Imbricaverruca > Imbricaverruca yamaguchii. The sequence goes on along the minus strand of JAOTOL010001583.1, from coordinate 1,029,205 downwards.
GCGAAGCGACTCCAACCCTGCATCGCCAGCACAGCGGAGACCGGAGCAACCAGGGGGACCTTTTGTGCGCGTGTCTCACCTGGGATGAGTTTGTAGAAGGGACACCGGCGCTCCGACGACTGGCCCCGCTCGCCGTTGACCTGGGTGCGCTGCTGCTGGGCCGGCGTCACCGACGACGGCTTCATCTTGGACATGATGCGCGCCCACTGCTCCTTGACCTCCGCGTCGGACCCGGCGCCTGTCGCCGACACAGGCGGACCGGTCAGCCGCCCGGATCAGATCAGGCGAGGTGAGGTTAGGTGAGGTGAGGTGAGGTTAAGTGAGGTGAGGTGAGGTGAGGTGAGGTGAGGTTAGGTGAGGTGAGGTGAGGTGAGTGCAGAGCATCGTGCCCGGCAGGCCGTCCAGGCCAGATGAGGTCAGGCCATGTAAGGTCAGGTCATGCGAGGTCAGGTCATGCGAGGTCAGATCAGGCTAGATGAGGTCAGGCGATGACAGGTCAGGCCAGACGAGGTCAGGTGATGTGAGGTCAGGCCATGCGAGGTCAGGTCAGGCTAGATGAGGTCAGGTGATGGCAAGTCAGGCCAGACAACATCACCATTCCTCATCGAGAGCATCAACATAATACTTATGAACGAGATACTATAGAAAGGAGACATGAAGACTCCACAAGCACGCATCAAGGAGCGGGATGTCGGTACTTCTTGGAGAATGATGTCGATTGACTGTTCAGGAAGTGGTATATCCCATCCTATTTCACGAATAATGTATCATTTCACCATGAACAAACACCATCACGTCGAGTCACCGGCTGCGGCCACACGGGAGACTAGCACAACAGACACAGCGCGCCACTGGTACCCGCCGGTGGTGCGAGGCTGAGCGTGGTGCGAGGCTGAGCGAAGGCACAAGCGCGAATGACCAAACTGATTCACCGCATCGGCGAAGGAAGAAGAAAAAACTTCCCGCCTACCTGACCGAACTGCCAGCAGTAGACTGGCGACTGCTGCTCCTTTCCTCTCTATGAGCCCCAAGCCCAGGAGCTACCAGAACCAACCAGACCCCACAAACTCAAGGATCACCCCCCCTTTCCCACAAACCCGAATGTCACCTGACCCGGAAATCTGCCACAGGCTCACATGTACACCCCCCCCCTTCCGCAAACCCAAATGTCACCTGACCCGATCACCTACCACGGGCTCACATGCAACACATGTCCAGAGACTTGGGACATCCAGCCCGCGGGCGCCACTCACCTCTTCACCGGCTCCAGCTCGGAGATGGAGACCCGTTCGGTAACCGTCTCGGAGACCGGCTCGGAGACTCGCTCGGAGACCGGTACGGAGACTCGCTCCGAGACTCGCTCCGAGACCCGCTCCGAGACTCGCTCGGAGACCGGTTCCGAGACTCGCTCGGAGACCGGCTCGGAGGCGGGCGGCGGCTGCGACGGCGCCAGGTAGCTGGTGATGGGCGCCTGACACACGCGCCGCTTCTTGGGCGGCTGCGATATCACCGACCGGTGGCCCCGCTCGACGTCCTTGCAGGTCGACGGCTTGGTCTCCGTCGAGCTGGACCGGCAGACGACACAGGTCAGCAGGGTGGGTGGGGGGTGGGGTGCTATTGGTTTTACGACACATCGATCGTTGAGCCATGCAGAGTCGCCAATCTCTCACGCCGATTGGTCGCGGGCGAAGAGTAGCTGCACAACCTTTCGATTGTGAGACGAGCAACTTACCCCCAGACTACTCATCCCCGTGTGTGTGGGGGGGGTGCCTGAGTGGTTAGTGTTGAGCTATGGGTGCCAAAGGTCCTGGGTTCAACACTCGCACTACTCGGAACATTTCCCAATCCCGCGACCCACCGGCGAAACAGTGTGGGCGGCGCCATTAGCCGTGGTTGTGCATAAAGTACGTCGTGAAACGCCAGATAAATATACAAACACAGATCAGCGAGCCAGAATCTGGTGTCATTCAGACGAAGACGAGACAACTCGCCGTGTGGGTCGATGAAACTTTCGTCTCATAGACGCCGTTCGAATATATCCAGGCGATATACAAACAATCGTACATTTGAAGTACAATATCTTACAAATGCCCATGGGCTGTTTGTAGACCCGTTCCCTGGGTCGCAGGAGGAGACCGGCTCCCGAGTGAGGAAGGGACAGCGTACGCCATGCTGACCAGCAGACAGTTGACCAGGTTCGGGTGTGAAGCAGTCCTCCACAATGCGGGTGACTAAGTCACTGACGGAAACCCGCCTCTGAGCACAGTTGGACTTGTGCTCAGTGTTACTGGATGTAGAGAGGCCAATGTCTGGTTATCTATCGCGGAGGATATTTGTATCCCATCCTGTGACATTAGATTATCAGTTTGCACTCTCCAGTGAATCTTCAGCACTTGATCAGAGATCAGTTTCTTGCCAAACAGCACCATTCGACCCACAAGTCAGAAAATGCAAAGATGATATTCTGGTGAGGATGCAGGTCACCATATCTTTTCTTTTAACCCGCGCACACCCGGGGGGGCTGTCGAATAGCGTTCGCCGTTTGTTTGTATCTGTTACAGGTCCTGAGATATGTGTCAGTATCTGAGTCCCACCTGATCTGATCGAATTTGACCTATGATGACCCAGTGACCTGACTGTTGGGCTGAGCGAAAAAAAATTACTGAAACACTTTCGGTAGAGCCCGTCACCATCTATCCAACGCCGTTTTCCGTTTGTCGCTAGCTAGCATAGTTCTAGAGATCTTAGGGGGGCAGACATCTGCCCCCCGGACATGCGAAGTTGGCGCGGACCTCCGGACGTGCGAGTGTTAAACACAGGTACTAGGTTAAACGATACAGACACACATCTAATGTTTGGATACAAGAAATCCAGGAACAGTCTGCTCTTCCAACCCTGCTCCTGAGTGGAAGTGGACAGCGATGCACCAGGACACAGTTGCTGACCAGGTTCACCAACCCTGCTACTCGTCATCCTGTCAGTCGGCCGACAGACTCTCAGGCGGCCGACAGCCTGCCAGGCGACTCACGGCGGCAGGGGCGGGGATGGCCGAGTGGTTACGGTGCTGAGCTCTGGGTACCAAAGGTCCCGGGTTCAACCCTCGCACCGCTTGGAACACTTTACCAATCCCGCTGCGCACCGGATGGACAGGGTGGGCGGCGCCATCAACCGTGAATGTGCATAAAGTGTGTCGCGAACCACCCAATAAAGAAACAACACAGACGACTCACGGCGGCTCGGCGGGTGCGGGGGCGGCGGCGGCGGCGTGGCCGGCGGCCGGGTCGGCCAGCCGCTGCAGGTGCTCGCTGACGGTCACGTCGCCGATCCGGTTCACCTCGCTGATGCCAGAGTCCTGCGCCGTGCCGCTCTGCTTGGAGTCCTCGTCCAGGAACCGGTCCACCGCGTCCGACACGCACTCGCTGATGCTGTCCTGCGGATCCTCCTGTCATACACACAGATTGGGGTCACCCGGCTGATATCGTCCGGTGGGTCTTCCTGTACGGTAAAGACGGCGGTCAGCCTGCTGGTGCTGTCCTGTAGGTCCTCCTGTCCGGTAAAGACAGCGGTCAGCCCGCTGGTGCTGTCCTGTAGGTCCTCCTGTCTGGCACAGACAATGGTCAGCCCGCTGGTGCTGTCCTGTAGGTCCTGTCCGGTAAAGACAGCGGTCAGCCCGCTGGTCCTCCTGTCCGGCACAGACAATGGTCATCCCTGCTGGTGCTGTCCTGTAGGTCCTCCTGTCCGGTAAAGACAGGGTCAGCCCGCTGGTCCTCCTGTCTGGCACAGACAGCGGTCAGCCCGCTGGTGCTGTCCTGTAGGTCCTGTCTGGCACAGACAGCGGTCAGCCCGCTGGTGCTGTCCTGTAGGTCCTCCTGTCTGGCACAGACAGTGGTCAGCCTGCTGGTGCTGTCCTGTAGGTCCTCCTGTCTGGCACAGACAGCCGTCAGCCCGCTGGTGCTGTCCTGTGGGTCCTGTCCGGTAAAGTATAGGTAAAGACTGTTCGGTCAGCACGTGAACAGCCAGCCATGATAATCAATCACAGCTGATAACCACTCTCTTCTACAAGGCCATGTCCTGCCGGTCTTCACTATTCACCACAGACCATCTGCTGAGCGCACAATGTTGAAACAATACGGCAGAAGACTAGCTGAGCCGAGCTTTTCAGTTCTATCCTGAGCCACAGCACCACCTCAAACCCAAACACCATCCACAACTCAGTCCGCTCCTTAACCTTCACCCCTCCCCTAATTCCGACTTACCCACGGTGAAGTCCACGTCCCGACTGAGCACCACCTTTGAGATGAAAGCTCAACTTCTCCGCACACCCACCTCAACATAATCAACACCGACCCTTCCCTCCCATCCTCATTGGCAATCAACTGAACCCAAAACGACACCACGACCCCAGACGCAGCCATCCTGCTCTGACCCCCAGCCAACACACAACCACTCCCATCGACACGCGCCCACCCGCTACCCAGCACTCCACGCGCCACCCCAACCACCGAGCCGCCGACGCCGCCGCGGCACCTCACCTGCAGGTCGTCGAACGGCGCCGGCCGGCGGCGCACGCTCAGGTCGAGCGCGCCGCCGTCGCCGGCCGAGTCCATCAGCTCGGCGATGCTGAAGCCGGCGCGGCGCGGCAGCGAGGCGGACGAGCGCGGCCGCGGCGGCAGTGTGAAGCTGCCGCTGCGCGGCCGGCAGTCGTAGCGGCGGCCGCCGCGCGGCGGCGACATGGTGTTGGCGCGCGACCTGCCCGGTCACAGGTCAGGTCAGGTCACAGGCCGCCGGCCGGCGTCACAGAGAAATTCAGTCACAAACACGTCAGCGGCCAGTACAACACAGATCAGTCCAGGGTATCACACGCACACACACACTAGTGGCCAGTACAACACACAGCAGTCCATGGTCACACATCGGTGGCCAGTACAACACATATCAGTCCAGGATATCACACATACACCAGTGGCCAGTACAACACACCGTGTGTGTGTGTGTGTGTGTGTGTGTGTGTGTGCGTGGTTGGGGTTTTGGGGCGCATCGAACACAGCAGATCATTAAGCGCCCATAACAACACACACCGGTGGCCAGTACAACACACAGTGCAGGAGGCGCCGGAGAACACCGACGATCGTAGGACCCTCCCACGACGCGTCCAGTTGCGGCGGAGTAGTGGCGTCAATGCATCCACGCGGAACGCTTGCGGACTATCCGAAATGTCCGGCGTCCATTGAAATCTGAACCGAAGACTTTGCGGTCCGATTGATTGATTGATTGATGAATGATTGATTGATTATTTTGGGTTAAGGGCGCACCAACTACGAGGTCATTTAGCGCCCATGGTTGGTTGGTAATTTGAGTTTTAGGGCACATCGCTCACCACCATGGGGGCGATGCGTCCTAAAACTCAAGTAACCAAGGGCGCTAAATGCGCCCAAAAATGCGCCTACCAACATGGGCGGATTTTACGGCGCATTTGGCGCTCATGTGGTGGATTTGTGCTTTAGGGCGCGTGGACTGCATAGGTTATTTTCCGTCCATATCTCACGGGCCAAGACCAGCGCGCTGCCCGCTGGGCTAGGGAGCGCTGTCCGGGCTCTCCGGAGCCGGGACATCAGCTCGGTGTGTGTGTGGGTGGGGGCTGGGGGTGACGGCGGAGGGTCAGCAGGTGGCCAGCTCACTCACCGTATCGGCAGGAACTCGCTGCACGGGCTGCTCCTGCCCAGCAGCACGGCGGGCGGCACCCCGGCCGGCGGCAGCGGCGACGGCGCCTGCGGACTGGTGCTGCAACACCGCGCCCACACGTCACGTCACGTCACGTCACGTCACGAGGGGTCAGCACAGCAACACGTCACGTCACGAGGGGTCAGCACAGCAACACGTCACGTCACGAGGGGTCAGCACAGCAACACGTCACGTCACGAGGGGTCAGCACAGCAACACGTCACGTCACGAGGGGTCAGCACAGCAACACGTCACGTCACGAAGGCTCAGCACAGCAACAAGTCACGTCACGAAGGCTCAGCACAGCAACACGTCACGTCACGAGGGGTCAGCACAGCAACACGTCAAGTCACGAGGGGGTCCAACTACCGACAATGTTACGACACGTCACGTCACGAGAGGACGGAATACGAACACGTCGCGTCACGAGGGATCGAAATTCTGACACGTCACTTCACCACGTTATGAGGGGGCGAGATATGGGCACGTCACGTCACCAGGGGTCGAAATACCGATAAGTCACGCCATGCTCTTCATCACGTCACGAGGAGTAGAAAAAACAACACATCACGTCACGAGGGGTCGAAATGCCGACGGGTCACATTAATCTCCAGCCATGTCACGTCACACGGACGTTACGTCATATCACAGCATATTATCTGCGACATCGTCGCCGACCACACCATGTGCGATGCGGCTGAAGATTAAAAGCCTTGTCACTGTGTCTGGCCTTGTCTTGTCACTGTGAGACTGGCAACTTACCCCTAGACTACTCGCCCCCTGGCGTAGAAACTTAACCACCGACCCCCCGACCCTCTCACCACCGGCCGGCGACGGGTTGCGCTGCCCAGACGACCAGCCTAACACACCTAACCACCGACCCCCCGACCCTCTCACCTGGCCGGCGACGGGTGTGCGCTGCCCAGACTGACGCTCAGCCTAACCACCGACCCCCCCCGACCCTCCTCACCTGGCCGGCGACGGGTGTGCGCTGCCCAGACTGACGCTCAGCCTAACTCAGCCTAACCACCGATCCCTGGACCCTCTCACCTGGCCGGGGACAGGTCCGGGCTCCCGAGACTGACGCTCAGCCTAACTCAACGCCACCCCCGACCCTCTCACCTGGCCGGCGACGGGTGCGGGCTGCCGAGACTGACGCTCAGCCTAACTCAGCCTAACCACCAACCCCCCGACCCTCTCACCTGGCCGGCGACGGGTGCGGGCTGCCCAGACTGACGCTCAGCCTAACTCAGCCTAACCACCGACCCCCTCACCTGGCCGGCGACGGGTGCGGGCTGCCCAGACTGACGCTCAGCCTAACTCAGAGCCACCGATCCCTGGACCCTCTCACCTGGCCGGGGACGGGTGTGCGTTGCCCAGACTGACGCTCAGTCTAATTCAGCCTAACCACCGACCCCCGACCCTCTCACCTGGCCGGCGACGGGTGCGGGCTGCCCAGACTGACGCTCAGCCTAACCACCAACCCTCTCACCTGGCCGGCGACGGGTGCGGGCTGCCCAGACTGACGCTGAGCGGACTGTGCAGGCTGCCGTGCGGACTGTGCGCCAGCCGGGCGGCCGGGCCGCGGCACGGCACCGGCAGCGGCGGCGGCCCGGCCGGCTGCTGGCGCGCCTCCTGCAGCAGCGCCAGGTTGGACGCAGACATGTGCGTGGCCGTGGCCGAGATGGCGCCGCCGCCGCCGCCGCCGCCCGACAGCCGCGGCGGCTGGCAGTAGTCCACCTGGCGGCCAGGCAGTTGGGCTTCAGTTAGTTAGTTATTAGCGGTTTAGGGCGCATCAACTGCAGTGGTTATACAGCGCCCATTGGGCTTTAGTTGGTCGGTTGGTTGGCTATTGGTTTTACGACACATCGACAGTTCAGTCATGTAGCGTCGCCAATCTCTCACGCCGATTGGTCGCAGGCGAAGAGTAGCGACAGGTGAGACTCGAACCCACAACCTTTCGATCGGGAGACGAGCAGCTTACCCCTAGACTACTCGTCCTCGGCTTTAGTTAGTCATTGGGCTTTAGTTAGCTATTTGGGCTTTAGGGCCCATCGTCCGTGCGACACCTGGCGGGCAGATCAGCACGGCTGGGAACGAAACAGCGCCAAACTGAGTGCTCTCCAGACAGATCATCATAGGCGCTTTTTGATCAACATGGTCGATGCGCCCCAAAGCCCAAGTAGTTAACTAACTAACCAGCCAGATCAGCACGGCTGAGAACACAACAGTGCTGCACTGGATGCTCTTCAGCCCCGAACAGTATTCCCCCTCCCACTGACAGCCAGCTATCCCCGTGTACCGATATGAACAGCTAACCTCATGTGCCAGTAGAGCTCACTACAGAGAGATGCAGTTGTCACTAGCCGGGGACCAGCATCTCCGTCTCCCCCAGACTGGCACAGTTTTCACCAGCCGGACACCAGCACCTCTCTCCCCTCCCCCGACCGCAGACTGCCACAGCCTCCGCCAGCCGGACACCAACACCTCTCCCCCTCCCCCGACCGCAGACTGCCACAGCCTCCACCAGCCGGACACCAGCACCTCTCTCCTCCCCCGACCGCAGACTGTCACAGCCTCCACCAGCCAGACACCAGCACCTCTCTCCCCTCCCCCGGCCGCAGACTGTCACAGCCTCCGCCAGCCGGACACCAGCACCTCTCTCCCCCTCCCCCGGCCGCAGACTGCCACAGCCTTCACCAGCCGGACACCAACACCTCTCTCCCCCCCCCCGGCCGCAGACTGCCGCAGCCTCCACCAGCCGGACACCAGCACCTCTCTCCCCTCCCCCGACCGCAGACTGCCACAGCCTCCACCAGCCGGACACCAGCACCTCTCTCCCCCTCCCCCGACCGCAGACTGCCACAGCCTCCACCAGCCGGACACCAGCACCTCTCCCCCTCCCCCGGCCGCAGACTGTCACAGCCTCCACCAGCCGGACACCAGCACCTCTCCCCCTCCCCCGACCGCAGACTGCCACAGCCTCCACCAGCCGGACACCAGCACCTCTCTCCCCTCCCCCGACCGCAGACTGCCACAGCCTCCACCAGCCGGACACCAGCACCTCTCTCCCCTCCCCCGACCGCAGAATGCCACAGCCTCCGCCAGCGATACACCAGCACCCCAGACCTGGAGGCCTGCCCCAGACCTCCTCCAGCCCAGTCGGCCGCCGACCGACCTGCTGCCGCAGCTGCTGGACGTCTCGGTGCACGTGCGGCTGGCCGGGCGGCGAGACCAGGCCGTGCGGCCCGGCGGCGTGGCCGGGCCGCAGCCGCAGCGGCCAGCGCTCCAGCGGCAGCTGCGCCAGCTGCTGGTGCAGCTGGCCGTAGCGCGCGTAGTGGGCCGCCGCCGGGCTCTGGCAGTGCGACATGTCCGGGTACTCTGTCGGCCGACGACACAGTCACACAGTGGCACATACCAGCACATGTCGGCACACATCGGCACACATCGGTACACAGTGTAAAATAATTGACGATGTGACCTGGAAATTCACAGTTAATGGAATTGTGCTATTTCATCCTTGTCTTAGGTTTCTACGAGTTTGCCACATGATGTATGGGCAGTCATCATGCACACGACTGCGAAATACTGTAAAATGCATCTGACTGAAGTGAAAGTCATTCTGTTTTTTTAATCCTTAAGTGGCGATCCTTTATTTTCTTCCAATCTTTCACTATTCCGAAGCAACTTCTTTCTTCATTCACACAGTTAATGGTGAAGAAATTTTAGGACACTGTCGGTACACATCGGCACATACTAGCACATGTCGGCACACATCGGCACACATCGGCACACGTCGATGGTGGTGCTGAATTGGAGCTTAGGGACGCGTCGACATCCAGGGTCATTTTGAGCCCATAACTGTATTATACTCAGTCTACGGTGCTACTATCATAGGTTATTATTAATATTCACGGGTGTGGGTAATCACCTCTAAGTGAGCTTGTCGAAGGAAGGTAAAAATATTCCCAGACGCCACGACATTAGAGTCGTTCCCAATTCGCATACGTAAAGAAGTGTCGGCGTAAAGCAGTCCTAAAATCTGGAGTCGTAGAGGTTCTAACAGTGTACAGCCTACTAAAACATGGTACACAGTAAGCGGATCAGAACAGCGTGGACATAGAGGTCGGTCATCACCAGTCAGCATGTAACTGTGCGTTGCAAAGGTATAACCTATTCTCAATCGGCAGAGTACTTCTTCCTGTCGTTTGGTTCGGTGCTAGCATCGCCACTTCCCTAGTGCCGGTTTTAAAACCCTGAGCTTAGTACATTTCGAGTTCCAGGCTCGTTGCCATTCTGATCGTATAGTTGATAATATAGTGGGGTATAGGTTCCTTGGAGGGAGACGTAGATGGACCACACGGTCATTGCTGATGGCGTGTTTGGTGGTTGTGTCAGCAGCTTCATTTCCCGCGAGTCCGACATGACTAGGAATCCAACAGAACACGATATGTCTGCCGATGTCACGTAGAGATTCCACGAATTCGATGATCCTATGAACAAGTCGGTTATCCTGATTAAAGGTTGTCAATGCAAGGAGACTGCTCAAGGAATCTGTGAAAACCACATGCTTTGTGGAGCGGTCTTCCTGTATAAAATAGGGCTTGGAGAATCGCATACAATTCGGCGGTAAAAATCGATGCTTGCGTTGGTAAAGAGAAAGACCTTACACTGTGTCGACTGACGTAAGCACATCCAACACCAGAGACTGACTTTGAACCGTCTGTGTAAATTCGTGAAAAATCATGGTATTCATGTATTTTTCCAACGCCAGTATACGAAGTTCCTCCGGGTTTACATGTGTTTTCTTTGAGCACAACAAAGTCACGTCAGTTTGCACTGGGACAGCGTGCCATGGGGGAGTGCTTGGCGTAGTAAGACGTGCTACACAACGCGGCCTGATATTGCAGTCACGAAGGATCGAAGCCATGCGAATAAAAAACGGCAATCCACGCTGACGGGCCCTGTGACATGTTCTTGATGACACACGTCGACACACATTGGCACACGTCAGCACACATCGTCACACATTGGCACACACGTCCGGGCAATATGTCGGCCGCCGGAGGCACGTACAGTCACACATCAACACACATAGGCACACACTGACGCACGGCACACACGCCCGGAACTCTGTCGGCCGCCGGAGGCACGCACAGTCACACATCAACACACATAGGCACACACAGGCGCACGGCACACACGCCCGGGAACTCTGTCGGCCGCCGGAGGCACGCACAGTCACACATCAACACACATAGGCACACACTGGCGCACGGCACAAACCCGGCTTTGTTTTCTTTTCTTTTCGTCCCCCCGCTCTTTAGCCCGTTCCACCGCAGGTAAATAAAAAGCCCTGTTTCGTTTACCCCCGTTTCCCGCGTAATAAACCCCCTATATCCGCACCACCCAACTTCGTTTCCACCCGGGAACTTTCGCGCCGAGGCAGAAGTACACATAACAATAGACACGGCCACGGCCCCCCGGGAACTTGTCGCCGGGAGGGAGTATAGCTGGCCCACGGCGCACGGCACACACGCCCGGGAACTCTGTCGCCCCGAGCAACACAGTACACATCAACACACATAGCACACCCCACGCACACACGCCCGGGAACTCGTCGGCCGGGAGGCACGCACAGTCACACATAAAAATACCACCCCGCTTCTTTCCGTTAGTTATCACTTCCGTTCATCCCCACCCCTCTAAAACACCACGCACACACGCCCGGGAACTCTGTCGGCCGCCGGAGGCACGCACAGTCACACATCGGCACACGGCGACACACACCCACACACGTCGGCACACATTGTCATATCGTCACAAATCGGAAACACTGACACCAGTCGACACACGTTGTCACACACGTGGTCACACATCGGCACACATCGATACACATCCGCACGCACCACATGCGCAACATACGAATAATACGAATACAGAACATTCCAAGACACAACTTTCGGGAAGCAAAGCTTCACAATAACCTCAGAAAACAGGCGAGGCATCACACGTCGTCGTCGTGCCCACATGTCATCACGAGGCGCCACAACTGCCGGATATTGTCACAGTACGTGACACAGCCACAGCCGGCATGCACACTCAGTGTCAGCCACACCTCCCCGGCATGCCAGCAGGCTACAGACAACTCCGGGCAATGGCTCGTATCGAACATACAAACACGATACGATACGATACACATGCAGCTTGTGTGCGAGTGCAAGACACCATCCAACCGCTGCATATCACGGAATAACGCCACCTACCGAACTTAAAGCTGAGCCCATCAATGCCCCCGCATCTTTCATGTCTTGAATACCCAGCGTGCAATTGACACATATCAGTGGATGTTACAGATAGAAACCAACACGCGTGATTTCTCACGTAAATATTTACACCGTTGAGTGAGGGGGGATGCCCGAGTGGTTAAGGTGTCGGGCTCTGGGTACCAGATGTTCCGGGTTCGACACTAGCGACACCCGGGACATTTCCCAATCCCGCGGCCCACCGTCGAAACGGTGTGGGCGGCGCCATCAGCCGTGAATGGGGGGTGCCGGACCATAAAGGTCATTTGCGCCGCCTTTAAAGGAACACGTTGCATATCTATCTATGAAAGCGAGTGTTACGATCAAGGTACAGGCAAGTGGACATTTACGTTAAGGGAATTTTGCGTTATACTTTGTGCGAAGTTTTTTGGGTGTTGAAGGCGGGGGCTGGGTTGGGGACGTCTCCCTGATGTCTAACTGGTTTTAATTTTACTTTACTCCTCCACATAATTTGTGGTTTGGGTGGGGCTGGGGTGTTTTGAGTGTCGAGTTGATTTTGCCAGGGCGCCGGCTTTAGCCTACTCCTATCGAAGAGCACCGAGGGAATTTTACCGTGAATGTGCATACAGTTCGTCGTGAACCACCCAATAAACAAACAACCCGAGTGTATCGGGTTCGGCCAGTGTGTTGGCCTGCGGGGCACTGACCGGCGTGGTTGGAGTGGTCCGCGCCCATGCACTCGGTCAGGTGGTGGACGGACGCCGCGCTGCTCAGCTGGCCAAACGGCAGTCGGCAGTAGGGACAGTGCGCCGACTTGGCGACCGCCTCCGGCGAGAAGCACGGCGCCATCTGTCGACACAACCACACACCGTTACTGCACACTGAGCACACCAGGGGCCTGTGTGGTACAGTGGCATGTCACTGGCGGGTAATTCAGCTGTTAGCATGGCCGTCATCATAGACAGGATGCCAGGATGTGAGTAACACATTATCACATTATCCCTTGCAGTTCCGTGTTTCCGTGTTTTTTTTCTCTCCACGACGACGGTGACTATGGCTATGACTATGACGACTATGACTATGACGACTATGACGACTATGACGACTATGACGACTATGACGACTATGACGACTATGACGACTATGACGATGACGACGACGACGACGACGACGATGACGATGACGATGACGATGACGAAGACGGTGACGGTAACGGTAACGCTAACAGTAACGGTAACTGATGTTGACCCAAGACTATGATAGATGTGTCTGACGATGATGGCAACGCTTGGTGATGCTTGTTGATTTATTTATTGAACATTGATGATGATGATGAATGATGGTGAAGAACCAGAATTGAGCGGCACGTCGACAGCGAAGTAGGTGATGGTGTAGTGTGGAGTGTGCTCGGGGAGTTGTGCTGCCATACCAGGGCGGCAGTCTCCGGCGCTCTTGAGACCATTGGTTCGCGGATGGCACGCTTCTCGCATACTGAAATAACTTGTAAGAAGATATCTGATCAGAAATTTTGGCCGGGTGGCTAACGAAATCAAGGCCCATGTAAAAACTCCCCTGTTTTGTACATCAACCTCACATTACCAATGGGGACGAGTAGTCTACGGGTAAGTTGCCGGTCTCGCAATGGAAAGTTTGTGGGTTCGAGTATCACCCATCGCTACTCTTCGCCCGCGACCAATCTGCATGGGATATCGGCGACGCTACATGACTCAACGGTCGATGTGTCGTGAAACCAACAACCATCGCACCACCAGGTTGTGCAACGTCAGCTTGGCGCCATAACTTCCCGCCGAGACGGCATCACGCCACCATGGTGACGCCGCCACCACACCCGCCACCCTCTACGTCTAACTCCAAGCAATACCGCACGACGACGACCGCCGGTGACCTTGACACCCTTCTGCGCACATGCCGCGGACGGGGAGGGGCACGCGGCCAGCCGGCCGACGGGCCAGACCGGCCGACAACGCGCCGTGGTGGACGCATAGTAGAGTAGAGTAGAGTAGAGTAGAGTAGAGTAGAGTAGAGTATAGTAGAGTAGAGTAGAGTAGAGTAGAGTTCAGTAGAGTAGAGTATAGTATAGTAGAGGGATTGGATTGGATTGTGGCTTTACGACGCATTCAGCGGCTGAGGCCATATGGCGTCGCCTGTCTCTCACCCTGGCAGGAAGGGCGGGCATCGCGGCGAATCGAACCCCCTGTACCTCTGGCTTTCCAGACGCTCAGCTTGACCACTGAGCTACCGACGCCCCTATAGTAGAGTAGACGAGAAGTAGTAGAGTAGGTGATTAGTAGACTATAGTAGATGAGTAGTAGTATAGTAGAGAATGAGTAGCATAGTAGAGTATATGAGTAGTAGAATAGAGTAGATGAGTACTAGTAGAGTAGATGAGTAGTAGTAGTAGGAGAGTAGATATGGAGTATACATAGTAGAATATAGAGTAGTAGTAGTAGAGTAGAGTAGATAAGTAGTATAGTAGGGTAGACGTACAGAGTACTAGTAGAGTAGAATATATAGTGGAAGTAGATTATATGAGTTGTTGTAGAGCAGATGAGTAGTGTAGAGTAGATGAGCACGACTGGCAGCCGCCGCCCGCCGCCGGCTGTTGCCACCGGACCGACGGACATCCGTCGCGGTGACCACCAGGCGACCGATCGACCTATCACCGCCCGGCCGCCTTATTTGGCGCCGCCGACGCCACGTCCAACACAGCCGGCAGCCGACGCGCCACCCGGTCACAAATGCAATGTAATAGTAGGCCGTTATCTCTGCCGGCCGCAGGCCCACGCCCAGCTCGCCCGTGCGCGGCGGCCTGTACGCGAGGCGCCGTGCGGTGGCACTCGACCCGACCCGACCGCTGGTGTCCGAGAGTTGCCGCGCGTTCCGTCGTGCCACGTCACGCATACGTCACGCACACGTCACACGCGTGCGTCACGGTGCCGGTGCGGCGCGGCACGGCTCTCCGCCCGCGCCCGTTCCCCGGCCGCACGGCGCCATTGTTGCCGCCACCTATGGGCGAGCGGACGGTCGCTCCCGGCGGGGGAGGGGAGGAGGTAGGTGCGCAGTAGCTCAACTGCGTCTCCACGGCAGCGACACCCCCCCCCCCCCCTGGCGACTGGAGGTTCGATGCCACGCGGCAAGAGCTCGGTTCAGGGCCGCCCGCGCCCTTTCGCCGCGCGGCTCATCGTGGACTTCCCCGGCAACCGAGCGTGACACTGACAAACCATGTCAACCTCGCATACCACAAGGGCCCCGGCAACTCGGTGGGCAGGGCGTTCGACTGTTGATCGCGAGACCGTCGGTTCGAATTTCCCAACCGGCGGGATTACCGAGTCCACCGGTGACCAATCGGCGTGTGAGAGGTTGACGACGCTATATGACACAGCAGTTAAATGGTCACAAAAGAACCCAAGATCCCCTCCCTCTTCCCTTATATAACCTGCTGGCTCGCCATCTGCTCCCACTCTCATAAATCTGCAACAACACGACCTCTGTACATTATCGATTTGTTGATTGTCTCGGCTAATAGCTGCACCGACTACATGGTCATCTGGCGGTCATCCCTCTGTACTATTAGGGAAACGACTTTCAGCGCTACGTGCATGTCCGCCGTGCAGTGTTCACAACCGCCACCGCTGATCTACACGGCCGTCTCATGATCACCCGAGGGAGGGCACACATATCCACCGGTGTTGCCAGGTGGATACCTGGCAACACCGCACCACCGATGCGGAGGAAACCCGCCCGCCTCGCCCGGGCACGCGGGTAAACCACGGCTGAGGTCGGCGCAGAGGGGCGTGGATGGTCGAGTGGCTGAGGTGTTCAGCCTCCCTGGGTACCAAAGCTCCCGGCTCGAACACTCGCACCACTCTCAACATCTCCCACACCCGCAGCCCACCGGCGAAACAGCATGGGCGACGCCATTATCCGTACCCGTGCGTAAAGTCCGTCGTGAATCACCCAAGGAATAAAAATAAAAAATAAAATAAAAAAATAAATTTTGTAAAAAATACATAAAAAAAAATTAATAAATAAATAAAATAATAGAACAAACCCAACAAACACAATCACGACACGTAGCTGACATGACGTCATTATAAACGACACTATAAACGACACAAGCGCGGCCGACCTGACCCGACGTGACGACCGACCAGCCCCCCTGGGTCGACCTGCCCCGACCTGACGGCAGCCGCGCCCCTCCCCCAGCCTACCTGGGTCGGCAGCGTGACGGTGCCGGCCGGCGCGGCGGGCAGGTCGGCGCGCGACGCGGCCGCCGCCGCCCGGTACGCCGCCACGGCCGTCTTCTTGAGCGGCAGGCGCGCGCGCGCGTCGGCGCCGTCGGCCGTCGGCTCGGCGCGCAGCACCGCCTTGTGGCGGAACTTCTTGGGCGGCAGGAACACGTCCCGGTCGTCGTCCATGGCGCGACGCCCTGAGGGCCGCACATGGGTCACGCCCGGTCAGGTGGGGTCAGATGGGGTCAGATTGGGTCGGGTGGAGGTCAGACGGAGGTCAAATGGAGGTCACGCGCCGGTCATGTGCGGTCACACCGGGTCAGGTGGGATCGGGTCAGGTGTGGAGGTCAGACGGAGGTCAAATGGGGGTCACACGCCGGTCATGTGCGGTCACACTGGATCAGGTGGGATCGGGTGGGGTGTGGAGGTCAGACGGAGGTCAAATGGGGGTCACACGCCGGTCATGTGCGGTTACATCGGGTCAAGTGTCATCGGGTGTATGTGTGTGTGGATGTCAGACAGGGGTCAAACGGAAGCCAAACGGTCAGGCGGGCCAATATTGAGATCTAACAGCAGTCACGCCAGGGTTGTATCTAACTCGTCTAAGGTCACACACGGTTGCATGGATGTCAGATGGCACACCATGCAGGTCAGATGGGAGCCACAAGAAAGTCACACGGCATCATGCGAGTACCGTACACAGGTCAAATGGTGAGACGAGGGCTAACGGAGGCCAAAACGTAGGTCAGACAGAGGTCAGAAGGAGTTGGATGGTTGGCTATTTGGCCTTAGGGGCACATCGATTGCGTTCGTTATACAGCGCCCAAGTCAGACGGAGTTACATGGAGATCAGACGGGGTTACGTGGACGCCAGGTGGAGGTCGTACGGGGTCAGACCGTCTGGATGGAGTCAGAAGCGCTGGAGATCGTAGGGGGTAGACAGCAGGGCGATGCCAAAACCGCTCGACATGTAAAAGGCACATGTGCAGTGGAAAGGCTTCTAGCCACTTGCAGATACGTTTGGACAGCCTTCGCGAACTGCCGACTGCTTCTTCGGAGGGAAATGACAGCTCTGCCGTCGGGTTTTCAACATTCCCCAGTCTGAGGCCCGACTGTTGCGTGCTGGCCGACGGCGGGGCACTCATTACTTCTGTGGGTGTGCGATCTATTGATCTTTGCACGTTGACGTGCTTCCAGCCGACGAGGATGTATGTTTTTATGCTCGGCGATGCAGCAACGCAGCTGACGCGTCGCCATCTTATCGTCCAGGCGCAATCACAGTACTCGAGCCAGTGTTCAAAATAATGGTTTTTCATTTGGTGTGAGATGTGGTGTTGGCTATCAGTTTTACGACACGTCGACCGTTCAGTCATGGAGCGTCGCCAATTTCTCACGCCGATTGGTCCGGGCGAAGAGTAGCGACAGGTGAGACTCGAACTCACAATCTTTCGGTCGTGAGACGGGCAACTTACACCTAGATTACTCGTCCCCAGGTGTGAGATGTCGAAACGAGTGTAGTACGATGTCGAAACTTCCCATGGGAGCAATGTCGCTGAACACGTTCTTTCAACACAATTTTGATCGAACATCGTACTCATGCGTGCACATATTTTCGCTTGTTTTCAGATACCTAATTGAGGATAGCTTTGTAACGATAACGATGCAAAATATATATGCTTAGCAACTAATGCATGGCAGATCACATTATAGGTAATAAATCATCCTCTTATCTGAAATTGTGTTAAGAGATTTTGGTGCATCATAATCTGCCAAGGTGAGTATAGGCATGATACCTCTCAACGAGATACTGTTGGAAAGTATACATGAAGAATTAACAAAGACTCATCAAGAAGTACGATGTGGACACCTCTTTGGAAGGAATGTCGTTTCAGTGTTCAGAAAGTGGTATATTCACGAATAATTCTTTCTCTTTCACGAATAATTCATCACTGCTTTAAGCAGTTGCGTGACTATCTCTGACAGTGAGGCGGTCTTGGTTTGTACTTTCTCCGGAATTTGTAATTCGACATTCAGGATGTGGCTCAGTGTTTTCACTGGGATAGCTCCCGATGCACTCTTCTTCCGCCAGTGCTACGCACCAGCGATCCATACAAAAGTTGTTGCGCAGTCTTACTGCCCGACACAAAACACGGACGCAGTGTCACCGTTCCGGTCTGTATTGATTCCTTACACACTGCAGATGCATTCAGACCTGGAGAAAGCCCGACTCGTCTCAGATAGCTGCGCTGGGAAAGATAAAAGGAACCATAACTTTGGAAAAATTATGGAAAAAATAGCCGCCGGAAAGATTTTGAATTACAAGATGTGAGTGGATTTTCTGTTCGCAACCATCCATGAAAAAGATATGTGCGATGACATTGGTGGGTCGACGGGGTGGGCTACGCAACCTCTGTGGCCTCACATAACGGGCTTTGGCATGGTCGTGCTCTCTGAACGAAGTTTTGAACGACACCCACACGAAACACCTTCTATAATGCACACATAACCATTTCGAAGTCAGGTATCTGACCCGTGTATGACCTCTGATACACCTGCATGTTGATTATTGGTTTCACGACAGGTCGACCGTTGAATCATGCAGCGTCGCCAATCTCTCACGCCGATTGCCCGCGGGCGAAGAGTAGCGACTGGTGAGACTCCGATTGCGAGGTGAGCAACTTACCCCGAGGCTCCGATACACTGGCATGTGTGACTGAGTCTAAGAGAAGAATGACATAGAAGAGTGATATTAATTGAAATAAGAGAAGTGATATACAAGATTATATTTTTTAAAGTAAAACATGTGCACGCAGCCAAGCGTCGTCAGAGCCGGTGGCAGCGGCCGCCACCAGCCGACGCGGGGCTTCCCACCCGGATACCGTAAACTGTTGTGGCGGAGGTGGCCAGCAGCAGCCGACGTGACGCTCTTTATTTGGACGCGCGAAAACATCCGCCTGCGGACGCGTTCGGCCGGCGTGGCGCCAAAAAATGGCGGGCGCCACAAATGCCACGTGCGCAGGTCGGCCGCAGTCCGTGCGGCGGGCTGCACGGGCGGCGCGGGAACTCCTGCCACCAGCTTCCCAAACGTCCACTGCAAGTCGGCAGTGGCGCCAAGTCGGCGAATCGTCCCCAACGATGCTGAATTTAACACCACGGAGCGAATTTGATTCTAAAACCGGTCGAATCCAGTCGAAAACAACCCAAAAAAACACAAAAAACGAAGTCTTCGGTCAGCTGACGCCTGTTGTCAGTTGTCCAGCCGGAGCGAGGTACGGATCCAAGCGTCAACCGTCTGCGGCACGGCGTCAAACGTCAACCGTCTGCGGCACGGCGTCAAACGTCAAACGTCTGCGGCACGGCGTCAAACGTCAAACGTCTGCGGCACGGCGTCAAACGTCAAACGTCTGCGGCACGGCGCCAAACGTCAACCGTCTGCGGCACGGCGCCAAACGTCAGCCGTCTGCGGCACGGCGCCAAACGTCAAACGTCTGCGGCACGGCGTCAAACGTCAACCGTCTGCGGCACGGCGTCAAACGTCAACCGTCTGCGGCACGGCGTCAAACGTCAAACGTCTGCGGCACGGCGTCAAACGTCAAACGTCTGTGGCAGGCGATCTCCGGCCACGCGTGAAAGACACGCAACAGACGTGTCAAGGCTTCAGCGATAAAATGATGCTTTTTTAGTTAGATGTGAGATGTTTTGAAATTTAGGGGCGCATCGACTACATCGGCGCAACGACTACATCGACTGCATCGGTGTCGAAACTAGTCAAGTAAGTTGTCTAACTTTGCCATGGAGACCATGCCGTTTAAGTCGTTCAAACCCAATGTTAAACCCATAGCGTGCTTTGTCGTGCATTTTTCGTCTATTTTTGGTAACAACTAAAATAAGGATGCTTATGTTAATGACACCGATAAGAATTCCTTGAGCGAAGTGTACTGAAAGGTAGGTCTCAGCATAGGCAACATCTTTGCCTAAATACATTATGTATGAGATGTTTATGCATCACAATTTGCAATGGTGTGCATAAGCATGAAGCTTACACACAAGACGCCATTAGCTTCGAGGCGAAATGACTAATGCAGTGGATGCGCCCTGAAACCCTAATCGTCATAAACGAGCCATGGAGACTTCATAAACACACATAAAAAACCACGATGTCGATACTCATTGGGAGGGATATATCTTGTGTTCAGTAGGCGGTGTATCACACCGTATTTCGGGGATAATTGATCACTGCATAGTTTGGTCCGACGCGACCCTGCCGCTCGACTGACCAGGCTCCGGGCAAGCACCCCCCCCCTCCCCATGACCTCCGGCCACGGCTCAGCAGCCCTCCGTCCCCTGATCCAGGTACCCAGTTCACATGGGGCACGGTAATTCAGAGTTCCACCCGAAACAGCAGTGTCGCACTTGGCGTCCCATGAAAAGGCTTCTCAGACGGCAAGCAAATTCGAATGCACCGCCGGCTGAAATCCTCTCACCAAGAAGACTGAGTAATGGTGATGGATTTCGTTGCATGTACGATGAAAACGAAAACGGGACTTATCCGCGCGTCATGTTTTTTTGCATTCTTTTCGTTATCGCGTACTTTTTTTTAAGGACGCGGAGAATGATGGGATGGAAGATAAAGCTCGATTATGCTGTGGCTGGTGCGAATCATCAATTATTTCGTGCTACCGTCGGCACGGAGCATAGCACCGCGCACGTGAAATGGTGTGATGTTGATATGCACCTGATACAACCGAAATGCACCTGATACAACACACCTGATACAATACACCTGATACAACCGAACCAGTATTGCATACAACGGGCTGATCTGGCTCCATCTAGTACGATTATCTTATATGCTTAGTATTTCCTGGTGCAGCAATTCAAAGATATTACAACAAAACAGCATCAGCAAAATGTTCGGTGTTTGAAGTGTCACCCCTCGCCAGCCTGCAACAAAACCACAAATTCCAGCCTTTCCGAAATGCGCCACATTTGGTCAAATATGTCCATACATTCGAATCTCTTTCGCAATTCCTTAAATGAACAATGCGCTGCCAAAACCGACAATCTCACGTAAATGCACTGAACGAATCGGTCTGAGCGCTTCGGTTGATCCTGTCCAGCTTAGAATTTCTTTTCGGTCGCCTATGTAACCTGAGTAAGGGGAAGACGAACAATTTTGGTTCTGCGTGGTTTCTCTCCTTGGGTTCTTTCACGACGCGTTTAACCGCTGGGTCACACAGCGTCGCCAACCTCTCACGCCGACTGGTCTCCGGTGGACTCGGTAATGCCGTCGGTTGTGAGATTCGAACCCGCAATCTTGCGATCAAGAGTCCAACGCTCTACCAACTGAACTACTGCGGCCCACTGGTTTCGCGTGGCAAAAATATCGAAGTGTATTGTCTGATCTGGTCTACTTTTGGTTGGTACGGGAGTGGGCCTTCCGCTGCACCTCTGCATGGTACAGATATCAATTATTCCTGAAATAGGGTGAAATATACCACTTTCTGAGCACTGAATAAACACCCTTTCCACGGACGTATCAACATCTCGTGCTTGTTGATGTGCGCTTATGAGGTCTCATGACTGTTCCTAACATTATTTTGCGCATAGGTGGCATGCTGATGATCACCATCACGGATTGATTGCACGCAAACCTTTGCACACAATTCAAAGATAGAGATTATATATGATGTGATGTGTGAAGCAATGCGATCTGCCGATAACACGGTATTGTGATCGTCATCGTTAACACGGGTGCCCCATCAATTAGGTATCTCCTATTGGCTCAAATGGAGCTCCAATGACTGCAGCAGTATTCCAGGTGGCATGTTCCATGGCATATTTCTACACCCTACTGCACTTGTGTCGACATCTCGTACCCGACAAAGAACAAAACAATTTGAACTCTGGCGTGCGCACCACCCGCTGCTGCGTATTTGCGACGCTGCGTAGTAGGCACGGCGCCGCATGAAAGACGAGACTCCGATTCATTTCGGCCCCAACGACCCGGACCTGCCGGTGACGCCGCGGACGGCCCACTCTCGTGACGTCACCGGCCGGTGGTTCTACGCCCCCCCCCCGCCAGCCCAACCCATCCGCGTCGCCGTGTGACGACGCGCGAGCCTCAGAATAGCGGCCGGCCAGACGGAGCGCCCGGACGCGCCCGCCGACGGGACCGGCGGCCCGACCGGCGGCCGCCGCCGCGCTTCGTCTGGCGCGATCCGGCCGCTCTACTGGCCAGACTCCAGGCGCGCGCGCGCCCGCCGCCAATCTATGACGCGACGGCTCAACAGGGCCCCGGAATCGGCCGGGGCGGGGAACTCCGCCGCAACAGCTCGGCGGCGCGCTGCCAGCGTCCGCCCCCGCCCACCTCGCGGAGCCCCGCCCCCGCCGCGCGCGACGACACGCCCGGCGGTGACGCAGTCGCCGCCGCCACCCCCGCACCGGCCGCCGGCCAGCAGACTTGGCTCCGCCCACGCGTCTGGCCGGCTCGCGGCCCACGCTCGTCTGCGGCGGTGCGCGCGCCGCGCAGCCTTCACCGACTGACCGAGTGCCGGCGGCAGGGCGGCGGCCAGATGAACGGGCCGCGCCCCGGCCGCCCGGCCGCGCGCGCCTCGCCAGCCGGCCGGTTCCGCCGCTGCCGGCTGTCGCCACGGCGCCAGCCGCCCATCCATCCCGCCGCCGCTGTCGATCGATCGCTTCCGGCCGCGCGCCAGGCGGGCATCTCCCGCCACTGCAGGTCGTCTCCCGCCACGCCGGTCTCCCGCCAGGGCGTCGGTGGCTCAGTGGTTAAGCTGAGCGTCTGGCACGCCAGAGGTTCGGGGTTCGATTCCCCGCGACGCCCGCCCTTCCCGCCAGGGTGAGAGGCAGGCGGCGCTATATGGTCTCAGCTGCTGAGTGCGTCGTAAAGTCACACTCCAATCCAATCCAATCCGATCTCCCGCCACTGCAGGTCGTCTCCCGCTACTGCCGACCGTCTCCCGCCATTGCAGGCCGTTTCCTATTGCTACAATCCATCTTCCCGCCACAACAAGCAGTCCGCCGTGACGCTGAGCGGACATTTCCCACCGCTGTCGACCGTCTCCCGCTACGACAAACATTTCCCGCCACTGCAGGCCGCCCCCGCCACTATTGTGTGTGATTAGGGTTTTAGGGCACATCGACCATAGTAGATCATCTAGCGCCCATCCGGCCTTCCGTCACAATAAGCGGTCTCCCGCCACCCGAAACACAATCCGACGGCACGCCACGGCACGGCGGTGCTGGATCCGCCTCCGACGTGTCCGAGAGCCACATCCGGGTCAGCGGGGTCGATACGGCGGGTCAGGAGCGGGCCTGCAGTCCACGCAGCGTGCTCGTATCCCAGCTGGGTCGATGCGCTGTGGTCGCGGCCGACCCGGGGCCAACACAGTGGGTCAGCAGTGGGTGTTGTTCGGAATCTGGTGTGGGACGTAATCACTAGGCTCTTGTGTACAGCTGAACCGGGTACATTCCTGCCAGATGATGACGTGTATTCGGGAACGACTCCCACTCCTGCACACGAAATCATGTTTTCGTGGACACATTACGTATCCGTATGGCACCCCATGAAAATCGTTCGCATCGAAACTCCCGGCCCTGCTATCGAAAATCCGCGGCGACACAAATGATCACTGCGTGGCTGCATCTCTGTGGCGGTACCAATGGTCACTGCGTGGCTGCATCTCTGTGGCGGTGCCAATGGTCACTGCGTGGCTGCATCTCTGCGGCGGTACCAATGGTCACTGCGTGGCTGCATCTCTGTGGCGGTACCAATGGTCACTGCTGGGCTGCATCTCTGTGGCGGTACCAATGGTCACTGCTGGGCTGCATCTCTGCGGCGACACCAATGGTCACTGCGTGGCTGCATCTCTGTGGCGGTACCAATGATCACTGCGTGGCTGCATCTCTGTGGCGGTACCAATGGTCACTGCTGGGTTGCATCTCTGTGGCGGTACCAATGGTCACTGCGTGGCTGCATCTCTGTGGCGGTACCAATGATCACTGCGTGGCTGCATCTCTGTGGCGGTACCAACGGTCACTGCTGGGCTGCATCTCTGCGGCGACACCAATGGCCACTGCCGGGTCGTATCTTTGGTCGCGCTGCGACGTCGCAATGCCCATTCCGGCGGGGTTACAAGCCACGCTGCCACGGCCCCCCGGCTGAGTAAGCAGGCAATGTTGCCGTGACTGCATACCACGTCTTGTGGTATGCAGTCTGTGTTGGAATGTCGCATTGTTTGGTCGTTGCTGGATTGCGAGGCTGTGCCGCCAGCTTCGTCCCGGGCCGAGTTCCCGGTCTGTGTCACGACTGCTGTTGCCATGGTGACGTTGGGCTGAGACGCCGGCTGCATTACAACACGCGTTGCTACGCTGCGTTGTCACGTCACGTTGCCACGTTACACTGCCACGTCACGTTGGCACGTTTGTTGGGCGGCTAAGTTGTGTCGCAGGCCGTGTTGCCAGTCTGTGGCCGGGTTAGTTAGTTATTTGGGCTTTAGGGCGCTTCGACCAAACTTGATCACTAGCGCCCAGTGTGGCTGGCTTACGCTGTGGCCGTATTGCCGGTTCGTGCCTGGGTTAAGCCGGGTAGGTCGTGTTGTCGTGTAGTTTGTGGCCAGGTTACAGGTCGTGTTGTCGTGTCGCGTCTGTGGCCGGGATGCTGGTCGTGTTGTCGTTTAGTTTGTGGCCAAGTTACAGGCCGTGTTGTCGTGTCGAGTTTGTGGCTAGGTTACAGGTCGTGTCGCCAGTCCGTAGCCGACTTACGCTGTGGATCGTGTTGCCAGTGTGTATCCGGATTGCGGGTCGTGTTGTCGTCCCGAGTTTGTGGCCGGGTTACAGGTCGTGTTGTCATGTCGAGTTTGTGGCCGGGTTCCAGGTCGTGTTGTTGTGTCGCGTTTGTGGCCGGGTTCCAGGTCGTGTCGCCAGTTTACAGCCGGACTGCAGACCGTGTTGCCGGGCGGCCGGCCGACTGCACCCCTGGCCGTACCTCTGGCGCGCGCGCTGCCAGACGGGACCGGCCCTCGTCGGGCCCAGCGCCGGCGCCGTCGCGCTGCACACCACGCCGCAAATATGCCGCCGGCTGACGTCAGAGCCGGAACCCGGCCACCGTCGGCCGGCCGGCAGCCGACCACAGGCCGCCGGCCGCTGCCGCGCCGCTGTCGCCGGCCGGCATGCATATCGACCACGGGCACAACTGGTGCCGGGGTGGGCGGCCAACTGGTGCCGCCCAGAGAGGCGACACACGTGACTGGCACCGCTGAGAGACGCAGCTGCCACACGTAACTGGTACCGTGAAACTGCTTTAAGTAACCGGTACGGCTGATGAACCACTGATATACAGGTAGCCGGTACACCCGATGAACTACTGATATACAGCCAACAGGTCGGTATTCCCACTGACGGGCCGGGCAGCCCGCCCAGCCAGCTCCAGCCGCTTCAGCGTGCGACGACTCCGCAGATCGTCACGCGACAGGCGAAAAGAGAAAGGCATGCAGCGCGACGTCGCCGCGCGCCTGGCGGTGGTACGGCCGAGGGTCAAGTGCCCCTGCACGCCGGCGCGGCGGCACGGCGGGGGTCAGGTGCCCCTGCACGCCGGCGCGGCGGCACGGCGGGGGTCAAGTGCCCCTGCACGCCGGCGCGGCGGCACGGCGGGGTCAAGTGCCCCTGCACGCCGCCACCACCGCCGACCCAGCGACCCGGCAACGCACCGGCCTTGGCGGCGGCCCACAAAAAGGCGGTGGCATCGGCGGCGGCGCACGCCGGGTCGCCGACCGACCGCCCGCCGATGCGCCGCCGCCCGGCCGAGGTCAACGTGGCTGTCTGGCGGCGGCGGCGGCGGCGGCGGCGGCGCGCGGGGGCCGGGTCGCGAGGAGCGTCGACTCGCCGGCAGCGGGGTCGTGGACAGAGCAGACGACGACGACGACGGCGGCGCGCGTTGGGCGTCAGATAGATGGTCGGGACTGGGGGTGGGATGGATTGGATTGGATTGGATTGTGGCTCTACGACGCACTCCGCAGCCGAGGCCATACGGCGTCGCCTGCCTCTCACCCTGACGCGAAGGGCGGGCATTGCGGGAGATGGAACCTCGTACCTCACTGCTAGACGCTCGCCTTAATCACTGAGCTGCCGACCCGCACCGGGAGTGAGATGCCGTCGGGTCACGGTGGACATCCGACAGGTGGTCGGGACCGGGGGTGAGCTGACAGTGGGAAGACAATGGCCGCACCAGATCCGGTTGGTTGGTTGGTTGGTTATTGGTTTTACGACACATCGACCGTTAAGCAATGTAGCGTCGCCAATCTCTCACGCCGATTGGTCGCGGGCAAAGAGTAGCGACAGGTGAGATTCGAACCCACAACCTTTCGATTGTGAGACGAGCGACTTACCCCTAGGCTACTCGTCCCTGCACCAGATGCGGCGCCACCAGTAGGAACGACCGACGCCATGGCGCCGACGGCAGCGTCCGGCCAGCCATTTCACGACGTGGTGAAGGCGACAGAGCGCGATGCTCCGAGCGAGGACACGGAACATCAGAGCGTCGCCACACGCCGTCTTACGTCACACCGAACCACAGGCGTGTCAATTCGCCTGTCCAGTCAGCCCAGCGAGCTCACACCGCGGCGGCCGCGTCGGTGGTCGGGTGGGTGCCTCCGCGTGGGTCACGCCACGTCACTTCACATTAGCCACCGACCGCACTCCTGACCAGACCACGGCATTGTAAATGGTACTGGATTTATATTGTGGAACTACTGACGTGGAAAGCAAAAATGTGGACACATGCAAATTCGCGTGTCTAATACGCGTTCTGCTTGACATCGGATGCTGCCTTCCGAACTTTTCCAGTTTAGTTAGATATTTGGGTTTTAGGGCGCATCAACTGCAGTGGTTATACAGCGCCCAAAATTTTCCAGTTTGTTTTGGGCATTGTGTCAAAGGGAAATAAGCAATAAGTTGTCTGCTTATGTCAAACACCACTACTCAACCTTCGTGCAGAGAGGATAGTGTTTCGAATAAGGAACGTACTTGGGCTCTTTTACGACACATCCGACTGTTGTATCACATAGTGTCGCCAACCTCTCACGTCGTTCGGTCGCGGGTAAACCCGGTAATCCCGCCGGTTATGGGATTCGAACCCACGATCTTACGACAGTCATATTCCCTATCGACTAAGCTACCGCGACCCCTTTCTGGATAAGACCAATCAAGGACCGGCTTGCCTTTCCCCTCCCGTCTTGCACACTACAGAACGCGGACCAGATGCCAGCCGCCACTGTCGTCGGGCCCCCCGGGGGGGGGGGGCGGGGCTCGCCGTGTCGCCAGGTCTCCGGGGGGTGTGGGGCGGGGCTCAGCGCGGCCGACACAACAAACTGCCGTCGCGCGCCGCCACTTCCGGCCCGACTGTTGCCAGGCGACGGCGTCCGCGTCGTCTGGAGACGCTGCCCGCGCGGCGCCTCACACACGCGACCACGTGACCACGCGATCACGTGACCGCGGCACCGCCCCCAACGCCGGCCGGCCGGCCAGACGGCGCGTGTCGCATCTCGCTGATCAACGAGCGCCGGTCGGGGCCGGCAGGGGCCGGGAGGGGGAGACGGTCGGCGACCGCGCCTTACACAACGGCAACACCACCGCGCTGTACCACGGTCGATGGCTTATTGGTCTTACGAAGCGTCCGCCGTTCGCAACATCCTCTCTGTTCCAGGTTCGGTGTGTTATTGGTTTCAGGAGGCGTCCACTGTTGGCAACATCCTATCTGTTCCAGGGTAGGTGGGCTGCTGGTTTTAAGAGGCGTCCACTTTTGGCAACATCATCTCTGTTCCAGGGTCGGTGGGTTATTGGTTTTACGAGGCGTCCACTATTTTGGCGTACACCGTTGTCCGGGGCAAGTTCGCTGGGTCGGTTCACCAGACTCCGTCATAAACTTCACTCGGCCTTCACGGAGTTGCATGGTTGGGCTATTATACAATGCTTGCGCTAATATCATTAGCTCGAAAGGCGGGATATGTCTTCGTGACGGCAGTGTATTTGTTCTGTTCTAAAGGGATATTTTTTCTGGAAGAAGAACCTTGGGTTATTCTACGACGCATTCAACCGCTAGGTCGTACGGCGTCAATCTCTCACACTCCGAATCCGGGGCCCTATGGCCCGACATCTCACCCCCGGTCCCGGCCACCTGTCTGGTATCTCACCCCCGGTACCGACCACCTGTCTGGTGTGCACCATGGTCCAACGACATCTCACCCCCGGTCCCGGCCACCTGTCTGGTATCTCACCCCCGGTACCGACCACCTGTCTGGTATCTCACCCCCGGTACCGACCACCTGTCTGGTATCTCACCCCCAGTCCCGGCCACCTGTCTGGTATCTCACCCCCAGTCCCGGCCACCTGTCTGGTATCTCACCCCCAGTCCCGGCCACCTACCTGGTGTGCACCATGGCCAAACGACATCTCACCCCCGGTCCCGACCACCTGTCTGGTGTGCACCATGGCCCAACGACATCTCACCCCTGGTCCCGACCACCTGTCGGATGTCCATCATGGCCCAACGTTATCAGGCACGGGCAGCAGGACGGTCAGCCTCGACCGCCCCTCCGCAAGCACTGGAAATTGTACGTTGCCAGGACGTTGTTTTGTCCACTCGGAGAGACACGTGCCTCTCCAATATTGAATTTCCCCACCCACCTTCCAGGATTAACAAATTACAACAATAATCCTCGAACACAACAAGGAAGATTTTCCGATACGTGGCTTCGCCAAAACTTTTATGAAACGAACCCGACATACTCAAGTCGAGCGTGTCACGCTCCTTTCCTCGGAAGATACTCACGTCGAGCAACTCGACCCGTGGATTCCATAACGTGACACCCGTGTGCACTGGGGACGAGTAGCCTAGGGGTAAGTTAGTTAGTTATTAAGCGTTTAGGGCGCATCCGCCCACTAAGGGTAAGTTGCTCGTCTCACAATCGAAAGGTTGTGGGTTCGAGTCTCACCTGTCGCTACTCGTCGCCCGCGACCGATCGGCGTGAGAGATTGGCGACGCTACATGACTCAACGGTCGATGTGTCGTAAAACCAGTAGCCAACCAACCCGTGTGCACTGCTTCAAGCGCGACGGCAGGCCGAGGGGCTCGGCGACATTTCACTCGCCGCCACCGCCGCCGAAGGACGCGCGGCTACCGTGACGTCAGCAGACTCCAAACACCGACCGCAAAAGCGATAAAGCGAGCGGATAATCTCCCGATTGAATCGGCGACGTGCGTCATTTGACGCGCCACCTCCAGTTTTGGGCACACGTGGTCACAGCGCAGGCGACGTAAATTTGAAGCATATGAGGCGTGGGTGTATCGTTGTCCAGAATAGTACGCAGCGCGCAGGTGCACAATCGACATAAACGTCGCACTGCTAGAAAGAAAGAAAAAGACTTCCCAAACGTAGGGGCGGGGATGGCCGAGTGGTTAAGGTGTTGGACTATGGGTGCCAAAGGTCCGGGTTCGACACTAGCGCCGCTCGGGACAATTCCCAATCCCACGGCCCAGCGGCGAAACAGTGTGGGCGGCGCCATTAGCCGTGAATGTGCATAAAGTGCGTCGTGAACCACCCAATAAACAACAACCTCCCAAACATGCAACTGCAAGCACAATATCAAGGGTCCTCGACTACGCCAGAAATATTGGCATAGCATAATAATTATCCAATCCGGCATGGGTGATGAATCGATAGCATTACAGTATCAAAAGGACAGCACAATACAGCACAATTCAGGCTAAGCTACACAGATCACGGTAATGAGCATGCAATGACAATTTTTTTCAGTGCCAGCCCCACTCAGAAACACTCACCAGCATGAACGGGAAGTTTTCTCATGACAATATTGTCTCAGAAATTCACAATTGCTTTTGCCAAGCTCACGTGCATCAACATAAACGCAAGACCTCAAATGTTATCGGTTGCTCAGTCTCCTGTGGTAGCATTATTATTTGCTGTATAAGCAAACACAGTACCCACATACTGGCCACCCATTGAACAAAATAAACTGCTAAATTCATGTCACCAACTATATTACGATGGGGTTCTGTTGGACTTCAACTAAATGAGGGGGAATTCTGCTCCGCTCAGGCTACGGAGCTCACAGGGCCAATTTCAAAACATGACAGCTTAAGTGAATTATACTGGTCATTTAGAGCATCAAATGCTCTAAATACACTTGATGCTCTAAATGAGCACCAAAATTTATATAGTTTCGCAATTGCAACGCAAGAAGCCAAAAAGGGAAAGGAAATTTACCAAAACTATTCGGGATTGTTTGCTTTTTATGACAGTAAAATTATACGTCTGTGGCAGTGATAAATTATTCGTGAAATAGAGTGGAATATACCACTTTCGGACAACTCAATCGACATCCTTCTCCAAGAAGTATTGGCATCCTGTTTCATAATACGTGCTTATTAAGTCTTCGTATCTCCTTTCTAACAGTACACCGTTCATGAGTATCATACTCATGCTCTCGATAAGGGATGGTGATACACGAACATTTCGCAACGCAACTTCAGGTGAAGGAGTTGCCTATAATGCGATATGGTTTACAATTTCAGTTTCTAGCATAGGTAATTTTCTCGCTACCCCGAGTATAGCTCTTCCTAAATTATGAATCGCAAAAGAAATGATACAAGGTACAGTGATACATGCGCCATTAGATCAAATTTGGTTTGGTTTGAGACATCAAAAGCATTTTATAGGACACTAATTTCATGGCAAATTTAAAGTGTCGCCCTCATCGCACCTTTGCTTGTAGTGGTTGGCATAGGTTATGTACCGAACATTTCCAATCGCCTCCTGGGACCACCATTGAGTCTGCTGGCTCCATCACTTGTTGCGGCGCACTTTTACAATTTGTCCCGAATTAATCCTATCCTCAACTTTCCGATGACAACGTAGGCGAATTTTCACTTCAGGAAAACTTGTCACATGTTGCACATTCCCCCACCCACGGATCTCCCCGTGGCATAAGGCCTGAAATGAGCATGTCCATACGCAAACAAGGTAGTATTCACAGCTAAATTCCAAATCAGTCACCTGCACAGCAAAGCAATGCAAATATTCAAACGGCTGTGCAATTCCCATATTTGTACAGAATTATGTCGGAAGTGTCTCCGAATACTGCCTCCTGGAGCCACCTCAGACAAGCTGTGATTGGAAATTTTGGTACATGGAAAAAGGGGATGGTGAGAAAATGGACCGTGAGAAAATGTACCATGGGGAGATGTGTGGCCACTCCTTTGCGACAAGATGATGCCCAGCTCTGATGATGTTGAGCTCTGGGTACAAAAGGTCCCAGGTTCAACATTCGCACCACTCGGGACATTCCACAATTATGCGGCCCACCTGCTAAACAGTGTGGGCGGCGCTATTAACCGTGCATGTGCATAAAGTGCCTCGTGAACCACCCAATATAGCTGTGATCATGATGAATTAGAGCTTAGGGGTGCATTGACTACCAGGGTAATTTTGCAACCAGCTTTTCTGGCTGTATTTCACATGGCTTAAGTTATTCACAATACATTTTACAGTCAAACAATGGTGTTAGGTTTCATCGAACAAACAATGGTGCTAAGTTTCATCAGGCTAGATTGGGTTCGGTTTATTTTTCAAATGAGATATTGTTGTTCTTCAAAACCAGGTTAGGCTAGGTTGGGCTATGGTGTTTTGAATTATACAATTTTTAAGAAAAGGATTTAGGCGAATTTTTCCAATTTGTGATCTTCATTCATTACCTTCAAAGAGATGCTTAGGCCAGGATTAGGTTATGTTATATTATATTACAGGCCAGGTTTAGGTTCTGTTATATTATATTACATTTTTTTTTGTTAGCATTATTTTGAATGCTATATTACTTAACTCAATAACTTTGTTGGTGTTATTTTGCTTGCAAACAGAAAAGTAAGCATTCACAGAGGACATCAGTGATGACACCTTAATCCAGTTCATAGGCATTACCTTAGAGAAACACCCACAAAGTCATAAAGTGGTAAGGCTAAATAAGGGCCATGGGGGCCCACCTGGGTCAAGCCTATCTAGAAAAGATACCAAAAAAAAGTGCATGCTCACACCTCAATCAATCCATTATCCCAAGTTAGAAGGGAACTATATATCCCAGCATATCTAACACCATTCATCTAATATTGCATATCACACTCCTCAACAATTAAAAACTCACCCAATCAAGCCCCATTGCACTACCATAGCCAACCTCATCAGTATCACATACCAAAAGGTTGGTCCCAAATCCACTGCTAGGTACACCCTATATAGTATAATATATTAGTGCAACATACCCTATATAGCTAGTATACTACTCAATTTATCAGGATGGTCAAAATAATTTTTAGACTCTAGCCACACCCACATAAAGGGGTCTCTACAGTGTATGTCCACTTAGCATAGATATCACCCCATCCACCACCCCTTAGAACTCAAAAATATGATTGTACAACCTAAAATAGTTATACACACTATTTTTTAGTGCATCCAATGAGGGGCTCTCCCGACATCAGCAGGCAGACTATCCTACTAGCCAACAATCACTTGACTGAAGTCATGTTGTTGCCTAACCACCCTACACCCTCATTTGTCTAACCTGAATTGATGACCAGTATGTGCTAGTCTAAATAGAAGGGCATCATTCAGATTGATGTGATCCGGGCTATTAATAATTTTATAAACTTCACTTATATCATCCTTTAATCTCCTATGCTTGAGTGAGTACATACCTAATGTCACAAGTATTTCTTCATATTCTAAGTTACCTAGTCCACTGATGAGTCTAGTGACTTTGAGCTGCACTCTTTCTAGCATGTCTATATCTTTTTACTAAGTAGGGGCTCCATGCATGTACAGAATATTATAAGTGGGGTCACACATAGTACAAGTATGGCATTTTCATCACTTCTTTGCTCTTATACCTCCCACTCCTATGAATGATTACTAGCATTCTGATTGCCCTGTTCTAGCTGAGACACATTATTTTTCTACCTCAAGATCATTTGAAACTGACACCCCATCCACCACCCCTTAGAACTCAAAAATATGATTGTACAACCTAAAATAGTTATACACACTATTTTTTAGTGCATCCAATGAGGGGCTCCTCACGACATCAGCAGGCAGACTATCCTACTAACCAACAATCACTTGACTGAAGTCATGTTGTTGTCTAACCACCCTACACCTTCATTTGTCTAACCTGAATTGATGACCACTATGTGCTAGTCTAAATAGAAGGGCATAATTCAGATTGATGTGATCTGGGCCATTACTAATTTTATGCACTTCACTTATATCATCCTTTAATCTCCTATGCTTGAGTGAGTACATACCTAATGTCACAAGTATTTCTTCATATTCTAAGTTACCTAGTCCACTGATGAGTCTAGTGACTTTGAGCTGCACTCTTTCTAGCATGTCTATATCTTTTTACTAAGTAGGGGCTCCATGGATGTACAGAATATTATAAGTGGGGTCACACATAGTACAAGTATGGCTTTTTCATCATTTCTTTGCTCTTATACCTCCCACTCCTATGAATGATTACCAGCATTCTGATTGCCCTGTTCTAGCTGAGACACATTATTTTTCTACTTCAAGATAATTTGAAACTGACACCCCTAAATCTCTTCCCTCTTCAATAACATCCAATCTCCTACCTCACAAAATATAGTTGTGATCGATGGTCAATCAACCCATATGATCAAAAAATACCTTGAAGCATAAATTTACTATTCAGGCCTTCAGGAGTATCAACTATATGCAGTGTCTCACATGCTTGGTCATCTGAAACCAATTTATATTTATCTATTTATTTATTTAACAATGCATGCCCTCCATGTGCAGTGGCTGTTACGGACAGTCTGGGTCAGATATTTACAAAGAAAGGATAGATTTGTGGTCAGTAGTGGGAGCAGATGCGCAACAAACATTCGTACACCAACATAATACAATACCCAAATCACTCTCTGCACTATACTGGATACTGTAAAATCCATGGATGCTCAATCACCTAAAATCAATGGTTGTTTGATCACCCAAAACCTACAGACATTGGGTCACCTAAAGCCTGCAGATGTGTGTCACCCAAGACTGCAAAGTATGGCAAATGGCCTGACAAGGCTCACCAGCCATGGAAAAATCTGCAACAAAGTGCACTGGAAGGGCAGAAAACTGAACCATGGAGATTGAATACACATTCCAAATGCAAAAAAAATATGAGGGAGATGACATGAGAAACATGAGAAAATCAAGAGGCTTAAGGCAAGAGCATTGTCTACATGCACATCTTACACTTCAAGTCAATACAAAAAAGTGCATACATGATTCAAGCACAAGCAACCTCCAGCACTTCTGGCCCTACTATTCTGAACTACACAGGACACTGAACTGACTTTAGCAACAAGTGATATTTTTGTGGATTAAACCAATTGTGCAGCATCACCTGATACAAACAGGCTTCACCCTCTTTATTTAGGAGTTTTCTCCAATTGTTGCAATTTTCTTGTTCATGATTTTTGAAGTTGTGTTAATTGGCTGGATTATCAGCCAACACACACAGAGTAAATGTACTACCAACAATTGCAGCACCAGCCTTGCCATTGGCCTCACACCCAGCACCGACAAGAGCTTGTTATAAGTGCCATACTTTGCAGCCTGGGTGGCAAGTAATCACCAAGAAAATCATCATCACCAAGGAAATACAGCAACACCCCTTTCAATTTTGGTTGGTTGTGGCTTTACAACAGTCAATAGCTGAGGTGATATGGCACTGCCTGCCTCTTACCCTTCACCTCTGGCATGCCAGATGTCCAGCTTAACCACTGAGCTACCAACATCCCACTGATGAGCATAGTAAACTGATGTAACTTCCAACAGTAAATACTATAGGTAATATCATTGGTTGACAGATGAGTGGCCAATTTTCATTAATAGCCATGTCATCCCTTATGCTTTGATATGGGTAAACAATTATAGTATGGCAATGTTGAGAAAGCCCTGGTGTACCTAGGTGGAAATTGTTGAACCTAGGAGCAAGGTGGAATTAAGGCACTTCTTCAGATATTTTAACTCTGAAAACACTTTTTCCACTCCAGGTTCATACTGGATAGGTTGGGCTTCACATGTACTCCAACACAAATGTGGGAACAAAGATGTCAATAAAAACAAACACAGAATGTCACCAACAAAAAATACTTGCTATTCCACTTATGGTTACCACTCAAACCAACCCCTTTTCAAAACAGTCAGCACCCCAACCACAGCTTCCCATACTTTTCTCAATCTTAACCACTGGAATTGCAGACAATGTGCCAACAGTGCATGCAAAGTGGTGTGCATGCACACTGAGTACAATGCTCTCTGGATCAGAAGCTGCACTTCTGAAGACCTGAGTCCTTGGCACCCACATAGTGGAAAGTTTTGGAGTTTTAAGAGGCATCCTCCACAGTCCTGAAGGATGCCAATCAGCTTAATTAGCATTTTCTAGTCTAAAATCTATCTTTCAACCAATTGATGCAAAGTATGTGTTATATGTCATAACCCAGTGTCCTAAAATTACTTCGCCATTAACTGTGTCGATGAAGAAAGAAGTTGCTTGGGAAGTGAAAGATTGGAAGAAAATAAAGGATCGCCACTTAAGGATTACAAAATTGGAAAGCCTTTCACTTCAGTCACATGCATTTTACATTTTTAGCAGTCGTGTGTATAATGACTGCCCACACATGTAGCAAAATGGTAAAAGCCTAAGACAAGGATTTAAATAGCACAATTCCATTAACTGTGAATTTCCAGGCCACATGGTCAATTATTTTACACTGTCATAACCCTTAGCAACTTTGAGCATGTGGTTAACAATGTCATACTGCAATCACAAGGCCTTGACTGATCTTTTGCTTTGCACACCACTATCACTTCTGGCTGTAGCATATGCAGTAGCAGAGTTGGGCTGGTATTGCATAGGGAATTGGCTGCATAGGTGGGTATGCACTCTGGGTTGAGGATGAAGAGTTGCAATTATTTTCATATGCACTGTTGCACTGCCGGCACTGTTGGCCTTGTAGTGAGACCAACAGTGAAAGGAAAGCAATGTTCATGTGGTGGTGGATTGGAGTTCAGGGGTGTGTCAACATCAAGGGTCATTTTGCACCCATAACTAAAGCAGCATTGTTCCTGTTAAGTTTGTTGGTTGGTTATTGGGGTTTAGGGGTGCATCAACTGCAGAGGTCATGCAGCACCCATGTTCCTGTAAGTTATGAGAGACAAAGCTGTCCTGATTGTCATGAGTCTGCCTTGTGGTCCCATCTATTGTTCACTTCTTTGTTCCTATGCTCTGACATTATATTTGACCAAAAATGATAATGTATACCACTTATGCATATTATGTAGGTACCTACCTACATACTGACTACATATGTTTTCCTTGTTGGTTACCAGTAGATAGGTTCCATGGATCAGAAAATAATATGTCCATGAAAATGCACTCTGCAAGAAGTCTGTTTGCACTCTGACTCCCAACCCTGAAAGTAAGTTTCCCACTCTGCCAAGGAACGAAGCAGTTCATAAAGCTATGAACTAGGATATTGAAAATACCAATGTGAAAATATTCCAATATATGATGCGAAGCATCATTGATCCCAGAGACTTTCATCAGTGGAAGGTAGCATCTAATATTTTTATTTCTATTTTGGAGTGGGTGGGACATGTGTTCAGTATGAGGGCGACATATTTATCCTCACAGGAGCTGAAACATGTTAGATATGTCAAAAACGTTGCGATTATAGATATTGTCTCGCTAATCATACAACACCGAGGCTAAAATAGTTGCAAATGCAACTAATATTTTGATTTTTCTGCTTATGTATGCGTAGTTGCGCACGCTTCAACACATTCATACCGCGCATCGGCTATCACGGCGCACACTAAACCAAATTTATTCCAATTTTCACGTCACACGAACTTGAGTCTGACTTGCTCTTAAGAGTACATGTTACAAGCCGGAGCCGAAAATACCGGCAGCTTACTCACCCGGGCAATGTCCTGTATTGTACGCCTAACTACGTCTCACGATGCCCACTGCACATCCACCGACCTTGAGTAGGTAAAGCAACTGCAGATCCTTGGCGACAAGAAGTAAATGAATGCAGGCATATAATAAAAGTAGAAATTATTTTGCAATTTCTGATTTACAATTCGAAAGTATTATTTTAAATTTATGATTTACGATTCTCATTGCTAGAATACAAAGCAAAATATATATCTACCCTCAAGATCAATTGTTACGATACGAGAATGAATGAATGTTCACTTTCCTATTTGAGTAGGCGATGCGCCCCGCGCTTGTGCTGCCAGGTACAGGTGCACGGGAGGAGCATTCCGGGATGCACGCCTATGTCGCAAGCATCTGGATAAATTTAGCGCGCGTGGAGAGTGCACTGGGATGCCACATACTAATGTAATATCACCACCGTCCTGCCAATTTGAAGCTATAAGGTTGCGTATTGCCCTTCAGTCCCCCACTATCTTCCTCTGTCAATGCTTCAAATCATTGATGGTACTGAACATCTGGCTGCAGGTTGACTTCAGGATTAATCCACCGACATGCAGTTCCCAGGCACAGGGGCGGATATAGGGGGCACCGATAGCATGTGCCAGGAAATGGAAATGTGCATGCGCCTCTGGCCAGGAGAGGCGTCCCTTCCGGAAAACCTTGGTGAATCCCTCTCCCTTGCTCAAAGAATTTATCCGCCAAGGGCGCCATTTTTATTAAAAAGGTACTCCTTGAAGACGAAAGAATAAATGGGCTCCGCTTCAATATGCTCGAATGCGTAGCCCCGCCCCATACGCTTAACTTTTTCCTCGGATAAGTCACAGGGTGCGACTCCCGCCACATACCGCATGACCGAGACAGTGGTTGTGGGTCCCAAAGTGGCCTCCGACCCGAAAGGAGACCTTCTTGGTTGGAGGTTTCCTGGAAAGTGGAAGCTCCCTTACCAAGTCCGCTGTGTTGTTGGAAGCACTGGTTGAAAAAATCAAGGGGATGGACTGCAGTCCATCCCCTTTATTTTTTACCAGCGACACTAGTGTCGCTGGAATGCTCAAAGAGATGCTTTCGGGTAAAAACTCGAGGGGTGCACTCAATCATCCCTCGAGACGAAGCGCCTTTTTCTAGTCAGTGGGACGCCGCCTTTCCGCGTAGGAATGTGAATACATGCCCCGCCCCCTTTGATCCACGCGCCCCCAAGCACCCGCTGTTTTTATAGCCATAGTTGCAACCCGTCCATCCTGTCCTCCCGGAGGAGCATTCTGGGTGCTGCCCCGCCAGCAGTGGTGGCCTCCTCGGTCACATCCATTCTTGGCCGGCTTCGCTCTGCTCACCCGCTTTGCGTCTTCATTTGTACGCTTCCCTCGCAATCCTGGGCTGGCACTAGCGACGTCCATACAAAGCATGCCAAGTTATCATTCTTTGTCAGTGCGTAGCTCAGCATCGGTACATCGATGCAAAGAAAGCGTGTTGTGCTTACAATATATTCGGCAAATCTCAAAAACCATCAGACGAACAAATAGGGCGGCAGGTTCGTAATTCGTTGCGATATCCAGGCACTTCTCATATAGGGTGCACCCGTAGCCCAGAGCAAACACTGATGACACCCATTTCCTGATGCATTTGTTGATACATGGAATTATAACTAGGATCGCGATTTCCTCAACACCTTGGCCACAGTATGAGCACGGCTGCATCCATGCATATAGAATACATTGTAATGCAGGTATTGCAACTGCTACACCGACTTGCTACACATATACTATTGCAGATATTATTGCATGTGTTGCAAGTGATATTACAGGTGTTGCAAATGCTAACACCAACTTGCTACACACATACTATTGCAGATACTATTGCAGGTGTTGCAAGTGCTAACACCAACTTGCTGAACATAAACGTTTTCCTCACTTCACAGTACCAATTTTCAACCGGCAACACCTACCTGAGCGCGCGCAACAACACCGTCCTCGACGACATTCCAACTACTGCTGCACCTAGAAGGCGAAGGCCCTAGAACGCAACCGACCTCGAAAACGGCTACCACCACGACTACTCCGCGACACGGGACTCGTCTTCACACCGTTCGCGCGCTCCCAGCTGCCAATGTGCGGGGCCCTGTGGAACACTGAGGAACACGGCGGCGGGAACACCGTGAGCAGTGGTCGCGCCGTTTCCGCCGCAGCCGCGCCGTTGTCCGAGTGACTGCCGCGCGCATCGGCCAGTGACGCCCGGGCATGACACAGGAGTTCCTCTAGAGTGACTCGGGCGTGACCTGTCATCGGCACACTACGTGGAACTATGGAGCACTATCACCAGCCGAGTCGAACACAACACTAAGGCAGCAGTGAGAACACAGTGCGCAACGTAGCCAACCACAGCCTAGCTACTGCATGTCAACGTGACGAAAGTGCCAGATATATGGGCTGCATAAATGGGCCCGCCTCAGGATAGTTGTGGTGGGGGGAGGTGGGCACGTGGAACATGTCTAGTTGCTTTACATTTGAAAGCACACCAATGGGCACTGCATGTAAACAGCTAACACAGATTACCAGAGTCCTCCAAACAGCGTATTGGTCGCAACTAATTATATGGCTCCCTGCCGAGGCTGCCCTGCCCTATCCTGTCCAGATGCCCTTCCCATGAATATCAAGCCTCCATGTTACAAAGGGGTAATACTGCTGCCACACGCTCAGAGCTCAGGCATCTGCCACGAGATATCGCTCAGTCACCGCACCTTGTACGATCGGTGGCACTTGCCGACGCCCGGCATCGGTACTTGCTGTCGCTGAACATCACCACTCACCTCTCTCCAACCTCACGCTTGGCACTCGGTAGTGTGCCCAACATCCAGCCCAACCAAGCAGCCTCGTGTTGTCCTACAGCCCGTCGTGACTGCCGGACGGCGCGGCGTCGTCGGCCTAACGCGCGGATCGGTCGCGAATGGACGTTGAAATCCCGCCGGTTGTGGGATTCGAACCGACGGCCTTGCGGTCGCAAGTGGAGTGCCGCGCCGGCTGAGTTGTGGCGGTTCCGGCCATCCATACGTCCGTCACGATCGTTATTAACAAGCGCACCGATAAATGTTCGGCTCGCCCACTACACTGCTGGGCGTTCCCTACCAACAGACCGCAAAGATAACGTTTGCTTCATCCCACCCCTTCCATTCTACCGGGTGATAGCTACCAACAAACCGCAAAGATAATGCTCGCTTCTCACACCCACCCCCTCTACTCTGCCGGGTGGCTACACACAGAACAAAAATATAATGTCTGCCTCACCCCCGCCCCCTCTACTCTGCCGGGTGGCTACACACAGAACAAAAAGATAATGTCGCCTCACCCCCACCCCTCTACTCTGCCGGGTGGCTACACACAGAACCCAAACATAATGTTCGCCTCACACACAAATCTATCGGGCGTTCGCTACCAACGGACCAGAAAAAAATCATCACCGCTTCACCCACCACTATGCCGGATGCTTCCCACCAACAGGCCTCGAAGATAATCACGACGGGCACGATGCTCACGACCCAATTGTTCAGCGAACTTCATTGATGCACTACTTCATGCTAAGTTCTACTCAACCCTGTGGCTTGGATGAATGCAATATATGCAGTGTCAGCACAACCAACCTGAGGACGGTCTCCGAGCCTACCACTACGACCACAGATAGGAGTTTATAGTGACTTTCCTGTTGCCAATCACTCAACAAACACGTCAACGACAATGTCTAGATAGCAAACGTCTGGCACTTTTGACCACTAGTAATGCTGGCAAGTAAGACATCCACTCCAACGACATGGATGCTTAAGTAATCTCGCAACAGCCTTAAGTACTACACAGCCATCTACCAGCAGCAACACTACAACTGCACTAGCTTTGCACTAATGCTACTTTATTGCTTGTCCGGGCATCAGACCTTAGCAACTGCTTTGAGATTCTGTGACCATGTACTACCCATGCGACCATCTCCCGAGACGATACAGAAGCCTGAGTGACGATCCACACGGAAACGCAGCGAGTGAAGCTGGAGTTCGGGCTGGTCAGTGCCCACTCCAGGCTCCAGAATCCAGACCTTGCCGTCGGCGCCAACCAGACTGTAAATAGACTCCAGATCCTAACCATGACCATGACTATGGGCTTCTCCATTCAGTTCAAAACTGCGGTCACAGCACCAATTCAGATTTTCCGTGAGCCTGGCTCAAGCCGCATTTATCCGCGCGAACCATTCAGGTGAGATCCACTCCCAGACTCTGGGGTCTCACAACAGATTTGACACTGGTTGGCAGATTGATAATTTTGGTTTGCAAAGATGTCAACTACATTGTGCCATATATTACCCATCGTTTTGAGACTGGAACATCTCATACAGCAACGGCCTAATATTGAATTTACTCCCACAGCATGACCCAGACACCCTCCTCCCCCTCCTTCGGCACGAATGGCCCCCGACTGGCAAGGCAACCCAATTCGGTCAGCTCAGTCCGCACCCCGCTGGTGGCGCTCGCAGTCGAGCGCGGCTGGTCCTCAGCGCACCGCAGATAGCGCTAGCCGGCGGCCGCGCGTTGTAGGTGGCGCTGGCGTAGGTGGCGCTAGCGTAGGTGGCGCTAACGTAGGTGGCGCTAGATGTAGTTGGCGGCAGCCAGCGCGGCGCCGTACGCGGCGCTGACCTCGCCCGCCATCTGCAGCGGCGCGCCGTAGGTGCGCTCGAAGGCGCGCTGCAGCGCCGGGTTGCGCGCCAGCGCGCTGCCGGTGCCCAGCAGACAGCTGACGCCGCGGTCGGCCAGCCAGCTGCGCGGCATCATGCTGCGGACGGGTCAGGTCAGGTCAGGTCAGGGGAATTGGTGGGTCAAGTCAGTAGCCGTGTCACGGGACATGTCAGGTCAGTGTCACGCCACATGTCACATTATTATAGTAATATGCTATAAGTGAGATCGATCTCAATGTGACGTGCACACATGGAAAATAGTTTTCAAACTGGTAATGGAAACGAGCATTGCAGATTGCATGGTTGGTATTGCCAAACAAAAAGTGGACATCGCATATTGCGTTGAGCATTGCAAATTTGCGGAAAAAGCATGCCATTGCATGAGTTAAAGTCGTTGTTCATCTCAAATAACTGCAATACTAGCCTATCCACCAATGGCCCTATGGCAAACCAGTTCAGTCAGGGACACATATGCCAACAATCACGTGGTAGGTCAGGGAAGTCCTGGGGTCACGCAATGCGTTACGTCAGACTAGGCTCACGGCAAATCAGCCATGGTCCCACCACAAGGCAGGCCGATCTGCATCACAGGGCAGGCCTTGGGTTCTTTTACGACGCATTCAACCGCTAGGTTACAGTGTCGCCAACCTCTCACGCCTATTGGTCGCGGATGGACTCGGCAAAAGCCGTCGGTTGTGAGATTCGAACCCACAATCTTGCGGTCCAGAGTCCGCCGCTCTACCAACTGAGCTACCGCGGCCCCCTCACAAAGCAGGCCGATCTGCGTCACAAGACATGCTAAACTGAGTCACAAGACAGGTCAGGCCAACGTCAGCGTCACACTGTAGATCAGGTCAATCCCAGGGTTAAAGAATGCCTCACGTCAGCCTTCGGGTCAGTCAGATGCAATTTAGTCGACAATTCAGGTCAAAACCGGCGTCGCCCCGCAGCTAACTTGGGTCACGTAATAGGTCAAGCCATCCTCAAGCTCGCACAGCAGGTCAGGTTGACATAGAGGTCACACCGTGCGGCGGGCGGTAGATTCACCTCAAGAAAATTAGGCAAGATAGGATAAAAACACTATGCAATATATAATAAAAACAGTACATCCCTTATCGTACAACATGTTTGTAGCTGCCAATATGGAAGCTACGGAGGTGCCCTACGAACTTCAACATTATACCAGTAGCTAAATGGCATCACATGAAAAGGAATCGCTTCTTCAGTGGCACTTGTCCTACTAACTTCGCGCTGGTCCTCACGTTGACCATACGGGACATTCTTCCCACATGGGTGAACACTGATAGTCTTAAGTGGGGACATGATGTGCTAGGGGAGAAAACTGAGGGGTCTGTATATGGAGTGGCGCGAAATGCGCTGAAGCAGCTGCAGGGAAAGTGAGGTTTTCCACACACACAGATCTCGTATGGGAACATAAAATAGGGCATGTAGTGTTCCACACACGTTCACAGTTGCCTTCTCTCCTTCCTCTCCTCGTGGATGATGCTTGCATACAAATCGAAAAGTAATGAATGCTTAGTCCAGATTATAAACTTTGCTCGTGGACGTGAACAACTCCACGGATTCTAAGCCAAGTACAATGTAAAACAAGTGAGCAAATGTAAAAGCTGGAGGGTCTGTGCCAAGTACACTCCGACACACAAACTCTTTCTGAATTTTCGCAACTGAAAAGGCGTCTTCAATGGAACGCACACCTCCAGCCTCAAATGGCTGGAGGTGTGCATTCCTGCACTACACCCACGGCCAGGGAGAAGGCAAGGTAATGGTGGGATGCAACGCCCCTTCACAAACGCCAACTCCAGCAGGGCGCAAGGTCAAGGTCACTGGCGCGGTGACAAACCCGTCCAGGTCGGCAGAAAAGGATACACA
This sequence comes from Imbricaverruca yamaguchii, assembly GCA_034440575.1. NCBI lineage: Eukaryota > Metazoa > Arthropoda > Thecostraca > Neoverrucidae > Imbricaverruca > Imbricaverruca yamaguchii. Next base: position 985,263 of record JAOTOL010001583.1, on the reverse strand, counting down.
CCTTCAGCATCAAGGGCACTACTGCACCCACGGCGAGGGAGAAGGCTGGATGAAACACCCCTACACAAACGGCAAAACCAGCGCGGTGCAAGGTCAAGGTCACCATCGCACCTGTCCAGGTTGTCGGCCACGCCGCGACACAGCGCCACCGTCAGCTGGCCCAGGTCGGTGTTGGCCGTGTCAAGGTCAAGGTCAAGGTCGCCGCACGAAAGCCCGTCAGCTGCCCAGCGGTGTGCTCATGGTCATGGTCAAGGTCAGTCAAGGTCGCCCCCTCCAGGTTGTCGGCCCGCCGCGACACAGCGCCACCGTCACTGGCCCAGGTCGGTGTTGGCCGTGTCAAGGTCAAGGTCATGGTCAAGGTCGCCGCACCTGTCCAGGTTGTCGGCCACGCCGCGACACAGCGCCACCGTCAGCTGGCCCAGGTCGGTGTTGGCCGTGTCAAGGTCAAGGTCAAGGTCAAGGTCAAGGTCAAGGTCGCCGCACCTGTCCAGGTTGTCGGCCACGCCGCGACACAGCGCCACCGTCAGCTGGCCCAGGTCGGTGTTGGCCGTGTCAAGGTCAAGGTCATGGTCAAGGTCGCCGCACCTGTCCAGGTTGTCGGCCACGCCGCGACACAGCGCCACCGTCAGCTGGCCCAGGTCAGTGTTGGCCGTGTCAAGGTCAAGGTCAAGGTCGCCGCACCTGTCCAGGTTGTCGGCCACGCCGCGACACAGCGCCACAGTCAGCTGGCCCAGGTCGGTGTTGGCCGTGTCGATGCCGGTGACCGAGGCGCGCTGGTGCGGCGCGTGCCGCTCGCCGCGCACGGTCGGCACCACGCGCACCGCAGAGTCGGCCGCCGAGCGGGCCTCGGCCAGCGAGATGATCTTGCTCCACACGGTCGCTGCGGAGCAGGGGCACGTGAGACACGGCCATCGGCTGTACGGTCACGTGACATGATCTTGCTCCACACGGTCGCTGTGGAGCAGGGGCACGTGACACACGGCCATCGGGTGTACGGTCACGTGACATGATCTTGCTCCACACGGTCGCTGCGGAGCGGGAGGGGCACGTGACACACGGCCATCGGTGTACGGTCACGTGACATGATCTTCACACAGGCGGTCGGTGGGGTGGAGGGACACGTGACACACGGCCATCGGGTGTACGGTCACGTGACATGATCTTGCTCCACACGGTCGCTGCGGAGCAGGAGGGGCACGTGAGACACGGCCGTGACGTCGGCTGTACGGTCACGTGACATGATCTTGCTCCACACGGTCGCTGCGGAGCAGGAGGGGCACATGAGACACGGCCGTGACGTCGGCTGTACGGTCACGTGACATGATCTTGCTCCACACGGTCGCTGTGGAGCAGGGGCACGTGACACACGGCCATCGGGCGTACGGTCACGTGACATGATCTTCACACAGGCGGTCGGTGGGGAGGAGGGGCATGGGACGCTACAAATGCTACACAATGACTATACTATGTAGTATGTATACATGCATGTACGTGAGTGCATGCCGCTAATGGCATGCACAATCACGTAACTAGTTATATTTGTCCTTTGTAATCATAGATGCGTCGGGAAATGTTCGGGTAATCGGATATAGAGAGAACATTTGTGTTCAAACTTGTGACATCAGGAGTTCAGTTTGCACTTTCCAGTGAATGTTAAGCAGTTCACCATACAACAGGTCATTGCCATCCAACATCCAGCACCACTCAACATCCAAGTGAGAAAAATGACAGGATAACTTCCTGCCGAAGATAATGCTCTGAATAGCACAAATCCTGGAACCTTGCACGTGTTTGTTCTTTGTTTGTTCAATTTGTTCAACCTTGCACGTGGCACTACCTTAGTCCACATGGTGGCTGTGACACACGCCACGTGGTACGATCTCAGCCAAGAAGGGTGGCTATGACACACACCACGTGGTACGATCTTAGTCTACAGGGTGGCTGTGACACACACCACGTGGCACAATCTTAGTCTACAGGGTGGCTGTGACACAAGCTACGTGGCACAATCTCAGTCCACGGGGTGGCTGTGACACAAGCTACGTGGCACAATCTCAGTCCACGGTGTGGCTGTGACAAGCTACGTGGCACAATCTCAGTCCACACGGTGGCTGTGACACAAGCTACGTGGCACAATCTCAGTCCACGGTGTGGCTGTAACACAAGCTACGTGGCACAATCTCAGTCCACGGGGTGGCTGTGACACAAGCTACGTGGCACAATCTCAGTCCACGGGGTGGCTGTGACACAAGCTACGTGGCACAATCTCAGTCCACACGGTGGCTGTGACACAAGCTACGTGGCACAATCTCAGTCCACACGGTGGCTGTGACACAAGCTACGTGGCACAATCTCAGTCCACACGGTGGCTGTGACACAAGCTACGTGGCACAATCTCAGTCCACACGGTGGCTGTGACACCACGTGGCACAATCTTAGTCTACAGGGTGGCTGTGACACAAGCTACGTGGCACAATCTCAGTCCACGGTGTGGCTGTGACACAAGCTACGTGGCACAATCTCAGTCCACGGTGTGGCTGTGACAAAGCTACGTGGCACAATATCAGTCCACGGTGGCTATGACACAAGCTACGTGGCACAATCTAAGTCCACGGGGTGGCTGTGACACAAGCTACGTGGCACAATCTCAGTCCACGGGGTGGCTGTGACAAGCTACGTGGCACAATCTCAGTCCACGGGGTGGCTGTGACACAAGCTACGTGGCACAATCTAAGTCCACGGGGTGGCTGTGACACACGCCACGTGGTTTGTGGCTGTGGGACATGGTCGGGGAAGTCGCGTTGAACACAGCTATTGCCTGGGCGGGCTGTCACTCCCCAATAATGGACCACGGCCACCTGGCAGCTTGCACACACACAAACACGGCTTCGTTGCCAAATTGTTGGCCTGACAGAACACTCAAGACAAGACGTCTGAGATAAACAACAGTAAGCTAGTTATTTGTGCTTCAGGGCGTTTCAACCAGAGTTGATCATTCGCGACATAAATAACAGTGGAAAACGACATTGGTTATATGGGTTTTCGGCGGCACTCATTAAACTGCATAGCACAGCTCCTATTGAACATTAAATGCATTGCAAAATCAGACCACTAAAATACAAGACAATCTCCCCTCCAGGGTGTACTCACGCTATCTGACCAGACAAACACCGGGGCAGGGATGGCCGAGTGGTTAAGGTGTCGGGCTATGGGTACTAAAGGTCTCGGGTTCGACTCTGGCGCCACTCAAGACATTTCCCAATCCCGCAGCCCACCGGCGAAACAGTGTGGGCGGCGCCATTAGCCGTGAATGTGCATGAAGTGTGTCGTGAACCAACCAATAAACAACCAGACAAACACCCACCTGTCGAAACCCAACTGCGGGAGGACGGCTTTGGATAAGATTGGATTGTGGCTTCACGACGCACTCATCAGTTGACCCCATACCACGTCGCCCTGCGGGCGGCCGCCGGTGCACTGTCACACGCCACCTGCCCATGTGACCCCCTGACACCACCTCACCGTGTCCCTGTGTGACCCCTCTGACACCACCTCACCGTGTCCCCGTGTGACCCCTCTGACACCACCTCACCGTGTCCCCATGTGACCCCTCTGACACCACCTCTCATGTGACCCCCGACACCACTACCTGTGTGACAACCTATTTGTTTGTTTATTGTTGGTTCACGACACCACTCTATGCACATTCACGGCTAATGGCGCCGCCCACACTGTTTCGCCTGTGTGACAACCTAACACCACCTCACTGTGTCCCCGTGTGACCCCTCTGACACCACCTCACCGTGTCCCCGCGTGACCCCTCCGACACCACCTCCCTGTGTCCGTGTGACCCCTCTGTAACCACCTCCCTGTGTGACCCCTCTGACCCCACATCCCCATGTGACTCCCCTGATACCACCTCCCCATGTGACCCCCTGACACTACCTCCCTGAGTGTCCGTCTGTCACTCTGGGACACTCTGTCACCACTTCCCCATGTCACCGCCTGCCCCCCCATGCGACCCTCTGAAACCACCTCCCCATGTGTCTTTACTGACCCTGCGGCACGTTGAAGCCCAGCTGCTGCGTCCACTGCTGCAGCATCTGCACGAACGCGGCCAGCGCGTTGCCGCCGGTGAGAGCGGCGGCCACCGCCAGGTAGCGCCCCTCCAGGTACGGCAGGTAGCTGATGCAGCCGGCGGCCGCGGCAGACGGCGGCTCGAACCCCTGGCCGAGCCGACAGCGGGTCATACGGGGAGGTGGGGTCAGGGGAGTCGCACGGTGAGGTGGGGTCATGGGTCACATGGGGAGGTGGTGTCAGGGGGTCACATGGGGAGGTGGTGTCAGGGGGTCACATGGGGAGGTGGTGTCAGAGGGGTCACATGGGGAGGTGGTGTCAGGGGGTCACATGGGGAGGTGGTGTAGGTGGGGATGACATGGGGAAGTGGTGTCGGAAGGATCATATGAGGAGGTGGTGTCATGGGGTCACGTGGGGAGGTGGAGTCATAGTGGTCATACATGGAGATGGTGTCAGGGGGGTCACGTGGGGAGGTGTTGTCAGGGGGGTCATGTGGGGAGGTGTTGTCAGGGGGTCATGTGGGGAGGTGGGGTCACGGGGGTCACGTGGGGAGGTGTTGTCACGGGGGTCACGTGGGGAGATCGTGCCAGGGAGCCACAAGGGGAGATCGTGTCAGAGGGGGTCACATGTGGAGGTAGGGTTAGAAGGGTACACAACAGGAGACCAGGAGACGTACCGGCAGCAGGACGGCCACGCGCACCAGGAGGCGTACTGCTGGCAGGACGGCGACGAATCACCAAGGGATCAGGAGATGTACCGGCGACAGGAGAACGGCCATGACGCACTGGGAGTAGTGCTGCCGGTAGGAAGACGGCGATGATGGACCAGGAGTCAGGAGAACGGTCACGGCGCACTGGGAGTAGTACCGCCGGTAGGAAGACGGCGATGATGGACCAGGGGTCAGGAGACGTACCGGCGGCAGGAGGACGGTCACGGCGCACCCTGCCGTCAGCAGACGCATCAATGGGTCAGGAGACACAGCAGGGGACCAGGAGAGCACCAGAGGGCAAGGTTAAAATAATGTTTTTTTTTTCGTTAGGTGTGAGATGTCGAAACGACACAGTAGGACGTCGAAATTTGCTATGGAATTAGTGTAATTTAAAATGACTGATGACTGTATCTTCATCATTTGTTTTGATATTCATAATTTAGGAACAACTATGTTCAGGATAAAGGAAATAATACCTATGCTATAAACCGGTATTGTATGCCATATCACATTTTAGGTAATCTCAACCTGAAATTGCGTTGCGAAACGTTCGTATATCACCATTCCTTATCGAGAGCATGTACATGATACTTATAAGAGATTCTGTACGGAAGGAATCGGGAAGACTTCTTAAGGACGCATCAAGGAGCAGGATGTCGATACTTCTTGGAGAGAGATGTCGATTGAGTGTTCAGAGAGTGGTATATTCCACCCTACTGTACGAATAATGTATCACTGCCAGGGGACCAGGAGACGCACCAGTGGTCCAGGAGACGCACCAGGGGACCAGTAGACGTACCAGGGGACCAGGGGACACAACAAGGGATCATGAGACGCATCAGAGCACCAGGGAACCTGTGGACATACCAGGGGACCAGGAGACGTACTAGGGGACCAGGAAACGCACCGGGGGACCAGGAGACGTACCAGGGGACCAGGGGACACAAGGAAACATGAGACGCACCAGAGCACCAGGGAACCTGGAGACACACCCGGGGACCAGTAGACGTACCAAGGGACCAGGAGACGCACCAGAGGACCAGGAGACGTACTTGATTAGAACGCTCATGAAGCACCAAAGGCAAGAGACGCTTCCGGGCGCCGGGCGACGTACCGGCGGCAGGAGAACGGCCACGACACACCAAGCGGTCAGGAGACGCACCAGGGGACCAGGAGTTGTACTGCTGACAGGACGACGGCCATAGCGCACCTCAATGGGCTATGAGACACACCAGAGGACCAGGCGACGCACCAGGGGACCAGGAGAGCACCAGGGGACCAGGAGACGCACCAGGGGACCAGGAGACGCACCAGGGGACCAGGAGACGCACCAGGGGACCAGGAGACGCACCAGGGGACCAGGAGACGCACCAGGGGACCAGGAGACGCACCAGGGGACCAGGCGACGCACCAGGGGACCAGGAGACGCACCAGGGGACCAGGAGACGCACCAGGGGATCAGGAGACGCACCAGGGGACCAGGAGACGCACCAGGGGACCAGGGAGACGCACCAGGGGACTAGGAGAGCACCAGGGGACCAGGAGACGCACCCGGGCGCACCAGACGACGTACCGGCGGCAGCAGGACGGACATCTGCGCCGAGGTGGAGACGCTGAGCGCGGCGCGCTCGGTGCCGGCGGCGGGCGGCAGCAGCGGCAGCACCGAGCACTGCAGGTCGCCGAGCGCGGCGGTCACGGCCGCGCCGGCCGGCAGGCCCAGCCACGAGTGGCGCAGCCGGCCGGCCACCGCGCCCGCCGCCACCACCGCCGGCAGCAGGTGCGCCGGCAGTCCTGCGGTACGGACAGCACACACTGGTGAGGGGACATTAAGGGGACAATGTTAACCACAGCAGAGCAAGGTTAAGACAGACTTTCTTCACCAGCAGGGTAGTAGAACACTGGAACCAGCTGCCAGAAAATATTGTCAGTAGCAGCACATTGAACATCTTTAAGAACAGCATAGACAATCATTATAAGAATAGAAGGCTTGCTTTTCAGTATTACAGGGAGGGCTGATTGACACATTTGGTGGGCAACTGGTGCAGTGTACAGAGTGCAACCAATAAGGGCCCTTGTGGCTCATAGTTGCACTACTCTTTTATGTCTTTACGTCTCTATGACATACCTGTGGCACATGGGGACACCTGTGACACAGGACATGCCTGCGGTGCAGGTGGATGCGGTGGCACGGAGACAAGTCTGTGGTACAGGAGGATGCCTGTGGTGTGGGGACATACCTGTGATACATGGGGACACCTGTGATACCCGACATGCCTGTAGTACAGGAGAATGCTGGTGATGCAGGAATATGCAGGTGGTACAGGAGGATGCCTGTGGTATACGAGGATGCCTGTGGTATGGGGACATACCTGTAGTACAGAATGCCGGTGGTGCAGGAATATGTGGTGCGTGAGTGTGTGTGTGTGTGAATGTGTGTGATAGTTCGCTGCTTTGGGATGCGCCGACTACTGGACCATTTTGCGACCATGGGCCTGTATGTGGTACAGGAACACGTGTGTATGATACACGAAGAAACTGGCCGATCGTAACACTCAGCAAGGTCTTCGCAGAGCTCAGTGTCGTTATTGCTTGCACTGTTTGTGTCACCAACTTTTGCACCAGCACGTGCATCAACACCTGCAACACTGTCTGCAACAGTATCTGCAGCAGTATCTGCAGCAGTATCTGGAGCAGTATCTGGAGCAGCACCAGCATCTGCACCTGCAGCAGTATCTACAGCAGTACCTACACCAGCACAATCACCAACACCAGCATCTGCAGCAGTATTTACAGCAGTGCCTACAGCAGTGCCTGCACCAGTCCTACAGCAGTCACCATGCAGCACCGGCACCATCACCATCACCAGCACCATCACCACCACCACCACCACCGGCACCATCACCATCACCATCACCGGCACCTGCACCGACACCATCACCATCACCATCACCAGCACCTGCACCATCACCTGCACCAGCACCAGCACCAGCACCATCACAACGCACCTGCCGAGGCGAGCAGGCCGGCGTTCCAGCTGGCCGTCGCCGTGTTGAAGTAGCCCCAGCTGGCCGCGTTCTGCACAGACATCACGGGCGCGTCCAGCTCGCACAGCATCGCCACCACCAGGTCCTGCACCGTGCCTGAGGTCGGCAGGGGTCGGCCAGGTCAGCTCCAGTCGCCTCTCGAGGCCTCCCACCACGCCGGAACACTACAGAACACTACAGAACGCGACCAGCCCACCGTCGACGGGGAGAGATGCTTGGGCTGCCGCTGCTTGTGGCCAATAGTCACTTGAAATGTGAATGTATTGCGTGCCATTCCAAAATGATGGGCAGAGGCATGGCAGGTGAATCATACGTGTCCTGTAGAATGGTAGTACATATTGTCCCGGAACACATATGCACAGACACACAATAAATAAATAAATAAATAAATAAATAAATATACACATATATACATATACATATATAATATATATATATATATATATATATATATATATATATATATATATATATATATAAGGATAGCAGCAGCTACCCATGCAATCAGCAATCAAATTGAAAATGCCTTCCGCACGCTTTACAATTTTCATCGTCCAGCAATTTTCCTTATCATTAACGATTGTCGCCTATCATTAACGACCCTTGTCCCTTCCAGTCTATTGACCTAACCACAGACGTCAGTTTTGAACTATGCCATTATAATCACAAGATGTTGCTTCTGGCATACAAAGAAGGGGGAGGGAGCGATCAGACGCACGAAACACACCGGGGCCCGATCCCGAGACTCGGGAATTTGGCGCCAAAAGCTTGACCTATGACCTCACCGGCAGAGCGCCGCCGTCAACTGACCCGGTCCGGTCCGACCTGACCTGACACGCGCAGAGATGCACGGAGGCAGCTCGGACACGGACCACCGACCTGGCCTGCCAACCACGACGGAGACAAGTGGCGTACACAGACGCCGACCCGACAGCACGTGACCTGGTCAGGGCGGCTGCGGCGACAGCCCAACTGACCTGACCTACTGACCACTGTCGAGACACGCAGCCGCCGACCCGACCCGACCAGGTCAGGGCAGACGCGGCAACAGCCTGACTGACCTGACACCTCCCGACCACTACCGAAACATGTAGCCGCCGACCTGACCGGACCCGACCTGGTCAGGGCGCCCGCGACAGCAGCGGCAGCCTGACAGCCACTCACCTGACCGATCGTACATCCTCAGCTTCTCGGGGTTGTGCCGCAGGAACCAGAGCAGCGTGGCCACGCCGTAGCCGGAGTGCACGCCCAGGTGGCTGTCGGGCGGCGGCAGCGACGCCAGGAACTCCGGCGTGCAGCGCGTGTCCTGAGACGAAGCCGGCGCACTTCAGCCGCCCGCCCTGGAGCGTCGGCATCTCACCCCCAGTCCCGACCACGTATCTGATATCCACCATGGCCCAACAGCATTTCACTCCCAGTGGGCGTCGGTAGCTCAGTGGTTTAGCTGAGCGTCCGGCAAGCCAGAGGTGCAGGGTTCGATTCCCCGCGATGCCCGCCCTTCCTGCCAGGGTGAGAGGCGGGCGACGCCATGTGGCCTGAGCTGGGGAGCTCGTCGTAAAGCCACAATCCAATCCAAAGCCGCCCGCCTTCGGTTGGCTGTTGGCTTTACGACACATCGACCGTTGAGCCATGCAGCGTCGCTAATCTCTCACGCCGATGGGCCGCGGGCGAAGAGTAGCGACAGGTGAGACTCGAACCCACAGCCTTTCGATTATGATATAGGCAGCCTACCCCTAGACTACTCATCCCCACCCGCCCACACTCAACAGGCTCTAGAGATTAAGAGAGGCTGACCCGCGGTTAACTCCATTAACGTGCATGTTCTTGTCTTAGCTTTACTCGCAAAACACACTCGCTTTAAATTAAATGCGACGCAAGTGGTATCTATGGTTCGGCACGGCTCTAAAAATTACTCCCCCACCCCGAGAGGCTAGCCCGAGCCGTCTCGTGGAGGTCTTATTTCAATCCCCCCCCCCCCGATATGGTTTTCCGTGGGTGGTCAAAAAACTGCGCGGCAGAACGCTGGAATTTGACATCTTTTCGAGCATCAATTTGGCATACGTGAAGATTTTTTGGGCGGGTCATCCACGGTCACCATGGAGACAACCGCCACAATTCAACAGTCTGCCATCAACGGGCTCTAGAGATTAAGAGGTTAACCACCGATCATTCTGGCTGCTATTTCCATTCTCATGAGGCGTAAAGCTAGAAATGTAGTAATTTGTTCAGACTCCAAATCCATCCTTCAGTCAATTAGTAGCACCCACGACTGTCCACATCACGTCATTGACATAACCCAACAAATCGTGGCCCACAACGTACACAACAATCATTTATTTCCTCTGTATACAGGGCCACGCCAACATCCCAGGTAACGAAGTAGCAGACTGGCTCGCAAAGCAAGCCTTAGCATTGAGCACTTGTATCCGCATGGAATATTCGGTAGACGATTGCAAAGCACTCCTACAATGCCACATACGTCAGCATCAGCAGAACACATCGACACAATACAACTCTACACAACACAAATCCAACCAGATCCACAATATCGAACCAACGGCAGCCACATGGAACACATTACATAAATCACACCGACAAAAGGAAGCCATGCTCAGACTTAGAACTGGTCGCGCTTAACCAACACAGTCTCAACTAGAGGACGACAAATATACAGCATCTCACTGCGACACCTGCAACATCACATTAAGCATAGGCCTCATCCTGCTAGACTGTAGTTGCTTTAACACTCAAAGGCAACCAATTAAGCCCTTCTGCCAAGGGGAGGGCCTATCGCCTCCATCGCTTGCAGGTGGCAAGCACCCATAACTCTTTGAATTGCTGTTTGAATAGCTGTACAACACAAAACCAGCAGGAGCACTGGAGACACCACACCACCAACAATCACCTCAACACGCAATCCATGCCAGCAATACGCTAACACGAAACACATACATGGCCATCTGAGAATGGCATCGGACATACATGAACCGATCCGCTTTCCCACCAGAAATAAATTGTTACCCTGCAGTACCGTCGGACACAGATGAGCCGACTTGCTTTAAAGAAAAACACGTAAAACGACGACCCAGAGGAGCCATCTGTCGAAGACGACCCGAAGTGCCTTCCAACTCATAACGTAAAACGTCTACGCAGAGGTATGGCGGACGTAGATGAGCCGAATTGTCGAACACCATACTAACCCACTGACAACCCTGCATGGCATGCTTAGACAACACTACTAGCGACGGGCACGCGGTGGCCGGCGTGACTGGCGGTATAAACAGTTACCTCCTGGTCCGCACGGTAGACTCCTCGGCAGGGTTAAAATAATGGTTTTTCGTTAGGTGGATGTCGAAACGAGCACAATAGGGTGTATAAGATTTGCGGTGGAATTGCGTCATTTAAAATGCTTTTGATGGCTTTCAGACTCAAATTTGAGCCAATGGCATAAGTACTTATGACTACCTTTATCATTTATGTTGAGATTCATGATTTAGGAAGAGCTATATTCGGGACAGGGAGAGAAATGCGTGTTATAAAATGGTGCTCTACGCCATATCACGTTATAGTTAATCCCTTTACCTGAAATTTGGTTGCAAAATGTTCGTGTATAACCATTCCATATGGAGAGCATCAACATGATGCATATGGATGAGATACTGTGAAAGGAGACACAACCACTTCACATGCACGCATCAAAGAGCAGCATGTCAATATTTATTGAGAAGGATGTCTATTGAGTGTTCAGAAAGTGGTATTTTCCACCCTATTTCACGAATACTTTATCACTGCTCCTCGGTGCTCTTCGACAAGAGTGGGCTAATGTCGGCACCCTGACAAAATCAACTTTCTCGTCACTCGCAAAATCACCAACCCCAACCTAGCTACAAATTACCTTGCGAAGGAGCAAAGTGAAACTAAAACCATTTTGACATCCGGGGATGTCTTCCACCCAGCCCAAGCCTTCGACACTTAAAACGTCATACACACTATAAAGCTACCCATACACACATTACATTAACGTAAATCAGTCAAATCCATTTCGCCACAATGGTTGGCGAATGTTGCGCCTCTCAGTGTGACCCCTCCCTCCAACCACACCCCACCCCTACTGCCAGTATCACAGCGAAGGTTGCGCTTCTTCTCGCGATACACACCTCCACCGCCAGTGCGACAGCGAAGGTTGCGTCTCTCATCTCGACACACACCCCCACCGCCAGTACGACAGCGAAGGTTGCGTCTCTCAGCACGACACACCCCCACCGCCAGTGCGACAGCGAAGGTTGCGTCTCTCAGCACGACACACCCCCACCGCCAGTACGACAGCGAAGGTTGCGTCTCTCAGCACGACACACACCCCCACCGCCAGCACGACAGAGGAGGTTGCGTCTCTCATCTCACCCACCCCCCCTCGACAGCGAAGGTTGCGTCTCTCAGCTCGACACACCCCCACCGCCAGTACGACAGCGAGGGATGCGACTCTCATCTCGACACACACCCCCACCGCCAGTACGACAGCGAAGGTTGCGTCTCTCATCTCGACACACACCCCCACCGCCAGTGCGACAGCGAAGGATGCGACTCTCATCTCGACACACACCCCCACCGCCAGTGCGACAGCGAAGGTTGCGACCCTCAGCGCGGCAGGTGGCCGTCTCACCTGCCAGGTGTAGAGGTGCGACACCTCCCCCAGCTCGTACGTGTTGGTCTCGGGCGCGCGGCTCCAGGCCTTGCCGCTGCGCCACAGCACGCAGCCGTGCATCTGTCCGCACACGCCCACCCTCTCCACCCGGCTGTGGACGGGGAACAGTGTGTCAGTCCCCACAAACTCCACCCAGCTGTAGACGGGGAATGGCTGTGGCGGGGAACAGTGTGTCAGTCCCCACCCTCTCCACCCGGCTGTGGACAGACACTAGTGTGTCACTGCCCAGACAATCCTCTCCACCCGGCTGTGGACGGGGAACAGTGTGTCAGTCCCCACAAACTCCACCCGGCTGTGGACGGGGAACAGTGTGTCACTGCCCACCCTCTCCACCCGGCTGTGGACGGGGAACAGTGTGTCAGTCCCCACAAACTCCACCCGGCTGTGGACAGACAATAGTGTGTCACTGCCCACCCTCTCCACCCGGCTGTGGACGGGGAACAGTGTGTCACTGCCCACCCTCTCCACCCGGCTGTGGACGGGGAACAGTGTGTCAGTCCCCACAAACTCCACCCGGCTGTGGACAGACAATAGTGTGTCACAGCCCACCCTCTCCACCCGGCTGTGGACGGGGAACAGTGTGTCAGTCCCCACCCTCTCCACCCGGCTGTGGACGGGGAACATTGTGTCAGTCCCCACAAACTCCACCCGGCTGTGGACAGACAATAGTGTGTCACTGCCCACCCTCTCCACCCAGCTGTGGACAGACAATAGTGTGTCACTGCCCACCCTCTCCACCCAGCTGTGGACGGGGAACAGTGTGTCAGTCCCCACAAACTCCACCCGGCTGTGAACGGGGAACATTGTGTCAGTCCCCACAAAGTCCACCCGGCTGTAGATGGGGAGTCCACATTGTGTCAGTCCCTACCCTCTCCACCCAGCTGTGGACAGGGAACAGTGTGTCCTGCCCACCCTCTCCACCCAGCTGTGGACGGGAAACAGCCTGTCCTGCTCACCCTCTCCACCCAGCTGTGGATGGCGAACAGCGTATCCTGCCTACCCTCTCCACCCAGCTGTGGACAGGGAACAGCACAGCACATCCCACACTCCTCTAGACTGAAGAAAAGGGGCACTGTGCTACAACCGGGCAATGACAAAATATACTTGGTACGTGCTACGCAGCATGCAATAAAAATACTACTGTGCATTAGAACAGTGAAATCAAGAAGCTTCCCAGTTGACAGCATACAACATGACGAAATTCATTCGGGTCTCTATTTTTGCTTCTTTCCGTTTTTCACTAATCATCGATGCTGGTTCTGCCCCTCGGAAGCTCGTGTGCGTGCCGTGTCTGTGATCTGTATGTGCCTCTTCTCTGTTCTTTCAGCGACCTGTGTGTGCTCTCCTGTATGTGGTGGCAGCAGGTTTGCGTTTCAGGACGCGCCGACTGCGTTGGTCATTTTGCGCCCAGTGCTGTATGCGGTCTGTGTGCACAGCCTGTGATCAGCCTTGACCATCTGATCTGTTTGTGATCTGTCTGGGATCCATCTATGATCATGTATGTTACCTATGTATGGCTTGTCTCTGTTCTGTCTGTTATCTCCATGTGTATCCTCTGGTCAGCCTCGACTGTCTGATCTGTTTGTGATCTGTCCATTTGAGATCCACCCACGTGGCCCGTGACCCGTGACCCGTGACCTGTCCTCACGCACCGGAGCGCCTCTCGCGGCATGCGCGACACGCAGCTGTGCAGGGCGCTCACGATCTTGGGCACGTACTGCTTGTTGCCCTCGGAGCCCAGCTCGCTGGGCACGTTCGCCTGAGGCACACCAAGCGTACACGTGTCAGAGCGCATAGTGCGCACCAGGGGCGCCGACCGGACCCCAGCCGATGGACATGGTGATAACGCAAAATGAAACCAAGCAAAAACGGCTCTGTCGATGTGAACCCAATCTGGACCAACCAGCTTGCAATACACGCGAGCGAATATGCCCAGAAAACATTTACATGCCGTAGAAAAAGAACACATGAACATGGCGAAACCTGGAACATCCTAGAACACACTAAAACATTTGCATGTGAAGCAATATTTGCAACAAATCAAGCTAACAGTCGTTGGCCCTTCCTGTGTCATTTCGCCTTTCATCCGCGACCACAGCACCCATCAGATGTGTCAGCCACAACCACACAGCACCCATCAGATGTGTCAGCCACAACCACACAGCATCCATCAGATGTGTCAGCCACAACCACACAGCACCCACTAGACGTGTTGGACACAACCACTCAGCACCCAACACGCGTCAGCCGCAACCACACAACACCTATCATCCCATGTCAGCCAGACGCCAGAGTACAGCCAGGTCGCGTCCTCACCTGGGTGTCCTTGGCCATCTGTTTGATGCACTTGTGGGTGACCAGGTCGATGAGGCACACCTTGACCGACGTGGTGCCGAGGTCGATTCCCAGCACCAGCCGCCGCTCGGCGGGCGGCGAATTTGCGTCCATGGTCGCTGCTGTGGAACGGTAAGTGCTCGCTCAACGACACCCCTGCACGCTGAACGACACACACCCCTGCACGCTGCACGACACACCCCTGCACGCTGAACGACACACACCCCTGCACGCTCAACGACACACCCCTCCTCAACGACAACCCTGCACGCTAACGAACACCTGCATGCTGCACGACACACACCCCTGCACACACACCCCTGCATGCTGAACGACACACACCCCCTGCATGCTGAACGACACACACCCCTGCATGCTGCACGACACACACCCCTGCATGCTGCACGACACACACCCCTGCACGCTGAATGATACACTGCATGCTGAACGACAACCCTGCATGCTCAACGACATCCCTGCACGCTCAACAACCCTAGATGAGCTGCGAGACACTGGGGACGGGCGAACCGCTGGCAGATGAAAAACAAACAATACCGATTTGCAGCAACAAACACGGACTAGGAATGCTGACGGCCTGATGGTGGTTCCAGCTTCCATGTCACCGTCCTCAAATGTGTCTAGATGGGTGCTAAATGGCCAAACCTGGTCGATGTGCCATAAACCAAAATTTCCAACTGACCAATGTGTCTAGAATTGTTGAAAATCGTGACGCGGATTTGAATCAAAATGTGCCCGAGGGTCATGAGCTCAAATTCCCCCTATGCCAACCACAGTAGCCACTGCTGGGCACAGACATTGGCTTCACTACCATCACAAATGAACAATGGATCTCCAAGTATTGTGTTGTTCTTATCTGGCATTATACATGGAACATCAGACCTGAAACCCTACACCCACCAGGTTGAGGGCTCAAATAGTGTTATCCCCTTCATGGGTGCCCCATCAGCAATCAGCATGAAAGCAGCAAGGTTATATGGTCTGCACAGATTAGAGCAGCATAAGTATTACAAGGTACTTGTTCAGGCCACCCTATGTGCCAATATTTGTCAGGCAATGTCCAATTCACTACTGTGCTAAGTAGATTTCAGAGTAGATAGGGTAATTGCCTGCTGGGCTAGAATTGGACATTGGACTAACATTAAATGAAAATGGAAATGGAGCATATTATTAGGCTCACTCAATTGATGCTAACCCATGTCCCTAAAGTGGTGACATAGGGATGAGGAAGGGCACATTCCTGGACTACCACGGGAAGGTGCACTCAGGCTGTCAGAAATGCACCAACACTACCTCAAATGGGTAGTGTTAATAAGCAAAGAAATCAGCCTGTAACTTTCTAAGTTAAGCAGGGGCCGAATCTGTCCTCCCCCAGTGGGTTGCTTTTGGAGGCAGACCTAGTGGCATGAGGGTTACAAGATATGTGCATTTGGACCTGTTGACAAAGGTGGCATTGGTGACCAAAGTATGTGGATGACCAAAGGATGTGCATCATTGTGGATTTGAGAAAGGAGAAATGAGCAGGGGCAGACCCAGGGATTTTCATGGGGGCCACAAGTCCATGAAGGGCAGGCCACATGCCAGCCTCCAGAGTCCTTGCACCATAAAAAATAAAAAAAAAACCATAATTTTTATTTTAGGGAGGGCTGATTAATTAGGTGGGCATCCACTGGTTTTAATTAGGTGTACATGCCACCCCTGCCCTGCACCATAATTAGGATGTGTCTTCTGAGCCAGTCAGCTGGCTGCAGAACCAGAAGCAGAGTGGGAGGATGTGGTACTCCTTGAATTCCCCCTTGCACTCAAGAGTGTCAAATACCCTGTTCTCATATTGTTGCTACTTGTGCAGTGCTTCACATTCCTTTAGTAAAATATTTGTTTCAGCCTGGGCTAGTTAGTGCCATCTGAGTAACCAACACCATCACTATGGTCAGTTAGCATTTGTGGAATCAGATGTTATGGATTAATTTAAGCAAAATGCATGATGCAATACTACCATGGGATAGAATGAAATAACACAAACATACATGAATGCTATCATGCTCAACATGAGACTGGATGCCTCATGGAGAAAAACATGACAAGTGCTGCCCATGTCAATCAATAATTTTAAAAGACTAAATTTAACTTTTCCATCTCAGCATGACATTAATTCAATATCACAGTTCCAGATGGAAGGATCCTGGATGTGCATAGACATTGAGGACAAGAAAGGATCCAAAGTGCATACAAAATGTCATATTTCATGCTTGCTCTTGAGTTAGTTACAATTAATTTAGACTTTTAATGAGCTTTTCTTCAAGGATATGTCAGACTAGTAAGTGCAGATTTGATTTCTCATTTGATTCTTAGAAAAATACTGGCAATTTTCCATTACAAAATGCTCTTTTGCATGAATGGTTAGGTGGTATTCTTCAAGTATTGCCCCTCACACTTCCTTTATCTCAACAAAGCATCCAAGCCATCATCAGCTGACTGGCAGTCAGTTGATGGTGACACAGATGCTTGTTTATGTAAAAAATGTGTGAGGGGTAATACTTGAAGATTACCTGGTTAGGCTAGGTCAGGTAATGGGACTTTTTTGCTTTATTTTTAACATTACTTTTATACTACACAATAAAAATGGGGAAATTTACCCCCTCCCCCAAAAAAATGGCTTCTTTCCTTTGAGGATAAGTCAGACTAGGTGGTAAATTTGCTAGATTTTAAGTGGACTAGAAAAAAGTTCAGGAATTTAACCAGCTCCGACATTTTTGTTTCATTTTGAACATTACATTTTATGCTATATTACCCAATCCCAAGCCCCTTTTGGGCGTCATCTCGTCTCTTGGGTGTGAACTGAACAGTATACATTTGCAGAGGAAATTATCTTGCACTCCGGGTTCGAACTTGATAGAATCAGACGTACTACCTATTCCGACATAAATATGCAGAAGTAACGAAAATGCCGCTTAAAACAGATGTGAAACGATGCCTGCAAAATCACGCGCCTTTCCACTCGTCGCCACCACCAATTACCAACCAGCTCACTCCCTGCCCAAACACCAACTGCAGCCCTGGAAGAACCGTGCAGCAGACGACAGCTCCGCTCCAAATACAGATAATTGGACGATTCGCCACCAGGTGCCACGCGCTTGCGCACTGCCTAAGGGGAATAACACGTCTTCAGTTCCAACTTAAATAGAGAAACAGCCATGGTTATTACATTACTGTGTATTAACCAAGGCTATAGAACAATATTTACAAATAGAGCCTACCCATCTGTTTCCGTAGTGGAGGTGCAGTCGAAAAGTGGCGGTGGAGTAAAAAAGCAGGCCACGGAAAATAACCCTACCGACTTAACATGCAAAATTAGAACTAATTTTGCGGCTCAAAATTGTAGCGAAAATGGCATTATGGGGAAAACTAAGGATGCAACCGTGCAAAGCATTTAAGGGCTATTTCCTGATATCAAAGCATTGCCTAACTGGAAATGCCTCTTCTTCACGCACGCCTAAAAGTATGTAAATACTACTGACCTTCATTAGCATACGAGCTTGCACGTAACTTACAAAAGGGATACAAATGAAACACAGATTCAGGGTGGGTGAGATATTTCGCCGCTCCCAGATCTCATACTGTCTTGGGAAGAGGCTTATGAGAATGTAAGCAGGCTCAAATCCTGGAACTTCAAAATGGAGAACACCTAGGTAGTCACTCCTACTCATAAGGGGAGGGGTAAGGGACTCTTGCTGCTGAAGGTGTTTCCGCACAAAGGCTGCATTTCTCTCACCAAATCAGGGGGTCCAAGCCTTTAATTTCAGGACGTATTTTCAGATTGAACGTGGAAAATGATTGCATAAGCTAGGCATCAAGCCAAGTGGTCAGGAACCCTAACCCCACCCTCAGCCCGGCCCACCCAGCAGCTACAGCCATGTGCGACACCAACAAAGATAAGCTAAAAAGCCCTGCTTTGTCCATATAGGTTCCCTGACCACAGCATAGCATGGGACGTTGTACGAAAGGAATCAACTTCAAAAATGGCTCCTCCACCCAACTATGAGACAGTTTCCGTTTCACCGGGAGCGAAAGCAACACCGGCGCACCTATCGATTGCCGCGTCACGGCGCCGCCGCCAGAGTTCCTCGGGACCGGCCGATGGCCACTCCAGGGTCATCCGGTGACCCCACCGGCGGAGTTCCCCGGTGCTGGCCGGTGGATACTCCAGGGTCGTCTAGTGACCCCACCGGCGGAGTTTCCGGAGCCGCCCGATGGCCATTCCAGGGTCGTCCAGTGACCCCACCGGCGGAGTTCCCCGGGCCGCCCGATGGCCACTCCAGGGTCATCCGGTGACCCCACCGGCGGAGCTCCCGGAGCCGCCCGATGGCCACTCCACGGTCGTCCAGTGACCCCACCGGCGGAGTTCCCGGAGCCGCCCGATGGCCACTCCAGGGTCGTCCGGTGACCCCACTGGCGGAGTTCCACGGAGCCGCCCGATGGCCACTCCAAGGTCATCCGGTGACCCCACTGCCGGAGTTCCCGGAGCCGCCCGATGGCCACTCCAGGGTCGTCCGGTGACCCCACCGGCGGAGCTGCCCCCGACCGGCCGGTGGCGCCCCCGTCGGCGGCCGCCCCCGACAGGACACTCCAGGGTCGTCCAGTAGCGCCGCTGGACGTACCGCGCCACCAGTGCCGACCGGAGTGACGCTGCCGGCTGACCGATCTGCCGGCTGCTCTGCTCACAAGTGCGCCTCATCCTACTGCGCCGTCGCCGCGTCAGCTTACAGGTGACGCTTCGGCCAACGGTTACCCTCATGGTGACGCATGCGTCAGCTATGAGGCTCCCAAGCTCCACATGGCTGGGCTTTAGGGCGCATGGACCATGTTGATCATATTGCATTCACAGGCCTACATATGCTCACATTAATGTATGGTGGTCTGTAACTGTATCAGTTTTGTTAGCATTAAGGGGAGAATATGTATTACAAATGAATGCTAAGGTAATGCTAAGATGCTAATTAATGTTGCAATGCTACATTAATCCTAATATGCTCAATTAATGTTCAAAAAGTGAAATTAATCTTCAAAAAGTTCAATTAATGTTAATTTGTTAAATTAATGTTTGAAACTAATACAGTTACAGGCCTACGCTACTTCCTAACTTTTCCGTTCAACAATATAGTCACATGTTGCATCGAAGAGATACACAGGAGTGCAAATCATCACTGAGAAACAATATTATGCCTCAATGGTTTGCACCCTTGCGTATCTCCGCGATGCAACATGTTGCGTTTGATACAATTTTGATGAGCCACATGGCTCTTCAAAGGTACATCAGACGACGCCGACACGGTAGTGAGCTCGCCGCGTCGACTCTCACGCCCGCCACATCGGCACCGATGGTCCGCCGGAGCCGCCGCTGCCCACCGGGCTCGGGGTGGCTGTGTTCGCTGTGCTCGGTCGAGCCAGTTTGCCACTGGTGGTGGTTATTGGCTTTACGACACCTCGACCATGTAGCGTCGCCAATCTCTCACGCAGATTGGTTGCGGGCGAAAAGTAGCAACAGGTGAGGCTCGAACCCACGATCTTTCGATTGTGAGACGGGCAGCTACACCGCTAGATTTCTCGTTCCGCCGTTTGCCACCGAGTTATGGACGCGGTATGACCATAGCGGTCGTGGCGACCCGAAGCCCAACGGACAAACAACGACAAGCGTCCGTGTGTCGCATCGGCGCTGACGTTTCTGCACAGTGGCGGAATGCTGGTGGCCCTGGCACGGCCGGCGGGATCGAGTAGGCGCTCAGCTGGCCACAGAATCTCTGTGAGTGCTGAGTGCCCGTGCGTGTTTTCTTGGGGGTCCACTGCGGCGTCGCCAACCTTCCGACTAAGGAGGACGCGGAGCGACTGCACCAGGGGGTGGTGTTTTATGTACTCTTCAGGGGCAAGTGCCCCCACAATGTTGGTCTTGACACCAAGTAATTTCAGCCCTGAACATGAGACACTATGGAGTGTGCTTCCCTTCCCCAATCAATTTGGGCCCGCTCATTGCCTTCATGCATTGTGACCCCTCCAAAATAATTTATCAGAAATCGACACCCGAGCCATGCACAGTGAACACACACACAGAGAAAACACATGTCATGCCATTGGTGATAAACATGAGCCCGCGTCTGAAACAAAATGTCATATCTGGGGAGAACAACAGACGTCCGCCATGCAACCACACAGTGCCAAACTAGTCTGAGGGAAGACTATTCAGAGCGTACCGCACACCTGGCGTGATTTATGTCTAGATGATTTTTAATTGACTCTTGTTTATTGACATGAGAAATAGGATTATGTATGCAGTTTTATAGAAATGTATTGACGAGAGGGCTGAAAAGCCACATTATTGTGGAGACCTTAATAAATCTGACTATGACTATGGCCATGAGCGGCACCTGCTATGGCGTTTAAAGCTGCAGGGCTTACCCAGGCGCTACCGACATCGTCACGGCCAACAGCACGCTGCCGCTACCTAAGCAAGCCAATTGCACTTCGCAAGAGGATGTACGTTAAGCCTGTGTGCACACCTGCTCATTTAATACCGAGCTTGGGGAGTTGGTGAACGCGCCCACCTGTGGTTTGGTTCTGTCCCTGTGTTCCGGTCAGCACAGGTGGAAGGGAGCGAATTGTCTAATCAAAACGTCATTTTGTGACGTTTTAATTAGACAATTCGCGTGTGACACGGACCGCGGTGGCCCATAAAATCCTGAATTTGACTTAGATGTTACTTAAATGTTATGTTAGAGTGTCGGGCATTAACAAAGTATGAGGCCCACAGTACATGATCGTAGCAGTATACCACGAACCAGTCAAACCATGCCAAAAATAAGCATCAGGCCCACAGTACACGAACCTAGCAGTATTATACCACGACCTATACAAGCAATATGAACAAAGTATCAGGCCCACAGTGTATTACTCTAGTCATACAATGGCCCAGACAAGCGATACCAACAAAGTATGAGGCCCACAGTACATGACTGCGGCCTCATACCGTACCATGACCCAGACAAGTCATACCAACAAAATATGGGGTCCACAGTACATAACCCTAGCCGGGTGGTAGTGCTACTACAGGTAATGGTGTGGTGTGTGGGGGGGGGGGCATTGACGCGACCCCAAGCTACGCGTAATTGAACATTACGCCAATGGCTTTGAACTGAAAAAGTCGACCTAGAATCTCTCTCGTCTCCTCCATCCAAATCGGTGGCGACGCCCTCACCTAGTCCAAGCTAATTAGCTGGGACGGACAGAAAACTACATAACTAAATGCACTTATGGCTGAAACTGGAACGAGATCCGACCAACACTTGACCTGGGAAAACCAGAATACTTGCTGTATAAAAGCATGAGCGAGGAAAGCGGATTGAACCATATAATTGGGGGGCAAATTTTAAAAAATCCAAATATTTATGAAGGTGTTTTAATAATGAAAGTTATAATTAGATATGGCAACCTATTGTTCGGGCGAGGAAATCCTTTCAAGCTCCGCCATTTTCCCGCAAAGATGCCTCTGATCGGGCCTGCCGGCAGACCAGACGTGCGCGACCACGCCCAGACATGGCCAGGTAAACAATGTCACGTGACCGGGCGGACAGGAAGGGTTCTGCGGCGGCGGCGACCTTGAAATTGTCGGCGGGCACTTGTCCGCACAGATGCGGGAGGCGACCGTTACGATATGATATGATATGATATATACGTCTGTCCATCCCCGGTCGGGAGGACGAGTGGTCCAGGGGTAAGTTTCCCGGCTCACAATCGAACGGTTGTTGGTTCGAGTCTCGCCTGTCGCTCCTGTTCGTCCGCGACCAATCGGCGTGAGAGATTGGCGGCGCAGCATGACTCAACGGTCGACGTGTCGCGCAGTCAGTAACCAAACCAACCAACCCCGGTCAGTTGTTGGTGACATTGCGTGAGTCCCGGGTCCAGAAATTTGAGTTGGGACGGTGAAAGAAAGGCTTTGAAGGAACGAATTTGGTTTTTTCCCACCGTGAAGTTCTGAATTCACCTCCGTTTTCGATACCGACATAACGTCCATGTGCTCGCCGAAAGCCAACATTTACCTCGTCTGCATGAACGGGAAAGTTTCCGAATGTGATGCGATTAGGAAAGCTGACGAAAATAATGCTGAGTTTTTTTCCGGATGCTTCGGTATTCCATAAAACCGTTTACGAGAGCAATATTTGCGTATGTTTTCCTTGGGGAGGAGTAGTCAAAGGGTATGTTTCCCGTCTTACAATCGAAAGATCGTCGATTCGAGTCTCACCTGTCGCTACTCTTCGCCCCCAACCAATCGGCGTGAGAGATTGGCGACGCTGCATGACTGAACGGTCGACGTGTCGTAAAAACCAACACCCGTGCGTTTTCCTCATCGCATCGCATTGGGAACCTTCGCTGCTCACACAAACGAGGCAACTGGCTGCGTACAAACGCTTGTCTTCGTGG
This sequence comes from Imbricaverruca yamaguchii, assembly GCA_034440575.1. Lineage (NCBI taxonomy): Eukaryota > Metazoa > Arthropoda > Thecostraca > Neoverrucidae > Imbricaverruca > Imbricaverruca yamaguchii. The sequence goes on along the minus strand of JAOTOL010001583.1, from coordinate 961,910 downwards.
AGCCGTCGCTTTCCGCAAACGCCTTCAAACGCTGGTCAGCTGAGGGGTAATTTCCTTTCTCCCATACACGGATTCGCCGGTGCATGATTGCGGTCACATGTAGCCATAGGCGCACCTGAGGGGGGCAGGGGGCCCGGCTCCCCCCCCATGAGACCAAGGTGCCCTTTTGGCCAAAAGTGCCCTTTTGACCGAAAAGTGCCCTTTTGGCCGGAATATCACAAATTCAGCCCAAAAATCAACTGCCTGATGTGTCCCGCCTGTGGCAAAGGTGCCCTACGGGCCCAAAACTGCCCTTTTGGCTGATTTTTTTTTCACGCCCCCCCCCCCGGTCAACAAACCTTCCAGTGCGCCCCGGACCGCAAAGTGTCCTTTTGGAGTCGGTCAGGTGCCCTTTTGGAGCCGGCAAAGTGCCCTTTTCGGTCCGCCCCCCCCCATGGAAAAATCCTGGGTGTGCGCCTGCATGTAGCATATGTAAGTCGCCCATTGTATAACTGGCGTAGCAAATAGCTTGGCAGTCATGCTGGGCGTCCTGACACCTGAATATCCTGCATAGGTATAGGTGGCGTGGGCAAGAGCATACCTATGAGTGATATTCAGGTGCCAGGGCGTTCAGCGTGACTGACATGCTATTTGTGACACTATTGGTGCATACCTAGGCATGGTGGGAAACAGTATACCTATGCAGGATATGCAGGTGCAAGGACAGCCTGACTGCCAAGCTATTTGTGACGCCAATAGTACCAGTAGCTCAGCAAAGGCTGGGTCACCAACGACGGGACTCCCCCACCCCTCCCCATTCCCGCCGTTGGTCGCAGCCTTTAGAGCTCTGTGGATTGCACTGCCTGGTGCTATCCACAAAGTTCTAGCTTCTCCAATCCGACAATCCAGAATTCCAAGGTATGATAAGCCTATTGCGAAGATTGACGAGTAGGCCTGATAAAAGTCCTTAGCCTCATTTGAAAAAGCTTCGCTTGATGTGATAGTTATAACCTAGGACACCGTGAGAGGTCCTGACCGCTGCACCGTAGACCACCGCCAGGATGACCTGAGTCCTGACGGTTGGGTGTGACTTCGAACCCACGCGTGCAGGTCACTGCAGGTCACCTACGGGAGGACCTGAAAGCCGGGTGTGGCGTGGAGCCCGCGCGTGCAGGTCGCATCGCCGCAGGCTACCGTAAGGCTGACCTGACGGGGTCGATTGTGACGTCAAACCCGCGCGTGCAGGTCATGTCATAAACATGGCACCATAGTTCGATGTTGGATGGCATCATAGTTAAGTCATGTTCCAGTTAAAGAGACGTCGGCTTCCTATGGCGGTGGTGGGGAGGGGCACGTTCCCCTGTGCCGCCCCGACCTCTTGGATCCGCCACTTAAGCACGTCGATCACCCATTGTGCAACGCCGCATCATGATGAGGTGATGTGATTCGACGTCATGTCCAAAGGTTTCCATACTGAGCCGACTGGAATCGCATTCATGAGAAGGCAAAACGATGGCCCGAAAAGGAAAAAAAACGTCGCATTTGCCAGCGCGGCCCACAACCCACCAAACAGAACAGTGTGAATCGTGCCCTGGTCTTGGTGCAGCGAGACAATAGCTTCACCGCATAAGCAGGCAGTCTTTTCACAAGCAGGTAGTCTGTGCGTAAGCAGGTAGAGAGTATCTGTGTTGTGCTATCATGGATGACGGTCTGTACGCTTTGGAGCGTGCATTGAGTCCCCCTCCAAATGTGTACTGCCCCCACCACAAAATTTAAACGTGTAACATGGGACCCTATGCAGTGACCCCACCCCTCCCGCACCCCACCCACCTCCACACACACATACACACCCTATCCCAGCCCCAAGTACATCCCGGCCCGCCCATTGCCTTTATACATCCCTTGACCCTTATATCTAGGATCCCTTTATCCCTTTATTTAGGGCACCCTTTATCATTTTCAGAGCAAAACGCCCCTATGTACCCTGTACATAGTTCTGAGATGGCAACTGTCCCCTTGGGGCTATGGAAGATTGCTGCATTACCCGGCCCCCTGTCTCCCGCCACCAACTGCGCTCGATTTCCCCTCGGCTCATGACGTATGCGAAACGCAAAGAGTAGGAAGAGGAAGAGGAAGAGGAGGAGGGAACGCCTGGCGACTTCAACGCACAACCGACCCGCCCGTCCTAACCGTGTGCCAGCCCGCCTACAGAGGACGGCTATGTGTTACGTGTGGCAGCCTACAGAGGACGGCTATGTGTTACGTGTGGCAGCCAGCCTACAGAGGACGGCTATGTGTTGCGTGTGGCAGACCACATACAGAGGACGGCTATGTGTTGCGTGTGGCAGACTACATACAGAGGACGGCTATGTGTTACGTGTGGCAGCCAGCCTACAGAGGACGGCTATGTGTTACGTGTGGCAGACCACATACAGAGGACAGCTATGTGTTGCGTGTGACAGACTACCTACAGAGGACGGCTATGTGTTACATGTGGCAGCCTAGAGAGTACGGCTATGTGTTACGTGTGGCAGACCACATACAGAGGACGGCTATGTGTTACGTGTGGCAGCCTAGAGAGTACGGCTATGTGTTACGTGTGGCAGACCACATACAGAGGACGGCTATGTGTTACGTGTGCCAGACTACCTACAGAGGACGGCTATGTGTTACGTGTGGCAGCCCGCCTACAGAGGACGGCCATGTGTTCGTGTGGTAACTGCGATGCAGCATTGAAAGCTAACACAAACCGCAAGGTCATCTAGCTGAACATGTGGCTGATGTGAAAATTGTCACGCCACGCCGACCCGTTGAACTGACTGCAGGAAGGGAGAAATGCCGCCACGCCATTGGCATGACGAGCTGAAATCCTGTGGACAGAGGCGCAACGAAGGGGCCAGGGGCCCGCCCTCTCCCATCACCAACCTTCAAAAAAATACTTCGGATCAAACAACTGTTGAGATTTTTACCACACAAAACCAAAAATTATCCTCGCGCCGAAAGCACTCCCTGTTTCTTCACAACTTTTGTCAGACCACCACCCCCACCCCCTTAGAAAACCCTAGCTGCGCCGCTGCCTGCAAATGGCGAGGTAGCTGATAATGACAGCGATGAACACCAACAATTATTTCATCACAAATCGTGCAAAACAGGAGCGTATTAAGCGGGTGTGTGACCTTCCCATCTTTCTCCCAATCGATCAGTAAAGCAATGTACCCCACCGCTTCTAATAATTCCCGGTAGTGCGTGCAGCCACCTTCAGTGGACACGTGACACATACTGATATCAGTTCAGTAAGTTCAGCGGTACGGCTTATCTGCAGTACGGCTTATCTACAGTATGGCTTATCTACAGTACGGCTTATCTACAGTACGGCTTATCTACAGTATGGCTTATCTACAGTACGGCTTATCTACAGTACGGCTTACCTACAGTATGGCTTATCTACAGTACGGCTTATCTAAAGTATGGCTTATATACAGTACGGCTTATCTACGTTATGGCTTATATACAGTACGGCTTATCTACAGTACGGCTTATCTACAGCACTGTTTATATACAGTACGGCTTATCTACGTTATGGCTTATCTACAGTATGGTTTATCTACAGTACGGCTTATCTACAGTACGGATTATCTACAGTACGGCTTATCTACGTCATGGCTTATCTACAGTACGGCTTATCTACAGTATGGCTTATCTACAGTATGGCTTATCTACAGTATGGCTTATATACAGTACGGCTTATCTATAGTACGGCTTATCTGCAGTACGGCTTATATACAGTACGACTTATCTACGTTAGGGCTTATCTACAGTATGGCTTATCTATAGTCCGGCTTACCAGCAGTACGGCTTATCTATAGTCCGGCTTACCAGCAGTACGGCTTATCTACAGTACGACTTATCTACAGTTCGGCTTATCTACAGTACGGCTTACCAGCAGTATGGCTTATCTACATACGACAAGCGTCGATCCATGCAGATAGAAAATCAAGTTAGTTGTGAGTCCAAATGACCTTTTTGGTGTGGGTGGGAAATGGGATCCCCCCTCCCCTGACGAGGCTCCATTTTCGACGCAGTGCGTGCCCGTACCCGATCGGCGACGGAACATATGCCAAATTCCCTCCCCTCTGGGAGGCCGAGGTAGCTCAGTTGGTAGAGCGTCGAATTATTGATCGCAAGATTGTGTGTTCGAATCTCACGGCTGACGGCATTTTCCGAGTCCACCCGCGACCAATCGGCGTGAGAGGCTGGCGACGCTATATGACCTAGCGGTGAATGCGTCGTAAGAGCTCAAGGTTCTTCTTCTTCTTACCCTCCTCTCTGGATCCACATATTCAATGAGCAAGGCATTTTAACAGTCGAATTATCAAAGTCTTGTTGGCCTCGAGCATTATGCGTGCCACCTCGCAAGGCCTTGGAGACGGAATAATTTCTGAGGGCAAATCAATCGAGCTCTCCACGTATGGGGCCTGTACTTGGAAGACATTTTTCCAGCAGCTGATAGTCTAGCAGCAGCAAAATGCAAGCGATGCGTGTAGACATCCAGTTTTTCTAGTACGGTCCCAAAATGTTCTCAAATATAGATTCTGATCCGGTTTGCCCGGGTGCAAATCGCGGGATATTCTTGGGACTGTCCGATTCTCCTTGACTCGAATCCAGGAGAACTTCGACGCAATCTGTGCCTTGGCTGGCGTGCTTAGACCCCCTCAGCGCACGCGATTACCTTTCGATGCTTTATCGGGGCATCTCAGCGTGTTAACTTCCGTTCTTTTCATTCTGCGCGTCCTTGTTGGGCGATGTGGCGTCACTATCTGGAACATCAGGGCTTCCACCTGTCAGTGGCACGCGACACGAATTCCTTATAGCCACTCCCTGTGTGGGTGAGGTAGATTTCCTCAGTTCAGTGTCTCCTGTCCGTGGCCCATTGCGCCTGGCTCGCCTGTAGCACTGCTGCCAGGGAGGAAGGCGCTGCACTGCCGCACGTTATTTGCTTCGACGAAAACTCACCAGAATTTTAACGAAAATGCAGAATAAAACCCGGCTTGCTGAAGACAATTTGGGCATCTACCTGGCGAAAGCACACGGTCTCGGGAATGAAGCGAGGATCCATGGCTGTGAATATGCAGTCGTTTCAAACATTGCGAGGCAGCAGCCGATTTCGAAGCAGGAGTATAGGATCGCAAGATCGTAACACATACGTCAGTATGGTGAGGGGAGAGGGGTGGCTTGCTCAGACCTGTGTCAATCAACCTAGGGTACCCCCAAATACCTATTTGCCATCTTGAAAAACTAACATTCATTTCATAAATATTTTTCCCCTTTTTCCAGTTTTCCATGAACTTAGCCTATCTGGGGACAAAATAATCAGGAAATGGTTAATCGAGAATGGCTACCGAATATGGTGAGTCCACTTAGTGCCGAAAGAACCTCTTCCCTTTTCGCTTCGCATCGTACCTAACTTCGTTATTGTTTTTATTATACTTATACCTATTTAGCTATATTATATGCTTACTATCCTTGCTTACTTATTTTGTCTTACTTCAAGTTTCCGTCGATGAAAATGGAATGAGGAAAAACAACAGTATGCCAAGAACAGTGTGAAAAGAAACAACATGCAACCATCACAGCAAACTTCACATTGCGACCCGTGCTAAATGACTATGTGTGATTATGAAGTTGAGGAAACTTAAAATATGATTGCTTGTGTTATTTCAAGTTAACAGAGAACAGTCACGACTAATAATAAAAAAAATATATCGAAAAACCACGAGAATATTGTCACCACTCATTAGGAATTTTGATCAACCTTACATCTACCTAGGTTAAACACGAGTAGTATGTCGTACTCAACATTTATGCAACATTGTTTTAATTTTTAATTGGTTTGCATTCCAAAGTTTTGAGGGGGTAAGATTTAAGTCGGGGGTGGGGGGGGGGCTAGATAATTCCTCCTACCCGAATTGGATACTACACCACAATTTTGGAGTAAAATAGCCGATAGAAGTGCTTGTAAATAGAAGTGCTTTTCTCCTATATAATAAGCTACACATAACTTGCCAAATAGTTTGGAAGGATTGCTAATGAGAACACCGCGAAGATTTTCCAGCTTAAATAACGAAAGAATCAACGAAGATGAAATTATCACCTCCAACATTGAAGTGGCTATCAAACATTTCATGGCACTGAAAATAATTTCACCCGAAAATTCCGGGTTTACCAGAAAACAGCGAGTGATGCACGCGAGATCATTCGACGTGCTCGGGTTGAAGCTTACTGGTATTACAGCTTATCAACAGGCGAATTTACCTTCACGTACGACATTCATCCATCAGTCAAGCTCACTGCTCCACAAGAGGTATGGAGGAGTGGCACGCGCATGACCGAAACGACCTGAAGTCCAGTTTCGGTGAAAGTCGACGTTTCTCGCGGATCGGCCGTTTTGTGGCTCGGCTCGGCGGCCAGGCTTGGGGGGGAGGGCGGGGGGAGCGTCTCCCCGAGCGATGATCTCCGAGATAAGCCGGGCGTTGCGCAAGTCCCGCAAGTCTTGCGCGACGAGCTGACTTCAGCTGAACATGCGCCACTGACGACGCCACCGCGCACTGCCTCACCACCTGAGGACGTCACCCCGTGCAGAGCAATGCGCGGCAATCCATCACACGTCACGCCGTGTGACGTGTGACGTGTGACGTGTTGCCAGCCGCCGGAACACGTCAGACCGGTCCCGCTGACTCATTGCTCATTGAGAGAAGGTTATCTCGCTCCCGGGCGTGTGCAGCCGCAGCAGGTGTGTGTGTCACCATGTGGTCCGCCACACGTCTGCAGCAGGTGTGTGTCACCATGTGGTCCGCCACACGTCTGCAGCAGGTGTGTGTCACCATGTGGTCCGCCACACGTCTGCAGCAGGTGTGTGTCACCATGTGGTCCGCCACACATCTGCAGCAGGTGTGTGTCACCATGTGGTCCGCCACACATCTGCAGCAGGTGTGTGTCACCATGTGGTCCGCCACACGTCTGCAGCAGGTGTGTGTCACCATGTGGTCCGCCACACATCTGTAACAGGTGTGTGTGTCACCATGTGGTCCGCCACACGTCTGCAGCAGGTGTGTGTCACCATGTGGTCCGCCACACATCTGCAGCAGGTGTGTGTCACCATGTGGTCCGCCACACGTCTGCAGCAGGTGTGTATCACCATGTGGTCCGCCACACGTCTGCAGCAGGTGTGTGTCACCATGTGGTCCGCCACACGTCTGCAGCAGGTGTGTGTCACCATGTGGTCCGCCACACATCTGCAGCAGGTGTGTGTCACCATGTGGTCCGCCACACGTCTGCAGCAGGTGTGTGTCACCATGTGGTCCGCCACACATCTGCAGCAGGTGTGTATCACCATGTGGTCCGCCACACGTCTGCAGCAGGTGTGTGTCACCATGTGGTCCGCCACACGTCTGCAGCAGGTGTGTGTCACCATGTTCCGGTCCGCCACACGTCTGCAGCAGGTGTGTGTCACCATGTGGTCCGCCACACGTCTGCAGCAGGTGTGTGTCACCATGTGGTCCGCCACACGTCTGCAGCAGGTGTGTGTCACCATGTGGTCCGCCACACGTCTGCAGCAGGTGTGTGTCACCATGTGGTCCGCCACACGTCTGCAGCAGGTGTGTGTCACCATGTGGTCCGCCACACGTCTGCAGCAGGTGTGTCACCATGTGTCCGCCAGCAGGTGTGTGTCACCATGTGGTCCGCCACACGTCTGCAGCAGGTGTTGTCACCATGGTCCGCCACACGTCTGCAGCAGGTGTGTGTCACCATGTGGTCCGCCACACGTCTGCAGCAGGTGTGTCACCATGTGTCCGCCACGTCTGCAGCGGTGTGTGTCACCATGTGGTCCGCCACACGTCTGCAGCAGGTGTGTGTCACCATGTGGTCCGCCACACGTCTGCAGCAGGTGTGTGTCACCATGTGGTCCGCCACGTCTGCAGCAGGTGTATGTCACCATGTGGTCCGCCACACGTCTGCAGCAGGTGTGTGTCACCATGTGGTCCGCCACACGTCTGCAGCAGGTGTGTGTCACCATGTGGTCCGCCACACGTCTGCAGCAGGTGTGTGTCACCATGTGGTCCGCCACACGTCTGCAGCAGGTGTGTGTCACCATGTGGTCCGCCACACGTCTGCAGCAGGTGTGTGTCACCATGTGGTCCGCCACACGTCTGCAGCAGGTGTGTGTCACCATGTGGTCCGCCACACGTCTGCAGCAGGTGTGTGTCACCATGTGGTCCGCCACACGTCTGCAGCAGGTGTGTGTCACCATGTGGTCCGCCACCGTCTGCAGCAGGTGTGTTTCACCATGTGGTCCGCCACACGTCTGCAGCAGGTGTGTGTCACCATGTGGTCCGCCACACGTCTGCAGCAGGTGTGTGTCACCATGTGGTCCGCCACACGTCTGCAGCAGGTGTGTGTCACCATGTGGTCCGCCACACGTCTGCAGCAGGTGTGTGTCACCATGTGGTCCGCCACACGTCTGCAGCAGGTGTGTGTCACCATGTGGTCCGCCACACGTCTGCAGCAGGTGTGTCACCATGTGGTCCGCCACGTCTGCAGCAGGTGTGTGTCACCATGTGGTCCGCCACACGTCTGCAGCAGGTGTGTCACCATGTGGTCCGCCACACGTCTGCAGCAGGTGTGTGTCACCATGTGGTCCGCCACACGTCTGCAGCAGGTGTGTGTCACCATGTGGTCCGCCACACGTCTGCAGCAGGTGTGTGTCACCATGTGGTCCGCCACACGTCTGCAGCAGGTGTGTGTCACCATGTGGTCCGCCACACGTCTGCAGCAGGTGTGTGTCACCATGTGGTCCGCCACACGTCTGCAGCAGGTGTGTGTCACCATGTGGTCCGCCACACGTCTGCAGCAGGTGTGTGTCACCATGTGGTCCGCCACACGTCTGCAGCAGGTGTGTGTCACCATGTGGTCCGCCACACGTCTGCAGCAGGTGTGTGTCACCATGTGGTCCGCCACACGTCTGCAGCAGGTGTGTGTCACCATGTGGTCCGCCACACGTCTGCAGCAGGTGTGTGTCACCATGTGGTCCGCCACACGTCTGCAGCAGGTGTGTGTCACCATGTGGTCCGCCACACGTCTGCAGCAGGTGTGTGTCACCATGTGGTCCGCCACACGTCTGCAGCAGGTGTGTATCACCATGTGGTCCGCCACACATCTGCAGCAGGTGTGGTCACCATGTGGTCCGCCACACGTCTGCAGCAGGTGTGTGTCACCATGTGGTCCGCCACACGTCTGCAGCAGGTGTGTGTCACCATGTGGTCCGCCACACGTCTGCACAGGTTGAAGGTGTGTGTCACCATGTGGTCCGCCACACATCTGCAGCAGGTGTGTGTCACCATGTGGTCCGCCACACGTCTGCAGGCAGGTGTGTGTCACCATGTGGTCCGCCACACGTCTGCAGCAGGTGTGTGTCACCATGTGGTCCGCCACACGTCTGCAGCAGGTGTGTGTCACCATGTGGTCCGCCACACTCTGCAGCAGGTGTGTCACCATGTGGTCCGCCACACGTCTGCAGCAGGTGTGTGTCACCATGTGGTCCGCCACACGTCTGCAGCAGGTGTGTGTCACCATGTGGTCCGCCACACGTCTGCAGCAGGTGTGTGTCACCATGTGGTCCGCCACACGTCTGCAGCAGGTGTGTGTCACCATGTGGTCCGCCACACGTCTGCAGCAGGTGTGTCACCATGTGGTCCGCCACACGTCTGCAGCAGGTGTGTGTCACCATGTGGTCCGCCACACGTCTGCAGCAGGTGTGTGTCACCATTGTCACCATGTGGTCCGCCACACGTCTGTAGCAGGTGTGTGTCACCATGTGGTCCGCCACACATCTGCAGCAGGTGTGTGTCACCATGTGGTCCGCCACACGTCTGCAGCAGGTGTGTGTCACCATGTGGTCCGCCACACATCTGCAGCAGGTGTGTGTCACCATGTGGTCCGCCACACATCTGCAGCAGGTGTGTGTGTCACCATGTGGTCCGCCACACGTCTGCAGCAGGTTTGTGTCACCATGTGGTCCGCCACACGTCTGCAGCAGGTATGTGTCACCATGTGGTCCGCCACACGTCTGCAGCAGGTGTGTGTCACCATGTGGTCCGCCACACATCTGCAGCAGGTGTGTGCACCAGGCCGCACACGCGCAGCAGTGATGTGTCCGCCACACATCTGCAGCTGGTGTGTGTCACCATGTGGTCCGCCACACATCTGCAGCAGGTGTGTGTCACCATGTGGTCCGCCACACGTCTGCAGCAGGTGTGTGTCACCATGTGGTCCGCCACACATCTGCAGCAGGTGTGTGTGTCACCATGTGGTCCGCCACACGTCTGCAGCAGGTGTGTGTCACCATGTGGTCCGCCACACGTCTGCAGCAGGTGTGTGTCACCATGTGGTCCGCCACACGTCTGCAGCAGGTGTGTGTGTCACCATGTGGTCCGCCAGGCATCGGATTTGTCCAGGAGTATATCAGGAGATCAGGACCAGTATTCACAGATTATTTCGCCACAGCGGCCATCAGCGCAATATTCAAACTTAGTGGTGACATCTGATGCAACTCGGACTCCAATAAGGGTGCGACCCTGTGCGATCGTTCTTCATTATCTGTATGACATGAAATAACGACCTAGTTGATAAAAACAACACTTCTGGTGTCGTAATGGATAGAGATCATTTTGCTTTCAAGAGGAGTAACGACTATTATTTCTTACAATTCCGCTTGCTCCTCCATCGGAGGTGTTTGCTCGCGATTTTTGAGCCACCAGCGGTCCACGAAGTGCCAGAACCCGCCGACTGAAGAGCGAAGCTGAGTTCCAGGAATCGACTGATACCCGGGAGCTCAGAGAGACAAGATCAGTGGACAGAAGGCCTGCAGTAGAAGACTGGGACACCCGGGTCCGGCCTGTACTGGTACCATGGATCGGTCTGTACTGGTACCCGGGACCGGCCTGTACTGGTACCAGTGACCGGCCTGTACTGGTACCCGGGACCGGCCTGTACTGGTACCCGTGACCGCCCTGTACTGGTACTCGGGACCCGCCTGTACTGGCACCAGGGATCGACCTGTACTGGTACCCGGGACCGGCCTGCACTGGTACCCGGGACTGTCCTGTACTGACGGCAGGCCGGTCCCAGGTACCGTGTACCTGTACTGGTACCAGGACCACTGATTGGTCCGGGCCGGCCTGTATTGTTGTATCTGGGCCGGCCTGTACTGGTACCCGTGACCGCCCTGTACTGGTACTCGGGACCCGCCTGTACTGGCACCAGTGACCAGCCTGTACTGGTACCAGGGATCAGTATGTCCAGGTACGCGGGATCGATCTGTACTGGTACCTGGGACCGGCCTGTACTGGTACCCGGGACCGGCCTGTAATGGTACCAGTGACCCGCCTGTACTGGTACCAGGGACCGACTGGTACTGGTACCCGGGACCGGCCTGTACTGGTCCCCTAGCACATTTCACTGAACGCGAATGTACCAGTACCGACCTGTACCAATGCCCAGCGATCTTCCCAAAACCAATTGTTCACGGGCAACTATGCACAAGGGTTTGGGGTGCGTGCTTTGCGTGCGCTATTTTGAGCCCAGCTCTCACAGGACAGCACTCCGTGTTACGTGGAGAAAGCCACTGAAACGGGGCGGGGATGGCCGAGTGGTTAAGGTGTCGGGCTATGGGTACTAAAGGTCCCGGGTTCGACTCTAGCGCCACTCAGGACATTTCCCAATCACGCGGCCCACCGGCGAGACAGTGTGGGCGGCGCCATTAGCCGTGAATGTGCATAAAGTGTGTCGTGAACCAACCAATAAACAAACAAAAGCCACTGAAACACTGTCAATTGCTGCGTGCCAGCGACGACCCTGACCTTACCGAACACTGTCCGCTGAAAGTGATCCGAACGACGTTCCTCAGGAGCGTGGTCCACTGCAGCGTGCAACACGCTCACGTTGCCCCGCGCAGAATTATCAATATCTGGTTGGACGGGTCGTGGGACACGTCATTGTCCAACACGCAGTGATGAGCACGTGGTATATCATGAGCTCACCTAAAATGTAGCCTCGGAAAAGCAATGACGCCAGGTGAAGTCAGACATATAGCAACGGATATGAAACAGGTGGACGACAGGACTCAGTCGTTTGATTTTTGTCGGTGGCGAGGAGTGGTGAAATGGTCAGCAGGTCGTGTCCGAACGATGGTTCGAGTCCCACCTGGCGTGTTTGGCTTTCTAACCGATTGCATGGCTTCGAGCGGCAGCTTGGACTTTGGAGCGGCAGGCACGTGAGAAGGCAAAGGGGCAAAGGGGGTGTCGTGGCTGTCCTAGCCGTGTCGGTGTATTGATGGCACGCTCGTCATTCTGGCTATCATAGCCGTGCCGGTGTATTGATAGCACGCTCGTCATTCTGGCTATCATAGCCGTGCCGGTGTATTGATGGCACGCTCGTCATTCTGGCTATCATAGCCGTGTCGGTGTATTGATAGCACGCTCGTCATTCTGGCTATCATAGCCGTGCCGGTGTATTGATGGCACGCTCGTCATTCTGGCTATCATAGCCGTGCCGGTGTATTGATAGCACGCTCGTCATTCTGGCTATCATAGCCGTGCCGGTGTATTGATGGCACGCTCGTCATTCTGGCTATCATAGCCGTGCCGGTATATTGATGGCACGCTCGTCATTCTGGCTATCATGGCCGTGCCGGTGTATTGATGGCACGCTCGTCATTATGGCCATCATAGCCGTCGTGTATTGATAGCACGCTCGTCATTCTGGCTATCATAGCCGTGCCGGTGTATTGATAGCACGCTCGTCATTCTGGCTATCATAGCCGTGCCGGTGTATTGATAGCACGCTCGTCATTCTGGCTATCATAGCCGTGCCGGTGTATTGATAGCACGCTCGTCATTCTGGCTATCGTAGCCGTGCCGGCTGTATTGATCTCTGCTTGCCGGTTGATAGCACGCTCGTCATTCTGGCTATCATAGCCGTGCCGTGTATTGATAGCACGCTCGTCATTCTGGCTATCATAGCCGTGCCGGTGTATTGATGGCACGCTCGTCATTCTGGCTATCATAGCCGTGCCGGTGTATTGATGGCACGCTCGTCATTCTAGCCGGTTGCATACCTTGGACCGGGGGCCGGTCAGGGACGTGAAGAGGCGGAGGGGTGGTCTTGGCTGTGGGAGCCGAGCCGGTGCATTGATGGCACGCTGAGCATTGTCCCGTTAAACGGAAACTTCCTGATCGACTGGTGGACTCAAGGTCGACGCTGCGCGCTCCGTTTGGCCGTGTCCGTTCCCATGGAGCCGCCCCACCACAACGTTCGACGGAGTTAATTCGTTTGTTAGTTATTGTGGTTTGGGGGACGCATCGACTGCAGATGTAACATAGCGTCCAATTGAGTTCATTCAAGAGCAGATGTGTCTATGTCTAGGTATTGCCAGCTTTCTATCAGTAGGTAGATTGCCCAGTTTAAATCATGGTTAATGAGGTGCAATTATCCTACGTTCCGCATCTTGCTATCGCAGCTTTAATTGGCTAAAATAAGTCAATATTTGCAGCTTCACTTTCTCGAGGGTTCTTCCCCATTATGCATGACAAATGGCCCAAACCTAAGCTTTCTTCACTGCATGGCTAGAACAGGCCAGCAAATCATTCGCATTGAGTCGCGAATATTTCGATTCAGTTTTGACGGGAAGTGTTTTGAAAATTTGGTTGTATCTCTCCTCTGGTATGCAGACATATCATTTCTGCAGAAATTGGCCTGTTCAGATTGGAAGGGGGAACAGGGAATCAATGTGAAGCGGAGAGAATATATGAACATAAGCAACCGTTAGTAATTTACACCCACAAGGCGATGTCCTTATATGGAATGGTATTGGTGAAACATTCCCCAATGCTATCACCTGGAGGGAACTTGCCCTATTGGTGCAGAAAGCCTACTCTTGTCATGCTCATATTCTCTCTCATCTTCAGTGCGATCAGGTTTATGGGATCAATTATCCGCAGTATGGGGTGACGCTCGACAAGGGACGGGGATGGCCGAGTGGTTAAGGTGTTGGGCTCTGGGTACCAAAGGTCCCGGGTTCGACACTAGCGCCGCTCGGAACATTTCCCAATCCCGCGGCCCGCCGGCGAAACAGTGTGGGCGGCGCCATTAGCCGTGAATGTGTGTAAAGTGCGTCGTGAGCCACCCAATAAACAAACAGACGCCTGACCAGCTTACGCCATTCCAACCAGCTAACCCCAGCCGAAGTCGCCGACGCTGCTCAAACGAGTTTTGGCGACCTTTTGTCGACCCTGCGCTCTTTCGCAGCCAATGCGAGCAGGAACTGACCGCTGAGGCGCTTGGCTGGCAACCGGTTAGGCAGCTTTTTCATCGGGCGGCCGCCGCATGCGCATTTGCACTCGGCTATGACGCTCCAGATCGACTCAGAGGCGGATCAAAGGGGCGGGGACACAGGGGGCATACACAGGGTCAATAGTCACGTCCTCGCGAGGACCGTGACCTTGCCGAATACGGCCGCTGAGTTGGTTGGTCATTTGGGCTTACGGGCGCATCGACTGCGTTGGTCATACAGACGGTCCGCTGATAGTTATCCGAATGAGTGTCCCCACCTGTGCCCCCCACCCCACCCCCCACCCACACACACACCCCACCCTATGGAAGGAGGCACCCTTTTGACTGGAGACAGGCGATCCTCCAGGGACTCTCGAGTGCGCCTCGCCTCTTCATACCTCCGCCTTTGAAATGCTCTCCATAAATGGCGCCCCTCCAGACAAAACCGCATTCACCAAAATTCCAGGATCCGCTCCTCTCGATCGACCAAGCCTGGACGATGCACCGAAGACGGGCGCCATCTGCATGATTGCACGTGTGATTGTCCGTGGCGTAGATGTCTCATGATAAATGTCTCACAAGAGTGCAGAAGCAAAGATGTTGTAATGTCATGTAATGTAATGTATTTCCGACTACCTCGAGTGGAGATTTTCTTCAGTATCCGTTGGAGTTGTGCACAGCATAGGGATGTGTTACGTCAATTGTTAAGTGTGTTACGTCAAGGTGCTCATTTCACCGCGAGGTGGTAACTGGCCAGCCGTCCAACGACAAAAGGCAGCGTCATATCCGGCAAGCTCGGTTTTTGTTGATTGGATGCCATCTGGTCCTGCTATGACGTCATCAGTATGGTTTAAAGTTGATTCAAATGGTTTTAAGGGATCGGGCTGGCTACACTGCTCGAGAATACTGGGGTGAGGTTCCGGTACCTTCGACAACCTGAAGACCCTCACCAGAAGAGGACTTGTGGCTTTGTCTGAAAGCAATCTTGGAATATCATATGAATCTGCTGTGAAATCATTGCAAGACAATTTCTCCTCGAAAGCTTCCGCTAAACTGGACGCGAGAGAAGAGGTTCAGAACGAAGCAGCTGTGTACACAAACTAGGAGCAAAGGAGACCTCTGTTGTCACACTATAAGTCTTGGAATAAGTTTTACAAAAATAAACTTAGTTCGAGTTGTTGTTCCGCAGGCTTTACCGAATCGCAGTGAGTGATGAGCGCAGGGTTGTTACACTGACCCTGAACCCAGCTCCCGATCGGAGATACCGGTTCTCCAGCACAACTTCAATCGAGAGTTTAACGTACCCACAGAGCGGTCACGGCCGCCTGCAGTGCCTGCATCCCCGATCGTGCCTGCCCAGTTGCCAACTGGCCATTCCAGCCGGAGGCGTTAAAAGCGGGCGCGTGAAGCGGCTCGAACCCGTTGTGCCAAAACTGGGAGATCTTTTCGGACCAGCGCTTTGTCATCTAAGCGAAGTGTGTGGCATGTGTTCGTGTGGTGTACCTATGAACCAGCGTCTATGTATTGACGACATTACATGAAACTGACGTTCTCCAAAGCCGGGGCTCAGTTTCGCATGGGTCCATGTGGAAAGTAAACAAACTGACCTAGTGACCACTTGCGTACGAACAATGACCTCAGCGATGCATACAAATCGTCACCCGTGTTCAGCCCATGTCCTAAGTCAACACTCCATTTGTGGGGAAGACGGACCGCAACTGGAGGCACGGGACTTATTGTGGCTCGTGATATGGTCCAGTAGGACAGTGTGTGAACAGCGGTAGCTTGACCAACACAGTTTCGGCTGACTGGATTCGAAGGAGGCGCTACTGTCGCATGCATCACCGCATTTGCAAGTGCCAACGGGCGACAGCCGAGCACGCGACTAGTTCTGAGGGAGATGTATCATAACCCCACAGCTCATAACCTCCACAAATTCAACACACGCGAAGCGGTCGTAACATCCACAGGTCATAACCTCTACAGCTCATGTGGAGATTGCCACCGCCTAGGGTGTTTTGAATTTGTGGAGGTTATGATACGCTGTCGTTCTGAGACTAGATCGATTGACTGGTGCACCCAACCGCCGAACGAGCAGCACAACCCCACATTCTTCAATATTACAGCCAGCCCGACGAATTAAGACAGTTTGAATCAGCTTTGAGCAGTACCGATGATGTCATAGCAGCAGGTCGCAACCAATCAACAAAAACCGAACTCGTCGGTTATCATGCTACTTTTGTCCACCCTCGTCGACAACTCCTCAACCCCACAAAAGTCCTGAGCACGGGCGCTTCCGCACGCCACTGGCCGGCGGCCGTACCAGATAACCCGTCACACCCGGCGGAAGTCACGAGGGGCCGTACCCCATGACCCGTCACACCCGGCGGAAGTCACGAGGGGTCGTACCGCATGACCCGCCACACCCGGCGGAAGTCACGAGGGGCCGTACCAGATAACCCGTCACACCCGGCGGAAGTCACGAGGGGCCGTACCAGATAACCCGTCACACCCGGCGGAAGTCACGAGGGGCCGTACCGCATGACCCGTCACACCCGGCGGAAGTCACGAGGGGCCGTACCGCATGACCCGTCACACCCGGCGGAAGTCACGAGAGGCCGTACCGCATGACCCGTCACACCCGGCGGAAGTCACGAGGGGCCGTACCGCGTGACCCGCCACACCCGGCGGAAGTCACGAGGGGCCGTACCGCATGACCCGCCACACCCGGCGGAAGTCACGAGGGGCCGTACCGCATGACCCGCCACACCCGGCGGAAGTCACGAGGGGCCGTACCGCATGACCCGCCACACCCGGCGGAAGTCACGAGGGGCCGTACCGCATGACCCGTCACACCCGGCGGAAGTCACGAGGGGCCGTACCGCATGACCCGCCACACCCGGCGGAAGTCACGAGGGGCCGTACCAATAACCCGTCACACCCGGCGGAAGTCACGAGGGGCCGTACCGCATGACCCGTCACACCCGGCGGAAGTCACGAGGGCCGTACCGCATGACCCGTCACACCCGGCGGAAGTCAGAGGCGTACCGCATGACCCGCCACACCCGGCGGAAGTCACGAGGGGCCGTACCAAACCCGTCACACCCGGCGGGTCAGGGCCGTACCAAACCCGCACACCCGGCGGGTCACGAGGGCCGACCAAACCCGCACACCCGGCGGAAGTCAGAGGGCCGTACCGCATGACCCGTCACACCCGGCGGAAGTCACGAGGGGCCGTACCACGTGACCCGTCACACCCGGCGGAAGTCACGAGGGCCGTACCGCGTGACCCGCCACACCCGGCGGAAGTCACGAGGGGCCGTACCGCATGACCCGCACACCCGGCGGAAGTCACGAGGACAGTACCCGTCACACCCGGCGGAAGTCACGAGGGGCCGTACCGATGACCCGTCACACCCGGCGGAAGTCAGAGGGGCCGTACCGCATGACCCGCCACACCCGGCGGAAGTCACGAGGGGCCGTACCGCGTGACCCGACACCCGGCGGAAGTCACGAGGGCCGTACCACGTGACCCGCCACACCCGGCGGAAGTCACGAGGGGCCGTACCACGTGACCCGCCACACCCGGCGGAAGTCACGAGGGGCCGTACCGCATGACCCGCCACACCCGGCGGAAGTCACGAGGGGCCGTACCGCATGACCCGTCACACCCGGCGGAAGTCACGAGGGGCCGTACCGCATGACCCGCCACACCCGGCGGAAGGGGCAGTCGGCAGGCCATCGGCACAGACGCTGGCTCAGCAGCTTAGCGCGCCGTACCAGCTGCTGCGAATTGGCGGCACGGCGGCTGGCCGGTTCAAACACACACACAGCTACCACTTGGCTATCTAATGTAATGCTGAAGCTGCCGCCAGAAGCTAGCTTCGTCGCGGGGTCGAGCAGTCTAGGGATAAGCTGCCCGTCTCACAATCGAAAGGTTGTGGGTTCGAGCCTCACCTGTCGCTACTCTTCGCCCGTGGCCGATCGGCGTGAGAGATTGGCGACGCCATATGACCCAACGGTCGACGTGTCCACCACATAGCCATCACCACCTAACTTCGTTGCGCAATGCTGGGCGTCCAGGACGCACACTGCCATTGTTGGAGGGGGAGGGGGATTAATCGGTATCCCCAGCATCCGAAGGTCGTGCCACTTTGCCACGCCAGTTCTTCAATGCAGTTGGCGGTATAAGCTATGCAATCATAACGGGCTGTAAAACGTGGCGATCCGTTGCGTTAAGCGGTTATAATCTCATACGGCCTACATTTTGTACGAAAAATTAGGTATCGCCTAACGGGTCGCTGTGGTTTTCGCAACTGGATACGCACGGTTCTAGTCTTACGAGGATTATACTTTTGTACGATGCAATCGCTGTCTCCAGGTGGCAACGGACGGCCGGGCGTTCGTCCATCTAGTCAGGAGAGATTCTTCGTCGATGTGCTTGATGCAAGCCGGATTGTGTGTTTGAGTGGAAGCTGATTCAGTTAATGAGACATCACGAAGGCGTTATATTGCAGGCTGTGCAAACTGTGCGTGATTGTATTCGCCCGTTGGTCTACATATCGGGAATTTTCCCCCAGGTTTGTCACCGCGTGTCATCCGTATTGGGTTAAAAGAACGGCGACTTTCCTACCATAAATATGTCACGACACTCACACGGGTGAAGACCTTTTGCAGCATTATGGGCCTACCTGGTTGCCCTACACAGCTACGAACTTCATTTATCCACAGTAAATATGGTCGAGAATCTGCCTCGGTGTGTCTGTACAAGACTATGGTTCATTCCGCTCGTAGCTTGGCTGGCGAACTTTGAACCAATCCACCCGGTCGGAAAATCCCAGCCAGACAGCAGAACTTAAGCCGATAATTTCGCGTGCCACCATCGCGCCAGCACGGTCTCGTCCTCTGTAGCGTCCTCCGCCTGCAGGGCGGGTATGGTGACGCCGATCACATTTTCCAGGCTGGAATAAATGACTTACTGATCTTCATCCAAACATGGCCTTCATTTTGTGGCGCAAATATTCCAAGCATACAAACCTGGAAGATATTATTTCAGACAAAGCGATTACCTCAGACAAGATAACCTCAGACAATGATTACCTCAGACAAGACGGGTGATGTATGAAGAAGCTGATCGTTAAACTGTTGCGCCCACTTACAAGAAAATGCATTGCCATTCATCAATTCAGCGTATCAGTTACGGGTGCACCAATGGATTTCCATGGCATATATACCAAAATTATTAATGAAATGGGCTTAGGATGCCAATTTCTGCAAGAAATTACATATCTGACTGAAATACCGAAGACTTCTCTGAAAATCACATATTTACGCGGTGTCTAAGACGTTGCAGCAAGTCAAACCAAAAATATGGCGCTGGAATCATTGCTAGGACGCTTGGATCATTGCTTGCATGCTGTCTATGCTATGCGGCGTTTGTTTGCTTGTGGAAGCTCGCTTCATTCAGATCTTCCCAAAAGGAGACATGTACGTTTGTATGTTGAACGTAGTTAAACTTAATAACCGATCCAAATATAGCATTGAGTATATTACTTTTTGCCAACTTTGACGTGAATCACACCAAAGTTCAATTTTCATCTGAACCATGTTCAAATCTAGCCGAACGTAAAGCTGAATCACGCTCACCTCTTGTGCGTGGATGGTGGCGTGTGTGAAACCCCACCGCAGGCATCCAATTGCACCACACCACTGCGCGCTGCTGAAATTCGGTACTCCTGACCAACCTGCAGACTCATAACCAGTCCGGCCCCGTTTGGCACTTTGCCAGCAAGGCCGGCCGTCTGATACGTGACGGTCGCGATTTGTGTGAGGATGGGGAGATAGTGCTGTGGGAACTTGTAGTTTCTACGTCGTGGATTTATATTCGTGTTCGGGCTTGTTCGAGGCACTCGCGAGTAAGCGCATGCTGGGTTCACGGCTAGTTGCTTGCTCATTGCTCTAGCGACAGCATAGACATAAGTGAGTTGCCAAGAATTACACCCGAGACCAACATTGATTTGCAATGCGGATATAAAGAAAATAAGCGTTATCTATGGCGCAAATTAGTCTTCATTGTTCTGAGTATATCAATAATAGTCTGTTCGAAAATATACATGACCCGTGAAATATCCACTGTAGGATGTACTATTCAAATATACGATATTCGCTTTGTTGTTTATCAGTTGATCAGGTTAAATACCAGTCTTGTGCTCATAATATCACGAATTCCAAATTCCTCTAGATATATTTCGCTTCCGAATCAACTTCAGTAGCTACCTAGCACGTCCAAAGAACTAAGATACGACAAAGGGCACAACGAGTACAAACAAAGATATCGCTCAACACGTGACTTAATTATAAATTCACAGCAGAAAAAAAAACAAAGCATGAAAACCGAAAAGATACTTGAGTGACTCAGGCAACACAACAATTGCAGGGAAAAGGGGAAACTAAGATGGAAGCGGAGAGACACATTGGGAAAGAGGGCGAAAGAGTCAGAATGCGATAAAAATACAGACATAAATATAGATAGCAACAGAAACAGAGAATAAAACACAAACAGAGGGGACACATATCGAAACTTCTTGTGCATTTCAAGTTATGAAGGATTACCAACAGAGCCGAAAAGCATAGGTTCCCAGTCAGCTGTAATAATTGATAGTTCATTGATAGTTCAATTGATTGATAGTTCATTCTCTGTGAAGATAGTTGGATCATCAGCTGTTTCAATTTCTGTCTGAACCAGTGGAATAGCCAGTTACAACATTTACAACCTACACACAGAATCTATCGGCCAGTTGTACTCCGCAATGAACATTGAGACAGAATTATCTTTATGGAATATTTATAGTCCCACCACCCACTTCCCAAATGATGGGCTTGGTGGATTCGTTGGGTACACCTTGAGGCAGGGTTGGAAAAAGAAGCCGTTCCTGGATTTTTTGGCATCCAGTACATTATCCACTCCACAAAATTATCCTTATTGTCTTTCTAATATGGATATTAAATGGTACCGTTTGACAATGAACTACTCAGTGATAAAGCGCTTAAGATTCCCTGGAAGTTCAATCTGAGGTACTGCTGTCACTGGTTTGAAAAAAGCATATCGTCTCCATTTTAGATTACCCTAAAATTTTCTTCACATCCATGATCACAAACCAAAAATCCAACCCGGACCTGCAGTATGGGCCCGCCACGAGTTTTGAGTCAGGTGTGAGGAAGGGGGAATTTTAGTAGATCTTTTGAATCCAAGTATACATTCGTAATGTTAAATTCCACGATGGATGGACGACCCTCCCTCGTCCCCCATCGTGGGCACGCCTACGCCCTGAAGGCACCACTATATAAATAATTTCAACTCGACAGCAGAATAACGAGACGTTTAACTTCCCGCATACGTTCTGCTCTACGTACATTTACGTTTACGTACTTTTGCGCTTACGTACATTTGCGCTTACGTACTTTTGCACATACGTACATTTGCCATACACACATTTGCGCTTACGTACATTAGCCATACGCACATCTGCGCTTGCGTACAATTTCCATACGTACATCTGCACTTACGTGCATTTGCTTTCGTACATTTGCTTACGTACATCTGCCATGCGTACATTTGTCCCTACGTATAAATCCCTCGTCCCTACGTCCCTCGGTCTTAAAATCGCCCGGATCTCCGACCTGATCTGACCCACCAGTCGACCCTCCAGGCGCGGGTTACACATAGACGCCCGTACCGACCCGACTCAGAGAACAGCCGGAGAACACCGAGCCGCCAGCGCTGCGACGGCCGCGACATTTTTAACACCGTCAGCACGCTTTAAGAACACCGTCACGTTTTAAGAACACGTTTTAAGAACACGTTTTAACACGTCTTAAGAACACCGTCAGCCAGCGCTGTCCGGCCACAGCAGCGGCTTGTTTGTCTGCTTGTTTGTTTACTGGGCGGTTCACGACGCACTTTATACAGACGCACGCCTACCGTCGCCTCCCGCACTGTTTCGCCGGCGGGTCGCGGGATCGGAAATGTTCGGCGAGCGGTGCGAGTGTTGAACTCGACACCTTTAGCGCTCAGAGCTCAACCGCAGTAGCGTCGCCCATCGTTAGCCTGTAGGCGCTGTGCGCACTATCGCGATGGCGAACAATGGCGGGCAATTGCCGGTGTCGGCACACGAACGGGCCCGGCCTTCGCGCCAGGCCCGGCTACCCGCCGCCAGCCGGCGGGGCGTGGTGCTCTTCCTTCCCCCGACAGCTCGGCGGCCGCTCACGCTGATGACGTACCACTGCTCGCCGTGCATCGCGCCGACGACACAGACACGCAGGGACGGCCATTGTCCACCGTCAGCTGTTGCGACACGAATGACATCACACTCGGCATCGCCTCCATCGACATCGCCTCCTTCGACACCGCCTTCCTCGGTATCACCTCCCTCGACATCGCCACCTTCGGCATCACCTCACTTGCCGTCGTCGTTGCCGTCGTTTTCCTGGGGCGGTGACCTTGAGTCTACCTTAGTGTGAAGAGAGACATGGGATTAGAGCATTTCACTTCTTCCCCAGAAAAGTACCAATGTCAGGAAAATCGCACAACCATGACTACGACCGTGGCGTTCACAGACAGACAGACAGACAGACAGACATACTTTATTGAGGTCATCCACAATTGACTTGTGGCTATTACGACATCGCGTCAAATAGATAAAACAACACAGCACAAAAGGTAAAAAAGAGGGTCAAAATCACAGAATACAAGTTAAACTATAAAAAAAATATATATTTAAAATAACAGCAAGTCGAACAGTCTAGCAGTCCGGCACGGGCGGCACGTCAAGTAGATACTCCCGTAGGTGGCGACCAAAGATCGACACGGGAAGTCGCGTCAGCTCAGGTGGCAGTGAGTTGTACATGTGTGGCGCTCTGGAACTAAAGCGTCTCTTCCCCATCTCGGTGCGGGACCGGGGGAAATACAAGTTGTGGTCTTGACGGGTGGTCCGGTCACGAATCTCCGCCATGGTGGTGAGATCGTGAGCCAGTGACTCTGGCTCACCATGGAGACGCACCTTGTGTATGAGGCGAAGGGTGTGATAACTCGCCAGGTTCTCCGCGCTGAGCCAGCCCAGCCTCCTCAGCAGATCCGAAACGTGGTGAAACGTTTTGCGGCCGAAAATTACCTTAGCCGAGTAGTTGATAATTTTTTGAATGCGAGATAGATTCTTTTTGCCTCCGTTACCATACATAGAAATATAGTAGCGGATCTGCGAGAAGATCAGAGCATTGATCAGCGCGGAGATGACGGCAGGTGGAAGGTGCCCCCTCAGATGCGACAGACCACCCAGAACTCCGAAACAACGTCGAGTCAATTCTGAGACGTGCGAGACCCAGCTGAGAGGGCGATCGAAAATAATACCGAGATTTTTGCATTCCGAAATGGTGGGTAGATGATGATCGCGAAATTTCACTGTGACATCCGGTAAGGCACGCAGATTTTGTTGGCTGCCCAACATCATCAGCTGTGTCTTAGCTATGTTAATTTTCAGTCCATTTGCTCGAAACCAGATATCGAGGGAGGCCAGAACTGTTTCCATATGAGTGACAACATTTTGAATTTGAGATTTCTTACCACTGACCAAAATTTGGGTGTCGTCAGCGTATTGAACAACTACTGCACCTTCGGCGAACAGGCTGAGGTCGTTGGCGAAGACGCAGTAGAGGAGAGGTCCGAGAGATGATCCTTAAAAAACGCCAATGCTGTTGGGCAACGGGGCAGATTTGTGGACGACTCCCAGACTGTCAGTAAGGCTGACACTCTGGGTGTGATTCTGAAGATAAGCCGAAAACCAGGAAGTATCGATGCTGTGGAGACTTAATTTTGACAGGAGTTTTGAGTGATCTATCACATCAAAGCACTTGCTCAAATCCAGCAGGCAGAGAAGGGACACCTCTCCATGGTCACATGCGGATAAGATCTGGTCAGATATGGAGGTCAGTGCGGTTTCCGTCGAGTGACGAGGACGGAAGCCGTGCTGAGTTTGGGAGAGGAGGTGGTTATCGGACAGGTAATTGTAGAGTTGCTGGTGGACGGCACGCTCTACAATTTTCGCAATGACTGGGACGATGGAGATAGGACGGAAATTGGAAGGGTTACAGGGATCACCGGACTTGAAGATGGGATGGACGAGGGAGTGCTTCCAAGAATCAGGAACATCGGATTGGGTAATGCTGGAATTGACCAAATGCAGGAGCACCTCACCTAACGAGTCGAAGCACACCCTGAACATGTGGATGCTGATGCCGTCTTCGCCACAGGCCGACGACCCGCTCATCCCGAAGACGATGGCTCGCAGCTGAGATAGCGACAACGACTCCAGGGTGAACGCACAGGCACCGACACGCGGCAAACGGCAGGAGATATTCGGCGTCGCTCCCATACTCCTAACCTCGTCAGCCACGCACGGGCCCACGCGGACAAAAAATCGGTTAAGGCCATCAACTGTCGCGTCGGGCAGCTTACGAATGGCCTGCTTGCCGCCGACAAATGACCTGATATGTCGCCACATTGACCTCTGCCCATCCTCACGGATTCGCCGCTCTACGTCGTTCCGGCTATCACGTCTAATCGCCGATCGTACAGCTCGGTTGGCGTCCCTGTACTCCGTGGACTGGTGCCCATAAACGGTCAGCGCACCACGGCGGCGACACATTAAAGCTTTAGTTCCATCTGATACGACCGGGGCGCTAGGGTTCCTGATTCTAACAGTCCTGACGGGAGCATGGATGTCAATGATGGGTAAAAAGATGTTAAAAAAAACAGTCCCACTTGAGCGTGACGGAGGGAGAATTAAAAACAGAACTCCAGTCAGCCAAACAAAGATCGTAAAGCAAAGCATTCGGATCAGTACGGCGAAAGCAACGCGTGCGAACGGTGGCGCCGCTCGGTCTGGATCTGGGCACATCGACTGAAAAACGAACGAATCTATGCGGACTAAAATGACAAAATTGTGTACGGCAGTGCTGCACAATGTCACGACAGTTGGTGATAACTACGTCAAGGAGAGAGCCAGATGAATAGGTGGGCGAGGTCACACACTGAAATAACGAGTAATCAAAAATAAAATTAGACAGCACACGCCTACCTTGGTCCGAGTCTGGTTTCCGTAAGTCACAATTTAAATCTCCGCAAATAAAAAGTTTGGACTTCGGATAGTCAACAATCACACGCTGGAATTGTGCTTCTAGGTCTGCAAAGTCCGCTTTCAAGTCGGTCAGATTCCGTCTCGGTGGACGATATGCGGTGCAGATGATGAATTGGCGCTTGCTGTCTGGTTTAACCAACATCCACAACGTCTCCAGCTTGTTGTTGGGATGGTTGACAGCTGTTGTGATTTTCAGCGGAGACGCGTTGGTACCTTCCCTGGCGGCCAGTGCCACTCCTCCGTACCCTCGCCCGTCGGGGCGATCGGCCCCGATACAGCTGGTACCCGGGCAGCAGCAGCAATCTGTTGGGCGTCGCAGGCTTCAGCCAGGTTTCGGCCAGGCATATGTCATACTTGTTGCGATGTAGTACTTCAGACATTTCCAGTAATTTTGGCTTAATGCTTTGGATGTTCAGCAAGCAAATGTTGAGTCTTGAACTGGGAGCTGGCCATAGATTCCTCTGTCGGCGTTGGGCGCCTTGGCTCCCTCGCTTCCTCGCGCCAGGCGCGCGCCTGCCGCGCCTGCGCCGGCGAGGGTGGCGGCCGGAGTTCGCCGATAGGCCGCCTGACATCGCCGACCCAATGCCGGCGGCCACGCGGTCACCCAGCGATGTGCCGCCGCCTCCAAGGTCACCGGCGGGAATCGCGCGCCGGACACCAGGCAGGGGCAGGTGAACAGCAGGGGCCGCGACCAGCACGATGACACGGACCACAGCCAGCAGCACAACAAGCCGCAGTATGTCTCGATGGCTGGGAAAACACATCACTCTCATGATGGTACCAAAGACGATGATACCAAAGACGTCGTCTTCCGGCAGCTGGTAGATCGCCTCTCGAAGCGGAGCCGGGCCGAACGCCACTCGAACTCGCTCACGTTCGCACGTCACACCCCAAACACACAAGGACTGGCACTAGAGGCACGGGTCGGGCGAGGAGCGCCGGCGCCGCGACCCGACCCCGGGAGCGGCGCGCGAGCGACTTCATAGGGTGTGAGACTCCCCCTTCTCTAACTAAAAGCACCATATCCGAAGATGCTTCGGAACGGTAAAGTGTCCGCATCATTTATCGGATACCTAATGTAATCTCGTTCTTGGCTATCCACTTTTCGCCAGGCGCCTAGTAAGCACTGAAACGGCAATGGCCATGCCTATCCAGTGGTGCTTCCATCTGCAGGGACGGCGGAATGCTTCTTTTTGTCTGACATGAATAAGATATCGAAGACATCCTCTGTTTAACCTCTCCAAAAACGGGAATCCTTAGATTTTCAACACTGTATCTTACATGAGGGAAATTGTTGGTTCTCTTTTTCGCAGATTTGTCACAAGTATTGTATTTTCCTTGCGTGGTCAAAACCTATCACTTGTACCCATTTTTGGCTCGGGGAAACGTGGGGAAACTGTGCTCCCTGAGCGGACATCAGCTAGCGCCACGTGAACAAGGCTGAGAAGAGGCTGACGCCATTCTCTATGGCGGAGCGGTGCATTGGGCCGGCAACGCTAGAGCCGCTATGAAACAGCCTTGACTTAAATGTCAGATTAAACGGCGGCGAGGTCGAGGAAAGCGCACTGACGGTTGACACAAATCGCTCCCCGACGGCTGCTGGGAGAGTTGTGCCGAGGAGCCGCGTGAGGCGGCCTGTCCTTCGTCATCAGCTTCGGCAGGTCAGGTGTCACCCACAACCCGTCACATCCGGCCACAACCCGTCACATCCGGCCACACTCCGTCACATCCGGCCACAACCCGTCACATCCGGCCACACTCCGTCACATCCGGCCACACTCCGTCACATCCGGCCACACTCCGTCACATCCGGCCACCGGCCACACCCGTCACATCCGGCCACAACCCGTCACATCCGGCCACAACCCGTCACACCGTCACATCCGGCCACACCCGTCACATCCGGCCACACCCGTCACATCCGGCCACACCCGTCACATCCGGCCACACTCCGTCACATCCGGCCACACTCCGTCACATCCGGCTACAACTCGTCACATCCGGCCACACTCCATCACATCCGGCCACACTCCGTCACATCCGGCCACACTCCGTCACATCCGGCAACATTCCGTAACATCCGGCAACATTCCGTCACATCCGGCCACACTCCGTCACATCCGGCTACATTCCGTCACATCCGGCCACATTCCGTCACATCCGGCCACATCCGGCCACACTCCGTCACATCCGGCCACACTCCGTCACATCCGGCCACAACCCGTCACATCCGGCCACAACCCGTCACATCCGGCCACATTCCGTCACATCCGGCCACAACCCGTCACATCCGGCCACATTCCGTCACATCCGGCCACACTCCGTCACATCCGGCCACACTCCGTCACATCCGGCCACAACCCGTCACATTCGGCCCACATCCCGCTCACATCCGGCCCACATCCCGCTCACATCCGGCCCACATCCGCCACAACCGGTCACATTCGGCCCACATCCCGCTCACATTCGGCCACAGTCCCGCTCACATTCGGCCCACATCCCGCTCACATTCGGCCCACATCCCGCTCAAGTCCGGCCCACATCCCGCTCACATCCTGCCCGCAGCATGTTCTTTTTATAAATATAGTCCGGAGCCTTGCTGGGGTGGCTTCATGGACTAGGATTGTGATGATAAGCAGAGATTGTTGCATTAACCTTGGCCCCAGCACCCGATCCATGAATTCCAGTTCGAGGACCGGGTGGCCGGGCTAGGGTTCACGCAATCTTTGAATTCCAGTTCGAGCTGCATGGCCACTGCAGTCGATGCGCCCCTAAACCCCAATTCCAGTTCGACGGCAGAATTTTGACCGAAAGCTCAGCGTGCCGTCAATGCACCGACACGGCCGCCCCGGTAGCTAATCCCAGCCTTATCGGGCAAGTTGCCAATGGATCCTTTCAACGGTGTGGGGGGGGGTTAAGTGCGAGTGCGTGAAGCGACTCGAAACCTGTCTTGCCAGGACTGGGGAGACGATGCAGGCGAGCACTCTAACCAACTGAGCTGCCTTGGCGGTACGTAAGTTGACATTTCATCATCACATCCACATTTCTCGCACACCTGCCTACCCACTGCCCCTCCCCCCGGAAGTCCTTGACGCCAGCTTGTGTGTATCTCGCCCAGTCGAAAGTTCAGGAGAATTTCTGATAATCAGGCACCACCAACGCAACGCTTGTCGGAGTCCTGGTGGTGTTTGTCTACGCGCCTACCAGGAATAGTCTCAGAGACGTGTGGATCCAAACGGGCGACTCCGAGTCACCGCTGGAGTTAATTTCAGCTGAGGCCGCATACACTACATTTGACAAACTTGCGGAAAGGCCATAATCGAATCATCAGCTTGTGTAGCTATAGCGACAGCGTCTTCAAGATTGATGCTGTTCAGTCCATTTTACAACATAAATTGCCTCTTCGGGCAATGTCGCCTTTGCACTTTGCATTTTCATCAGTTTTGCTTGTGAGCTTGGGTATGAGTATAGCTTACGACGTATCGATGCATAAAATGCAAAGCAAGATAATAGGACAACTTGTCTTCGCTTAGTCCATGCCGTCTCATGCAGCACTGAAAAATAGTTTGAGTGGATGGCTGCACAGGCTCATCTCCTTGAGGTTGTAAGATTGAAGAACATTACAAGGTGACAACCTTAAGCTACTAAGTATTAAGTCTACTTAGTTTGTATTTGTCAACATAGTCTGAATGGCGTTCACTTCAAGAAAATTAGACCACGCATAACAGCTGGCAACCTGATGATTATCTATGCACTTATGGAGCTCTCAATCATGGATGGCTATTGCCAGCCAAACGGTGCATGCACTGATACACATTATCTCTTATGTCGGTGCAAGCGTGCAGCCTTTCTTATTTTCGTCTTCTCGATCAGTCGCCGTGTTCAATGTGGCTATTGCCGCACAAGTAAGCGATACGCTTGGATGCAGCAGAATGCAACAGATCTTCAGAATGCTCCAGCAGAACCGCTGCAGAACGTCCGGGCGCCTCATCATGCAGTGACCTGCCGGTGGCCCGGACACCAGTGGATTAAGCCCGTCCTCAGCCTCAGGGGCATGCCGAGATACCGGGTGTGCCATGTGCTCGGAGTGTCGTCAGGTTTTTCACGGGTCGTCATACTTTTTCGGGTCGGCAGGTTTTGACGGGTCGTCAGGTTTTGACGGGTCGACAGGTTTGCGTGTCGTCAGATGTGTAGATATGAGAGATGTGAAGATGGTGAAGATGGCGAAGATGGCGAATGGTGAGATGGTGAAGATGGTGAAGATGGTGAAGATGGCGAAGATGGTGAAGATGGCGAAGATGGTGAAGATGGTGAAGATGGTGAAGATTGTGAAGATGGTGAAGATGATAAAGATGGTGAAGATGTTGAAGATGGTGAATATGGTGAAGATCGTGAAGATGATGAAAATGATGAAGATGGTGAAGATGGCTGCGTCAGCTGGCGCTGCCGCCGTCGTAGCGGCAGTAGCGCCAGTAGCGGTGCTACCGCCGCCGGGTGGTGTAGCGACGCCGACTGTTGTGACCTCCTGGACTGGTACTGCTGCCGGGTGATGTAGCGACCCCGACTGTTGTGACCTCCCGGACTGGTGCTACTGCCCCCGGGTAGTGTAGCGACGCCCGCCAATATGACCTCTCGGGAAGGACTGCGAGAGAAAGGACTGCCAGAGACATGTCGTCGCCCAAGGTCGGACGTCGCACGTAATAGGTCATCTGCGTGCAATACTTTTTTATGATTGTCGCTCTTAGCAGCCTAGTGGGAATTCCGTTCAGCACACCCTGCACTGTCGCCAATTATGCGACTTTGCTTCAACTGAAGAGTGGTTTTAATCGTCTAGATTGCCATCCTACAACCTGTTTTTCTTGGCACAAACCTGCGTCTTTCGAATGAAACATGGCTGCTTTTTGGACGTCATTTACGGGCCAAAGCGAGATGAATCTTGAAATAAATTGAATAAACAGCAAAACGTTATTCTAGGTTTAGGTTCAGACAAGCATTTCCACATCAACTCACGTGTGACCTTGTCAAATTCAGCAACCGGCAGCGAAACAATCACCCGATAGAAGCTCTTGAGCAAAACTGTGGAGAGAAAGGACGAGTGGGAGATATGAAGACACAGTGACGAACAAAAACAAAGGACATGGACGTAGTAATGCAGGCACGTGCAGAGTAACGGAGGCACGGACAGAGCAGCGGAGGCACGGACAGAGCAGCGGAGGCACAGACATGGCTGCGGCAACTTGGCCATCTTTTTCCTTCAAGCCAAGCCATTTTATGAAATTGCATAGCAGCGTTTAAATATAAATCCGTACTAATCAATGCGCACATGATGTAGTGTAGTCAATGAGAGTGACGGTTTTTTCTGATCGGCAGCGCCAATGTCGGCATTGCACGCTTTAAGGCATCGGTTAAATTCTGAGAATAGTGCTGACCGGTTTTACACGGGTATTCCGATGAGGTCCTCATTTATGTGCCTGGCTCATAATGAGGGGTCAGGATATAAATAGGATCAGCTGTTTGATACACGTGATATAAATATGAATATTTAGTATGAGTTGTGTCAGGGGGGGGGGTGTTTGGGGTGGGGGGGGTTGGCATTGGGGTGGGTTGGGCGGGACGTTATCAGGTAAAGGTCAGGGGAGGTATGACGGAGCAGACAAGGCCTGGCTATGGCACAAATTAGAGACAAGGCGGTAAATCGGGACGTTGGTACCGTTGACCTATACAGTGGGTGGGTGGGGGTGTGTTGGACGTAGGTCGTTGACTTTGATGTAGTCAGGGCAGGTAGACGGACGAAGCTCAGGCCTGGCATCATCTGGCACTAGAGACAATGTGCGGTATGGACGTTATGCGTACCTCTTGACGTTGACTCAGGTCAAGGTCATGGGTCAGGTCACCTGACGGACGAGACTCAGGCTGGCTATCATCTGGCACAATTTAGGACATCGTGCGGTAATTCGGGACGTTATCGGTACCCGTCTTTGACCTGATTTGACCACCAATGTAAGGTCTGGGTCAGGTCACTTGACGCAAAGGCCGGCATCATCGGCACCAATTTAGCTAATTACGCGTGACGTCATAGGTTCTATGAAAAAAGGCTTCTTGCTATTGTGTGTGGGAATAGTTTTCCTTATCCTGGATTTGCATGACCATTGACATTTTCGTTGTCTTTACGATTGTCGTGATTATGCTTTGATAAACACTCCATTTCTAGCTGGAATATATAATATATATATATATATATATATATATATATATATATATATATATATATATAATATATATATATGTATATATAGGCGTATGGATCCACTACGTCACATAAATCAGCGCGTTGGGAGTGTAGAGTGAAGATCATATTGGGGTACGAGTGTGGAAAACAGAGGCGCAACCAAAGGGGTCGGGGGCCTGGGCCCCCTCCACCTTAGCAAACAAAAGTACACTAGGTCAAACCGAAAAAAAAGAAATTTAACCACTCAACACGAGACATCTCTGTCTCAGGACATTTATTTTTGTTGCCCCCCCCCCCCCCACACACACACACTTAAAAAAATTCTGACTGCGCTCCTGGCGGTAATTATTCTGTGTGAATATAATTGACTCTAATTTTAGCATGTTCGACGACTCAGAGGTTCCGCCTTGGGTTCTAAATTTGTGAGAGGTATTCAGCAATGCCCCTTGGAAGAACTTGTCTGCCCGTGGCCCCTGCTTTGTTATGTTTCTCATACAATTATCGCGAACCGTCGACAATCTTTGCGAACATTCTTGCGCCACAACTCGTCACATTTCAGACAAGACTTTGTGGACTTTTCCCTGAAACCTCTTTGCAAAAACCCAGGGTGATTCTCGGCGCATGCTTCATAAAGTATGCCAAGCAAATTATGCCAAGCAAATTATGCCAAGAAAATTATGCCAAGCAGATTATGCCAAACAAATTATGCCAAGCGTATGGCGCTAACTGAACAAACGCTGCAGTTGTAGCACACAAGGGGCGTGAGTGGAAATAAGCTTTCGTGGTGCAGATACGATCCGAGGTGCACAAAAGCAGGATGGTGTGTCTCCTAAGAAAAAACTTAACTGTGTTCACCCGACTCCAGCAGTTACCACGACTGGTGAGTACGTCGCGAGCTCTTACTACGTCATCACGCTCGGCTGGAAGTCAAGACCTCGACGATGTTGTGTCCATTGTTACTAACGTTCAGTGAAGTGAATATTCGCTTCATTTATTGACAAGTGGACGAATATATTCACCTCTTCGCCACGGCGTTTCAAACATTGCTGCCAGTGGGAGATGAGGAAAGATGATTTGGCAGAACTGAGCACGAGTCTTCCAGTACATCGGACATAGCACAGCCACCTATCTATAGCTCTTCTTGTTCATCTTCTTTTAGACACCTCTCAACAGGCACGGCCAGCGGATAATTACCAACTCCGCTCAGATCGAATAACTTCTGTGCATCTCCAACATAAGTAGCTTCGATAGTTGTTTCCGAAAATGGCTGGACACTTTCCGATCTGATGAGCCTGCAGTACGTCTCTCTTTGCACTAGAAGCTGAAGTTGGTGAAGCGTTTTCCTGTTGCTGTTCCCGGTTAGGTCACGAGGTCAGCAGCTGGACAATGATGGTTTAAAGCATTATTGCCGTTTGTTTCAATTCGGAAGACATCCGCGATGTTTTTTTTTTAATTTACAATGCTGTCTCAGGATAATGTCAGTTCTTCTTGGGAACATTTTTATTCCGCAGAAGCGATGTATTGTGATATTCAGGTTTGAACATATTTCATTTGGCCATACATGTCCTGATCCGACTTTCGGCTTTCAGATATCAAGCAGATGCACACAGCTTGGTTCACTGGTTCTGTTGGAAGTATTATAATACATATACACGCCATACCCCAAGGTATATGTAATGACACTGGGGTGACCTATATGACCTTCAACGGTCTCAGCATAGCAAAAAGAAAGAAATAAATTGTGACATGAGCTATTGGCTATGTTGACTTCCCACGGACGTTTTCCTGTGGCACTGACATCCATAGTATGGAAGCTAATTTTCAAGCCTGATCTTATCCGACCTGATCTACCCGGTCTTAACCCTGTTTTGCTATGTCAATATAGATACGCGCATCTATGTAGTTCTTGAAAAGCAATGCCAGCAAAACACCAAGCTCCGTCATTCAAGAATCCTTTCAAGGTATCCACTCAAATAAATCCAATGCAAATATGACCTATTGAGATTTCCTGTGACCTCAGTAACATCCAGGATGAAAATGAAAGGTAC
This sequence comes from Imbricaverruca yamaguchii, assembly GCA_034440575.1. Lineage (NCBI taxonomy): Eukaryota > Metazoa > Arthropoda > Thecostraca > Neoverrucidae > Imbricaverruca > Imbricaverruca yamaguchii. The sequence goes on along the minus strand of JAOTOL010001583.1, from coordinate 928,077 downwards.
GCTTCGTGCTTCGGGTTTCCTTGACCAAAGAGCTCTGGTCAAGGAAACCCAAAACACCGTTAAGAAGCTCTTCTTAACGGTGCTTTGCATTTCATCCTAGCCTACGTAGATCGGAAGATGGTGTGCGAGAGGGGGCTTTCAGGAGCCCCGTCAGTTGGGGGAGGTGGGGAGGGGGGTTGCCGGCCGGCTCGGAGAGGATTAGTGTCGATGAAGTGATGACGCGTGTCTGCGTGACGTCGAATGACCTCGTGTAACCAAGCTTCTTTTATTAGCGCAAGCTAATATAGTGACGAGTTACCTCGAACCCGGAACTGAAATGCGCCGTTTAATCTCCCCAAAAGAGCTATAATATAAAGGTATTACTGAAGCGTTGACGTAGCGCGACATCATTGAGAACTTATTCTGCAATGCCGAAAATCGCTACTGCATGAGGAATGCCTGCGACAGCCGTCCAGGAGAAGGTGGAATTCGGACATGTTAAAATTTTGGTCTTAAATATGAACCGGCATATTCCTATGAGAGGTCGCGTGACCTTGAACACAAACTGTTTTGCCAGGCAGGTTTTCTGCAGGTGATCATCTTTGGTGCATGTGCACGTCTGCTAAGCTTTACCGCCTTACCACTATTTCATGCAATCTGAATACAAAAGTTCGAAATTGGTGGCAGAATTCTTGAAAATAGGCAAAACGACATGTTCCAAAAGTATATATGGAGGAAAAATGCCATGAATTGTTTATGCCACCCAAAAGACCCAAGTCCATGTTAAGCAAACAAAACAGCAAAATTTCCGAACGAGTTTACCCGTCTAGGTCATTCAGCCATGCTCTTAGATTAAGCGCGTTAAGTGAAAGATTGCCAGCAATTGAATCACTGGATCTTTGCGCTTCCAACGATGTATTTATGTTTAAATGTTAACACACATCAGATGACCAATCAGCAATAGAAAATGTTCTCGTCATACAGAGACCCCAAATTGCCGAAGGTATCAATTCCATAACCGGTGACCTGACCTGACCTGACAAGCCAATAATATGCTAGGTATGGGTAGCCCTTGCATTGTGCAATGTGTGGATAACCCAAAATCGCGCTCCCTGTCTAATCCTTGGTGCCGATGCCAAGCCGTCAACCTGACATGTCCGATATTATGCCAGGCTAATATTGCCAATTTTGCTATCGCTCTGCATAATCCTTGGTACCAATTTTCATCAACATTGGAGACATGAGGGTGTCATATTGCAATATGGCCGGGAATTTGTCGTAGAATTCCCCAGCCGGGTAGCTTGTGGATTTATCACCATAAAAGTATGATCGGCTTTCGATTATCTATGACGCTAAGTGCAAGACACAGCGATACATTTTCATGTGATCGTCGCCGGTGACCAGGCACGATCACCGGTGACCAGTGACCAGGCACGATCACCGGTGACCAGGCACGATCACTGGTGACCAGGCACGATCACTGGTGACCAGGCACGATCACCGGTGACCAGGCACGATCACTGGTGACCAGGCACGATCACCGGTGACCAGGCACGATCACCGGTGACCAGGCACGATCACTGGTGACCAGGCACGATCACTGGTGACCAGGCACGATCACTGGTGACCAGGCACGATCACCGGTGACCAGGCACGATCACTGGTGACCAGGCACGATCACCGATGACCAGGCACGATCACCGATGATCAGACATTGACAGTTGTAAACTGCGCAGGCCGTACATCAGTCAGACAGAGATGTCCGTGTTGTATGGTGAAAATGTTTTCTTTTTTGGTTTGACCTGTGTACTTTCATTTAGTAAGGCGGAGGGGGTCCAGGCCCGGCCCCCTTGGTTGCGCCTGTTTTTCACACTCGTACCCAATGGGACCTTTACGCCACACTCCAATCGTGCTGATCGGGATGATCGATAATAATCGAACGTGCAAAAATGATCGTCACGCCATACATTAACATAACCGGCTACGGTGGACAAAACGCAGCACACGGACATGGATTGCGTCTCGTCTTCCGCGACGACCAGGGAATCCCGGCCTCCGCCGTCCGCGGGAGATGATACCGGCGGTGGCGTGTCGGCCGGCACAGGGGTGCGTCCTGGCCCCGGCACAATAACCGGTTAGACACGGCGGACGAGCCTGACTGAAGGCGCGAGAGGCGTCTCGGGCATTCCTCCGATCGAAGCGGCGGTCTGTGCATGTTGACGCGCTGATCCGCGCTGATCCGGGGCGGATACTGTGCCCATGATACAGTGTAGGTATACAGGGTACACTTTGTACTGCATATGTACATACACCGCATATGCTATGCATATACATGCTGACGCTAACCCACGCTGATCCGAGATGGATGCTGTGCACATGCTACGGTGTAGGTATATAGTGCACTTTGTACTGCATATAGTACGCACATACATGCTGACATAGACAAAGACCGAGACAAAGACGTGTAGTCAGGCTATCCACAATATGCTCGTGGCTATTACAGCCTATTGTCAAGTTTTAAAACAAATCTAACGGGGAAAAGGGGCTATCACAGGCACACATAAAAAACATACACAACTCCTCATACCAGCGGCACGGAAAGAGTCAGCAAGTACGATCAGTACGATAAGTATGACAAGAAGTAAGCAAATATGATAATAATTCAGCAAGTATGATAAGAAGCCAGGAAGTAGATCAGATTCACCTGACCGGTCTCGAGCGCAAATACCGCCTAAGGCGGCGACCAAACGTGGGAACTGGCATATACTACTTGCATATGCATGCTGACGTTAGCTCACACTCAGCAGAGATGGATGCTATGACCATGATACGGTGCAGCTCTGCCGCTTTGCCTCGCTATCAATAAGTGATGGGACAGCTTATCACGCTCACGGCTTCTTGTGTGTCGATCGTCGAATATTACGACTGTTGTAGAATGGGAAATACAGTAAAAACCACCATGCTAGAACGGTAGCAGCCATATTATTAGGATTCAAGCATTAGTAACCTCACTGCGTACTTGTGTCTGTTGCACAGAGCTCGATATGTACCTACCAGAGGCGTAGCCAAGGCGGCCGTGTTATGCCCCATCTAGCAGCCAAAAATCGTGCTATATGAAACAAGAAATTTCGAGATTTTCATCACTTCAAACCAATCTGTTTCATTGCATTTTTGGTCTCCCACCCATAAGAAAGGGGGATGGCCGAGTGGTTAAGGTGTCGAGCTATGGTACCAAAGGTCCCGGGTTCGACTCTAGCGCCACTCAGGACATTTCCCAATCCCGCGGCCCACCGCAAAACAGTTGGGCGGCGCCATTGGCCTTAAAGTGTGTCGTGAACCAACCAATAAACAAACAAACAACACCCATAAGAAAACCCTGGCGGTGCCACTGATGCCTAGGTTTGGCTTATAGCGCAGGTCGAACAGGTCATCGATGCAAAAACGCCTGCCCACAGCCGCTCATGACTTGCTGAGTGGAATTAGCAGCAGCGATAAGCAAAGAGAAGAGAGACTGCTTCACGGGGCAGCAGCCAACAACAGTGTGCGGGAGGCAGGAGGGGAAGGACCTGGCCACAAGTCGCCACCAGTAGCAGTGACGGTGGGAGGAGGGGAGCTGCTGATTGCGCAGCTAGCGGCAATATAACTGACATTAGCAGCAGCGACTGCGGTTACAATGGCATAACATGCACCAATGCATCATGAACACCGTTCATGATAACGCAGTGAATGGAGAAACAATCTTCTTAACCGGCGCGTTGCTTCTCTGCCTCCGCCAGCAACACGCTATATAGTATAACTGGCAATTAGCTAACACGCTCGGTGATATAACTCACATTAGCAGCAGCGACTGCGGTTGCAAGAACATTATTACATGCACAAATAGATCGTAAACACCGTCTATATTAATGACAATGTTAATCAAAGAAAAAATAATCCTCTTAACGTCCGCGTTGATTCTGTGCCTCCACCAACAGCACGCCGACACCCGCCTCCGCCCGCAGCACGCCGACACCCGCCTCCGCCCGCAGCACGCCGACACCCGCCTCCGCCCGCAGCACGCTGACACCCGCCTCCGCCCGCAGCACGCTGACACCCGCCTCCGCCGGCAGCACGCCGACACCCGCCTCCGCCCGCAGCACGCTGACACCCGCCTCCGCCCGCAGCACGCTGACACCCGCCTCCGCCCGCAGCACGCCCACCCGCCTCCGCCGAGCACGCTGACACCCGCCTCCGCCCGCAGCACGCCGACACCCGCCTCCGCCGGCAGCACGCTGACACCCGCCTCCGCCCGCAGCACGCTGACACCCGCCTCCGCCACCAGCACGCCTCACCCGCCTCCGCCCGCAGCACTCCCCCTCCGCCCACCACGCTGACACCCGCCTCCGCCCGCAGCACGCTGACACCCGCCTCCGCCCGCAGCACGCCGACACCCGCCTCCGCCCGCAGCACGCCGCCCCCCGCAGCACGCTACACCCGCCTCCGCCACGCACACCCGCCTCCGCCCGCAGCACGCTGACACCCGCCTCCGCCCGCAGCACGCCGACACCCGCCTCCGCCGCGACACCCGCCTCCGCCAGCAGCACGCTGACACCCGCCTCCGCCCGCAGCACGCTGACACCCGCCTCCGCCGGCAGCACGCTGACACCCGCCTCCGCCCGCAGCACGCTGACACCCGCCTCCGCCCGCAGCACGCTGACACCCGCCTCCGCCCGCAGCACGCTGACACCCGCCTCCGCCCGCAGCACGCCGACACCCGCCTCCGCCCGACAGCACGCTGACACCCGCCTCCGCCCGCAGCACGCCTCCACCCGCCTCCGCCCGCAGCACGCTGACACCCGCCTCCGCCCGCAGCACGCCGACACCCGCCTGCGCGCGCAGCGGCGCCATGAAGTGCTGGCAGCGCGCCAACGTGGTGGACCCGGCGCTGAAGCGGTGGTTCGCGCGGCTCGGCCACCTGATCGGCCGGCAGCCGGGCTACTTCGTGCTGGTGCCGGTGCTGCTGACGGCGCTGGCCGCCACCGGCTTCCAGCGGCTGCGCCAGGAGAGCGCGCCCGAGCGGCTGTTCTCGCTGCGCTCGGGGCGCGCGCAGGAGGCGCTGCGCCTGGCCGAGCGCCACTTCCCGGTCAACGACAGCGCGTTCAGCGCGGCGCGCCGCACCGGCGTCAACAACGTCGTCTACGTGCTGGCCAGCGCGCGCGACGGCGGCTCGGTGCTGCGCGCCGCGCCGCTCGGCGAGCTGGCGCGCCTCGACGCGCGCGTGCGCGCCGTCCGGCTCGACTCGGGCCTGCGCGACTGGCGCTACGCCGACGTGTGCGCCGCGTGGCGCGGCGCGTGCGTCGCCAACGACGCGCTGCGGCTGGCGGCGGTGGCCGCCGACCTGGAGGCGCGCCGCGTCAACCTCACCTACCCGGTGTGGCTGGACGCCGACTACGTGCCGCTGGTGCTGGCCTCCTGCCTGGGCGGCATGGACGTCGCCGACGACGGCACCGTGCTGGGAGCCGCCGCCGTCAGCCTTGGCTACTGGACGGCCGACCGGCACTTCTACGACATCGACGTGTGAGTGGCGCGCGCCCTGCCGGCGCCGCCAGTGGTGGTGGTGTTTGTCTGTTGTGGTGATGTCTGTTTGTTGTGGTGATGTTTGTTTGTTGTTGTGGTGATGTATGTTTGCTGTGGTGATGCGTGTTTGTTGTGGTGATGTTTGTCTGTTGTGATGATGTTTGTTTGTTGTGGTGATGTTTGTTTGTTTATCGGGTGGTTCTCGACGCACCTTATGCACGATCACGCCTAATGGCCCTCCCGCACTGCCTCCCCGGTGGGCCGCGTGATTGGAAAATGTCCCGAGTGGTGCGAGTGTTGAACCCGGGACCATTGGCACCCACAGTAGTGGTGATGAGGCCGGTTGATGTGTCTGGTGCTTTTGACATGCTCACTCAACGGAGCCTCATAGCCTGGCCTTTGCGCGCTGGCACTGAATAGTTCGCCAGCTATTTCAGTCAAAGCTTACGATCGGTGAAATCCGGGGGCGCTTCCCTGTGCGCCCTGGCCACTCCCCGTTCGGCCTTCAAACACGAAGTCTTTCAGTTAATGCATGGGAAAACAGTGGGATTAAAGGTGGATTTTCCCGCTTTTCAAGCATTCCTACGCGCCGGACCTCAGTGGCCGCATACAAAAAGCACAGAGCTGCGTTAAGATTGACATCAAATCACGTCACAAAGCTACCACAACAATGCCGACGTCTACGACGGCATTGTTGACGGCGTCGTAGAGGTCTATGTCTACGTCTACATAGTTTACTACACACCCACCACAACAAAATAGACTTCTGCCATAGAAGATATCTTACGGGCACTTTCCTACTCATAATTTAAGTGGTATGAACCAAAACTGGAGCGGGATCAAATTACTTTGGTTCTCCCGTAGTAGTAGTCAGTGCGAATGGCTAAAAAGCTTTCATCATTGGCGCAGCACATGAGACAGGCTTCGCAAAATTTTCAGTTCTTCCGTAATTTCCGAATTATGTATTTCCGGATTCCGTCCACCGTATTTCCATCCGAATTCCGTATTTCCCTCTTCCGTGTTTTCGACTTCTGTATTTCCGAATTCCGTATTTCCAAATTCCGCATTTCCGAATTCAGCATTTCCGAATTCCGTATTTCCGAATTCAACATTTCCGAATTCCGTATTTCTGAATTTCGTATTTCCGAATTCCGTATTTCCGAATTCCGTATTTCCGAATTTCGTATTTCCGAATTCCGTATTTCCGAATTCCGTGTTTTCGAATTCCGTATTTCCAAATTCCGTATTTCCGAATTCTGTATTTTCGTATTTGCAACATGCATATATTTTTGTTAAAGACGCACGAACACAACGCCTTCAAGAACACAGTGCAATGGAATGTTTTGGATTTGCTTGAATGTGTCAATGTGTCGCTCATTTCTTTTGTTGTTCGGCTATGACCAATCCTTATCCAACAGCTGAGCCGTTTTAATTCGCAGTTGCCTCAGAAATGACAACCACTTTGCTCACGCTGTTTTGAGTTCCACGGAACTGTCAACTGTTTTCTCACGCCACATGTGCAACGCTCCATCGACTGCATGCACACTATATGTGCAATCCCGGCGATTCACGTGGGGCGATTCACGGCCAGAGCGATGCAAGATACAATGCCACTGCCCGAGCGATGTGTGTCGCAATACCTGGGTCCGTGCGACATATGTTGCAATACCCGGGTCCGAGCGATGTATGTCGCAATACCTGGCTCCGAGCGACATATGTTGCAATACCCGGTCTGAGCGATGTATGTATGTATGTATGTATGTATTACTTCTGGAGATGATGGCTATGTAAAAAAGTGTGCCTGCATTATGTATTAATTACTTTTAATTGCGTTTTTTACTCTTTAGAACTTACATAACTGGATCCCTGCAATATCTCCTCTAAAGCTAGATGACTGAAAGTTCGCGGAGCACCCCTAAAGTTCATTTTGGACCTTACGAATAAGCATCCACCATGATTTCAGGTCTCCCCACATGCTGCATGCCCATGTACGCATCTTATCCCCAAATTCCTTAGGTAAAGGACTCTGATTCACTTTTCCAATGATCCGAAAATGTTGCATCATCTTGCAGGCCTCATGACCGAGCCCTCCAATGCAACGACTGATGAGGACCAAAACTCAAAGACCATGGAGTCATGACAACTCCCTCCCGAATTAAAATATCAGCGCAAGTCAGGCTTCCTCAAATGAAACGGGAGTCCTAAGTAGCGTTTCCGAACAGACTGGATATTGTATTTAAAGACGGCGAAGATATAGGTCCATTTAGTTTTCGAGATACTCTCCCATGGGTGGGGACATGTGTACTTTTTGTATTGCTGGCGCAACACCAATCAAAATATTGGTGTTGTAATGCAACGCCAATGTTTTAATTATCTCCCGATGGTCACCCACTACTCGTACTTACTCCCTTAAATTTGAAAGATCCCAAATTCACTTGAAGGATAAAAATGTTGTTCAATATATCTGTGTACAGCAGGCCTTCCTCATTGATACAAACATCTACATATTTGGTTCTGACAACCAAACACTAAAAATATTCCAGATTCAGCATCCAGTGAACAGCGCTACTTGGAAGCAATGTGGCTGAATGGCCTGCAAGTAACACCAATAATCATTCAAAACCTCCACTTCTGCGCAATCCAATGGATGAGACATTTGCTCAGTTGGGATCCCGAAGCGACGAATCTCTGCCCGGATCGAGAAAATTCCAGGGCGGGTTGCCCACTCCCTGACGAAATACCGGATCTGCCGATACGCTTAGAACTGTCAGCTCCGCACACATGCACACACGCCAAGGTATTAGAGCACCACTTCCTGGCGCTGATGGATAGGATTCAGAGCTCTGCTGCTTCGACGTCATGTGGATCACACCGAGATCAAGTGTGCTGCCACTTCTGCATCATCGCTCGTGGCCTGGGATCTGCCGGTTTGTCACTTTTGCACGTGTTTCGCGTGCATGCGTGTTCGGCTGTAGCACGTGACTGATTTCCATGCTGCTCCACTGTTGGACCAGGACAGGACGGGATGGTTGCGGAAAAGGGCTGCCCGGGTTAGGTTCGGTCAAGTCTGGTCAGGTCGGGTCAGATCTATCGGGTCCGGTCATGTCAGGTCGGGTCATGTCTGGTCGGGTCGAGTCGGGTCGGATCAAATTAAAATAAGCTTGATAAATACAACGAAGAATGGCTCTTAAGTGCTTCTGGGTTTTAGACATTGCGTGGGATGAAATGTACAACACTCAATACACCAGGAGGTGCTGAGTTTACATCAAAAGTAAAGTTAGGGATTATGCTATATTACTCAACGTTTCGTCCAGGGGGCATCGTCAGGGGTGATATAAAAATGGCAGGGTTAACAATTAAAAAAAACGGGGAAAAGGCGTGCAAAAAACGTGAATCACAGAATAGCATACTCAATGGTGCAGACACTTCAAGAAAGAAAGTTTGGAGTTTCTTGAAGTGTCTGCACCACTGAGAAGTAAAGTGCAGTGGCTTTTCCCCCACCTTTTAATTTCCTACTTCTCTTCCCACGTCTCCTCTCAACTTGTCTCCCCTGTAGCTGGTCTTCGTTTGGAACAGAGGAGTCGCAGGGTAGGTATGGAGATGTGGTCTGCATACAGCTGTCATGTTGTTCCGCCCTGCACAGTCCACAGGCAGTGTGATGTGTCGTGGTGTCGCCGCCGGTGCGGGCCTACGGTTTACATCTCCACACGCTAGGACGTGTGCTGATCACCGTCGATCCGACGGATACGGTTTGCCGTTAAAGTGGTTACTTGTGTTCATAGCCGCCTTTGGTGGCGGGCTTTCCGGGTGTGCGCTGTTGCCACGCCGCTTTACCATGGTGGCGGGGGGTGGGGGCTTTGGCTTCCCAGTTTGATCATTGCAAGGGTTGTCTTTGCCCTTCTTTGGGTGATACAAGGAGGGCACTGGGGTATGTGTCACCTAATCGGCCAGGGGTGGGGCGGGGTTACGGGGTGGTATGAGGTTTGCGTTTAGGCCGAAGGGGTCTAGTACGGCATACAATGCAGGCGTACGCGGCCCGGGCGGCCCCTTTGGCCTCCACAGGAGGCCAATGACACCAGCGCACACAATGTCGCTCGTGAAAAACCACGCGCGCTTATCAACAGAGAACTCTGCACACATCTTCATGATGAAGCTGTATGCGCTATCGCTAGCTAGTACGTCAAGTCAGTATTACAGCCAGTTCATGCTCCACACGACCAGTCCCCGAATCATTGGCTCTCACCTCACATTTCAGCTGTCTAACAGTCCGCTAGTTTCTGTACGCTAAACGTTTCAGCACATATTCTCCGTCAAACCGCATTCACCCGCAGAGCCTTCACACTCACCATGTGCTTCCTCAACCCAACGTTCCAACCGCCTCAACGCACTAACGCCACGCCTGCGGACCCAGGTCGCGCCTGTGGGAGAACGAGGTGCTGCAGATGCTGCTGAGCGTGCAGCACGAGCTGGAGCACCTCGACATCGCCTTCTACCTGTCGCAAACGCTCGGCGAGGAGCTGGACAGGAACGTGTTCTCGGTGATCCCCTACATGGTGGTGAACTACGTGCTGATGGGCCTGTTCTGCGTGGCCGCGTGCCTCTCCACCGACTGGGTGCGCGCCAAGCCAGTGCTGGCGCTGATGGGCCTCGTGTGCGCCGGCATGGCCACCGCCACCGCCTTCGGCGTGCTCATGTACTGCGGCGTGCCCTTCATCAGCATCAACATCGCGGCGCCCTTCCTGATGCTCGGTGAGTGGACGCTGCGCGCGCGGATTTTCGCTCGTCGGGGCGGGATTTTCCGTCGTCAGGGCGGGATTTTCATTCATCAGGGCGGGGATTTTCGTTTGTCAAGATGGGATTTTCGTTCGTCAAGATGGGATATTTATTTGTCAGGCGGCATATCCATTCATCAGGAAGGGACTTTCATTCGTCAGGATGGGATTTTCGTTCGTCGGGAGGTGACCTTCCTTCGTCAGGCGCGATTTTCCTTTGTCAGGCGCGATTTTCCTTCGTCAGGACGGGATTTTCCTTCGTCAGTTGAGATATTCATTCATCAGGACGGGACCCCTCCCAGAGTCTCAGAGTTTATTCGCATATTAACCAAGATATAATCTACCCACAGGGACTAACCCAACGTCTCAATTGAACACGTAGGATTATATATTATAGGTCGTATCTATCCAGCGACATACTTGTTTTTCCCGACTCGATCCCGTTATCTTGCAATTGGCTTACCCAAGTTTCACGAGAGGACAGATTTGCACCAAGTTGCCCGTATTCACTTTATCAGCACTCGTATCGTTATTTATATTTATAACACGCTATTATAACACGCGTTACGTTATTTATGACACGCCTTAGCGTCAGCCAATCTGGTGGCGAGATGGTGCGAGCAAGGTGGTCCAACAAGCCATGCAGCAAGCCAAGGAGTTCAAACAGATCAAGCAGGTCAAGAAGGTCAAGCAGGTTAAGCAGGTCAAGCAGTAGATCAAGGAGGTAGCCGTTCTCAACGTCAAGCAAGTCAAGGAGGTTAAGCAGGTCAAGCAGTGGGTCAAGGAGGTAGCCGTTCTCAACGTCAATCAAGTCAAGTAGGTTAAGCAGGTCAATCAGTAGGTCAAGGAATGTAGCCGTTTTCAACGTTGAGCAGGTCAAGGAGGTCGATAAATATTTTGGAAGGATGTCGACTCAGTGGTCAACAAGTGATATATTCCACCTTATTTCACAAATACTGTATCACTGGCTGTAACTCCCATCCCGGGCACCAGTCTGCTGTAGCCTGTACCGCAGGCGTCAGTGTGCTAAAACCTCTAACCCAGGTATCAGTCTGGTGAGACGGCGAAGAGGCGATTTGGCTCCAGAGCACCACTGCTGTGCAACTCGTTGCCACCCGAGCTGATGCTGCTTCCCCCCCGCGGCACCTGTTTGACGCGCCGCCCGACCCGGACTGATCTACTGCTCGCCCTGCTGTATTGTATTATGTCATGCGTGACCTGCAGTTTAACTGTTTTGCTACTTTGACGTGTTCTGCCCCGCCGCTTTATCACATTTGCGCGAGGTTGTAATAGCCACAAGTCCATTGTGGAATGCCCCGGTGGTGGTGGTTATTGGTTTCACGACACGTCGGCCGTTGAGTCATGCAGCGTCGCCAATCTCTCACGCCGAGTGGTCACGGGCGAAGAGTAGCGACAGGTGAGACTCGAGCCCACAATCTTCCGATGGTAAGACAGGCAACTTACCCCTAGACTACTCGTCCCCTGTGGATCACCCTAACGCAAGTCTGTATCTGGAGACGATTAGTCTAGGGGTAAGTTGCCCGTCTCACAATCGAAAGGTTGTGGGTTCGAGTCTCACCTGTCGCTACTCTTCGCCCGCGACCAATCGGCGTGAGAGATTGGCGACGCTACATGACTCGACGGTCGATGTGTCGTAAAGCCAATAACCAACCAAGTCTGTACCTGTACCTGCACCAGTATGACCCAACACCCGCCTCAGGCATAGGGGTGGACGACGCGTTCGTGACACCCTATCCCCAGACTACTCGTCCCTGTGGATCACCCCAATGTGCAGGCACAGATACAAGTCTGCATCTGTACCTGCACCAGCGTGACCCCCCCCCCCCCCCCCCCCCCACCCTCCCCACCCCAGGCATAGGGGTGGACGACGCGTTCATCAACTTACCCTTATACTACTAATCCCCTGCGGATCACCCCAGCACAAGTCTGTACCTGTATCTGAACCTGCACTATCGTGACCCCCCCCCCCCAGGCATAGGGGTGGACGACGCGTTCGTGGTGCTGTCGGCGTGGCGGCGCACGCGCATCCAGGACCCGGTGCCGCGCCGGCTGTCGGAGGCCTACGAGGAGGCGGCCGTCTCCATCACCATCACCTCGCTGACGGACATGTTCTCATTCTGGGTGGGCGTCGCCACGCCCATACCCAGCGTGCAGATCTTCTGCCTGTACACGGGTCAGTGGTGCCGGCAGATCTGTCTGTGTGTACAGGTCAGTGACAGGTCAGTGACACCGGCAAATCTGTCTGTGTACAGGTCAGTGACCTCGGCAGATCTGTCTGTACACGGGTCAGTGGCACCGGCAGATCTGTCTGTGTGTACAGGTCAGTGACACCGGCAGATCTGTCTGTGTACAGGTCAGTGACCTCGGCAGATCTGTCTGTACACGGGTCAGTGACACCGGCAGGTCTGTCTGTACACGGGTCAGTGGCACCGGCAGATCTGTCTGTGCACAGGTCAGTGACACCGGCAGATCTGTCTGTACACAGGTCAGTGACATCGGCAGATCTGTCTGTACACAGGTCAGTGACATCGGCGGATCTGTCTGGCATAGGTCAGTGACATCGGCAAATCTGCCTGTGTACAGGTCAGTGACATCGGCAGATCTGCCTGTGCACAGGTCAGTGACATCGGCAGATCTGTCTGTCACAGGTCAGTGACCTCGGCAGATTTGCCTGTGCACAAGTCAGTATCCTCAGCAGATCTGCGTGTACACAGATGAGCAATCACCAAGGTTATTATCTCTATTTACGGGTCAGATATTATTGACCACTCTGTCTGTCAGTCTGCTTGTCTGCCTACCTGCCTGTCTGCCTATCGACTTGTCTGCCTATCTGCCTGACTGTCTGCCTGTCTGTGTGTGCGCCCGTCTTCCTTTTGTCTGTCCATTGTCTTATTGTCTGCTTGTCAATATGCATGTCGATTTGTTTTCATTATGCCCGTCTGATTGTCTTCCAAAATATCTGTACGCCTGTCTGTGTGTCTGTCTACATGTCCGTTTGCATGCATGTCCGATTTTGTTGCTGCGCTTCTGTTCGGCTGATGCTGTTCAACCGTCCGACAGGGGTGTCGGTGGTGTTCATGTACCTGTGGCACATCACGTTCTTCGGCGGGTGTCTGGCCCTCTGCGGCTACGCGGAGCAGCGCAACCTGCACTCGATCACCTTCCGACCGGTGCTGCCCCCCTCAGAGTCAGGTGAGATGCTGTCATCGGCTGCTCAGAGTCGGGTGAGATGCTTGTCAGAGCTCCTCAGAGTCGGGTGAGATGTCAGCTCTCAGCATCTCCTCAGAGTCGGGCGAGATATCGTGTTTTCAGCTCCTCATAGTCGGGTGAGATGTGTCTTTAGCTCCTCACAGTCGGGCAAGACGTCAACTGTCATCAGCTCCTTAGCATCCAACGAAACTGAACATATCACGTTAACTAATGCTCGATAAAAGTCTTGTTCATCCCATGGTAGGCATTTGGTGATCATTTTCTAAAACCAGCTGTCCTGGAGAAAACCGGCTGTTTCTATCCAGTACTAGTTGATGCACTTTGAGAAGGCGTGTAGTTAGGCCACCGTGCTAACGCGACACAGAACATCAGCGCCTCACAAAGTACTCATGATTTGTATGCACCTACTTCGCAAGGCGTTATATCATACTTTCTATATAGTAAGATGACTCCTCCAATGCGAAGATGCAGTTCTTCCATTTTCCAATTCTTGCTATTCTGACGCGGTTAGTTTTTTGCCAAAAGGTTGCATATAGGGAGCTAAACCGGTTAAAAAATCGTTTTTGCCTAGATCGCTCGCACGGTCCTAATGTTTGACAAGCATTGAAAATGATTGGAAAAAAAACATTGAATGATTGAAATGACTGAAAAACATTGAATGATTGAAATGATTGAAAAAATTGAATGATTGAAATGACTGAAAAACATTGAATGATTGAAGCCTCCCGAATAATATCAGCTTACATCCCGATTTCATATTTCGCATCGGCAATATCGTCCTCATGCTGGCCTTTGCAGTACGCATTGGAAACGACTATGCCGGAATGTATGGACGGTATGTGGCATTTTGCTCGGAAGATACCGATCATTGATCAACCGTAGATGGCTGCTTCTTTGTTTCTGGAGGCAGGCGTTGCACCTTACGAAGCTATCCCATGTCTGGAAACCGAATGAGGGATTCTAGAAATAGAAGGAAATCAAGTTGGTAGCCGCCTCGGTAGCTCAGTTGATTGGAGCGCTGGCCTGTGCTGGTCTCCCCTGTCCTGGCAACACAGTGTTCGAGTCGCTTCAGGCGCTCGCATCTAGCTCCCGGCCGGGAGTGTCAGATGGCAGCTGGCCCGATAAGGTCGGGGACGAGCTACCGGGCGGTCGTGTCGGTGTATTGACGGCACGTTAAGCTTTCGATCAAAATTCTGCCGTTGAACTAAATTATGGATGGGATGGGACCAGGGTTCACCAACAAGCTCTGCTTAGCAATAGAACCCTGGTTCCTAAAGCCACCCCAGCAACAACTCGACTAATAAAAAATAAAGATGTTCACCATGAGAGGCAAAAACTCCTGGCATTTATGTGACAAGGCTCACGTTTACCAGGCGCACGGAAAGCAAAGGCCCGACTATTGATCACAATGATCTCGACCGCTGCAGTACGGCCAGTTTCAGCTGATCGTCTCCGGCAGGAGACAAGTCGCGGCTGTACCGTCTCTTCTGCTCGGGAGGCGTCTCCCGGGTCGACCCGTGGCGGGAGGTGGACAACAAGCGGCACGGCGCGATGCTCTTCTTCAAGAATCACTTGGCCAGGGTTCTGAACAAGCCCAAAGTCAAAGGTCAGTAGGCGCAAGCCGATGGCAGAGCGCCAACATTCAGTGTCCGGATAAGATAAGCATGTGTTTTAAGATAAGCATTTTCATCCCTTCGGATAGAAGGGATGCAAGTTGTATTGATATAATCACATTTTATTGTATCCTTGTTTGCATCCAGAGGCACCCTTGTGTTGGCTGCCCTCATCTACGGGCAGCTCACCAAGGAATGCCCCGCATTGAAAGACCCAATGAAGGTGCGTACAGCCAAAGGAGATAGGCTGCTGCTGCATCTGATATTGGGGGACGACAATAAAAAAATGTGTCGCGTGCGACGCTCTCCTCGATAGGCAATCGCTTCACACGGACATCGCGAAGTTGCGGAACTGCCTAATTGCGGTGCTGCGTAACGTAGTCCGCGTGTCTGTTCGGACCCCGCCGTGAGATGTGTTGCGTGCCGTAGTCTACGACTGAGCCCATGGAAATTGTTGGTTGTGTGCTCCTGGTCTAAAGTGGTTGTGGCAGCTGACACGGGGCTGACTTTTTCCGGGAAAACCGCGGCACCAGTCATATCCGTCAAAGCCTATTATTAACATTATTAGCATCCAGCGTATGTTAACATTGCAGAAGACACATGTAAGTGTTCGCGATCAACTGCATCAGCCATGCTCAGTACATATCCCACACGTTTTGTTAAGCATACATTGAAAGCCTACAACTCTACCTTTCCTGGTGAACAGCCAATGTTGATGTGTACACCTCAACTGTTTTTTTATACTCGATTTGATTTTTCCTACGTCGTGCCTATGCGATGTACGAACGTTTCCATTCAATGTCAATTGATCGACTGTTGGACTGGAAATAGGGAATAGCCCACCTGATTTTGACTGCACAGGTGACGATTCCAAGGCTTAAAAAAAACTGCCACAGCTCACCGGTTGTTGCCGACTGGCGGCTCGCGTGTCTACGACCCTCTCTGTCGTCCACCGTGAGGGACGCCGGGTGCCGTGGTCGAAGTGTTCTGTCCGACGCTGGCTTGTGATGGTACGTGCCGTGGTCGAAGTGTTTTGTCCGACGCTGGCTTGTGATGGTACGTGCCGTGGTCGAAGTGTTTTGTCCGACGCTGGCTTGTGATGGTACGTGCTGTGGCCGAAGTGTTCTGTCCGACGCTGGCTTGTGATGGTACGTGCCGTGGTCGAAGTGTTTTGTCCGACGCTGGCTTGTGATGGTACGTGCCGTAGTAGAAGTGTTTTGTCCGACGCTGGCTTGTGATGGTACGTGCCGTGGTCGAAGTGTTCTGTCCGACGCTGGCTTGTGATGGTACGTGCCGTGGCCGAAGTGTTTTGTCCGACGCTGGCTTGTGATGGTACGTGCCGTGGTCGAAGTGTTTTGTCCGACGCTGGCTTGTGATGGTACGTGCCGTGGTCGAAGTGTTTTGTCCGACGCTGGCTTGTGATGGTACGTGCCGTGGTCGAAGTGTTCTGTCCGACGCTGGCTTGTGATGGTACGTGCCGTGGTCGAAGTGTTCTGTCCGACGCTGGCTTGTGATGGTACGTGCCGTGGTCGAAGTGTTTTGTCCGACGCTGGCTTGTGATGGTACGTGCCGTGGTCGAAGTGTTTTGTCCGACGCTGGCTTGTGATGGTACGTGCCGTGGTCGAAGTGTTCTGTCCGACGCTGGCTTGTGATGGTACGTGCCGTGGTCGAAGTGTTTTGTCCGACGCTGGCTTGTGATGGTACGTGCCTGGTCGAAGTGTTTTGTCCGACGCTGGCTTGTGATGGTACGTGCCGTGGTCGAAGTGTTTTGTCCGACGCTGGCTTGTGATGGTCTTTTACGTGCCGTGGTCGAAGTGTTTTGTCCGACGCTGGCTTGTGATGGTACGTGCCGTGGTCGAAGTGTTCTGTCCGACGCTGGCTTGTGATGGTACGTGCCGTGGTCGAAGTGTTCTGTCCGACGCTGGCTTGTGATGGTACGTGCCGTGGTCGAAGTGTTTTGTCCGACGCTGGCTTGTGATGGTACGTGCCGTGGTCGAAGTGTTTTGTCCGACGCTGGCTTGTGATGGTACGTGCCGTAGTCGAAGTGTTTTGTCCGACGCTGGCTTGTGATGGTACGTGTCGTGGTCGAAGTGTTTTGTCCGACGCTGGCTTGTGATGGTGCGTGTCGCAGTCTACGTGTTTTGTTCGACGCTGGCTTATGATGGTGCGTGTCGCAGTCTACGTGTTTTGTTCGACGCCACCGTGAGAGATTATGTGTACCGTGGTCGATGTGTTTTGTCGCACGCCGACGTAACAGACGCCGCGTGCGTGGTCGCAGTGTGTTGTCGGACGTTGGCGTGTGATGGTGCGTGTCGCAGCCGGTGTGTTTTGTCGAACGCCCGCGTGTGATGGTGCGTGTCGCAGCCGGTGTGTTTGTCCGACGCCCCGTGTGATGGTGCGTGACGTAGTCGAGTGTTTTGTCGGACGCCCGACGTGTGATGGTGCCGTGGTCAAAGCGTTGTCCGACGCTGGCTGTGATGTCGGTCGCCCGCGTTGTGACGGTGCTGCCGTGTCGATGTGTTTTGTCGCACGCCGACCACGGCTTTTCGAGTTGGCGTGTGATGGTGCGTGTCGCAGCCGGTGTGTTTTGTCGGACGCTGGCGTGTGATGGTGCGTGTCGCAGTCGGTGTGTTTTGTCGGACGCCCGCGTGTGATGGTGCGTGTCGCAGCCGGTGTGTTTTGTCGGACGCCGGCGTGTGATTTTCCTTCTGCCGACGACTTCCCGCGAGGCTTAGTTCCACCGATACTGTCCGGTCTCGGCACTCCGGGAAAGTCGGCATGTCGACTCCCGTCACGCAGAGAGACAGCAGAGACACAGCAGAGACACAGCAGAGACACAGCAGAGACACAGCAGAGACACAGCAGGACACAACAGAGACACAGCAGAGACACAACAGACACAGCAGACACAGCAGACACAGCAGAGACACAGCAGACACAGCAGACACAGCAGAGACACAGCAGATACACAGCAGACACACAGTAGAGACACAGCAGACACAGCAGAGACGCAGCTGATGCACAGCAGATACACAGCAGAGACACAGCAGAGACACAGCAGAGACGCAACAGAGACGCAGCAAAGACACATAAAAACAGTGGAGACACAGCAGAGACATAAAACACACAGCAGAGACACAGCAAAGGCACAGCAGAGACACCGCAGAGACACAGCTGAGTGTGCTGCGTCGCTGTAGGGGTCAGACAATATATGGACATAGTGCAGGCAGAAAAGAAGCATCTTCATATGGCGATCCCATTTGCAGACAACTCTTTTTGCCGTTAGTGCGTGGAAATTTCCTCAATGAGGTTTTTCCCGTTGTCCCATCAGAAGCTGGCAGGCGCGTCGCCAGTACTTACACCCTGATGTAAGGTTAACTTGTCTATCTGAGACCGTGACGACGCGCTTGGTCATTTCTAGCCTTACCACTAGTACCTATGAGGCGATTTGGCGTCTTCCAGCCCTGTACGTTTATCACTGATATTGTATATCAGTATATTTTATCATGGCAAGGTACTTGTCAGAAGACATAAACACATTGTCTAACTTCCAGAAATGCAGCCCGAGCCTGCTGAGATTTTGAGATGTTGTACGTTCATGTTGTATGTTGCTGCTGAGTGGCTGAGATCTCTATGTTGCTGCTCACTAAATATCAGGTGGAATATTTTATCGCAGAAACGAATGTTGCAGGCAGCTAAAACGTGGCTTTCGTTTAAGTGGAAAGGCGTCGAAATTCGGAAATGGCTTGTGATCTCGCGCAACAAAATCAGCCTGATCCCTTTTCGCCTCCGCGGAGGTGATCGGGGGATCGGAGCTCCGATCATGGATCTCGGAGCTTGGATTGGAACTCCGATCCAAGGTCCGTGGCGAAGCTTAGCCACTGGACAGCGCAATTTCCAGCTGACAATGCGTTAAGAATTCCGCAAAAGCGTTAGTCACGTAAGTGGCAACAAGTTGTTGTAAACTCTAACTACTTCGCAACCGTAAAAGTATATGTCTGAGCACAGCGCCCCCCCCCCCCGCTGCGATACGTAGCACCGCCCAGCTGTTGGCAGCTCTGGTGGTGGTCGTGTTTCTGGGCTGACAGCAGTGACGGTGTGGTAGGTATGTTGGCAGCTCTGGTAGTGGTCGTGTTTTTTCTGGGCTACATGGCCGGCGCAGTATGGGGCTGACAGCAGTGATGTTTGGCAGCTCTGGTGGTGGTCGTGTTTCTGGGCTGACGACTGGTGATGTTTCCCGGCTCTGGTGGTGGTCGTGTTTCTGGGCTACATGGCCGGCGCAGTATGGGGTTGACAGCAGTGATGTTTGGCAGCTCTGGTGGTAGTCGTGTTTCTGGGCTGACAGCAGTGACGGTGTTTGGCAGCTCTGGTGGTGGTCGTGTTTCTGGGCTACATGGCCGGCGCAGTATGGGGCTGACAGCAGTGATGTTTGGCAGCTCTGGTGGTAGTCGTGTTTCTGGGCTACATGGCCGGCGCAGTATGGGGCTGACAGCAGTGACGGTGTTTGGCAGCTCTGGTGGTGGTCGTGTTTCTGGGCTACATGGCCGGCGCAGTATGGGGCTGCATGCAAGTGACGGAAGGACTCAACAAGCAGCGCCTCGCCAGGTACGACTCGTACGCTGTGCACTTCTTCAAGAAGCAGACCCGCTACTTCATCCATCACCCCTACAGGATACAGGTGCGTCCAGTCGGGGGGTGCCTACTAGGGGGCGGGGTGTTCATACAGAGTTTAGGTCGTGGAGAAGCAATGAAGCATGGGACACATTTTAGGACGTCGATGGTGGGCGTTGTGTGACCGAAGCAGTCGAAGCGCCCCTAAGCCCAAATAACTAAACTAAACTAGGACGTCGATGGGGCGGAAATTGATGCATGCACTGTGGGCAATACATGACCAGTGTTGTCGATGCGTCCTAAAGTCCTAATAACTGACTGATGCATTCATTAGCTTTGACGTGTATTAGCTGTGACAGTGCTCGTTTTCGAAGTTTTCGTGGAATGCTTTCTCTGGTCAGAACAACAGCAGCACATCTACAATCAGTACACAATGAAGTGAGCGGTAGAGACCTGCAAGTGTTCTCCTTCCTGGGCGGAGACTCACCCGCATTCTCGGTCTGCGACTGAGACCTGCACAGGTTCTCGGCCCACGGCGGAGACCCACATGCGTTCTCAGTCTATGGTGGAGACCCGCACGTGTTCTCGGTCCACCACAAAGACCCGCACGCGTTCTCGGTCCACAGTGGCGACACACACGGGTTCTCGGTCCACAGTGGCGACACACACGGGTTCTCGGTCCCCAAAGACCGTTCAAGTGTGGACAGACGGTTCTCGGTCACAGTGGCGACACACACGGGTTCTCGGTCCACAGTGGCACACGGGGTAGTGGTGGGGTCCACAGTGCACACACACGGGTTCTCGGTCCACAGTGGCGACACACACGGGTTCTCGGTCCACAGTGGCGACCCACACGCGTTCTCGGTCCACAGTGGCGACACACACGGGTTCTCGGTCCACAGTGGCGACACACACGGGTTCTCGGTCCACAGTGGCGACACACACGGGTTCTCGGTCCACAGTGGCGACACACACGGGTTCTCGGTCCACAGTGGCGACACACACGGGTTCTCGGTCCACAGTGGCGACACACCGGGCTCTCGGTCCACAGTGGCGACACACACGGGTTCTCGGTCCACAGTGGCGACACACCGGGCTCTCGGTCCACAGTGGCGACACACACGGGCTCTCGGTCCACAGTGGCGACACACACGTTCTCGGTCCACAGTGGCGACACACAGGCTCTCGGTCCACAGTGGCGACACACACGGGTTCTCGGTCCACAGTGGCGACACACCGGTCTCGGTCCACAGTGGCGACACACACGCTCGGCCACAGTGCACAAAGTGGTACAGTGCACACACACGGTTGCCACAGTCAGGGTTCGGTCCACAGTGGCGACACACAGGTTGGTCAAGTGGCGACAACACGGGCTGTAAGTGCGAACGCACGGTTGGGGAAAGAAAGTATGCGACGCACGGGTTTGGTCAGTGAACACACGGGCTCTCGGTCCACAGTGGCGACACACACGGGTTCTCGGTCCACAGTGGCGACACACACGGGTTCTCGGTCCACAGTGGCGACACACACGGGTTCTCGGTCCACAGTGGCGACACACACGGGTTCTCGGTCCACAGTGGCGACACACACGGGTTCTCGGTCCACAGTGGCGACACACACGGGCTCTCGGTCCACAGTGGCGACACACACGGTTCTCGGTCCACAGTGGCGACAAACGGGTTCTCGGTCCACAGTGGCGACACACACGTTCTCGGTCCACATGCAAACACGGGTTCTCGGTCCACAGTGGCGACACACCGGGTTCTCGGTCCACAGTGGCGACACACACGGGTTCTCGGTCCACAGTGGCGACACACACGGGTTCTCGGTCCACAGTGGCGACACACACGGGTTCTCGGTCCACAGTGGCGACACACACGGGTTCTCGGTCCGCGGCCGAGACCTGCACACGTTCTCGGTCCACGGCCGAGATCTGACCACGTTCTCGGTCCGCGGATCGACCTGCACGTGTCCCCGGTGCGCGCAGGTGATGATAGAGGGCGCGCACGACTACTGGGAGCCGAGCGTGCAGCGCCAGGTGGAGACGCTGACGCGCGCGCTGGAGAACTCCTCCTGGGTGGAGGACAAGTTCTACACCGAGTCGTGGCTGCGCGACTGGGTCCAGCTGATCGACGACAGTGCCGACCTGCTCGACATCGACCTCTCCACGCCAGAGGGCTGGATCGATGGTCTGAAGAGGGTGAGTCCTCGGGCGAATAAGTGCTTAATTAATAGGCGAATGTCTTAGGCAGTAAATAAATAAATAAATAAATTAATTAATGTACATAAATATATCAATACATAAATACATCAATAAATAAATATATTTACAATAAATAAATAAATAAACAGGCGAATAAATACCCATTCCAATATTTACCAAATGCGACCTACGTGGAATCGGTTTGTACGAAAGTGCACGATTCCTCGATCTGATCTTCAGATTATTATCGGTGGTCGTCCTCGTGCTTTCCTCAGTGTTCCTCATAATTGACATCATGCTCGGTGGTCCTCACGGCATCTTCGGGAATCCTCACGCTATCCTGAGATGTTTTGACATCATCGTCAGTTATCCTCGTCTCGTCCTCACTATGTATCATGATATCCTCGGTATTCCTCGCGGCATCGTCGTTGTTCCCAGCGGTATCTTCGGCGTGTGGCCGCACCGCGTCTTTGTTTGTTTATTGGGTGGTTCACGACGCACTCTATGCACATTTACGGCTAATGGCGCCGCCCACGCTGTTTCGCCGGTGGGCCGCGGGATTGGGAAATGTTCCGATCGGTGCGGGTGTCGAACCCGGGACCTTTGGTACCCAGAGCCCAACACCTTAACCACTCGGCCATCCCCACCCCTGGCCGCACGGCGTCCTCGGCGTTCATCGTAATACCTTCGGTGTTCATCACGGTATCCTCTGTGATCCTCACAGTATTCTCGGTGGTCCCCACGGTAACTCGGAGATTCTTTCGGTATCATCTGTGATCCCCACACTACCCTCGATGATCATTACGGTTTCCCCTGCGATCCTCACAGAATCCTCGGTGGTCCTCACGGTAACTCGGAGATCCTTTCGGTATTCTCTGTGATCCTCGATTATCCTCACCGGATCCTCTGTGATCCTTATAGTATCCTCTGTGTTCCTCACGGTATTCTGGATGATCTTCGCGGTATCCTGTGATCTTCACGGTGTCAGTGATGGTCCTCATGGTAACTTGGAGATCCGTTCGGTATCATTTGTGATCCTCACACTATCCTCGATGATCCTCACGGCATCCTCTGTGGTTCTCACGGCATCCTCGGTGGTTCTCACGACATCGTCGTTTTTCATCGCGGTGTCGTCGTTTTCCTCGATGGTTCTACGGCATCCTCGGTGGTTCTCACGACATCGTCGTTTTTCATCGCGGTGTCGGCGTTTTTCATCGTGATATCTTCGGCGTTCCTTACGGCATCCTCGGTGATCCTCACGGTATCCTCGATGGTTCTCACGGCATCCTCGGTGGTTCTCACGGCATCGTCGTTTTTCATCGCGGTGTCGTCGTTTTTCATCGCGATATCTTCGGCGTTCCTTACGGCATCCTCGATGATCCTCACGGTATTCTCTGTGATCCTGACAGTATTCTCGGTGGTTCTCACGGCCTCGGGGGCGGCCCTCAGATAATGCTGGGCGAGGCCGGCGAGTACCGGCTCGACGTGGCGTTCGACGAGACGGGCCGGCGCATCGTCGCCTCGCGCCTGCTGATCCAGGCCAAGGACGTGCAGGGCCCCATGGAGGACAGCGCCATGATGAAGGATCTGCGCAGCATCTGCGACCGGTCGGAGCTCGGCTGCCGCGTCTTCGACCCGCTCTTCGTGTTCTTCGACCAGGTAGCCGGAGCTGGCTATCGTGGCGCTCTGTGGGCAGCTGAACGGTCGGCTGGACCGTGGGCAGCGAAAGATGGTTAGCACAGCCCTGTGGGCAGCTGAACGGTCGTCTGTACCGTGGGTAGCGAGAGATGGTTAGCACAGTTGTGTGGGCAGCTGAACCGTCAGTTGTGGTGAGAGGAGACCAACGGTAGCCAGAGCTGGCTGCCATAGCTATGTGGGCAGTTGAACCGTCAGTTGTGGTGAGAGGAGACCAACGGTAGCCAGAGCTGGCTGCCGTAGCTATGTGGGCAGTTGAACCGTCAGTTGCGGTGAGAGGAGACCAACGGTAGCCAGAGCTGGCTGCCGTAGCTATGTGGGCAGTTGAACCGTCAGTTGTGGTGAGAGGAGACCAACGGTATCCGGAGCTGGCTACCACAGTGGGCAACAGAAGGCGTTCCTTTCACTTGTCTAAAATTGACTAACTATTAAATCGTGATATTGGATTAACAAATTAGTGAAAATATACAGCGGAACCTCGGTTTTCGTGATTAATCCGTTCGAAAAACTGTGACGAAAACCGAATGTACGAAAACTCAAGCAATATTTCTAATACGAAATAATGTAATTCCAAATAATCCGTTCCAGAGACACAAAAATATTAACAGAAAATACCTTTTATATAGAATAACTATAGTTTTACATTTAGAAAACAATGAGAAATAAATATAAATGGCTAATGAAATGGATAAATGAACATTTAACATCACTTTTACCTTTATTGAAGACTCTTGTTGGCATATGGAAGATGGCGAGGTGGGGAGAAGGTTATTGTTTGAAAGGGGAATCCCCTCCATAAGGACTTCAGATATCAAGGCCCTATCTAGGGTTACTTCCCTTCTTTGTCTTTTACTGATACTAGGACCAGCTTGAGAGTCACTGGACCCCTGTCGCACAAGAAATATGTCCAGAGAGATGTGTTTCTGGCGTCTCTTTAAGATTTGCTGAAAATAGGGCAAGGCATTGTCATTGAACATGCTGCAGACACGGCTTGCAACAGGTTTGTTAGGGTTATGCTTTTCCACAAAACTTTGCAACTCACTCCACTTTGCACACATGTCCATAATCACTGAAGAAGGCACATTTTCCCCTTTCTCTCTTCTTCCTCCTCCTCTTCTGATATAATTTCCTCAGCTGCCGTTTGTTGCTGTTCCACTTGAAGGTCTTCCAGCTCTTCAGTGGCTAGCTCCTGCCTGTGGTCCGTCCACCAACTCTTCCACATCCTGGCCACTCACATCCAACCCCATGGACTTCCTCAAAGACACAATAGATTCCACAACAGGCATAGGGTCGTCAGGGTCAGCCTCAAAACATTCAAAATCCTTCTCGAGGACACATACTAGGCACAATTTTCTCCAAGCTGACTTCATCGTCCTTGAAGTCATTCACTGCCAAGCCTTATCTATAAGGTTTATGGAATTGAGGATATTGAAGTGATTCCTCCAGAACTCTCTTAGGGTCAATTCGGTGTCTGTGCTCACTTCAAAGCACCTTTGAAACAGTGTTTTGGTGTGGAGTTTTGTGAACTTTGATATGACCTGCTGGTCCATGGGCTGGATGAGAGGAATGGTATTAGGGGCAAAAACTTCACTATGATGGAACTAGACTCCTTCAATTCCAAATAAGCACTCCATTCCGGGAAATGTTTGGCCGAGTCACGCGGGCAGGCGGAAGAGTTTGGTACGGACCATTTTCAACTGTACGAAAACCGAGCGGATGTACAAAACTTGGCAAAAAAATTCCGACTAAAAAAGGCGTCGAAAACCGAACCGTACGAAAACTAGGGCATACGAAAACCGAGCTTCGACTGTATATGACAATGGCCTGTGATGTGGTACTGTGTTGTAGTGCAGTGTCATACTGTGCGATGCTGTGTGGTTGTGCGCTGTGATGCTGATGCGTGTGTATGCCGCAGTACACGTACGTGCGCACCATCACCATCCAGTCGACACTAGTGATGACGTGATGCTGATGCTGATGCTGATGTGTGTGTGTGTGTGCCGCAGTACACGTACGTGCGCACCATCACCATCCAGTCGACGCTAGTGATGATGCTGATGCTGATGCTGATGTGTGTGTGTGTGTGCCGCAGTACACGTACGTGCGCACCATCACCATCCAGTCGACGCTAGTGATGATGCTGATGCTGATGCTGATGTGTGTGTGTGTGTGCCGCAGTACACGTACGTGCGCACCATCACCATCCAGTCGACACTAGTGATGATGTGATGCTGATGCTGATGCTGATGTGTGTGCGTGTGCCGCAGTACACGTACGTGCGCACCATCACCATCCAGTCGACGCTAGTGATGATGTGATGCTGATGCTGATGCTGATGTGTGTGTGTGCCGCAGTACACGTACGTGCGCACCATCACCATCCAGTCGACGCTAGTGATGATGTGATGCTGATGCTGATGCTGATGCTGATGCGTGTGTGTGCCGCAGTACACGTACGTGCGCACCATCACCATCCAGTCGACGCTAGTGATGATGTGATGCTGATGCTGATGCTGATGTGTGTGTGTGTGCCGCAGTACACGTACGTGCGCACCATCACCATCCAGTCGACGCTAGTGATGATGTGATGCTGATGCTGATGCTGATGCTGATGCGTGTGTGTGCCGCAGTACACGTACGTGCGCACCATCACCATCCAGTCGACGCTGGTGGCGGCGGCCATCATGTGCACCATCTCGCTCATCTTCATCCCGAGCCCCGTCTGCTCGCTGTGGGTGGCGTTCAGCATCTTCAGCATCGAGATCGGCGTCATCGGCTACATGTCGCTGTGGGGCGTCAACCTGGACAGCATCAGCATGATCAACCTGATCATGTGCATCGGCTTCTCGGTGGACTTCTCGGCGCACATCAGCTACGCGTACATGTCGGCGCGCGGCCTGCCCGCCAGCCGGCGGGTGGAGGAGAGCCTGTACGCGGTCGGGCTTCCCATCCTGCAGGGCGGCTTGTCGACCATCATCGGCGTCGGCACGCTGATGGCCGCCCAGTCGTACATCTTCGAGGTGTTCTTCAAGACCATCTTCCTGGTGATCTCGTTCGGCACGCTGCACGGCCTGTTCCTGCTGCCGGTGATGCTGTCCATCTTCGGGCCGGGCGCGACGAGCCGCTGCCGCCGCGGGGACGAGGCGCTGAGCGAGTCGGGGCCGGCGCGCGACGGCGGCGCGCCGATGGTCGTCGCGCGCGCCGAGAAGGCGGCCGCGCCGCGCGCCGCCTCGCCGTCGGCGTCGCTGACGCGCGTGCTGCGGTCGGCCGGCGGCAGCGACGACGGCAGCAGCAGCAGCAGCGGCATCAGCAGCAGCAGCAGCGCCGCCGCCACCGCCACCGGCGGCGGCGGCGTGCAACTCCGCGCGAGCCAGGCAGACGCCAGCCACTGCAACGAGGCGTACAGCAGCGACGGCGAGGTGTGCCGCGGCGGAGACGGCGCGCGCGCCGCCTGCGCGGCCGACGCCGAGTCCTCCGACAGCGACTCCACCCACCTCTGACATCTGTGACAGCTCTGATATCTGTGACAGCTCTGACATTTGTGGCAGCTCGTAACATATGTGGCAGCTCAGCCATCTGTGACAGCTCAGCCACCTGTTACAGCTCTGACATCTGTGACAGCTTGTGACATCTGTGGCAGCTCTGACATCTGTGGCAGCTCGTAACATCTGTGACAGCTCAGCCACCTGTGACAGCTCAGCCACCTGTGACAGCTCAGCCACCTGTGACAGCTCAGCCACCTGTGACAGCTCAGCCATATGTGACAGCCTAGTGCCGCCCTCTGACCAGCTGAGAGGACCCACTGTGACAGACCGACTCTAAGCGGACTGTGACGCTCACAGTCCACATCAGAGGACGTCGCCAGACGCGGACCGTATCGCGTCAGGGGACGCCTTTGAGTCAGCGCGGGGTTCGGCGAGAGTGCCGGCGGCGGTGGCAGCCTCATCCGCCCGACAGTCACGACGTCACGCCGGGGCAAGCGTCCGACCTCTATTGAGGAAACCTTGGCGACGCTGGCTCCGATACTGTTCAACGACGTCAGTGGTTGTCAATGGTCAATGGTTGTGGTCAATGGTCAATGGTTGTGGTCAATGGTCAATGATTGTGGTCAATAGTCATTTGTCAATGGTCAATTGTTAATTATCAACAGGCAATGGTCAATGGTCAATAGTCAATAGTCAATTTTCAATGGTCAATGGTCAATGGCGAATGGTTGTCAACGGTCAGTGCGCTTAGACCTCCGGGTACGACATCGTCCCAACTCACCAAAAATAATGTAACGTGCTTGTCCCAAAGAGTCGCGTCGCGAACGCCGTTCCGTGTGTTGTGACGTCACCAGTACACGATAAATGACGTCACCAGTGCCCGCTGTGAATACCTGTGTGCCTGTACGAGCATTTGTTGTTTTACGGCGCGTGTCAGGTCATGGATCATTTCACTTTCGAGGCGGTCATGACCCTGGGTGTCACTGTAGGAGGAGTAGCAAGTGTGACGGCAATTGCCGACGCACATGATTACGAACTAAGTCGATGTGATGACATGGTACACAGTCATAATACACACATGTGAATTTGCTGAGTGGACATTTAATCAAGGTTTGGAATGATTTCAGACGGACGTAAGGGAGCGTAAGAAGCTTTCGCAGAATGACCACGAAGTTTGTGGAGTATGGTGGTTAAAATAACGAAATTTGTTGCTAGATGTTCAGAGTAGACGGGAAATAGCTCCAGCCATATGCTGTGTCAATAAGCACTGCTGGTAATGAGCACACCATTTGGCTTTATATACACGGTGTCTCTTACTACGCTTTCAGGGGTCTCTTGCTACGCTCTCAGGGGTCTCTTGCTACCTACCGGTAACAGTCTCTCTGCAGTCCCTTGCTACCTGAAATATTTGTACCATGGCAACATCGCCGCCTGAGATAGTTATACCGTGGCAGTACCGCCGCCTGAGATATTTGAACCGTGGCAACACCGCCGCATGAATATTTGTACCGCAACACCCGCCAACTGCGATATTTGTACCATGGCAACATCGCCGCCTGCAATATTTGTACCGTGGCAACACCGCCGCCTGAGATATTTGTGCCGCTGCAACACCGCCGCCTGCAATATTTGTACCGTGGCAACACCGCCGCCTGAGGTATCTGTGTCGCTGCAACACCGCTGCCCGCGTTCTGAGCCGTTAATACCCTGCGTTTTTTCCTTTCTGAAGACGCATCTGTGTTGAGGATTGGGCGGTGTGCTTTGAAACCTGTTCATCTCCCCCGCCCCCCCCCCCCCCACGGATCACGCCTGAAGGCTGACGAGTCTGACCCGAATGATTCAGAATTAATTATCTTGCAAGACAAAGACCGGTATGTCGTCAAACGCCGTGTGAACGCATCCACTCGTAGCTGCAAGAACCGGCCGGCGGCGTCCATGCGACATCGAGAGGAAAATGAATCGCCGCTGAAACCGGCTGACTCTTGCCTTCAGGAAAATTGGCGATAAGCACGGTTAGCACACACAACTGGGCACGTAGCGTGGAGGCGCACATGTTTTGTTTTTCTTGGGGACGGTGGGTGGATGAGCGCAAAAAGGGTACCACCGAAGATACTATCAAGGGTACCACCGGAGGTACTACCGAACGCACCACCGCAGGTACTACCGAACGCACCACCGCAGGTACTACCGAAGGTACCACCGAAGGTACCACCGAAGGTACCACCGAAGGTACCACCGAAGGTACCACCGAAGGTACCACCGAAGGTACCACCGAAGGTACCACCGAAGGTACCACCGAAGGTACCACCGAAGGTACCACCGAAGGTACCACCGAAGGTACCACCGAAGGTACCACCGAAGGTACCGCCGAAGGTACCGCCGAAGGTACCGCCGAAGGTACCGCCGAAGGTACCGCCGAAGGTACCGCCGAAGGTACCGCCGAAGGTACCGCCAAAGGTACCACCGAAGGTACCACCGAAGGTACCACCGAAGGTACCACCGAAGGTACCACCGAAGGTACCACCGAAGGTACCACCGAAGGTACCACCGAAGGTACCACCGAAGGTACCACCGAAGGTACCACCGAAGGTACCACCGAAGGTACCACCGAAGGTACCACCGAAGGTACCACCGAAGGCACCACCACGAAGGTACCACCGAAGGCACCACCGAAGGCACCACCGAAGGCACCACCGAAGCACCACCGAAGGCACCACCGAAGGTACCACCGAAGGCACCACCGAAGGCACCACCGAAGGCACCACCGAAGGTACCACCGAAGGCACCACCGAAGGCACCACCGAAGGTACCACCGAAGGTACCACCGAAGGTACCACCGAAGGTACCACCGAAGGTACCACCGAAGGTACCACCGAAGGTACCACCGAAGGTACCACCGAAGGTACCACCGAAGGTACCACCGAAGGTACCACCGAAGGTACCACCGAAGGTACCACCGAAGGTACCACCGAAGGTACCGCCGAAGGTACCACCGAAGGTACCACCGAAGGTACCGCCGAAGGTACCACCGAAGGTACCACCGAAGGTACCACCGAAGGTACCACCGGAGGTACCACCGAAGGTACCACCGAAGGTAACACCGATTGCACCGGCGAAGGTACCACCGAAGGTACCACCGAAGGTACCACCGAAGGTACCACCGAAGGCACCACCGAAGGTACCACCGGAGGTACCACCGAAGGTACCACCGAAGGTACCACCGAAGGTACCACCGAAGGTACCACCGAAGGTACCACCGAAGGTACCACCGAAGGTACCACCGAAGGTACCACCGAAGGTAACACCGATTGCACCGGCGAAGGTACCACCTAAATGGACGTTAAATGATCACGCTTTGGCCGAAGCGCCCATAAACTCAAATCACTAACTAAGATACCACCGAAGACCCGAAGACACCACCGAAGGTACCACTGCTGCCCGACTATGGACCAGGAGTTAGGTAATTGGTGCACAAGCTTACTAATATATCATCACTAGGTGCAAAAAATGGCATGTTCGGACTTCCTCCCAGTGTCGTCATCCATGAGGGGTTGTCCTCTCACTAGGGGCCTCCTCTAACATGCTAGCTTAGGGGGTCGTTCCCCGCCCCCTCCTTCATGTATGGCTGTGGTTCTTCAAGTCAGTGGCCATTATACATTGCTTTAGCATTATGGGGTGGGGGAGGAGCGATTCTGGTTAGCTTGTACGGCGATTCCGCAGTCGCCAGTGCACGCACACCCGCCGTCAGTCAAAATTCATTGGTAGATGCCCTGCTTTCACTCGCACCACCCATGCAGCCATCCATCGGTGGAGACCCTTGTGAAGCTGACGCCCCACGCCACCTACACTTCACGACAGAAGAGGAGAATGGGCTGTGGCTGTGGTCATTCTACCCCTCCCCGCCCCTCCGCCTAGCACCTATCCAGCGTGATATGCATGTCTAATGTAGCCTGCACATGGCAATTGGCGGACCCGATGTATCACTGCGCCCTATCGGGAGCATGAGCATGATACTTATCAACGAGATACTGTTATAATGGAGACAAGATGATTTCATAAGGACGTATCACGAAGCAGGATGTCGATACTTCTTTGAGAAGGATGTCGATTGAGTGCGCAGGAAG
Organism: Imbricaverruca yamaguchii; assembly: GCA_034440575.1. NCBI lineage: Eukaryota > Metazoa > Arthropoda > Thecostraca > Neoverrucidae > Imbricaverruca > Imbricaverruca yamaguchii. The sequence goes on along the minus strand of JAOTOL010001583.1, from coordinate 896,809 downwards.
TGGTATAAAAAAAGTTCCACCCTATTTCACGAATAATTTATCACTGTGGCGGAAACACTTACGTATTTGCTCCACGCTCCTGGCGTCCCCACCCCAAAACACCAACCTTCCACTAACCATTCGCCGACCACCGCGGGTCCCCACCCCAAAACACCAACCTTCCACTAACCAGTCGCCGACCACCGCGGGTCCCCACCCCAAAACACCAACCTTCCACTAACCAGTCGCCGACCACCGCGGGTCCCCACCCCAAAACACCAACCTTCCACTAACCATCCGCCGACCACCGCGGGTCCCCACCCCAAAACACCAACCTTCCACCAACCATTCGCCGCCACCGCGGTCCCCACCCCAAAACACCAACCTTCCACTAACCATCCGCCGACCACCGCGGGTCCCCACCCCAAAACACCAACCTTCCACCAACCATTCGCCGGCCACCTCGCATTGTCACCTCGAAAGTAAATCAATCAATTCCACCTCATGTTTCGCATGGTGGTGAGCGACAGAGCGGGGTAGTAGTCGTCCAGCACCAGCTTGCCTTGAAACACATATTCACAGGTACGAGCTTTAAGCAGTGGTGCAGCCATGATTTCCCACATGGGGGGCCGACCAAGCAAAACATGTGATGCAACTGAGGAAGCTACCAGCGCGCGAAGTTCGTCAAAAAGTGAGTGATTTGCGTGGTGAAAATCTTAATTGTTAGTTTCGTCTGGTGCATTTTTTGGTACTCGGTCGGTCCCCTGCCCCCCCCTACCTTGGCTCCGCCTCTGACGTTACGTCACGCTTCCTACCACGCTGAGCCGTCGGATTTCTCGGATTGGACACGGTCAAAGACAGATGAGTCGTCGCACTGACTGTATTATGCAGACATCCACGGGTTCAGAAAGCACATCAATTGCGTAATGATTGATAACGAATGCCCATGCACTGTTTGCATCGGCAGTACATTCAACACCCCAACGGGACGAGCACCCTGGTAGTAAGTTGCTCGTCTCACAATCGAAAGGTTGTGGGTTCGAGTCTCACCTGTCGCTAATCTTCGCCCGCGACCAATCGGCGTGAGAGATTGGCGACGCCACATGACTCAACGGCCGATGTGTCGTAAAACCAATAACCAATCAACACCCCAACGCTCAAAACCGGTACTGAAAGACATCAAAATCAATACAAAAATCGGCTAAAGCAATACTGTGACTGCTGTGAAAGCAGGCAGACTCGTCACAGACGATACAGTTTCAATCAGGTGGGCCAGCACGACACGACAAAGAGCAAACATAGCGGAAGGCACACTCTACACGACTCTCCAGTAAAACGGTACTCATGTAACAACCTCAGAATCTACGGATAGGCACCGTTGGAACCAAAGCCGCTATGGACACCATGTCCCCCTGTGAAATGGCCGAGGCCAGCTAGACCGGATCCAAAACCGTGGCCAGCATGGCTTCCGAGATGAGTGTTGTAGCCGTTACCATGCCGGTTGTACCCGTTGCCATGCCGGTTGTACCCGTTGCCGTGTCGGTTGTAGCCGTTGTCATACTGGTTGTATCCGTTGCCATTCTGGTTGTAGCCGTTACCTTGCAGGCTGTAGCCGTTGCCATATTGGTTGTAGCCGTTGCCATTCTGGTTGTAGCCGTTGTCATACTGGTTGAAGCCGTTGGCATACTGGTTGAAGCCGTTGCCATGCAGGTTGAAACCGTTAAACTGACCGAAGCCGTTTCCAAGCTGGTGCAGACCCGTTAGGCCGGAGAAAAGGCTGCCCGACTGGTCCGAGTTGGCACTGGTGCTAGACTGGCTTGTGCCGTAGCCTTTGGTGTTGGTGGCATGGGCGCTGTTACTGCTGGACCCTCCCCCACTCGCTGAGCCCTGCAACAGATGGCAGAGGGGTCATACTGAGGGCGCGTTAGCGTTATAGTAACGTTATATATTATGTGGTCAGATTAGGGTCAGATTCAGGGTCACATTAGCGTCAGCTGCAGTGCTACAGTGTCAAATTTAAGGTCGCATTGGGGTCAGATGCATAATCACGTTTGAGGGATCACATCGTAGTATGGAAATATAAATACGCATTGTGATTTTTGGTCAACAACATCAGGATCAAATGGGAAGTTAAATGAGGGTCAGTTGTGGGACATGGTCAGGATCGGATGAAGGACCCTCGTCAAGATCGGATGAAGAATAAAATGTTGGTCAGATGAAAATGTCTTCTATGGCCAGAAAAGTCCACATTCATCAAGGACCGGTGAGATCACAGTGAATTCAAATGACGAGCATCAGGCCAAACATCAGGCCAACAAGGTTGGTTGGCTGTTTGTACCATAGCTACTAGCTGCCCATAGCTCATCAAGATACATAACGGTGAAGCTAAGTGGGTGTCCATAACTCACCCCGGCAGTGGCCCGCACGCTGGTGATGCTGCTACTGCCATGCGGTCCATCACTCTGGCCTTCCATGACCTCCCCGGCCGCGTGGCCTGTGGCATCGTCACCGAAGTGGTACGAAGGCCCAGCGAAGGCCGAGGCCATCACGGTCAGCAGGAGGATCGCCAGCTTCATGTTGACGCTGCAGGTCAATCTGTGGAAGAGCATGGTGATTGGTGCTCGGTCCTCTCATGCGTGCAGGATCCTCACGAGGACCCATGGATGTGATTTGCACTCAAGTGAAATCCGAAGGAAGAAAAAGTTTACAAGAGAACTTGGAACAATCAGAATTTAGCGCGTTTAGTTCAGGTTCATAATTATAATCTTAGCGTTTTTTTCAGGTGTAGTAAATCCTTGCTTGGAGTGCTTGAAATCACCACTGAGTGGAGAGAAACAATCGGTCTCCATGAGGAATTTAAGTTGAGTTCCTCCTGAGTATTCCCATTGGCCCAATGACACCCATGTTATTTTGGGAGCCCAAGTGATATTGTGGTGACCGGTATCCGCGAAGGAGAATTTCAGATAAAATGCACCCAAGCATTTCACTGATGCGTACATTATCCAAAGACGCTATTACCTGTCGGATGTGCATCTCTTCAAATATGTCCCACCAAGCTGTAGCGAGTCTTACCTGTCGCTTCCTCGGTAGTCAGAAGACACCTGGCGTATTGTTGAGTCGAGTCGATTATATAGCGCTGACCTTGGCAACGGCCAGTGGGTGGGTTATTCCCACCTGCCGACGCGGATTTTGTGCGACGCCGTCACCACTCTGACCCACTGTCCTACTGATCTTCAGCGAAGTGGATTTGGCGGGATGGCCCACCGCTCTGACCCACTGTGCCGCTGTCGTGATGCGGCACGGTGACGTCAAGGTCACCTCGTCTGCACCGGTCTCAAACGCTCCAGCCCCCCTCTGGCTTCCCACCAGTGCTGCCCGTGGGAGAAGAAAGTGACAGAGATCCGCTGTCTTTTCATGCCAGCGTGCGCATGCACTATCGAGTAGTCCAATAACCATCCGCTCCGAATAACAGTCACCGCAAGAAAGCTGATCATTGATGAATTAACCCGATTATGGCGGGGCTCTTTTAGGCCTAACTCTGTAAGAAACCAGATGCCGCCCGCCCCCTGATAACTCGCAATGTACTGGGCCGATTTCGAAATGTGATGGCTCATGTGAATTCTACTGTTCTAACCTGCATCTTTAACACGTTGAAATTATACGAGCTTGCAAAGGCAAAGTCGGGACGGAAAAAAAATCAGGGGAGGGAAATGGATGAAAACAATTTTGGTCTGTGTTCGTATTTTGCATCGGTAAACGTGTGCATGCTCGGATGCCAATCATGCTTAGCAGTCCAAAGTATCATTTGATATCCGTACATGTCAGTTTTAAGTTTTCAAGAAAATTTGTGCAAAATACCACGCAATGAAAGCTCAATCGACATACCTCGCCACATGTTTTGTTGCATCCCTGATTACCAATTGCTGATAATCAAAGTATACATTCAGGGCATTTATTGCTTATTTTTTTAGATGGAAATTCACAGATGGCACCACCTTTCACAGTCAACAAACCTTTTCTCCAGATAGTAGACTACTACAATCCAAACCCAGCATGAAATAAATTCAAGCCATCCTGATACCCCTGAAAACCTTAATGAGGTCACAACCTGGGTGTATTGGGTGTATCAAAGGCCACTGACCGAAACATTTCTTGAAAAACAAATACAGCGGCGACGGGAGGCATTGTGTCAGCAATGTCGTCTTACGCCGAATGCCACTGTTCCTTGTGAATTTAAATTTCAATTCGGTTTTAGAGTCACCGAAGTAGTATACCATGACATTGTGTGAACAAACAATGATCCGAGATAACCCGACTCCGTGTGACTGGACCTCATTATGTGAAGCAAATATAAAGCATATAAATAACAAGTATAGAGGAGCAAGATGTTTGACAGTAGGAGCACATGGCATACGAAAGAGTCTTCATATAGGTGCGGGGGACACGAATAAGGCCACAAGGGTGCCGCACCCGAAATAATATCTGGTCGCGCTGCTGTCGGTACCTGTAATCATTACTTTAGTGGAAATAAGATCAGTGTTGCTGCTAACATTTTTTTCTGATGTCATCAATATCCATTGATCGAAATTCACAACAAGAGCAGCTGTGTCTCAAGCAGATTCAATGACTGTGACGAGTTGGGAAATATTAATGCATGGTGACATTGGTATCCATTAATGGTAAGGTAAACGGTAGAATGCGGAGAAAGTGGCAACTAATGCACACAAAACTGTTCGGAAAGTTGAAGCAAAGCCGCGACTAATCCCACACCGTTCACCTTGGCTGGCCAAGGCCGTTGAGTACATCCCGTCTCCCAGGGTTGGATTTATACTTTGAAATCCGGGATGAGGAGAGGAAAATTTCTGACTTATGGAATACGGAGAGGATAGTTTCCTTCAAACATTGCCATCAGAATCTCACTTTGAAGTTTTCGGTGAATCTTGAGCACTCTACCACAGGGCAATTCGTTGTCGAAAAACGCCATCAGACGCCGAAATCGAAAACACATTGAAGAAACAACATAGAGGATAATTTTGCGAAGAGGATAATGCTATGGCAAAAATACAAGAAAAGCCGGTTTTCTCAGCCCTGACGTCCACTGTGGCCGCCCAAGGTCGCAGAGAACATCGTCCACTGTGGCGGACCGGGGCTGTGGAGTACACATTTTACTATATGACGGACCAGGGCCGCGAAGCACACCATCCACTCTGGCGGACCGGTGCCGCAGAGCACATGGTCCTCCGTAACGGACCGGAGTCGCGGAGCACACCGTCCACCGTGATGGACCAGGACCGCGGAGATATCATCAAATGTGGCAGACCAGGGTCGCGGAGTACACCATCCTCTGTGGTGAACCGGGGCCGTGTGCACACCTGCTATGGCGGACCAGGGCTCTGAAGCATAGCGTCCACTGCGGCGGATCACGGCCGCGGAGTACATCATCTACTGTGGTGGATCAGGGTCGTGAAGCAAACCGTCCACTGTGGCGGATCATGGCCGCGGAGCACATCGTCCACTGTGGCGGACCGGAGCCGCGGAGTACACCGTACATTGCGGCGGATCATAGCCATCAACAGGTCGTACATAGGTACATAGGATTTGCGAGAGAGGGTAAACTGATGTGGAAGGTGTCCACCTGCCCCCAGTAAAAAAAGTCCGCGGATTTCCACCAATATTTGTTTTCAAAAGGATTCTTCATATTTTTGTCATATAGCAATTAGTGGCCAAATTCACTGTCCTGTCCTGAGGGGGACAAATCTACCACCATTCAGAATTATAGGATTTCAACCATAACTCCCCACATCCTGTTTGAAGGTTTTTTGGTTTCCCTTGAAAAGCCACCTCGTACTGCTGAAATTACACCGGAACAAACTACTCAAAAATGTGAAATTTGTCAATATCAGGCATTCCAATCAATAACGCCCGGTCGCCAAAACGCCAACGTTCGTAAAAAGTTTTGTGCCCGTACACCGTTTTTGAGGTAGTCGGCGCGTTCGCCACTATACGTGCGCTTCTCCGGTTTCTGTTAGTCCTCCCACGTTTTGATAATTACTGTCACATGATTGTTTTCTGCCAAATTTCACATGTGGAAAGCCTGGTATGACGACTCGCTTAAAAAAAAATCGATAAATTCAATTCGATGTATAAGTTCTCTTCTTCCCACATTTTCCACCTGATTAAGAAATCCAGAGACACATTGAGCTTTCATGCACCTCATCTCTTTGGTTAAATAAGCTCTCAGATTGGGTACCGAGCCGTGACCCTACCTAGGTGTTCGCATTTGTTACCCGTTGCGTTTTGCTTCTTCTATGTGTGTGTTTTATTGCTCCAGCCAATTTTTGTTAGGGGCCCGGAACACGTTTGAGACCCGGATAATTTTTTAACAGTTTTGTTGCATCTCGTACACCGATAGTATTTTTGAGGTATCGGCGCGTTTTCGAAGATGTTTTTTTTTCGAAGATGTTTTATTTAGTGCCCGGTATTTTTGTTCCTTGTTTACGATCAATTCCCTTTTTGAGGCCCCGTGCGGTCTCATGACCCTGACGTGCCTTGAGGGCCTCCGTTATGCTGTTATTTAGCGTTTCCAGATTGTTTATTTCGAGATGCAGAGCGTATTTTAAGGCCCTGTCGCTTTTTGCGAAGCTCGGTACGCCTTGGATTACCGACATCATTTTTTGGGATTACCGACGGAATGTTGAGAATTCTTGGTAGCCCAGGTTCAGCGTGACTTTCAGGGGTTTCGGCCCGACAGTTTGTGACCTTCGTCGTGATTTTCTTTATCACCAGTACTGACTCTTGAGCCCGAGCGTGGTTTTCAGGGGGCCAGGTGGGAACTTTTGAGGTCCCAGCGTCCTTTTGAGAAGCCCGTGCGGGACTATCTTGACCCGATGTGATTTTTCTGGACCACGGTGCGATTATTTTGGTTCGGGTCTCACCTGTCGCTACTCTTTGCCCGCGGCCAATTGACGTGAGAGATTGGCGACGCTACATGACTCAACGGTCGATGTGTCGTAAAACCAATGTTCAACCAACCAACCAGCGATTATTGGGGGACCAAACGGAACTTTTAGGGAGACTAGCGCATTTTTGTTCTGGAGCTCGACGCGATTCTTGGGGGCCCCACAACCTGTCAGGGGGCAACTGCCCACAATGGCCCTTCCCCATTCGGCACGCCATTGTGCCATGTAATTCTGCAACATAAGCATCCAGGAATAGCTCATCTGTTTCCTCACTCACACGTGATTTCAACTCCCAAGTTCTCCAGACAGTTTGAGGAAAGTCAAACATCTGCTACATGGATAGGCAAGGATGGACTATTAGACAACAGGGCCACAATGGAATTAAGATCATGATACATTTGCTGCAATACATACTTTCTTCCACAGGCTGAGTTGGAGATGGATGGAGCAGCACTGTGCAGAGACATATGTCCCAAACGACCTCTTTCTGTTTACATTAACAACGTATGCAATGAAGTAACACTTTCATTAATGGACTTCTATGGTGACCCGAGTGAGCAATATAATCGAGATGAGTTCTTGTGAGATACGTTATAGAAGTAAGGTTACGATGTAGCTTTTAGAAACCAGAAGGAATGGTATGGATTCACTCATAAGTGAATCAATACCACAACCTAATAACCATAACCAACATAATGTAATCTAACATATCACACCCTCCCATTGGAGAAGAAAATAAAAATAAAATATAAAAATTGTAAGCAGTACATTTTCTGAAAATTTTCCGAAATATAAAAACCGTACCCAGCCTAACCTAACCTAACGTCAGCTGCTTTTGAAGTAAACATTTCCGTTTTTCGGAACTTTTTGGGAACAAAATTTCCACCTTAAAAAAAACTAAACTAGTCTAACCTAAACAAACCGGTATTATTGTGCTTTAAGCTGGTAACAAGACATGTTTTTAGACACACTTGCCTCCAAACAGCAAAGAAATGGGCTTTGTTTGGTTAAGTTAGGTCAGTTTATTTTTTAAGTTGGAATGCTCTACGAGTCCCAAAAAATGTTTTCCCTAAAAAATACAACTTATTTGGTAAATTTGCCATTTATGGTGTTTTTTGTTGAATTTTTCTTCAGAATACCATGCTTATGAAGGTGACTAAGATGATGGGACCACTCATTTTATGTGAAAATGCGTACCTTTCATGCTGTGAGGAAAATTATGTCAAAATGGGCTTTGAGTTAGGTAATATAGCATGAAAAAGAATGTGTAAAAATGCCTAACTAATCTAGCCAAACCCACCTTTTAAGAAAATTATTTTAAAAAATAAACTGCAAGAATGCAAGAAGGCAATGGGCAGGCCCAGATTGATTGGGGGAACACACTCTATGGGTTCCCATGCTAGGGCTTGAAATCATTGGCGGGGGCAAAGCCAACAATGATGTGGCATTTGTCCCCTCGAAAGTATATATAGCAACAACCCTGCCTGAGCGTCAACCTATGCCCTGCAGGATGGTCGTGAGGATTCAGGGATGGCCGGCTGATTCACGGATATGTCCCCATGGAACCTGTGCCCCTCCGGGAAGACCCGAGTGTTCCCTTCATATTTCTCAACCAGAAGCACCCTTCAGTGTGCTCAAGTACACGTCCGTCTCTGCTAAACGGATTTTCGTTTAGCCCCTTCAGGTATTTTTGCAGGGTGCACCTCCTAAGATATGGCTCCCCAAGACAAATACCCGTCTCCCATGACGAATCCTGGAACCCACCCTGATTAGGATATAGGGTGCACACGCAGTACACGTATGCTGTCAACCACAAACATTCCCAGCGTTACTTCACAAGCGTGTATGGGGTCATGATTCCATGTGGTACACATGCCGAATACCGCACAACGTCGGCAAAACGATGATAGAAGTTGGACATTAAAAGCACAATTACAATATTTTGCAATATTTTTCGCCATTTGTATTTGCTCATCATGAACCCAACATTATGTTCACTATTTATTATCAAAATTTATCCATGACTTTTGATCTTACAACATTTCATTCCAGGGCCAAAATGCATGGGAGTGGGCGGCGCGCTCAATCTTTTGCCCATATACCGCTGCTCCAGCCGGGATCGGCCGGAATAAGACGTGAACCGTGCGGCGAGTCGGCCTTCTAGTTATATACATATAGAGTTCGGAGACGTATCATAACCTCCACAGGTCGTAACCTACACAGTTCACAACCTCAACAAATTCAACACATCGCAGTACTAATTCCTGCCGTAGTAAAGGAAAAAGCTATGACGCCATCAAGGTTTCCAGGAAAACTTTGATGCATCTTCTAATGTAATTGGTGGCATTTGATGCGTGCTGCCAGACATTGGTCCATGGCTGTACAAAGACTAGTGCCTGCCTATTGCTTTCTTGGGGAATATCTATTGTAACAGTGTCCATGCAGCTGCTTCCGACTTTTTTCTTTCTTGTTATCATAAGCTGACAGACTGGCTCCGATGTGGCTCTCGTTGGTTCAGTTTGAGGTACCTATGTAGGTGCCTAGGTATTACCTATGTAGGTAATATTTTACCTATTTTTATATTATATTATAAAATATTATATTATATTATAATATTTTACCTATAAATATTACCTATGTAGGTAATATTTCATTGGGAATGTAGGTACCTAGGTAGGTACATACCTAGGTAAATGTCAAACTGATAGTGTGGTGGGTGGGCTGCTGGATGCTATTATAGTTTGTATATCCATAATCTCAATGACAAATGTGATTGTTCTCACTGAACTGGATTGTATGAAGTTTGATGACTGGAAATTGAGAATGGAATGAATCCTGTTCAAGCTCCATATGCATGTGGTGTTGCCATTCGTGGTGTGCACAAACAGTATGACAGTGCAATTGTTGTTTAGTGGCTAAGCAGATTTATCAGACAATCTGGTTTAAAGTGCATCAGGATCAGCTAATCTCAACATTTAGGATGTAGGTAAGCTGTCCTTCCACAGTGGATGGAAATCCAGCTACTTCAGTTTTTTTTTTGCACACTTCAAGTTTACAGGAAAAGGTGAAGAGCCAGCCTACTATATAATTCAAATCTGTTTTTGTTTTCAGTGCGAAATGTGTATGAACTAAGTTTTCTGTTTTGCATGTTTTTCTTCTTTTTCCCTTAGCTTTCTTATCAGCATAAAATAGCATAGGTTATTGGGGGCCCAAATAAACATGGGGCCAAGATCAACATTCGAGTGGCCATGGCCCCATAGAAGGATACAAATTGAGGCCCCTCCCAAACGCTACGCAATCGGCCCAGTTATCCGCACCAAACGGATATCCGTACGGATATCCAACCGGTGTTATGCTCTGGAACAAACGGACCCGAAAGACTGCAGAGGCTGCTCGTATTGTAGAATTGTTTTTTTCACCCCACAAAGGGGAAAGACTTCATTTTGGCTCGTGAATAGACTATAGGACCTCGGCGTTTGCGATTTGTGTAAACCCCGGTTATAATTAATTCACCAGCCCGCAGCTTCCAATTGCATAGCTCTGGTCTCACATTTCTTGACACGCACCTCCAAAGCCAGCACTTCTATATTGAGCTATTGGTCAAATAGCGGCCATGGTGCTTGTGACGTCAATAGCGCAGCGTGATACAGGTATTATTATAATAGCTTCACCCTCACTCTATATCTCTACCGACATAGCGACTCCGGCAGAGTCCAGGCGTACCTTAATACCGACGTGTAGGTCAGGGCAGGGCAGGACAGACCGGGCCCGCCCGAGGGACGACCGCCCGTCTCAAGCGCTTGTTGACCAGAGAATGACCGAGTGCCTCGGGAGCGCGTCCGAAGTAACCGACAGTACGTCGTTGCCATGTGACCAACACGTCACTACTGCGCCGCATGGCCCGGGCGTCGGCCCCGAGTCGAGAACAATCGCTCGCGCTGTTCATCTGACATACGTCAGCTCAGAGTCAGATATCAGAGCCGCCTCTGATGGCATCCAGAGACTGGCCTTTGTGAGCCCCGCGCGATATCGGGTTCGGACAGTGAGCTGTCAGCATTTCACAGGACGTTGCTTAACAACAACTGACTGGCAGAGGAGCGGCACTGTAGCCTCTGGTCTCGCGACACAGCGCCTGACACTCTAGCGACATACGACGTGCAATTCGCCACAGCCCACTGACAGCTGGTATAGACATCATTGCCACTCCTGTTCATAGGGCTCCTACATCACCCACTGACGTCACGTCACTTCACATGGCATTCACCATCCGACGACGACGGCGGAGCGCGCCGGGGTACCGTGGGTCACCTTGGCTGTGACCGGGACGGCCGGAGGCTGTGGCCAGAAGACAGGGCGGGCAATGTCCACTGGCCGACCTTGTCTGGGGCGTCAGCCGACAGGTATGCGACGGAGGGGTACAGGGTACGTGCCGGAAACTTGTCGGGACCGGAACGGAGTGGGTATGGGGATGAATTTACAGGAATCAGATGCCCAGAAAACAGGGATGCGGAGCCGGGAAAATTTTGGACGGCTCCGGCTCCGGCTCCGGCTCCGGGAAAATGTTCCGGTTCCGGCGGCTCCGGCTCCGGCTCCGGCTCCGCATCCCTGCCCGAAAACCAACTTTGTTACAGTATAAAGGAGACATCAAATATAATGCATGTCAATATCTCATGAAATACACTCGTCGGAGACACGTAATACCCACAGACAAACACACATCGCACAATTTACAATAGTCACGATACACAGAACGCACTGCAAGCATGAGGAACGCCCATGCACTTAGGCGGGCGGTAGGTGTCCTATCATGCTGTGGCAGGTGCGTGTGTCTTTGTCTGTGCATTGATGGTGGTGGCTGTTTCGCGGATGTAGATAATTTCAGCTGGCACTGTGAAACTTAATGTTACACCCACGGACGTTGCGTGGAAAGAATGAAGCCAAACGAGACCATGTCCCCCTCCAGTTGTTTCGAAAGTCTGTGGGATGTGGTTTGGTGTGGCAACCGACCGAATGTTCGATCACAGCGCCATCGACGGCCGGCTGAGCATACTGAATTTCAAATCACCGTCTCAAGATGGCGCCAGTTCTCCGTCCGAGCGACAAGGTCCGAAGCAGCCTACTGTTGGAAGATGTAAAGAAACCGGCGGCCGGTACGAACTGGGCGCAGGGAGGCGATTGTGACCGACACACTCGGAACGATATTGCTATTTTCAGCAGCAGGGTCGTCTAGAAAATGATCCGAACAAAGCATCCTGTTATTTTTACGTATGTCGGTGCAGTGTCACCGGCACGACACAGTTAATATTCACCAAGCCCAGTAGTAAAAGCTGATCGGTTCACAGGCTATGACATCATAGCATGGCACCCTATTGCCAGCTGTTTGTTGGTGGTGTCATCTATCAAGCTGGACGTTCATGCACATAAATATACGTTCGGGAATTGTTCGCAGTATCCGACTCGTAACCCATTCAATACGACGAATACGCCGCAGTCATATATATCCATTCGATGTCACTAAAACATGTCTTGCTGATGTCAAACCTTTGGTAGATTCCGTCATTCACTAACGCATTGTTTGCAGTTCGAAAGCATGGTTAGGAAAACAAGGTAGAACAATCGTTTAATACAAATAATTCCAACCTTCTTGCTTGCAGTCACGTTAAATTGGAAAGCGTCGGCACAGCCTTGCAGTATGAATGTTGCAAACAAATGAAACAACTGGATGAAAAGGTATTCAAAGTAAGATATTGCAGATTGAAATTCCTCACCCTGGTGCAAGATTACTTTAATTCGAAATCATCTGGCATCCAACTCAACATGAAGACGAGAAACACCGCAATATACAGCATTTTTACTCGAGAGGGGTAGAGTGAGTCTACACTCGTGAATATACGACAGAAGTTCCGGTGATTGCCTCGGCCCAACTGCCACGTTCTTGATACCTTAATTACTTTGGTAGCAGCGCTTCAAGATACCTTCACTCAGAGTTATGCCTGCTCCTTAAATTTCAACTTCTAGCAGCTCCTGTCGCAATAGTTTGTTAGAAGTAGGTGTACTGTTTGTTCCCTGAAAACAAAATTGCACGCCGGGCCTGAACCAGCGCCGGCTGCGCCGTCTGAGGACCAGCGAGCGCCAACCGCCGGTCACGTGGTTATGCAGTCATGACACACGACCTGTGTGCCTCGAGGCGAGGCGACTGCGTGACCAGTGTCAGTCGAATGGAGGGTGCCGCGCTCGGCGGCTGAATGGGGAGTAACCTGAGCGGGAAGGCTGTGGGGAGAGATGATTGTGACGCAGCGCTAATGCAGCGCATATGCTAGATGAGATCACGACTTTTGCCGCTTGCTACAACCCGTGCTGCGATGTTCATTCCCCCCACACCACCACCACCACCACCGCACCCAATCCCATCGTCGCCCTGGACACTGATTTCAGTTCAGCTGAGCACGTATTTTCGCGGCGCTTGTTCATCGCAAGCTGAAGTTCGCATTTCGATGTTTCATGTTTGGGATTTAATCGGCGGAAACCAGGACCAAAAGTTCGGGAAAATGCATCCACAATCCCGCTGCACTTCCGAATACGGAGACCGGGTGCAAAATTGCAGTGCACTGTGCCCAATTCCTGAAATATGCTTTGCCCATAGGTTGTGGGACGTTCGAATCCAGAGAGATGGAGGGGAGGGGAGTGGCACCGGACAGTATTCGTGTCGATTATTCCCATTCAGCGTCCCATAACGTCATTGTAAATTTCCGGATATAAGTGTAGCACCGGTACCATTGAAGGGTACCAGTGATATATGATAGATAATAGTCACCTATATGATATGATAGGATGATATGATGATATGATGATGATGGACACCTGCCGCCCGCTTAGGCCTAGCACAGACGCAGTCGATGTGCCCGTCAGCCGAAACAACCAATCAACCAACCGGCTCTCTTGTTCCGCGGCCAGTGGCTTTACCAGCTTCTGAAATCCGTGTACTTCCGATACAATGTGTCGCAATATGGTGCACATGCTAACAGGCTGCCAACAGGTCGCAGGTGCACATTATTCGTGTCGCGATATGGCGGCCCACTGTGAGAGTGTTGGTTATTGGCTTTACGACACATCGACCGTTGAGTCATGTAGCGTCGCCAATCTCTCAGGCCGAATGGTCGCGGGCTAAGAGCTTTACGACACATCGACCGTTGAGTCATGTAGCGTCGCCAATCTCTCAGGCCGAATGGTCGCGGGCGAAGAGCAGCGACAGGTGAGACTCGAACCCATAATCTTTCGATTGTGAGGCAAGCAACTCACCCCTAGACCACTCGTCCCCGGCCCACTGTGTGGGTGCGCCAGCAGAGGTCCTAGGCCCACTGTGTGGTGCGCCAGCAGAGGTCCCCGGCCCACTGTGTGGGTGCGCCAGCAGAGGTCCCCGGCCCACTGTGTGGGTGCGCCAGCAGAGGTCCCCGGCCCACTGTGTGGGTGCGCCAGCAGAGGTCCCCGGCCCACTGTGTGGGTGCGCCAGCAGAGGTCCACGGCCCACTGTGTGGGTGCGCCAGCAGAGGTCCCTCGCCAGGCCCACTGTGTGGGTGCGCCAGCAGAGGTCCCCGGCCCACTGTGTGGGTGCGCCAGCAGAGGTCCCCGGCCCACTGTGTGGGTGCGCCAGCAGAGGTCCCCGGCCCACTGTGTGGGTGCGCCAGCAGAGGTCCACAGCCCACTGTGTGGGTGCGCCAGCAGAGGTCCCCGGCCCACTGTGTGGGTGCGCCAGCAGAGGTCCCCGGCCCACTGTGTGGGTGCGCCAGCAGAGGTCCCCGGCCCACTGTGTGGGTGCGCCAGCAGAGGTCCACGGCCCACTGTGTGGGTGCGCCAGCAGAGGTCCCCGGCCCACTGTGTGGGTGCACCAGCAGAGGTCCCCGGCCCACTGTGTGGGTGCACCAGCAGAGGTCCCGGCCCACTTTGGTGCACCAGCAGAGGCCCCGGCCCACTGTGTGGGTGCGCCAGCAGAGGTCCACGGCCCACCTCCTGCTCTCGCTCGCCAGGCGTTCGTGATGGCGCCCGTGACAGTGTACAATGTAGTGACACAATGTAGTGAGAGTATTGAGCGTTCAGAGACAAGGAAGTTCGTTGTTCGTCAATCCTGCGGGAAGATGCGGTGTTGGTGTTGGTTCGCCGCGTTCTTAATAGGTCTCGTAATGCACCCCAATGTTGCCGAGCGCCGCTCTAATATCATTAAGCATTGCCTGTGTGAATTATAGTTTTATGAGAATTATGAGAGCCCCGGCGCTACATTTTGGAGCACCAGCGTGGTTTTTTGGGCCCCGACACGGCGTTTTGGAGGAGCCAGATATTTTCAGGGGCACGGCGCCACTTCTTTGGGCCCCAATGTGATTTTCAGGGCCCCGGTACGAATTCGGGACCCCCAGCGTGAAGAACCTTCAGTTCTTCTTCACTACCATTGATAATTTATAAATGCGTAGCTATTCTTGCACTGAAACTGAGTTGATGTGTTTTAATGAGTGCGTTTTTAATGACTTTAGGTGCATTAATGATCATTATCGTCGTAGTAAATCCTAATAGATCATATTATATGTAATTTACTAATACTAAGATATCCTCATCAATAGTCGATAGATAACATAAAACGCTGATCCAAGCGACACACCTATATTTCGGCCTCGGATCTTCCTCATGATACGCAGTTTTGACAGAAATAATCACAGTATAGAAATATGTACTTACGCCAAAGCTGTGTACCTCGAGAAAGCCGAAAATAGCGGCATCTTTTAATTTTTTCGACTTCCTCGACTTGATGAGGAAAGGGGTGTTTATTATGTGTGATAATATTATGCATGGACTATTTATAATGTTACGTGCATGATAGGTCGGGAATTGCGCCATTAGTTGCTTTCGTATGGTTATCGTCCCACTAGCTACCTACATTTTCTTCGCTGAGCTTGTCCCATTAATCCTGAATTGTGATCGGTCTCGGAATTACGTGATATGTTGCTAGTTGGCCACCTGTCTCCAGATGATTACTCATCTTTGGCAGCAATTTATGATGGAGGGTCCCGTCCAGCGGAAACAAGGTCGTGGAGTGGTGCGACCTAGCTCATTATACTACTTGATTCACCTTCGGCACCCACCGGAAGCATAATGTGCCAAGGCCTCACGCGCTTGGAAGGACACTCACTCTTGCCAGCCTGTGAATGAGCGGGCACAAAGAGAACGTGAGAACAGCATGGCCATTCAATTCTGCACAACTGTCGGGAAGCTTGATGCTGATGTAGGTATACACCCTCGTTATCTGGAAAATAGGTGAAGATTCCTCCTCATCTACTGGGCGTGAGGATCTCAGGAGCACCTCGGGGAGGGGAATCCCTCTGTGGAACCCATCGCGAATACTTTGTCTTCCAGATTTTCTGCAATGTGTGTTGCATTTCGAACACAAAGCACGGATGAATGAGCAGATCAGCCACCTCTTCCATCCGATGAAGGATATTGTGGCATCGTCTTGACCAGATCAGCCACCTCTTTCATCCGATGGAGGGCATTGTGGCGTCGTCCTGAGCATATCGTTTGCAGTGTAACTGCACTGGTTCTTGAGCTTATTGTCGGCAGTGTAACTCCACTGGTTCTTGATCGTATCGTCTGCGATGTAACTCCACTGGTTCTTGAGCATATCGTCGGCAGTGTAACTCCACTGGTTCTTGATCGTACTGCCGGCAGCGTAAATCCACTGGTTCTGGACCGTATCGTCAGCGATGTAACTCCCACTGGTTCTTGAGTTTATTGTCTGCAGTGTAACTTCACTGGCTCTTGCGCTTATTGTCGACAGTGTAACTCCACTGGTTCTTGATCGTACTGTCTGCAGTGTAACTCCACTGGTTCTTGAGCATATCGTCGGCAGTGTAACTCCACTGGTTCGTGGTCGTATCATCTGCAGTGTAACTCCACTGGTTCTTGGTCGTATCATCTGCAGTGTAACTCCACTGGTTCTTGAGCATATCGTCGGCAGTGTAACTCCACCGGTTCTTGATCGTACTGTCTGCAGTGTAACTCCACTGGTTCTTGGTCGTATCATCTGCAGTGTAACTCCACTGGTTCTTGAGCATATCGTCGGCAGTGCGGCTCCACCGGTGCCGGTCGGTATCACCAGCGTCGACCCGCAGCTCGGCTTCGTGTGACCGCTCTTAATAAAGTTATAAATAATCGAGCGCAGCCTCGTTTAAATCATTTGTCAGACAGCGGAGCCGTCGCTTATGGATGAGGACTTGGCATGCGGCCAGATTGCCGCAGGCGCCGGCTGCCGGCAGCTTCACACCGTCACGCGACTCACAAGCTCGTGCGGCTCAACGCGCAACTCAGCTGCCACCAGTTCCGCAGTCACAGAGCCAACTCCAGTAGTAATCAGTAGCCTGTTTCATAAACCAAAATTTCGGTGTAAGTAGTAAGTAGCAAGTAGTAAAAACGTTTATGAAACAGACTGCAGTTTGCGCAAGGCACGGCTGGCAGCTCGCATACTGCGATACACGACTAAACCCGAGCAGGCCCTCGGTGCAAACCCGTCCAACCTGATCACGCGTGGACACCATTGGTGCACATTGTGCGTCGACACGGAATACTTTTCAACTGCCGAAATTATTCCCACACATTTGCAAATTCTAAGTGTCAGCGCCAATGAACCGCATTAGTGTCATTTCTTCCTCGTAGAAATTCCAATGGTCGCAGGTCGCGTTAGGACCTTCTCGGCCGTGAACGACGAACTCCCCTGAGCCCCCCCCCCTCCCCCTTCGCCTCAAAGCTGTGGAACGACCGATGAACCCCCTGAGCACCCCCTCGCCTCAGAGCTGTGGAACGAATGTTCCCCTGATCACACACCTCGCCTCAGAGAGAGGAAACCCCCTAGCACCTCGCCTCACCCGAAAGCCCCGCTTCAGAGCTGTGGAGCGAACGTTCGAGGACAACGCAACACCCACCACCCTGCGAAAGCGACACACGGCGCCTTCACTCGGATCTCGAAATCGAGCGGCTCCGAGCGCGACACAGTTCACGCGCGACCGTGACGTGTGCGCAACACGTCACGAGTGCCGCGCGTCTGTAATTGTTTGTAACTGGCCGTTGCCGGCAGCCTAATTGCCACCACCGCATGAATAATTGTTTCGGGTGCTAAAATTACGCGCGGACAAACACCGACATCCACGGCTATTAATAACAATCATGTACCTGCTCGTCGGCGCGGCGCGCCGGCCGAACGACTTCATTGCCTCTGCTGACAAACACGCCGGTCGCCAGGTGGCGGCGGCCACCAAATTTATGCTGTCAAATTATGCCGCTCGCGCTCTCAAATTACACGTGCATTCGGTGCGAGCCGGCGCAATTTGCCGACATGGAAATGAGACACGCGGGCCCCGGCGGTGGCTGTTTGCCCCCAAGATGGTGGTGTTGGGACGAAGCGGGGGATAGGAAAGGAGAGAGAGAGAGAGATACAGATACCGATACAGAGACAGAGACAGAGATAGAGACAGCGACAGAGGCAGATACAGAGACAGATACAGATACAGACACAGAGAAAGAGACAGAGACTGAGACAGAGGAGAGAGAGAGAGAGAGAGAGAGAGAGAGAGAGAGAGAGAGAGAGAGAGAGAGAGAGAGAGAGAGAGAGAGAGAAGAGAGAGAGAGAGAGAGAGAGAGAGAGAGAGAGAGAGAAGAGAGAGATAGGGGGAGATGAAAAAATGGAGACATGGTAGTGACAGCTGGCAAACAAGAAGTGGCGATGGATCAAAACCGGCCTCCATTTGCATTTTTACCCGGCAAGCCTGCGTACGAATAATCCGTCATGGTCCAAGGCACCAACATCCACACATAAACGGCCAGCATCCTAAGGATGAGATGGGTGCCATTGTTCCTCGTGGGGTATCCTTCGCAGTCAGTGCAACAAATACCCATTGTTTGTCATTAATACATAATATAAATACTTGCGATAATTTTGTCCGAGGGGACTAGGGAGAATCCCGAGACGCCTCTGTGGGTAAGTTATTGTAATGATTAGATATCGAGAATATCCTCTAGCTCGCCACTACGCGTTAATTATTATTATCGCTTATCCTGAACTCACTCCTACCTCCTTAATCTGCCATTGACAGTGCTACCCTTATGGTGCCAATGCATGAAGTGGTTTGCATTGGGTTATGTCCAGAATACCTATCGTCGTCTCCAGGATCCGCCATTAGAGAGATCTTCTGGCTCCGCCACTGCTCGTGATGCATTAATTCCGCTTCTCGTGAATTCACCCCCACCCTCACAACTTCCTGATGGAAATAAGAGTGATACAGCTTTGATAAACCGTTCACCTGATGTTTTCCCCCTGGATCCGCCCCTGATTTAACTAGGCTTAATAAGAAACATTTCCATAGGAAAGCATGGTAGCATGAGCAGTTGTAACCCAAATTATATTCATCGGAACAGTAAAACAATGAAAATATCAAGACGCATGTGCTGCTCCAATCCTTTCACAAAATATATCGGAGGTATAGTACACATATATACCCATATCGCTCCTGGAGCCGCGTCTGGCATGGTTCCTTATTAAACTTTGCTGCAAAGTAGAAAAAGAGGGTGTGGGATGAAATCACCCGCATTTCACGCTCTTATCACAAAAGGTTAGGAAACGGTAGGCAAAAAACCACAGCGGGGAGGCGGAAGGGCAGAAACCGCCCCACTATCGGAATGAGATTAAATTTGCAGGGATGCCGTTCAGCTTCCTAAGGAAATTGTTAGGTTCAGAATCCCATTGGAGTTGCATGCATCCCTTGAAGTCGGTGGAGCCCCATGAAGCTTGAAGAGCTAAAATATCGAATTATTTAAATCGGCCCAGTCCAAATATACTGCCACTTTTCTTAGGTATCCGAATTTTGGCCGGATTCAAGGGCCCATTTAGCTTCAAGAATCCAACCACTTCTCAAGAGCCAAATTACTGTTTCCAGTCGGTTCTCAAAACACCCGGGACTCTTCCGTCTCTAAAGAATCCTCAAATCCCTAGAAGTCCCTCACATTTCCATTACTCTCAGTGGGTCTCCAACTCCCAGGGCCTCCTCAAGATCCAGGAAGTCTAATCCCTCCGGAGCGTATCGAATTGCTGCAGGTGGCGACGAGTTTCAATGGACCCATGCTGCTAAAAGGACCCCTCCTACTTCAAGGGGCCTCTCCTGCTGCAAGGGGCTCTTCCAGTATGAATGGCCTTTTCAGCTCCTAGGCGCCTCACCGGTTCTCAGCCGGACTTAGAGGTGGCTGTTGGTTTTACGATGCGTCGACCGTTGAGTCATGTAGCGTCGCCAATCTTTCGCGCCGATTGGTCGCGGGAGAAGAGTAGCGATAGGCGAGACTCGATTGCAAGACGGGTAACTTACTACTAGACTACTCGTCCCCACCAGCCGGGCTTCGAGATGTCCCGGAACTCCTCCATCAAACTCAAAGGAACCCATGCATAAGCTAGTGGATGCCCTCCGGCTTAAGGGGTTCACTCAATTTGAAGATCACCCGGTAGCTCATGTATGAGCCATTTGAGCTGGGTGGAGCCGCCCAGGATGTTCTCGAGGGCCAGGTAGGGACAAGGTATATCTGTAATACCTGCAATACCACACCCCCTGCCAGCAATACATGTAGTGCCACACCACCTAGTTATGATATCGGCAATACCATCAACAATGCTTACAATACCACATCCTCTCCCCTTGCCTCTAGTCGCAAAGCCCCAGTCGCTCACACATCTCGCACCTATTGCGTCCCCAAAGTGTTTCGAGTGAATTGAGTCTGAGTCGTAGCCCTCCATCTATTCGACTGTTCTCCCATAATTGCGCCTTTCAATCCTCTGGTGTCTTCATGTCTGCCATGTCTTCCGCACCTTTTGAGTATTCCCAGTCTCCCCAGTCGTCTGAGTTTCCAACTTCTCTCCAATATAGCGCTCCTCAGTCTCCCACATTTCCGCAGCTCTCGAGTCTCCCATGTTCCCTATGCTTTGCGTATTGCAGTCTCCCCCACGTCTCCCGCACCTCTCGTATATCCCACGCTTCTTAAATGTCAGGTGTATTTCAGTGTATGACGTCTACGCAACTCTAAAGTCCCCCGTATCTCTCCGAGTCCAGCGTTTCTTATTCTCTCACATCCTGACAACTTCTGGAGTGTCCCATGTCCCCCAAGCCTAGAATTCCCTTGTCCCCCATGTGTCCGTACCTATAGTGTTTCTCGTCGCTCCCATAGTAGCATCTCCCAATCTCGCACATACCCGCATCTTCCAATCTCCCCAGCCGTCTCAGTGTTCCCACGTATTTGAAATCTGCAACGTCTTTCAGCTTTCCACGTTGCTTGCAATGCTCGAGTCCTGCACCTCTCGACTCACCCATGTCTCCCCGTCCAGCGTCTCCAGTCTCCCAGTCTCCCACATGTCTCCCAGTCTCCCACGCGTCTCCCAGCCTCCCACGCGTCCCCCAGTCTCCCACGCGTCTCGCAGTCTTCCACGCGTCTACCAGTCTCCCACGCGTCCCCAGTCTCCCACGTGTCTCTCAGTCTCCCACGTGTCTCCCAGTCTCCCATGCGTCTCCCGGCTCGGTGCCGAAGTCGGCCGATCGTCAGCAGCTCGCCCGCCAGTGACGTCAGCTCCGGCCGCACACTCGCCTGCTGGCGACGAGTTCCCAGCGCGTCGCCGCCGTTTGTGGAGCACCTGACGAGTGGCCACCGTTGCGTGTGTTTGTGGAGCACCTGACGAGTGGCCACCACTGTTTGGTGTGTTTGTGGAGCACCTGACGAATGGCCACCGCTGACGGTGTGTTTGTGGAGCACCTGACGAATGGCCACCGCTGACGGTGTGTTTGTGGAGCACCTGACGAATGGCCACCACTGTTGGTGTGTTTGTGGAGCACCTGACGAATGGCCACCGCTGACGGTGTGTTTGTGGAGCACCTGACGAATGGCCACCGCTACGGTGTGTTTTGAGCACCTGACGATGGCCACATGACGGGTTTTGTGGAGCACCTGACGAATGGCCGCCGTTGACGGTGTGTTTGTGGAGCACCTGACGAATGGCCACTGTTGGTGTGTTTGTGGAGCACCTGACGAATGGCCACCGCTGACGGTGTGCTGATGGCCCAGCTGATGACCTGGCGTCGATGACGTCCTCAGACGAGATGGCGTCGCAGTCGCCCGGGGCAGGTCGGCTGGTGTCGGTCCGTTTGGACGGCCCCAGGTCGGTCGTCGCAGCCGCAGCTGACGCTGGTGAAGGTGGTGCAGGTGACGCTGGTGACCCTGGTGCCCGTGTCGGACAATGCCGTGCTCGTGCTGGCGCACGCTAGTGACCCATCCGCACGCTCCATGTTGTGCACAAGCCACGCTCGTGACGGTGGCCGCAGGCACGCTAGTGACCCATCCGCACGCTCCATGTTGTGCACAAGCCACGCTCGTGACGGTGGCCGCAGGCTACGCTAGTGACCCATCCGCACGCTCCATGTTGTGCACAAGCCACGCTCGTGACGGTGGCCGCAGGCTACGCTAGTGACCCATCCGCACGCTCCATGTTGTGCACAAGCCACGCTCGTGACGGTGGCCGCAGGCGACGCTAGTGACCCATCCGCATGCTCCATGTTGTGACACAAGCCACGCTCGTGACGGTGGCCGCAGGCTACGCTAGTGACCCACCCGCACGCTCCATGTTGTGCACAAGCCACGCTCGTGACGGTGACCGCAGGTGATGCTGGTGACCCGGACGCCCATGTCTCGTGCGGCACGGGCGCCCATGTCGCGCTCGTTCCGCACGAGTGCTGGCAAAAAGCGGCTAAGATGTGGTAATCCACGGACTAAAGTGGCTTCAGCTGATTAAAATGACACACAACTGGTCCGAGCTCCAAAGCTACTTGCTGAAAAGAAGTGTTTTTCTTCAGTTATCATGGGAGTGGGCAGGCATAGGAAAAGAACCATGAAGATTGGAGTGTTAAAATAATTTTACATTCCGTATGCTCTACTCACAACCTGTTTTTGGTGTTGGGAGGGGAGGGCGGTCGGTGACGGTGACTGAGACGAGCGAGTACAACACGTAGTATACACATTTTTTGTTACATGCACGGTGCACTGCTCTTTGCTTATGTACTTCCCTGTTCGGACGATTTTTCGTTGGCGAGGTGTTGTAAACATATCCATCTCAAATAATCCAGCTGCGAATGACGTGAACGTGTTGAACGGTGGGTTGCCACCACTGCTTGATCCTCATGTGCACATGCCGCCACTGCATATCGATTCAATATCAGGTCCAAGCCGTCTTGAGTTCGGCCTGTCTTCAGCTTAGCTTGTGCGTGGATGTCGGATATTGCCGCCGTATGTTTGACGGCGGGCTGAATTTGGCCTAAACGCCACACAACGTTCAGAATTTGAAAGTGCCACCTCGGGATTCGGTACGTTTCGACCTAGTCCACGACTCAGGTCAACGAAGTGAAGACATTGCAGCCCTACCTGGGGCGGAGGATACAATCGCCAGTTTTATAACCAGAAAATAGCATGGGATCCCTCGCCGTCTAACGTCGGGTGGCATATTCGTACTTAGGGGCGAGTCGACTGCGTTGGTCATACGGTGTAGCGCTTCCAATGTACATCCTATGTTCTTAGCATTGCGATGCGTTGGTTGGATATGTTATGGCAAAGATGTCCATATTAGGTTATCAGGTCATGAAGTCATCCCAGACAGCTTCCAAAATTGTTTTCGGAAAAGTGTTGCTTTGTGCTGTTTGAAGCAGTAATCTTCACGAGCTGGATTCGCTAGTTTAGATGGCTTATGATAAAAGTAGCCAATAAGACGAATGCCAAAAAGAAGAAGAAAAGAAGCCTCTCACCTGAGATGACATATTTGATATCAAATATGCGTTGGGTTATTTTTAAGCTCTGCGTAAAACACAGTGGTCATTGTTATCTCTTAACAGTTTGCTAACATGCGAACTGCTATCAAGCCTTTCCGCAAATCTGCTACAATAATCACACACAAGAATCTCAAGGGTAATTTTGACCTTATTTTATATTACCGGCAGGCATGGGCGTCGCCATGTTGAGAGTCGGGAGACGCGTCCCTACTCCCCAAACTGTGTGAAATTTAACGTTACACCTATGGTTCTGCATGGAAAATTCAACCCAAACATCCTCCTGTCCCCCTGATCCAAGATCTCTAACGACGCCCATGCCAGCAGGACTCAAATGTTCATATCTGGTATCCATGGTTACCATAACCGCCAACCTACGGTATACTTTCCAATATATTGCTGTATCTCAATCGGGGTCATTAGAAATCGCTGTTCTAAGACATCCTATGTCCACGTGAGTAACAAGCTGAAAACAATCGAGTGCCTCTTGGACAGCCAGGAAGTATATTGAATATTTTTAACCGCAATCGCTACCTGCGCACAAAGGAAAACAGGTGCGCGTCTAAAACGTTCAGTGTAATATTTCTGAGTTTCTTGGAATGCTGGCGTTGTGAAATGTATTATATTTCAGTCCATGGGTCAAGGGTGAGAGCAGGTCGAAATGTTCACCTCGTTTTGGAAACTTTCGAATTAGTGCCCGAAGACATTAACTTGTTGTAGCTATGAATATAGATGAGCCTAAAATCCAGTTTCTACGTGCAGACTAGTTCCAGAGTGACTAGAAAGCAGGAAATATCAAACGAGTCAAGTTGGGTAACTCACTTGGAATGACTTTCGAAAGGTTAATGACGTATGCAAATAGCCTAGCGTAGTCGTTCATCATGCTACCATAGCCAGCAGTGGTCGTTTTGCGGGCAATAAGTGAGATGGATTGGCAATAATTCACACTTTCTTCGCAAACCGCCCGGGGCATGTTCCATCTCAGCACATCACAACCCGGCGGACTGACCTGATATCTTCAATTTGTACATGCCATGGAGACGGCAAAGGATGCCCCATCAGCCATCCCGAACATCATCGTCAGCCACGCCAACGGCCGACGTCCTCCGTGGTCGCGAAAAGAACCTTAGCGGGCTTAGTCCTTAACCCCCACCCCCACCCTGCACGGTCACCGCTTAAGCTAAACGTCGCTTCACGAGAGATATGTCGGGACTAAGCGTTGCTTCACGAAAGGTCTGTCGGGGTTAAACATTGCTTTACGGGAGGTCTGCCGAGCACATTGTACAGGAGAGAGGGGTCGAGGTGACCACCATGATCTTCAAAATTAATAGTTCCAGATTTAAAAATAAATAAAGGCACATTCAAAGAAAAGCATCTTCAATGTGCAGCTGAAGATAACCTTACCACCACTGGTGGATCACGTGCGACCGCTTGGTTACCTCCTGGAGGTTAGTGTACAGCTGGTGATCATCGCTGTCTCCGTCCTCTCCTATCATACAGACACGACCCCTTGCCGCCCTCTCTGTCTTCTCCTACCGTGCAGGCACGAGCCCCTCGCCGCCCTCTCCGTCCTCTCCTGCCAACCTACTTTGACCTCTGTTCACCGCCCTCTCCATGTTCTTCTACCATTCAGGAACCACTCCTTGCCGCACTCTCTTCCCGTGCACGAACCACTCCTTGTTAGCTGGCATGTGAGGTCCTTACCCCCTCTCACCGTCCATCCTGCCTGCATCTCTCACCAGCCTGCCGTGTGGGAACCCTCACCGTCCGTCCTGGATCTCTCACCAGCCTGCCGTGTGGGAACCTCTCACCGTCCGTCCTGGATCTCTCACCAGCCTGCCGTGTGGGAACCTCTCACCGTCCGTCCTGGATCTCTCACCAGCCTGCCGTGTGGGAACCTCTCACCGTCCGTCCTGGATCTCTCACCAGCCTGCCGTGTGGGAACCTCTCACCGTCCGTCCCGGATCTCTCACCAGCCTGCCGTGTGGGAACCTCTCACCGTCCGTCCTGGATCTCTCACCAGCCTGCCGTGTGGGAACCTCTCACCGTCCGTCCTGGATCTCTCACCAGCCTATTGTGTGAGAACCCTCACCGTTGAACCCGGGCCTCCTACCAGCCTGCCGTATGGTGATCCCTCTCCACCGCACCCGCAGCGCGTGATCCCTCCTGCCGTCCCCCTTCGCGGTGACCGCTCGCCGTTGTGTGGGTATCACCGCTCCCCCCCGTCCCCCCCGTCTTGCGGAGCGCTCTGTCGTCCGTCGACGCCAAATTAGCTGACAAGGCTTCTCACCGGCGTCCGGCGTTTAATCAAACAGATAATTAACCAGTCGATCAATGGGCGGCCGGTGCCGGCGGCGCCACCAAGTGATAACTCAATTAAAACATCAAACGAAAGCCGCGGTCGACTTTAACGCGACTCATTTTTCGCGATGGATTGTCGATGATTGAGACGTTTAATTTCCGTCGGTCGCCGCTCCACATCCGCCACCGTATTGAAACTGGCCCGCCGGCGGTCGTCGGCTCCCAGGCGGCTGGGCGCCCCCCCCCCCCCGTCGCCCTCGGGCACCCCCGGCGGACGCGCCTGTTGTCCGCCGGCGCACGACTTCAGCGATGTTGATGTGTTTGCCCCGGCCCCCTCAGTGCTTGCCCGGGAGGGCCGCTGGTCATGTGATTGGCTCCAAATAAACTGAACCGAAACCGAGCCGAAGCAGACTGGAATTGGTCCGTACTTGAAGCGACGGCCCGCGTCGAATTGTCTTCAGCAGCAGGATAAAAGGCAGATCATGAGACTACTGCATTTCAGTTCTCACCTAACCTCATATAACCAGAACTGCATACAACCATGGCCACATATATTTTTTTATGTCCGCCACCCAAGATCAGGTGACCAGGAGCGCCCCTCCCCTTACCCAACGACTGCAAGCACCTTGCGTTAACACCATAAAATAAACAGTAAAGTCGCGGCACTCCCAGCTAAGCGATGGAAAACAAATAAATAAGCATACAAAGCATCGGGTATTAGAGCAGTAAGACTAATAATAAAGAATGCTGTTAGTAGTGATATCCAAAGGAGGCATATGACTGACCCTGGATCCATCCCAACAAGAAATTAGGGTCTACACTATAATGTTAGCAGCTGGTTTGTTGCCGGATGGTGGTGAATACTCCTGATTTGTTTTTGTTTTTTTAACTTTGGCTCCTACAACTCCACCCAGCTAAGCATGGGCTTGTTGCTGGGTGGAATGCATAACCGCATAACAACGTATAACATATAAGCATAACCGCATTTGACCAAAACCGCATATTATAACCGCATAAAATCACAGCCACACATAACCATAACGGCATAGAACCATAACCGCATATAGCCATAACCGCATGCTAAGAGCCTGAAGAAGTTTTAATCAGTGAATCTTCGAGTTTCCACTCATTATAAAGTGTTTAGACTTAATAAGAGCCACACGAGTCCATCCAGTTTAGACTGAAAATGGAACATACCATAAGTCCGGTAGAAACACCCACCACAACCATCGCCAGAGCCTAAAGAAACCATCCACCAACATCCCACACCTATCAATTCTTATCTACCCAAGGTATCCAACCCTATTTCCTTGATCCTTCTTAACACATGTGGATTGAATGCCTTACTCATTGGTGGAAAATGGCAACTGGATGACACCTGGAACCGCCGGTGAATCTCGTGTTCCCTCAGGGAATATGAGGAGACGGGCAGACGGCACCGATTCCGAGGCCTGGCGCCGGGTGATGTGCGCGCAATGACTTGTTAATTCATAATCAGCGGTGTGTGCGTGATCGCGTGGTCACGTGGTCCGACCGGGCCCTCGAGGGAGTGACGTCACAGCCGGAATGAGGTCACGAACGGGCCAAGCTCGTCTGTCGTAATCCTAACTAGAATTGCGAATCAGGGGTGGCAAATGTAGCGACTGGAAGCCTGGCCAGGAAGGCCGTTCAAGACCGAGGATATTTTGGCCCGTCTTTGGGGCATATATCGGGTTTTTGGCCGGTCTTCTACAAGCTTATAGTAAAGTATCACCACGGAAATATAATATTGAAATGCAAGCTAAACACGCTACTTATAATCATCCTCATATTATGTATGAACTGCAATTCATCATCGTATTTAAATTCTTGCATAAAATGAGCATCGCATAATCTAACCTGAAACCTCTTCAATTGTTGTCCAAATTATGATCGTAAACTGTATCAACACCATCTTACCCTTCCTACCCTTCACAAGACGCATTCATGTCCGAACATCAAATGAAATGTGCAACTTAGCATTTCGTTTCCTGACATTGAAATGTCTTGCACCAAAAAGCAGTACCAATTGTCATGCCAGACGCGACCAAGTGGAGTACTTGCACAACTCAAATGGAGGATTTATTTGGCTAACGTTATGCGTCTATCTACCTCGCACAAAAACCGAACACAGTCAGGATTGATGGCCCAGTCATATCTTTGGAGACTTCGTGCCATTCCCCACATGCTCACAATTACTAGTTTGTGTGAGCAGCATAGTGTGTTTGGTGGCGTCATGCAATTCCCCATATGCTCACAATTACTAGTTTCTGGAAATCGCACAATGCGTTTGGAGACCTCATGCCATTCCCCATATGCTCGCAATTTCTAGTTTGTGGGAGCTGCGTAATAAGCTTAGAAACCTCGTGCCATTCCCCATATGCTCACAATTACTAGTTTATGGGAGCCGCATAGTGCGTTTGGAGACATCATGCCGCTCCCCATATGCTCACAATTACTCGTTTATGGGAGCCACATAGTGCGTTTGGAAACCTCGTGCCATTCCCCATATGCTCACAATTACTAGTTTGTGTAAGCCGCATAATGTGTTTGGAGACGGCATGCCATTCCCTATATGTATAGTTTGTGGAGCGGGAAAGTGTGCTTTCATTAAAAACAAATTGAAAGCGATTCATAGACTTTGTTGCCTACATCAACGGCAAGACAAAATGCGACAGTGTACAGAGATTCCCTGGCCACATTTACCACGCCAGAGCCGTCTCATTTTTTTGTAATCTCCGTCAGCATTCCACCGATTCGGAGCGAGGTAAAATGACAGGAGATGAATGAAACAAACAAAGTTGAAGAGGACCGTTACAAAACACGGAAGATATGATGAACTATAGAGTTAACACACATCTATTTTTAACACAAACCTAGCATCACTATAAGCATATGGGCGCTAAATGATCACGTTTTGGTCGAAGCGCCCTTAAACTCAAATAACGAACTATAAGCATAACATACACTTACGTCACTAATGTATATTTATCGAATATCACCTCTCAATCCCATAGCTTTACCACCAGTAACACATGTGTCAGGTAGACTACATTTTGTTTGTCTTAGCTTACTGGTAGCTTACTGGCTTAGCTTACTGGTTTCAGGTTAAGTGAAGTGAAGTAAAAGTGCAGCTTGAAATTATATGCACAGATTAGGTGTATTCTAACGGATATGATAGGCATGTGCTGCTCATTTTGCAGGATATTGAGGAATAAGAAGTGCTATGGTGAACATGGTGCCCGCCTGCTTCTTTGTAGACTTTCATCCTGCCATGATGAAGCTTGATCTCACCTGACAAATTTTGCTTCAGTAGATCAGGTCAGATAATGTCAAACATGCAATGTCCCGTCTATTGAACTGATTGATATTTGCTTGCTAAATACCCTTGTTACTGTAAGGCTCCGATGCTTAGGGCTCCGTGGGTAGGCTCCGATCCACGACTCCGGGCTTCAGCTCCTGTATTCGCTACACAATCATGAGATCTGTCCCGGCCGGTCGCAGCCGGACAGCGCACCGCACCGACCACCTCGCGCCATCGCGTCCTGAGTCCGACCTCCGCTCCTCCGCCAAGGCGACCGAGGTCACCAAAGAATGGCCCCGGGCGCGCCACCGCAGAGGCGCACCCAGTG
Organism: Imbricaverruca yamaguchii; assembly: GCA_034440575.1. Classification (NCBI taxonomy): domain Eukaryota; kingdom Metazoa; phylum Arthropoda; class Thecostraca; family Neoverrucidae; genus Imbricaverruca; species Imbricaverruca yamaguchii. Next base: position 867,043 of record JAOTOL010001583.1, on the reverse strand, counting down.
CAGCAGCACGCGCGCACAACACGTGGCGCCTGCTGCACCGCCGGCCGCACCCACACCGCTGCTGCTGCCCTTGTGCGAGCCTGGTCCTCATGGCGTATACCGCCGGGCACGGGCGGAGGTAGGCGCGCCACATTCCCCTTACTTTATTGCATGTTGCTTGTTATAAATGTTGCTTGTTATTACATGCTACTGCTTGATTGCTAGTTAGGCTACATGTAGTGTTTTATGTTTTATGTTACTAGAACTCAAATCATGAATATAGCTTGTGAAGGTACTGAGCCATTAGTATCTTCTTAGGGTTTGATTATAGGTTGGTAATGGATATTTCACTTATGGTGCCTACACTTATGTTTTGAGCAATGCTGTCCATGAATGCTCTATCAATCGTCTAGCGATTGGGCCAGATATTTCACTGCAAATTGGATGTAGTCATGACCAATGTAGTCGATTCGCCCTAAAGCCCCAATAAATAACACTGCAAACTGGTCAAGATTATCATGATTTAATGTACCTAATCACTGCATTCGGCGTCAGACGCAGTGTTAATGCGGACATCGGGGGATCTCCAGTAAGGAAACAAAATAGGTACGTTACGGATACCATTCAAGAACCCTGATACATGCGCCTGCGACAAGCGCCTCCGGATGTGTGCGCGAAGAATATAGTTATAATTTATGAGACTGTCTCCCTAAAATATAATGCGAGGTGCCTTTATGAAAGTTAGCTTGCCTTCAGACGTTAATTTCCGGAGAGGGTTTAGGCGATACTTGATAATTCACGACACAGGTGTAATATTAGATGTGGCATGTATATGCACGTAAATTTCTTTTCTGTAGGTAACCTCAATGACTAGAGATGTGAAAGTTACTCGGATGCACATGCGAGCATAAGGCGCGGGCCTGGAAACTCTGGGTACTGCGACATTTATATTGCGTGTGTGTAAAAGCTAGCTAACACTTTTATAATGCGAATAATGTCGAATTTAATACGAATTCGACATTATGATATTCGCAATTCGTAAATAATGCGAATTCGACATTATAATGCGAATAAGGTCGCATTTCCAGACCGCAGAAAAAGTGGCCGAAATCCGATTTTATGTGTGTGGTGGGTGGGAGGGGAGGGGGGGCGTTAGGGGTGACCGGGCAAGATCAGTTCGCCAACTCATAAAGAGCCAGACCGCCCCTAATTTGATACATCCTTAATGTCGGAAAATAAATATGCGAATTAGACGCTACCATTGTTGGTCTCACTCCCATTGTTGGTCCCACTCCCATTGTCGGTCGCACTACCAATGCTGGTCCCACTACCATTGATGGCCCCGCTGGCATTGTTGGTCCTTCTACCATTGTTGGTCCCACTACCAATACCATCGTTAGCCCCGCTGTCATCGTTAGTCCATCTACCATTGTTGGCCCAGCTCCCACTACCATAGGTCGAGAGTCAGATCCGGTCATTTCTTTACCACGGCTGTCGTACTTACATGTGATCATGTTTGGACGTAATGTAATATTTGCAATGTTTAGCCAATACGGAGGTTTCTGAAACTTGATCTGCACTCCGCAGTTCCCTGAACATGGAACCCACATGAAGCCATATTGAGCCAGTCATTGAGCCCTCAAAGTCGGTATCTACGTGTTACACAACTTACCGTTGACATTAAGTCCATGTATTCGCAGGATGCTTGGACTCTTCAGCACTGCAATCATCCAGGTAAATTTTCAGAGGTATATTTTTCATCTGACTAAAATCTCGCGACACTTGTTATGGACGCCTCTGCCTGAGAAGGCACCCATGACCAGCAGGCAATCAAACGAAATATCTTCGCATTGTGCAATTTAGATGGCAAACTTCCTTGCCTTTTGGCATTGGAACCAGTAACCATTAGCCTGTTAGCAGTGGTTACTGAGTATTCTGCGTGTCCATGGTTCTGGAATGTCGAGCTCCGAAATTCCCGTAGCTGACTGGGGGAAAACAAACAGTCATTTTCCGCTTCCTGTATCATTTGTTAGCCGGCTATAGCGATCCACGTCACCGCTTGTATTTGCCTCGTCACATTTTGATCAAGCTCTATCTTGACTTGTGTCTTTCTTTACCGAACATTGCACTGTCAATTGTCATTGGCGCTGTATGACCGAAGCAGTTGATGCGTCCTTATGCCCAAATAACCAACCAACCACTGTCAATTGTGGAACCGTTGGCGTCGACATTTTTTCTGGGTAAAGCTGACTCCATAACAGGTCACTGAGGTGAGATGTCAGGACCAGACCTGACCTCCAGATATGGTGTTATTTTGCGTGACCACGACCATAGCCGATATGGTTGTTGTTCCAAAGTTCATAGAACACGATGCTGATATTCCCCAGTGCGTGAAATGTCAGAGAAATCATATGCCAACGATAAATATATTCAACGTTGGCATTTTAGGATGAATGATAGTTTGTTGAATGTTGCAAGAGGACAATGTTGCGAACTCTGTAATTCCTGAAGGATTTGGAGGAATGCCATCCTAAGCGCGCTGGGATCGCTCAGTCCCGACTCGGTGCCGTACTGAACCGTGTTATGAATTGCCATCAGCCTATTTGTGACCTCCAAAGTGACAGTTCCCACCACTTTAAAATGTGCTAGGACTGTCTTGATGACGGGACAATGGTGAGAGAATCGCCTTGCAAATTAGCAGGGATTGTACAATATCAATGATAAATGGCATAGCCCATTTCAGGGTAATGAAAAGTCCCGGTAGTTCAGTCGGTGAGGCGTTTCACTCTTGTAAGATGGTGGGTTGCAATCCCACAACTGGCAGAATTAGTGAGCCCACAAATGGACCACCACCTGACTTTTCAGTCTCCCATCCCACGGAGGAGAGGAATTGCTACCTTTCGTTATTTTATATGGGGCTCTTTCGCCATAATTGTGCAACATCAAACGCCATGGTGGAGTTGGTACGGGGCACTCCGACGGTGCCAGATATTCATACTTCAACATGTCACTCATACTTATATTCATACCGATGTTCATACTTCAACGTATCACTCTGCAAGCCAGTTTAACATACAAATATCCCAATACAAGCCAGACGAACAATTTCTGTACAATTGGACATGGGATAATCGAGCACGGCATAATCTGGCACGGGACACTCGGGCACCGGATAACCGGATATGGGATAATCGGACACGGGATAATCGGACACGGAATAATCGGGCACTGGTTCATCTGGCACGGGATAATCGGAAGCGAGAGAATCGGACACGGGATAATCGGAAACGAAAGAATCGGACACGGGATAATCGGAAGCGGGATAATCTGGCATCGGATGATCGGACACGAGATAATCTGGCATTAGATAATTGGGCACGGGATAATCTGGCATGGGATAATGGGACACGAGATAGTCGGACACGGGATATTCGGACACGGTGCAATTCACTTTCTTTGCAACGTGTTTGTTCAAGATGGAGTCGCAAACCAGCGATCATTATATTATGCAGCATCAAGCCATACATTTGCTGAGACTTCGCGCGATGTCATCACTGCTATATGCTGCCATATGCTGCCATATGTAATAGGCCATTTCACAGTGATACATTATTCGCGACACAGGATGTAATATACCACTTACCGAACATTGAATCGACATCCTTCCCAAAGGAGTATCGGCATCATACTTTCGGTGCGTGTTTGTGAAGCGTTCATTTCTGGTTTCTGTTTGCCGTTTACAAGTATCATGACATGATAACGGATGCACACCTTGTTTATTGGTTTGTTCACGACACACTTTATGCACATTCACGGCTAATGGCGCCGCCCACACTGTTTCGCCGATGGGCCGCGGGATTGGGAAATGTCCTGAGTGGCGCTAGAGTCGAACCCGGGACCTTTGGTACCCATAGCCCGACACCTTAACCACTCGGCCATCCCCGCCCCAACGGATGCACACCATAACATGTCCACCGTAACGGATCCGGGATCGTGATAACGAACACCCTGTAGCGCAATTCCAGGAGGAGGGATTACCTCTGATATGCTGCGTTGTAAAATACCATCTTATAGCGCAGGTGCTTGTATTGTTATCGTTGATATCAGTGTCCCAAAATTAGGTACCTCTCAAAACACACAAGGCGGTAAAAGTGGCACGCACCCAACTGCCTAAAAACTGGGTTTACAGAACTAGACCAGGGCCAATTTTAGAGGATGGTGTACTCTGTGCAAAACTGTCCTGGACTTTCGCGTGTTTCAGGAATGAGCTCGGTACATGAGCAAAATAATTGCAAGATTTCTTTTGACCCAGGTGCATTATTTAACCTGAAATATGCTAGCACAACATACGAGTAGCAATCAACGAGACATATAAATTACTCGAACGAAAAACAGATATATAGCACAAATGAACCAACATGCATTTCACCGGTGATACCGTAGCGTAGTGATCTGACCTGGCCGATAAAAATTGCACACAACCACGTGCACTATAATCTACTCTTCACTGCATTGTTTCAACAAGTGGAAACAACAGAGTATCATTGTAGCAAGTTTCAGCAGGCAGCTAAAGAGCATTCACAACAAAAACAAGTGGATAAGCCTGCTGAAAGCAAGTAATAGGATACCACCAAGTTCATCAAGGTATTATTGTTTGGCTAAACGTGCAATTATTACACCCTCAGACGGACGAAATGGGAAACACTGTGTCAATGATAATGAAAAGGCATGAACGCTTTGCAGCTCAAACACATATATTACTCCATGATGTACGACTTCCTGAAATTCCAATTAACAACTATGCCCGCCCTTAGCTTGCATCATGGTCTCACGAGCAAACGTACTTGAATTGTTAACTTATTGCCAGTTTTTTTTACCAGGATGCTTACCGCGTAGATAACAATATGCTAACTGACAGGCAAAGTGGCTGTCGTGTCCTGTATGGAGCTCAATTACAGCTTCGGTATCTAAATCACCAACTTCACTTAGCAATAGATAATAACTTATATTTCACAGTTGTTTTCAACAATATGCCGCCTCGGTAGCTCAGTTGGCTAGAGCGCTGGTCTCCACTGGTCTTCCCTGTCCTGGCAAGACTGGTTCGAGTCGCTTCACGCACTGTCATTATCCACCGGCTGGGAGGGTCAGTTGGCGACTGACCCGATAAGAACGGGGACGAGCTACCGGGATGGTCGTTTCGATGCATCAACAGCACGTTAAACTCTCGGTCAAAATCCTGCTGTTGAACTGGAATTCATGCCTCGGGCGGTAGGTCCCCAGAGCGCACGCAACAAGCTCTGCTTAGAAATAGGACCCCGGCCCGTAAAGTCAATCCAGCACAAATTCTGATTGGTTGGTTATTGGTTTACGACACATCGACCGTTAAGTCATGTAGCGTCGCCAATCTCTCACGCCGATTGGTCGCGGGCGAAGAGTAGCGACAGGCGAGACTCGAACCCACAACCTCTCGATTGTAAGACAAGCAACTTACCCCTAGGCCATTCGTCCCCCGCACAAATTCGGACATGTCTTTTAAAAACGGTAGGTATACTGATAAATTTATAAATGCTTTGATGCCATTTGGCGCAATCCATTGCAGCTTAAACGTGGACAAAAACAGTGTAGAAAAAAACAGAAACTGCATCGACCTGGCTCAAATCATACCTGGCGGAAAGGGAACAATGGGTTGGTTGAGAACTGTAAGTTCTCAACTAACTGCCATTAATGCTGAGTGCCCATGGCGATATGTGATAGGATCGCCCCCAGCTCTCATATAATTAACGGACCACCTTACCAGAAGTGAAGTTTTTCTGCAGGTGGCACTTCCCCATATTGTTATCATCGTCCTAGATCGCTCACAGCCACAATCGTCACCTCAACAGACTTAGATGCTACCAACACAATGTGTCACGCATACACACAAACACACATACACACACGTACACACACACACACGCTCTAGGGGCGAGTAGTCCAGGGGAAAGGTTCCCGTCTCTCAACCGAATGGTTGTGGGTTCGGGTGGCACCTGTCGCTACTCTTCGCCTGCGACTAATCGGTGAGAGATTGGCGACGCCATGTGCCACAACAGTGAAGGCGTCACAAAACCAATACTCCACCCCACCCAACCCCCACCACACCCACAAGCACACCAGCTACAGCTAGGGGCGGGGATGGCCGAGTGGTTAAGATGTCGGGATATGGGTACCAAAGGTCCCGAGTTCGACACTAGCGCCGCTCAGGACATTTCCCAATCCCGCGGCCCACCGGCGAAACAGTGTGGGCGGCGCCATTAGCCGTGAACGTGCATAAAGTGCGTCGTGAACCACCCAATAAACGAACAAACCAGCTACAGCTAGGCAGTAGCTGTAGCTGGTGGGGACAGTGTCGGCGTGTGGTGTGCACTGCGATGCACAGTGTGATATCTCAATGGAAAAACTGGCCATAAATGCATTTCTCGACTACTTTTGTATGCCGCATTTCTGGTGCCATTGTATCAGCAAATGATTGAAGCATACGAAGTCACAGTTTTTATGACAATTTTCACAAGATTTGACATAGAAATAAGTCGATGAACATGGACAACATTACGTGTGGAAAAAAACACGCACACGTGCACAAATGTCGTCGCAGTTTGACGATTGATAAAAGTAAGCTGCATTCTGAAAACCTGGACAAGTGAGATGTGAAATGATAGCTGAGAACATTCTCATTTTTTCTTTTTTTCATTTTCTTTTTTTCTCATCATTCAGTTTTTCCCTCGAGTTATCACAGTGTGCGATGGCACGGAGAGCGGGAAGTTCGAGGACAGTCCCCGGGGCCATCCTCGGGCGGTCATCGAGCCAGTCCTCGGGACAGTCCTCGGGGAAGTGCTCGGGGCAGTCCTCGAGCCATCCTCTGGGTTGTCCTCTGGGCAGTCCTCGGGACGTTTCTCGGGCAGTCCTCGGGCCAGTCTTCGGGCAGTCCTCGGGACACTCCTCGGGGGCCGTCCTCGGGACACTTACTAGGGCCATCCTCGGGACCTTACTATGGGCCGTCCTCGGGACAGTCCTCGGGGCCGTCCTCGGGGCACTCCTCGGGACAGTCCCCGGGACAGTCCTCAGGCAGTACTCGGGGCCGTCCTCGGGGCCGTCCTCGAGCCGTCCTCGGGGCAGTCCTCGAGCAGTCCTCGGGAGTCCTCGTAGCAGTCCTCGGGACCTTCCTCTGGACAGTCCTCGTGGCCGTCCTCCGGGCAGTCCTCGGGGCAGTCTTCGGGACAATCCTCTGGGCAGTCCCCGGGCAGTGTTCGGGGCCGAACACGCCGGCCGTCCCAGTGACGGGTCGCAGGTGAGTCGGCGCATCTCGCTCGACGGCCGACGGCGCCCCGCCCCCGGCCGCCAACCCAATTCCGAAGGTATGTAAAACTCGGGCATTATCTCGGCAAGAATGACTGTAGTTCAAACAGCACTAACAACATGTTAACAAGACCATTACCGTTGTCGGGACAACAGCGCCGCCGCCCTCGTTAATTTCGTCTCGCGTAAGCCGCACTTTAGCATAACTGTACACGTGTAATGGCCACGTGGCGGCAACAAAATTGAACAATCGAGCATGTTCGGCTAATAAACTTACCGGTGATAGAGACGTCGGAGCCGGCCGGACGAGCTAATAGGAGGTTCGTGTGGTGTCGGGTTGATGTACGCCGACGGACGGCCGTAAGTCAACCTCGCATAATGCCCGCCCGACCGCGCCGGCCTTTCCCGAAACGGCAACGCTGTAATCAAATATGGCCGCCGCCTGATCTCGCCAACGCGCGGCCGGCCGGCCGGCCGCCCGCCTGTTTACCTTCGAATCACTTAATAATAACAGAGGTGTGGCGCGTCGATGTCTTGCTTATCGACCCATCTTCCGCGTGTCGCCGCCCGATGTCTCCTTATCAAATGAATTATTTATCGCAGAGCGCGGGACCCGGCCGGGCGCAGATTTACAGCCATTTGTTCGCCGCAATCGTTTTCAAATTACACCCCGCCAACTGGCTAATGCAATCGGCCGCGATCTATCAAACGTGAAATCTGGCCGTTCGCGTATAAATAATCCCGCCGAGCCGGAGATCGCTGCGCGGACGGCTCGCGCGGCTGTGTTTAACTTTCATCGCCCGACAAGGCGCAGTACAAATATGGCCGCGCTCCTGATCAGATATCATCTCGGCCATGAATGCGGGCGTCTGGCCGGGCGCCGGGCCGGCCCGGGTCACCGTTTACACAGCGCGCGCGGCAAAAACGGGGTCAACTCTGACGGCTCGGCGTGCCCCAGCTGCCAGCTGGCGGGGGTGATGAAAAAAACGCATCCAAATTTCCGCGGCTCTTGCAAACCTCAGCCTGCCAGCCACAGCCATGTCAGCAGCAGCAGCAGCTGGACCGCCGCAGGGCGTTTCTACGCCAGCCAACGGTCGAGTACTGGATCTCGGCTGAGAAGTCAGATATCGCGCCAGCTGACGTTCCGTCCACTTTCAATGAGCGCGCAGTCGTCAACAACGTCATCGCATCATCAATAATACCATCAAAACACTATTGCCATCATCAACAATGTCATCAACAACGCAATCGCCATCGTCAACAATGCCATCATGAACGCCGTTGCCATCATCAATAATGTTATCAACAACGTCATCGCCATCATTAACAATGTCACTGACAATGTCATCACCACCATCAACAATGCCCAAAACAACCACAACACGGATTCACGGATGGGCGAAGTCAGGAGGGCAGAGGAGGTATTCGCGTGTCACTGAGGCAGACCTTGGTGTCACTGGATCAGACCATGGTGTCACTGGGTCAGACCATGGTGTCACTGGGTCAGACCATGGTGTCACTGAGGCAGACCATGGTGTCACTGAGGTGTCACTGGGTCAGACCATGGTGTCACTGAGTCAGACCCCAAACCTGCCAGGCGTCAACAAGACACCGTTTCCAACTTTACCGTTGAGACGACGCCCATACTAGCCGCCATTTTTCTTTTCCGAAAGAGGCGCAAAGGACCAACATGCACGTGGCAATTTGCTCAGTCTCCAAATACGTCCTCTAGTAAATTGGCTGTACTCACGACTGCCTCCACCCAGTCATTGACGAAATCCAACAAGCCGAGGCACGTGGCGTAAACAACACTTCCTTCCTTTCGATTTCGGGCCACGTCATCGTTGAAGGAAACGGCTGGAAGCCTGCTTAGTGAACTATAGCATCCAGCACTTTGTCTAGCATGGGCTACATGTGACATGTGACATGGTGACGACTGCAATGCCATCCTCCAACGTGGCATTCATGGATATGTCACCAGAATGCACGGACACAATGCGACTCGACATCTCATCTTGACTCGCCCACTCAAATCACACATGCAACGCCACACTGCCACACACGCAACACCACACTGCCACACACGCAACACCACACTGCCATACACGCAACACCACACTGCCACACACGCAACACCACACTGCCACACACGCAACACCACACTGCCACACACGCAACACCACACTGCCACACACGCAACACCACACTGCCATACACGCAACACCACACTGCCACACACGCAACACCACACTGCCACACACGCAACACCACACTGCCACACACGCAACACCACACTGCCACACACGCAACACCACACTGCCACACACGCAACACCACACTGCCAACATGCAACACCACACTGCCACACACACCCTGCACACACACCACACTGCCACACATGGAACACCACACTGCCACACACGCAACACCACACTGCCACACACGCAACACCACACTGCCATACATGCAACACCACACTGCCACACACGCAACACCACACTGCCACACACGCAACACCACACTGCCACACACGCAACACCACACTGCCACACACGCAACACCACACTGCCACACAACACCACACTGACATACATGCAACACCACACTGCCATACATGCAACACCACACTGCCACACACGCAACACCACACTGCCACACACGCAACACCACACTGCCACACACGCAACACCACACTGCCACACACGCAACACCACACTGCCACACACGCAACACCACACTGCCACACACGCAACACCACACTGCCACACACGCAACACCACACTGCTACGCACGCAACACCACACTGCCATACATGCAACACCACATTTGGCACAGACCACTTCCTGATCTGCAGTAGATTTGACACACACAGACGACAATTTCTGGCCCGCTGACAAATTAGCGAAAGTCACCGTCTTGCTTGCCTCGCTGTTGGGCGGCCAGCACCAAATCTTCTCCATTCGCTTGTTGGCTATCTCTATGCCACCGCTATCTATGCCATATCTCTCCATGCTATAGCGGGCATAGAGATATGAGACATATATCTATGTCTCATATTTATATGCCATGGCAGGAGCATTGTAGTGAACACCCAAGCCAGCTGACACGCATTGCACGCGCTCGCACCGCCTGCAGTTGTAACGCAAGCGGCCATCCACGGATGACAAACCGCTTGTTGTAACGTAAGCGGCCATCCACGGATGACAAACCGCTTGTTGTAACGTAAGCGGCCATCCACGGATGACAAACCGCTTGTTGCAACGTTGGCGGCCATCCACGGATGACAAACCGCTTGTTGCAACGTTGGCGGCCATCCACGGATGACAAACCGCTTGTTGTAACGTAAGCGGCCATCCACGGATGACAAACCGCTTGTTGTAACGTAAGCGGCCATCCACGGATGACAAACCGCTTGTTGTAACGCAAGCGGCCATCCACGGATGACAAACCGCTTGTTGTAACGTAAGCGGCCATCCACGGATGACAAACCGCTTGTTGTAACGCAAGCGGCCATCCATGGATAACAAACCGCTTGTTGCAACGTTAGCGGCCCTCCACGGATTACATCGACGTAGACGAGCCGCATGAGCAGTTGCTTCGCCCCTTGAAACAACTGGGTGCCTAGCGGCACCGTCGGACGTTCACGAACCGACCTGGGACTAACGTAGCACGTCGCGAAAATGGTTACATGGCAGTATACCGTCTGATACAGATGTGCCGATTCGCACTTGCCGAATATCGTACTAGGCCCCTATCGAGGGAGGTCATGCACAGACATCCATGACCTCCCTCCCCGATAGACTGTATGCTACTGACACAGCTGCTACTATGCTACTAACGGCAGCTGGTGCGAGAGGCGACATTGGCGAGGGGGGCGCGAATGATGAAAGACTGGTCGAAGCGCCTAAAGCCCCAATAACGAACTAACAAAGGGCGGCATGGGCAAAGATCCCACGTGGTAACGATCTTCGGTGCTTTCCGAAGGAGTATGTCGCATGCCGGCACCCGGTCAAAACAGTTAAGCTTTCTCATGGCCAGTCCCCAGCACAATATTATATTGCAATCATCACGTAGTCTTTCACATGGCCATCTAAAACATTTGGGAGACGCTCCTGCTTTCAAACCTTAACGCGCGCATTCCTTGACTTTTTTTTAATTATTCTTTTAAAACAAATTTGATCCGAATTGTTGCTGGGGTGGCTTTATGAACCAGGGTTCTATTGCTAAGCAGAGCTTGTTGCGTGAACCCTGGCCCCACCACCCGATCCATGAACTCCAGTTCAACGGCAGAATTTAGACCGAACGCTTGACGTGCCGCCAATGCACCGACACGGCCGCCCGGTAGCTGGTCCCCGGCCTTATCGGGCCAGCTGCCAACTGACACTCCCGGCCGGGGGCTAAATGCGAGCGCGCGAAGCGACTCGAACCCTGTGTTGCCAGTACAGACCAGTGCAGGCCAGCGCACTAACCAACTGAGCTACCGGGGCGGCTATGTTACTTTCGACGTATGTTCCACACTCTGACGTAATGTTCCCTTCAACGCAAATTTAAATTTGCTCTTAGTTTTTTTTTTTTTTTTTTTTTTTTTGGGGGGGGATTACATTAGCATTACGGGCGGCGCAAATGACCTTTCTGACCCGGCACGTAACTAAGCTCGCACCTCTCCGATATATTACAGAAAACAAGCCTCCATCGTGTGAGATTTTCACACGACATACAGTTTACAATTTCGCCCACACGTAAATTTACTGCATGATGCATTAATGGCTTGCAAATTGATGGTTGGGTATCGTTTTGATCAATGCTGAGGTACCGATAAATGCAAAGCGGGGTGGAGGAAGGCGCCGCTGGAAGCGTCAGGTATTGCTACGGCGCAAACGAGGAGGTGAATTTGACACCTTTGTGAGGGAGCTGAGCGATGAAGATCCTGGAGGATACTATGCTCATCATAGATTATTAGCCGTCATTTTAAGGCCAAAAGCGAGTCATGCTCTTCAAAAACGATAGCCGGTTTCCTGCAAAGCGGTCCGGAACGTTCCATGTCATCATCATCATCATCATCATCATCATCATCATCATCATCACGTTTATTGTAGTCAATCTCGCAGTCATATGGGACACTTCGTGAATCAAATCATGTCACTGTGACGGAGAGAATGACCCCATGTCACTTTCCATGACCCTGGAATCACTGCGGTCGGGGCCGTGGCTGTGCAAATGTTCAACATTTTCAGCATACAGCTGCTGTGTACGACACGTAAGTGTGGCTGCGGACAACGCCGAAATGCAAACGCGAATGCTGCACTTGAAAGCCACAACACATATTTTTTGTCCAAGTACTACATCGTTCTCCAGAGGCCTAACTTCTTTGGTCCACTTCCTTGATCCTAACTGACTTCATTGGACGGGAAGTGAAAAATCTCCGGTACCCACGTATGCCTCCAGTTCGTACTGTATCCACCGCCCGTAGTCCAGTATGTTGTCCTGATTGAATAGAACATGTATACCTTGAAAGGTGGCAACCCTCTAACGCTACGAAGGGTGGCAGCCCACGTATATCTGGGAGAGTGGCACCACTCGCATACCGGGGAGGGTGGCAGTCCTCGTATACCAGATAAGGTGGCACTCGTATACCGAGGAGGGTGGCACCCCTCGTATATCAGGGAAGGGTGGCACCCTTCGTATGCCGGGGAGGATGGCAACCTTCGTATGGCGGGGATTTTGGCAGCCTTCGATTACCGGCGAAGGTGGCAACATTTTATGCACGGGCGAAGATCAACACAGCTTATCGGAGTTATACCACAAAGCACATGAGAACGTTTTAGTGCTACGATATGATATACCAAATCACATCTCATTGTCTCCCGAACACACGTAATGGTGACAGTTAAAGCGAATCAGTGCAATACATCGCATGTAAACAGTTCACGTTGGCATGTTTACCAGCTGAAACTCCGGACAGTATCGTAAAATAGTTCATAAATACGATAGGCAAGATAAGGTAGAGAGTGCTAATGATAGCAGATGCATGGTCCCAATAAAAATTGTACTTTCATAATTGCATGGCGATGCATTGCAAACACCGGCACTTCCTACGTCAGATACATGTATATCATCATGTAACACACCAAAACAACTCATCACGTATACGTTACTCGCGTGATAAAACTTTTCAGAAGGCGTACGGAGTTCTATAATGGAACTCCATGGCTATCGCCGCCGAACAAAAAATAGTGCCTGCTCGAAGGAGACGTTCATGATGGGTGCATTTAGTATACGTGACAGATATTTAGTATACACCCCTGATATTCACTGCAAGAAGGAACATGACTGACTCTGAAAACGTCAAATAGTATAGAAACATCTCCTTGCATGTTTTTGGAAACACATTTCTGCCGAAATGGGTTCCAAAAAACACGGTTTTTCAGCATATAAACACACTAAGGTGTATTTGTACGAGTGACTAAAAGACGACACATATACACACTAAGGTAGTACCACAAGTGACTATAAGACGACATATATACGCACTAAGGTAGTACCACGATTGACTAAAATACGACATACATACACACCAAGGTAGTAAGTACGAGTGTCCGAACCTCGGCATATATCCACATTAAGATAGCACCACAATTGTCCAAGCACAACATATATGCACACCGAGATAGTACCTATGTGTGACAAGGTACTACCTATGCAAGAGTCTCCAAACACAGTATTCAAAAGTAGGATATAAGCGCCAAACATTTTTCTCTTCTCTTAACACGCCATCCTGAAGTGCACTAGCGTATTGTGACCCCAGTCTTCCAATTTACTCCATGTCGATACGTCCACACCTGGTTTGACTGACGAAGGTATGGGCGCTGTATAACCTTTGCAGTTGATGCGCCCCAAAACCCCAATAACAACAACAACAACAACAACCAAACACAGCATATATTCGCGCTAAGGTAGTACGAGTGTCCGACATAACGGCTGCCTTCGACGCCTCTTAAGGCGGTTATTTCAACGCAATGCTAGTTGAGGGTAGATAATTAGGTTCCCGAAAACTGGCAGAGGAGAGGGTAGCCCCTGTGGTCTCCCTTCTTAGACACACACGACGCATCCACTTCAGTATTTGGCTTGCAAAACCGCTGTCGGTAGCACACTGCCTGTTCATGCCGCTTGATGACCTCTGGTCATCGTTTGATGGCCAGAGGGCGTCTCACGACATCGCAGTACTCGACACGCATCATGACCCACGACATCAGCGCCCACAGCACTAACAGTATCCTGACCCGACCAGCAACAGCACTGACACCATAACACTATACTGCACAAATAGCATAATGACCCGACCGGCAAAATCGCTGGGCCCGCATCATATCACATCACATCACATCACTATTACACAATCGGCAGCGTTCAAATTACATCGGTAGCTCTCGACGAGTACCATCCAGTTGTCCCACACGTTGAAGTCGGCGCATGTTTCCCGACCCACCCCTCCACACCATCTCCCCGCACCGATCTCTCGTGACTCACCACCCCTCCCCCTGCACATCATCTCCTCATACAAATCTCACTTGAATCATGACCCCTCCCCTCCACATCATCTCCCCATACCAATCTCCCGTGACTCCTCACCCTCCCCACACATCATCTTCCCGCAGCGATCCCCCATGACTGACGACCCTCCCCCGCACCGGTCTCCCGCGAGTCACGACCCGCCCCTCCACGTCATCTCCCCTGGCGCCGATCTCCCGTGAGCACATCTCTAATCACAATTAATTTTTGGCGCGCTTTGTTCGGCGGCAAAACGAAATTAGCCAATCAACGGCCACCGCAACACTCCGCGCGTGAATATCAAGTACGGCGGCGGGATTACGTCTAATTTATTTGATGATGTATGGGGCTCTGGCTTATTAATGTGTCCATTTTCCCGGGAAAGCAATGCCCGCTTTCGACGTATTAAGCGCGGCGTCGGCGCGCGGACGAAGAGGTTTGTTCTTGTTTAGCTAAGTGCTTAGTTAGTGAGGAAACGGCGGAGTCAAGACGAGAATGAAATGAGTTATTTCAGGGGAGCTTCTCTAAATGCAGCGATTCAAACGGAGCGGCTGCCGGAGCCGGGTGTGATATAGTGACCAAACGATGTAAACAACCAGGCTCAACACTCAACAGCATAGGAAGTGACTGTTGTTAGTGGTGGGAGTGATATAGTGACGACACGATGTAAACAACCGGGCTCAACACTCAACAGTATAGGAAGTGACTGTTGTTAGTGGTGGGAGTGATATAGTGACTACACGACGTAAACAACCGGGATCAACACTCAACAGTATAGGAAGTGACTGTTGTTAGTGGTGGGAGTGATATAGTGACCACACGATGTAAACAACCGGGCTCAACACTCAACAGCATAGGAAGTGACTGTTGTTAGTGGTGGGAGTGATATAGTGACTACACGATGTAAACAACCGGGCTCAACACTCAACAGCACAGGAAGCGTCTGTTGTTAGTGGTGGGAGTGATATAGTGACTACACGATGTAAACAACCGGGCTCAACACTCAATAGCAAGGGAAGTGTCTGTTGTTAGTGGTGGGAGTGATATAGTGACCACACGATGTAAACAACCGGGCTCAACACTCAATAGCAAGGGAAGTGTCTGTTGGTGGTGGTGGGAGTTATATAGTGACTACATGATGTAAACAACCAGGCTCAACACTCAATAGCAAGGGAAGTGTCTGTTGGTGGTGGTGGGAGTTATATAGTGACTACATGATGTAAACAACCAGGCTCAACACTCAATAGCAAGGGAAGTGTCTGTTGGTGGTGGTGGGAGTTATATAGTGACTACATGATGTAAACAACCGGGCTCAACACTCAATAGCAAGGGAAGTGTCTGTTGGTCGTGGTGGGAGTTATATAGTGACTACATGATGTAAACAACCGGGCTCAACACTCAATAGCAAGGGAAGTGTCTGTTGGTGGTGGTGAGAGTTATATAGTGACTACATGATGTAAACAACCAGGCTCAACACTCAATAGCAAGGGAAGTGTCTGTTGGTGGTGGGAGTTATATAGTGACTACATATGTAAACAACCAGGCTCAACACTCAATAGCAAGGGAAGTGTCTGTTGGTCGTGGTGGGAGTTATATAGTGACTACATGATGTAAACAACCGGACTCAACACTCAATAGCAAGGGAAGTGTCTGTTGGTGGTGGTGAGGTTATATAGTGACTACATGATGTAAACAACCAGGCTCAACACTCAATAGCAAGGGAAGTGTCTGTTGGTGGTGGTGGGAGTTATATAGTGACTACATGATGTAAACAACCAGGCTCAACACTCAATAGCAAGGGAAGTGTCTGTTGTTGTGGTGGGGTATATAGTACAACTAAAGTGGCTTTGTGTGGGAGTTATATAGTGACTACAGATGTAAACAACCGGGCTCAACACTCAACAGCGTAGGAAGTGACTGTTGTTAGTGGTGGGAGTGATATAGTGACTACACGACGTAAACAACCAGGCTCAACACTCAACAGCATAGGAAGTGACTGTTGTTAGTGGTGGGAGTGATATAGTGACCACACGATGTAAACAACCGACTCAACACTCAACAGCATAGGAAGTGACTGTTGTTAGTGGTGGGAGTGATATAGTGACCACACGATGTAAACAACCAGGCCCAACACTCAATAGCATATTAAGTGTCTGTCGGTGATGGGCAAAGTTCACAACGGGCCCAGTTGTTTAAGCCCGGTCCGGCCCATACTTGAGCCCATGAGGCCCGAGCCCTGTCCAGGCCCGTCAATGTTGTCATGGATGTAGGACGCAGCCGTGCCCAGCACATCCCGCCCAAGACATGCAGGATATTCGCTGCAATTTTAGGATATCACGGCAAGTTTTATTTCGTCCTGCAAGCCAATATCCTTTGCCTTGAATACTGGTTCAGCGATGTGTGTAGGTCATATATACATTTATATCAATGAGTGTCGTATTTATCTCTTCATTTCCAAAAAGAAGTAAGAGTGAATTATATCAGACGACTCTGCTTGGTGACAGATGATAGGTTCGGAAAGCACTACCTAATACCTATCACTTGTCCATAATACAAGAGCAGATACTACAACCGGTACAACTACCGCAAATTAATATATTAGTAAATAATCGTTGTCTCCATGCCACGCGCCTTTGTAAACTGCACAGCTTCTGACCTCGTAATCTGGCAAATTTCATAGCTTGATAAACCGATCTTTTCATCATTCACGTAAGTGTGCACAGCCAGGGTAGCAATTTCAAAGAATGGCCAAATCAGGTAAAATCAAATCCAATCACACGAGTTCATTGCGTGAGAAGAAAGCCATATCTTAAGCCATATCGATAAAGACACTTAAGAGCCATTCTTCGTTGTATTACACACGAGTTTAGATCATTTCAGACCACGTATTGGCCATCCAGAGCCATATCTCACGAATTAGGCGCCGCTGAAACTGAATACAAACATCACTTGGCGAGCAACAACAGCATGATGTATAAGATAGCATTATGTAGATTGTAGAATATACCTGAGTGATATGGCTTTATATTACTGACCATTGATGCATAATTTAACGTAAAATGCTCATTGCATGCGCTTGATCTTTTTCGCTGTGACAGTCTACTCATGAAAGTGATTTTTCACCACTGGCTACGGTACAAAAACGAGGACATTATTTGACTTCAGGTTAGCACCTTGACATTCCTTAGCATTTCCAGATTGGAGGTTGTTCGTCTTGGTGAACAAGCAGCGTGCTCTGAGATTGGTGCTTGTATGCTGCGCGACCACTCAGATTTCCGACACCTTGAAGATGGTGAAACATCACCCACTTTGACACGTCCCAGGTCAATAACCTTTCATGACCTGGATCTGAATTGTTGATCCTGAAAACAGCGGGGTGCCACTCCCCTGCCTAGGCTGTGTCTTAGTCATACAAGGCACAGTATGTATATCTCCATAGTACATCTCCATTCGGAGAAAATGTATCTGGCGGTTTGAATAACAGCCCCACGCGATAAAGGCCTGCTTTTGAAGGATGGCGATGGCGTTCCACGCTGGCCGGGATTGCCCACGTTTCTCCGTTTTACAGCGCATTCAGTACGCAGGGTAATGTGGCGTTCGGTTGCCAACAACCCCTTCACTGATCGGTGGCGGGTGCGCCCGGAAATATCGCGGTGCGGGAGATTTTGACTCATGGTCTACGCGGCCGCAACAACAGGTCAGTGCGTTCTGAGACTTGGCGCTGGGAGACGCCGCTGGCCGGTGCCCATGCCAGCAGACTTGTGCTCGACTCGAGTTGAATCGAGAATCGACTCTGGAATCAATCGTTTTTGGATGAGTCGCGAGTTGAATCGACTCTTTTCCACAAAATATATCTTGAGTTTGGGAGTTGAATCACATCTTTCCAAAAAGAAAAATGAGTCGAATCATGAGTCAATCATTCAAATATCATGTGTGGGCAGTGCACACCGAACCATATGGCTCATGAGTCTGATACCACTGAGTCGGACCTGAATCGATTCAAATTTCTGTCAGTCTGATTGAGTCGCGAGTCGAATCAGATCCCCAGATCTATGAGTCACATGCGAGTCGACTAAAAATATGAGTCGCGTACAAGTCTGCATGCCAGTCGGTTAACCGTGTCCTAGAACACACTGATATCGTCTTTTAGATGTATATTTGATCGGGTTTTGTCTGATTTGGGAAGCCTGGCATCCTCTGCGGGTTGCGGAACTCTGTGCGATACGCCAAAGCCGGCTGTCGCGGTGGCACATGTGATGGACTTCGAGTTCAGGTGCATGCCGGAGATAAGCTTCCTCTCTGCCTCCAGATTTATATTGTATTGCAAGTTCCTCCACTTGTAATGTTCTCTTCTTGCAAGCCAGTGTCAGCAGCCATCTGCGTGAGGGATAGAATCAGCGTTAGTTTAGTTTAGTAGCTCAACAAGGAGACAAGACCGAGTGGAGTTCACCTTCATTTGAACACAAACTATCTGTATTTCTATTGACAGCTGTTCAGTATCCAGCACTACGATTTGCTACGGTCCTTCATCGATAGCTTACCTTGCCATGATACATTTCGACTGTGGTGCTTCTGGTGCAGTTCGCGTTAAAATGTAAGTATTTTGAGACCTTGGATGTGCTTGGGAGCTCACATACTGCTAACTAGGACTCCTGTTTTGGTACAATCTGCCGACTCCCTGAGACCACCAGAGTCCCCCCCCCATAAGACGTGGACTCCTGTTTAGGTATGTGCCATCGACCGGCTCCTGGAGACCATCTGAGTTCCCCCCCCCCCTTGACGTGAACTCATGTTTATCAGCCTGATGGGTTGCCGTCGGCCGACCCTCGGAGACCCCCTGAGTACCCCCTCCACCCCACTGACCCCGGCCTGATGGGGGGCCGTCTACCGACTCCCGGATACCACCTGAGTCTCCCCCCCCCCCCTCTGCGACCGGTCCAGCGCGCCCTCCGCGCGGCAGGTCGGCGCGGCTTACACCGGCACCAGCACAGAGCCGGCCGGTGGCCACGGCCGCCGCCCCGGCGGCCGCCACACAGCTTCATTCGGCGATTTCACGTGCGTTAGCGACGCCGGCGTCGGCGCGTTTCATCTTGTTTGGCCGCGCGCGCGCTCGCCCTGCGGGGGGCGGGCGGGCGGGGGGATGGGGTGGGGATGGGGTGGATCGTCTGCAGCCGAGGAACCGCCGCCGGCGATGGTCTGCGGGCAGTCGCCGCGCGCGTAACGGAACTGCAGCGGGCCCGATTAGCTCCGCGGCCCGCCCGGGGGCGGCGTGGCGATGGCCGTCTCGGCCGGAATTGAATGTTAGCGAGCCCTGGACACGGACTCGGTCACACACCCGCACAGAGCAAACATACTTGTGAAGACTGAAGATGTCTGCAGAGTCTGTAGACGGAGAGAGTGTGAGAGAGAGGGGGAGATAGAGAGAGCGAGAGAGGGAGGTGGAGAAAGAGAGAGAAAGAGAGAGAGAGAGAGGGAGAGAGAGAGAGAGAGAGAGAGAGAGAGAGAGAGAGGAGATGGAGAGAGAAAGAGAGAGAGAGTGTGTGTGTGTGTGTGTGTGTGTGTGTGCGTGTGTGTGTGTGTGTGTGTGTGTGTGTGTGTGTGTGTGTGTGTGTGTGTGTATCCGTCGGGTCCATGTCTACATGGTCACACGCTGTTCAAGGCGATGTCCCAATGGGAGCAGTGCAGGTCACGGACGCACCGTGATGAATACACCGCGGTGTCTTCATCCTCTGCTGTCCTATCAAGTAGCTTTGCAGAGGCATACGTTCCCAATAATTGTTTTTGCGTCCCAGCGAGTTTACCACTGTTTTATTTATTTTGACTGTGGCAGCTTACTTATGCAACGGGTGAGGTCGCAAATTATCGTTGTTCCGAAATATGATTTTGAGCGGCGCAATTCCTTAGAAGGATAGGGAAGTCTCAGGTCTGTATTTTGCTGCTGGTTGCGACAGCTTTATTCAAGGTACTTACGCATAGGTTGATGAATGGTAAGTTATTTCCGTATGTCCGATTCTTTTGTCGTGCATCAAAATCCTATCTTGTCCTACCTGTCCGACAATCACCACCCGTCCTACGCCTACGCCTTACGCCTTATTATCCTACGCCTACGTTCCGGTCGTGATCACCAGCCGGCACTGTCACGACCTGACCACGCCGACCTCCCAGTCGTGAATCACAGCCTTATCTGCACTAACGTCACCATTAATAATCTGTGCCGATTTCCCCGCCGTGTGTCATCATCTGCCTGTGCCATCATCGCCCATCGGGTATCGTTATCACCTGACGCATCGTATCCTCCTGCCACGCCTCGGCCGCCGCCGACCGTGTCTGTAACCGTGACGCTATCTCCAGAGCCGTGACGTTATCTCAGAGCCGTGACGTTATCATCCAGAGCCGTGACGTTATCGCCACAGCCGTGACGGTATCTCAGAGCCGTGACGTTATCTCAGAGCCGTGACGTTATCTCAGAGCCGTGACGTTATCTCAGAGCCGTGACGTTACGTTCTATGCTGTGACGTTACGTTCTATGCCGTGACGTTACGTTCTATGCCGTGACGTTACGTTCGAAGCCGTGACGTCCGGAGCTGTGACGTTATCCCCAGAGCCGTGACGTTAGGTCCAGAGCCGTGACGTTATGTCTATAACCGTGACGTTACATCCACAGCCGTGACGTTACGACCACAGCCGTGACGTTACGACCACAGCCGTGACGTGACCACGCAGCCACGCACAGGCGGCCGTACGTCACGACCAGTTTGGGTGTCGCCGCACCGGACCGCGCCTTTTTACCGCCGCAAGAACCGCATTGATTTTCCCCCGAGTAATTTATCGGCCGTTGTGTCTCAATTAAGCCGGAGAGGCGAGAAAAATTTATCGGCCGTTCGGTTAATGATTGTAATAAGTTAGCCGAGCGGAGGATGGTCGCAGCGCGGCGGGCCGACCCGGCTCGAGCGCGCCGCACGTGAGCAGAGGGTAGTGTCTTCGAACACGCACTGGACATGGTGGCGGGGCGGTGCGCTTGCGGTGTAGGCTGGAGCATGTGTGTACGAGCTGGGTGCTTGGGAGGGCGCGTTCGACGGTGTATTCGGCAGGTGGGCGTTCGCCTCAAAATGTTGAGCCTCTTCGTGGAAGTGGAGAATGTCGTTGCCTTTTCTATGGGATGTCAGTGCAAAGAATTGCACACGTGTTCATCGTGCGACTTTTTTGTTGTGGGTTACTTAGCTTGCCAGTTGCGCTCGTGTTTCTTTTCTTCGAATTCCCAGTCGGCATTGCTACGACTGGGCTCGTCACCACCGCGCCGGACCTGTGCCTGCCAGAGCTGTCCCTGCGCCGGCCGGGTGGGCAGCGAGAGACTGCTGGAGACAGCAGGGGTCGCCTGGGCAGAACGCCGGGGCGAGGTTGAGGACGTCGCGCAGGAGCGGCTGTCCTTGCGTCTCTCGTCTCGAGCGTCGTTTATTGGTTGGTTCACGACACACTTTATGCACATTCACGGCTAATAGCGCCACCCACACTGTTTCACCGGTGGGCCGCGGGATTGGGAAATGTCCTGAGTGGCGCTGGAGTCGAACCCGGGACCTTTGGTACCCATAGCCCGACACCTTAACCACTCGGCCATCCCCGCCCCTCGTCTCGAGCGTCGCGTCCCGCCGCGTTCTCCCCGCGTGACTCCCGCCGAGTGCTTACTGTGGAACGGGCCGGCTTGCTATGGCTTGATTCGCTTGAAAATTAACCTCTCTCGATCATCGGATGACCAGTCGTCAGGCTTTCTGTCGTTATATGGATCGGATGGCCAGTCAGCAGGCTTCCTGTCGTTATATGGATCGGATGGCCAGTCATCAGGCTTTCTGTCGTTACACGGCGGCGTAGATTCGCCAAGAGCGGCGTAGATTCGCCAAGATCAAGCCGTCCCTGTGATGCTGGTGGAACAGTGGGACAGCCTGCCACCTCCGATTGGTGTGCCAGGTTTCTTGTCCAAAGTCTGCGTTGGGCCGCACATTGACTGAGTACAGCTCTTTTTCATAACTTCCTTGCCCTTATCCTTAGCCCTCTTACTAAAGATTCCTGGCGTCATGTTTGCCTTGCTCCTAGTTGAGGCACATTGTTTGTCTTCTTTAAGATCAGTTGAAAGTAATAGACCTAAATATCTCCCATCTTCAATAAAATCCTATTTACTACTTTCCACTGTACATCCAAGTGTCCCAACTCTATACCTAAGATGCATAACCTTACACTTACCATACTCGACATACATCTGGCATATTACAGCTCATTATAGGGCGCAGATATCTCTTTGGCATCTAAAAGGGACTTGTTGAAGTAGGCCTGGTCTTCTGTGTGCATACATGAGCACTGCTCACTGGATATTGCTGGTGTGAGCTCGGTACACGAGTTCATAAGGCCTGTGTGCGAGTCCATCGGCGTGGTGAAGTCATTGCTCTGATCGATCATCGAAATCGTGTTGCTGAAGCTTCTCTCAGGGGGCAGCCCCTTCTCCGCCCGTGGGACAGAACCGAAGGCTGAAGCGTCTCCCAGAAGGCAGCCCCCATCCGCCCGTGGGACCGAGCCGAAGGCTGAAGCTTCTCCCGAGGCCAGCCTCTATTTTCGAGGGACAGAACCGAAGGCCGAAGCTTCTCCCAGAGGGCAGCCCCTTCTCCTCTCGCGGGACCGAACCGAAAGCTGAAGCGTCTCCCAGAGGGCATCTTTCCTTGCCCCGTTGGACCGAACCGAAGGCTGAAGCTTCTCCCGAGGCCTGCCCATATTCCCGGGGATAGAACCGAATGCTGAAGCTTCTACCAGAAGGCAGCCCCTCCTCAGCGGGACAGAGCTGAAGGTTGAAGATTCTCCCGGATGGCATCCCTCACTCTCCCACGGGACCGAACCGAAGGCTGAAGCTTCTTCCGAGGCCGGCCTCTATTCCCAGAGGATGGAACAGAGAGCTGAAGCTTCTTCCGGAAGGCAGCTCCTCTTCCTCAGCGGACTCAGTACCGCAGCGGACCGCATACTCCGGGTGGGGTTCCTCAGGAAGTACGCCTCACCTCCACGAGTGCCGGAACTGGGAGAGGTGCGTGGGGAGGTGCCGAGGGCAGAGGGGGAGAGGTGGTACAGAGGGGGGTGCAGGTAAGAGGCCTGGAGGGGAGGGGGGGTGGTGGGGAGGCGCCGAGGGCAGAGGCCGGGAGAGGTGCGGGTAGGCGAGGTCGAAGTACAGAGGCCGGGAGAGGTGCCGAGGGCAGAGGCCGGGAGAGGTGCCGGGAGAGGTGCGGACGTACAGAGGAAGGAAGAGGTGCCGAGGGCAGAGGCTGGGCGAGGTGCCGAGGTACAGAGGCCGGGAGGCGCGCACAGGTACAGAGGCAGGGAGAGGTGCCGAGGGCAGAGGCCGGGAGAGGTGCGGAGGTACAGAGGCTGGGAGAGGTGCCGAGGTATAGAGGCCGGGAGAGGTGCGGAGGTACAGAGGCCGGGAGAGGCGCCGGGAGAGGTGCGGGGGTACAGAGGCCGGGAGAGGTGCCGATGTACAGAGGCCGGGAGACGCGCACAGGTACAGAGGCCGGGAGAGGCGAGGAGAGAGGCCGGGAGGCGCCCGACCCGCCCCCTGCCGGCGACCAATCGGCCGGGCGGCGGCGGCGCCGCTTCCGCCCCGGCCCGCTAATGAAAACCACTGCTACTCTAATGGCCGCCGCTGATTTAGTGGCGACGTTTCGGGCGTGATTACTGGTGAAGCGGCCGACCCAACGGTACGTACCCCCCCCGGCCGTTGGTGATGGCAACATCACGGCCGCTCGCAGCACAGCGCCGCTGGCGATGACTGCCAACATTGCAGGCAGTCGATGGTGGCGTCTTGGATAGTGGCGGTGCGACATTGATGATGGCAACATCTCAGTTACGGACGGTGCGACATTGATGATGGTATCATCTCATTTACGGACGATGCGACATCGGTAATGGCAACATCTCAGTTACGGACGGTGCGACATTGATGATGACAACATCTCAGTTGCCCATAGTGCAGGCGATTGGCAATGGTAACATCTCGGTTACGGGAGGTGTGACATTGATGATGGCAACACTCAGTTGCCCATAGTGTAGGCGGTTGGCAATGGTAACATCTCGGTTACGGGAGGTGTGACATTGATGATGGCAACACTCAGTTGCCCATAGTCTAGGCGGTCGGCAATGGTAGCATATCGGTTACCGACAGCACAACCAACCGCTGGTAGCAAAATCTCAATTGCCGGTAGTGCAACCTCTCCGGTAGTGGTAACGCCTCAGCAGCTTCAACTACCGATAGTGCATTAGCCCAGTGGGAAGGATAACGTCTGAGCTACCTCAGCTGTCGATAGTGCAGTAGCCCAATGCTAACGGTGATGTCTCATTTTCCTCAGAAACCAAAGAATGAGAAGAACCGAACGTTGGCGGCTGTGTTTAGTTTGCGTCCTTCATTCCCGACAATCCGCTGGTGGCAGTCCCGATGTCCTGATGCTTACGATAAGAGCCATATTTGAGATGCGAACGCGATATGGAACCGTCCCTCCTCGACATCGCCCGTAGATGACACTGTTTAATACAACGAAGAATGGCATCTTTGCTATGGTATATTGCATCCTCATGGTTCTAGACATTGCGTGAGACGAAATGTACGACCCTCAATATACCAGGAGGTGCTGAGTTTACATCAAAAGCAACGTTAGGGATTATGCTATATTACTCAATTATAGCATAATTGTAATGGTTGAGTAATATAGCATAATCCCTAACGTTACTTTTGATGTAAACTCAGCACCTCCTGGTATATTGAGGGTCGTACATTTCGTCTCACGCAACGTAGATGACACTGACGGTACTTCCAATTCAAACCTTGTCCAATAATTACCTCATCCAGTGGAAGCCTTATCCAATCATCACACCTCATCCAATGCAAACCTATCAGGTAACATTCAAAATTACTGCCCTGATTTTGCGAACACCTGCGTTGACCTATCAACGTACATCAATGGTCTGGTCTTTTCAATACGATTTTTGGCCTATGGAAGCTTTGTGTAGCGCGACCAAAGCCGAATAGTTTGCTCCCCATTCAAGCTTTGGTGCTGGGCCGATCACGGTCGCTATGACCCAGCGTGTGATGATTGTGGGGAAATGTGGGCGAGACACTACCCCTGATGCCCATTCTCCATCTCCCCGGGTACTGGCGGCTCTCATCTGGTGTTGACTGTTAGATCACACCGCGGATAATAGCAACTCTCCAACGGGGGACTGTGCCGCTGGAATCAAACAATATCCCAGCCAGGATTAGCTTCGGCCTCCCACCGCTAGGTGGCAATAGCCCCTCCTTGGTCGCCGATTCCGGTGAGTTTCCTATCCGTCTGCTATTATCCGTGGGTGGTTTGGGGGTTGTGTTTTTGGTGCTTGGTATTGAAAGTTCTGGTTTTGTTTCTCTCCCCCCCCTATTCAATTTTCCCCCCCCCCCCCCCCCACGGGGTTGGTGGGGCCGCCTCCCTTTTCCCTGTGTATAAATATAGTGTTGCGTCAACCAATAAACAAACAAACAAACTGCTATTATCCGTGGCCATGCCGATGACTAGTCACCCATCGTGACGTCATTAACGCTATGTCTTACGGTGGTGTTTTTTTCCACTGGAAATGTGTCCTGTATGCTGCTGTATGCTGCATAGGTGCCGGTTTTGATGGTGAGCTGCGGAAGTTGTCGGCACAAAATGACATTTGAAGAGCCGACGAGATTGCATCGCCGAACATCACGGGAAACGTTCCGACGGGACCGGCTCGAACCGCCTAGTGCAGGTTCGAAGCGCCTAGTGCGGGTTCGAGCCGCCGAGTGGATGTTCGAGTCGCCGAGTGCGTGTTCGAACCGCCGAGTGCGAATTCCAGCGCCGAGTGCCCGTTCGAGCCGCCTATTGCGGGTTCGAGCCCCCGAAGGCGCGTTCGAGCGCTGAGTACGGGTTCGAACCGCAGAGTGCGGGTTCGAGCCGCCGAGTGCAGGTTCGAGCCGCCGAGTGCGGGTTCGAGCCGCCGAGTGTGTGTTCGAACCGCCGAGTGCGAATTCCAGCGCCGAGTGCGGGTTCGAGCCGCCGAGTCGCCGAGTGCGGGTTCGAACTGCCGAGTGAATGTTCGAGTCGCCGAGTGCGTGTTCGAACCGCCGAGTGCGAGTTCGAACTGCCGAGTGCGAGTTCGAATCGCCAGATGCGGGTTCGAACCGCCGAGTGCGAGTTCGAATCACTAAGTGCGTGTTCGAACCGCCGAGTGCGAGTTCGAATCACTAAGTGCGAGGTCGAGTCGCCGAGTGCGAGTGTTCGATCGCCGAGCGGAGATCGTCGTCCGACAGGCGACAAGTGCAGTCGCGGCGACCGACTCCCGCTGCAAACTCCGGCCGATGCTGCGCCGTCGCACTCGGCAGTCAGCTGAGTGGCTTCCAGCGGCGCCGCTCAGCTGACTCAATTGCCGGCGTAGAGCCGCGGCCAGCCGGTCCGCCTGCACCGAAACAATTAATTTGTCGATCGTAAATCTCGCCGAAAATGGACGATAATGCTGGAGCTAATGAAAACCGCGGTCGTTAACGTCCACTCAAACGCCGATGCCGAACGAACTGATAGCGGACTATCTTCATCCAGGGTGTAATCAGCAGCGATTTTCGCGCCGCGAAGGAATTTTCCGTCCCGGGCGAGTTATGTAGCGTGCAACAAAATGGAGCTCAAGTGAAAATGGTGACCGACAAATCGGCTGATAAATCCGCGTAATATTTCGGCGCCAGCCGGCCCGCGCGCTGACGGCTGGTGATGGTGCACACTTGGCAGCATGCGACCCACCGATATGGCCGCACTGGGCGCCAGTTTTAATCAATGGAGCAACGAATCGGTAGACGATTGTCGGAACTGTTATGTTAAGTTGTTTGGCGAAGGAAGCATGCATGGCAGGATTAAGTGACTTACTACGTGGTCGCATTCATTTTATGGGGTAGTTTCGGTGTACGGTAATGCCAGACGGTTTAACAGCCACGACCTACCACCGACCGGGGGACTGTTAGACAGGTCAGCGCGACCTGGACACCATGCATGATTTCAGGCTATAATCCTACATGCTTTCGTCTTGAAGTCGGTGTCTCAAATATGAATCGACGGAAGATATGGAGTGAAATCCAGTGGCTATCACCTGTATAATACATGGATTCATGATAACTTGCAGATATGAAGTAGATATTTTAAATGTTGTTTTTGTGATTACAATTTATCACTTCCATTTTGTCAGGAGATTTTGCCGGACCAAGGAATCGGCAGCCGTTTTCACGAAGCATAGTTCAGTGTCCAGAGCAACAGCGATTCCAGCAGTCAGATCTGGTTGGGCTAAACCACGCTTGGGAACAGCCAGATACGTTTGGCCGACACAACATTCGTGCCAAATTCGTGGCGTGCGCCAGCGGTTAATAGTGTCTATTGAGAGTGTTGTCTACAAAGTCTAGCCGAATTATATCACGCTCGGCACGAATATGTAGCTTTTCGGATATTTCCCTAGAATTTGCTCTGCTTCGCCGCTGCACGCCCGGTGCTTTCAATCTAGAAGTTTATTTATATATATACATATATATATATATATATATATATATATATATATATATATATATATATATATATATATATATATGTGTGTGTGTGTGTGTGTGTGTGTGTGTGTGTGTGTGTGTGTGTGTGTGTGTGTGTGTGTGTGTGTGTGTGTGTGTGTGTGTGTGTGTGTGTGTGTGTGTGTGTGTGTGTGTAGTATTTCCCCTGAAATATAGAGGTGCACTCATGTCCAAAGGCTTACGTCAAATCAAGTCTTACCTGAATTCTGGTGTTTTTATGGTTCATCTATGACAGCGTGAGGGATTGTCACTCCAGACTTTTGTTAAGGTGTTCCTACAGGGTTTCTTCTGCTTGGCCAACACTGCTATATTAGCAATCACCATTAATATGTCTACACGATACACATAAACTATGGTTCGTGGTCCGGATGCGGCAACGGAGAAATGGAAACACAGTTCTCGATAGGGTCCACCGGTTGACAATGCCTGATTTGCTGCATAATGTTGCCATGCACGCTACCATCAGCAGTTGCATCGTAGCCCGTGCGTGCAGGTTTTCCTGTATGTTGAGGTAACAATGGTGCAGGAGTGAATAAGTAGCTGCCTGCTTGATGGATTGCAGCATTACATAGTTCGAGCAGCAAGGAAAAGGAATATTCGTGCACACTTAGTTCATTGTGTGTTCGCGTTGTTTTCGAACGCCCTCGAAGTTAGATGTAGGATGTCAGGTGCACACCCAGTGTTTTATTAGCACGCGCACAGGAGGGAGGGGGTACTTCGCCCATTCCTCCTGATTTTCGACCATATCCTATAAACGGGGGTTGAGGATATTGTAATGAAATCTTGTGACGTTAAAAATTGATTTGGGCATCCTATGCAAGCATTTAAATCCACTGATAAACAGTAGAAATTGCGAGGGTACAAAGTCGACCGATCGGCCGGCCGCCTGGCTGCCGAAAGTTCAAGGTCGCGAAGTCGGGTAGTCTCACTACCGGTGCCGACGAGCGGCGGAGAGACCTGGTGGCCGATTTCGACCTCATTTGACCTTGAATGCATCGACCTAATGTCATGAAGTTTATACTGAAGCGAGTTCGCTGCGGTCGTAATCTAGCCTCAAAATTGTGTGCGTGTAGCTTCGGTAGTTCCTTATGGGATCATATCCGTCCCCATCCCCTTCCTGTGCTAGGTGTGTGAGATACCTCCGGCGAGCGTGTTAAGGGGGTGTGGCAGGATGGTCGAAGCTTCACGTTTTTTTTGGTGAGTCGATCGTGGAGTTTTTCGATCGTTTTTTTGTGAGTCGATTTTGTGTCGATCGTGGTGTATGGCTTGAATTTTATTTTTAGAAAATGATCCTTCTTTTCAGAGAAAAAAAGTCGTTGAGAGGTGTGATGGTAGTGCTGGCCTTAATGTTCTGGTTTTCAGGCTCAGAAACATAAATTTCGAACCATAAAGGCATTGATCCCCTTGCCCCTTCCCTCTTAGATGCGCCTATGCCGAACGTACACACAATTTCAGGGATGACAAAGTGTGTAGGTGCCATAAATGTGTACGTAGTGATTATTGCCATTCAGTAGTGCACCATTTAAGGCTAGGTAAGAACCAGAGCATAGCACGGATTATATATCCGTATGGATGCCTGCTTCGCACGAAAACCGAAGCTAGGTATATAGACTGTCCTGTCTGCACATGCGATCTGAAGTGAAATTGTTATAGGTTCGGTAATATACGGTGCCGCTGATAAACATTTTAATCGACATTTCACAACAAATGCCAAGTTAGCTTTTCTTTGTCGTGTTAGGTCAAATATGGTATGATACTGATGACCTGCATGCGATTTGATAATGCAACCAATCATATTTCTAACTATTCTACGTGTTTTTTTGTAAACTAATTGGATATCGGAGGGATATTTCCATTGCGGTACTGATATGGATACGAATCGGCCTGGTTCTTACCGATACGGATTTGAGGAATGAGTTCGGTGTCAAAAGTGCCAAAGAGGATGACGACAGGCGGGATAGGCGCTGCTATGCTGGGAACAGGTGTTTGCTGCTACTCAATGTCATTTAAACATTCCCGCATAGCCAGTGCAATGTCATACACCGGCAAATTAACCCATCCCGTCTCGGGGGGGGGGGGTCTTCAACCGCCCCCCTCAGGTTTTTCGCGGATAGCGGACGAACGGCGCGCGGCAGAGCGCCCAAATTCGGCATACCTTTTCCCACATCAATTTGACATGCTGATTCAAAAAATTCAGGTCAGGTCATCCAGGGTCAACGAGTTAGTCAAGGTCAAGTGAGGTCACCTCCAAAAAAGTTCAACCAGTCGTCACGCTTTAACGGATACAGATATTTTAATGAAACTTTCAGCGTTTGCTTATCTTTATGGATGCAATAAAACGTACGGGTGGAAATTTTCATTTTTTCCGTTTTTGACTACATATAAATTTTGCGTATTTGCCAAATTGTAGTTCAAATACAGGACTCTGGCTAAAGTAAGGCATTTTTATTGAGGGCAAGTTGACTTCCAACAACGTTTCTCGGTCCGCTCTACCCATTGGAAAAGGAAAATTTAAGAAAACTTGAAAACTCAAAATTTTGAAATTTCAAAAAAAAATTTTTATTTTGGAGAGAAAAAATATAGCCCTGGTCGATTTCGCTGTCCTTTTCTCATTCCAAATAAAAACATTTTTCATATATCTCCCAAAATTAACTCCCCAGAGTCAAAAAACATAATATAAGTCGTGAAAAGTCGTGAAAATCTATCCCCACTGGTGACGTCACTTTTTGGGGAAAATTGTTTTGGAGTGGGGATCCGGACCCTACTCGTCGAGTGTTTTCCGATGACACCACTTTCGTTTTCGTGCGACGCTTAGTTTATATTTTAGATGGGGGTCTCCAACCGCCCCCCCCCCGAGACGGGGTGGGAGGACTTCACCGGGAAAGACGGCGCGGGTTAAAACGAAACATAAAACCCATCGCCAGGTGTTTCCCTGAACACAGAGCGGCCGGGGGCTGCCAGTCCTCGTTAGTATAGTGGTGAGTATCCCCGCCTGTCACGCGGGAGACCTGGGTTCGATTCCCAGACGGGGAGCTTTTTTCCTTCTGGGTTTCTTTTTATTACATGCAGCGTAATGCTGTGAGCACGTCACGTGCCAAACGTGCTGCGTTGTGCATTTTTCTGGTGGCGTGGGAGGGTAAGGGTGAGGAGACCATCAGTCCTCGTTAGCATAGTGATGAGTAGGTGTCACGACGGATGTCTGGTTTCGATTCCCAGACGGTGATGTCTTTTTGGACAGGAAATCAAGGCAAGGGGACCACGGCGATATCTATCTCACGACACGGTTCATTTCCATGAGTGACGTACCCAGTCGACAGCGATAAGGATACACGCAGGAGTCATGGATGTAGGCTTCCGAAACTAATTGGGAGAACACAATACATGAAGCCAATGTGTGGGTCCCAATGGATGGGGATAGGATGTGGGTGGGGGTTGGGTGGGGTGGGGTGGGGTGGGTGGGGGAATACCGCATAGGTGCAATGGTAAAAGTTTAAATTATTGGTGGGGGGCAAAGCCAACATTGCAGGGGGAGTGCCCGCCCAAAAGCATACCACCTACACGGGCTATATCGCCGCCTTGGTACGGGCACCGGTATGGGCATGAGTGCGGGACAGGTACGGGTACGGGTACGGGTACGGGTACGGGTACGGGTACGGGTACGGGTACGGTTGCGGACGCGGGCACGGGCATATGTACGGGCGCGAGCACGTATTCGGGAAGGGTACCGTTGCGGGTATGGGTAAGGTCAACGTAGGGTTCCAAAACGAGAATCAACGAAGGGTTCCAGTTTGGCTTCTCATAAAAACCCACAAAATGTGCATCAGCTAGGGTTTAGGCTTAGGGCACTTCAGGAGCATGTTTTACATGAAACATCGTTAATGTTACAAATCCGTAACGAGATGGAGCAAATGGCTGCTGGAAATCAAAAGAAGTGCATGGGTCTGGAAGGACGAACAGGCCATGGAGGATTGGCAGGGATTAGGAGACGTAACCGGGATATTAAAACCAAACATGACATAACAACAGACGTCACAAAACCCATCGCCAGGTGTTTCCCTGAACACAGAGCGGCCGGAGCCTGCCAGTCCTCGTTAGTATAGTGGTGAGTATCCCCGCCTGTCACGCGGGAGACCTGGGTTCGATTCCCAGACGGGGAGCTTTTCCTTCTGGGTTTATTTTCATTACACGCAGCGTAATGCTGTGAGCACGTCACGTGCCAAGCGTGCTACGTTGTGCATTTTTCTGGTGGCGTGGGAGGGTAGGGTGAGAGACCATCAGATGAGAGGAATGAGTTCGGTGTCAAAAGTGCCAAAGAGGATGACGACAGGCGGGATAGACGCTACTATGCTGGGTACAGGTGTTTGCTGCTACTCAATGCCATTTAAACATTCCCGCACAGCCAGTGCAATGCCATACACCGGCAAATTAAACACTGGTGTCACTAAACTTATCCCAATAGTGACAATCACCGGCAAGCAATCAGCAAGTGAGGTGACATGCAAAATAGCAATAGTTGCCATGCGAATCGTCATCCCATCTCATCATCCAATGAACTAATGGAGTACCGTAGCATCTTGTGCTTTATATTTTTTGCTGAGGGAGGGTCAATATTAGCCAAATTATACAGTCGATCGCAAATGTGTTCATCGGTGCATGTTGCTTTTTGTCTCATGATAATTATTTAAATAGTTCAGCTGTCAGCCGGTAAGGTCACACAGGCTGGAGAAACTCAGCGAAGAAAGGAAGAAATCTGAAAATGGCCTCGCCACACCTGAACTTGCCTCATGGATGGGAGGGTTTTCTTGGACACTGAAACCTAACTTTAGTCGGTTAATCCTGTTTTCAGTTGAATTATTTCAATGGTGTGATTTCAACCTGTCCGGGAAGCGCATTCCAAACCACAAGTGGTGTTCCGTTCAGAAGAAGAAAAAGGCTCCGCCTCTTTGAACAGTGCTGTGTAGCACAGCTGCGGCCGATTTGCTGCTCAGCAAACAAGCCGACACGGATGCCCTTGATTATGTACAGCAGTCAACCCAGGTGCGATCGGGCGAGCGGAATTGAGCTCCGGCAGATGGCCAGGAAATTGGTGTATCATGTGGCGCCCGTGGCGGCCTGACATCCGTTGATGAAGCTCAACACCGCTCACCGTCTGTGAGTACTCGTACGTCATCCGCCGCCAGCGATCACACGTGCCGCCAAGCCGTCTCAGCTGAACCGAAAGGGGCTGCCGCAACGGAACACCCATTCGCGACGCCGTGGCTTCGCCGCTGCGCGTCGACGGCCGCAAAGTCGAGCGGCCACCACCGTCGGCTAATCTGGCGACAAAATTAAAAACCGATTCATTAGGACAGAGAAAAAAGCAATGGCACAGGAGGAACTCGACTGTGATTGGCCATCCAATCCATCAGTCGGCTGGCGTCATAATAAGCCGACAACGATGGTATGTCAGAATAAAGATGGATGCGCCCGGGGAAACTAGCTTGGACGCCATTATGGTGAAAATGTATCTGTGGCCTGTGGTGTATCATGTATCATTATAAGGTGTATCTGTGGCCTGTGGTGAGGTTAGCGATTGCTGGAGGTGTCAGACAAATTTGGCCTCGTGAGAAGCTAGGGATGATGGATGTTTGAAAACACCTCTCGGTAATTGTGACCACCGACTGGGATAATTTTAGTGACGCGGTGTTTAATTTGTCGGTGCGTTGCGCTGGTCATGCGGGAACACATAAATGTTATTGAGGAACGGCAAGCACCTGTTCTCGGCTTAACAGCGCCCATCCCAAGTGTCATAATCAATTTTGACGCTTTTGACACCGAACTCATTCCTCAAATACGTATCAGTATGAACCACTCCAATCCGTATCCATATCAGTACCGCATAGAAATATCCATGCGTTATCCGGTCAGCTTTAAACACGCGAAGTAGTTAGAAATCCGATTGATTGCATTAGAAATCCCTGGAGGCCCTCGGAAAATGACGCGCACTGGAGGGGGCGGATTCCGCCCCCCCTAAGATCGCGGCTCCTACTGAAGCTAGAGCAACGAAATTCGCAGGGTGGATGGGCACGATAGTGAATTCTATTGTGTGCAAATTTCATGACCTTAGGTCAATATCTTCAAGGTGAAATGAGGTCGAAATTGCAAAATGTTTTGGTTTTGCGTGGATTGACTTGTGAATGTTATGGATCGCTGTGATTGTGTTTAAATGCTCCAAAATTGGCATTAATGATGTGTTGGACATTACTAATGATGCAATACAGATGCCAGATTCGCCATTTGACCTTAGGCCACCTATATAGGAGCACTTTATCAGGTCATTACCTGCAGGGGTCATTTGGAAGGTTTGAATTTTTCCATTAAAAAGTGATGCGTTGGATTGGGATTTTATGTTGTCAATTTTGAAAAACAGAACAAAACAATTTTCCTTTTTTGTGGGAAATTATGTTCTTTTTTTTCATTAATGTTGGGCTAGACTAGGAAATGGGCATATTACATTTTATTTTACACCTTTATTTTACGCCATTTTACCTAACTCAAAGCGACTTCTTTGTGTTATTTTGCTTGCCAGCTGAAAAGTAAGCATTTGGAGAGGAAATTAGTCGTCACATTTTTATACTTGTATACTTCATCACTTCTATAAAAAGCATATTGGTAAAAACCTAAGAGTCCAAAAAATACCTTAAAGCACAATTGCATGGATATTTTTGTGTGAAAGAATAGGTGCCGAACAAGTTCCAAATTTTGGGAACCAAAAAATAGAGTGGTCAAAATACGACGATTTTTGCTGGGTGCAGTGGTGACTGCCTCACCCGATTTCGATGCCTCGGACCGCCCCTGGTAACAGGACAACTACTAATGAATCAAATAATAAGAATATAACAATATGAGCTTCAAAATGAACTATTTTATATACCCACCCTGTTCAAAATCATATCAGTATATATGATTTCGTGTACATATTTTTTTTCTTAATGTCGACCCCTGTTTCGTATGCAGCAGCCTATCATATTTGGCTACACGCACTATTACAGGCTCGATTGCTATTGGGCTTTCCTATGGCCAACTATTCAAAAGTTAGGAGTAGCCAGCTTAGGAATGCCTCAGGATGATAATACACATGTCATTTGTCTGCATACGTACAGTTCACTATAACTAATTGCATCTTTTTTATCTTTTTTGCAGATAGGCCACCACCAGTCATTAGTAGAAGTAGCTCCAGCAGCATCTCAGCTAGGTAGCAAGCTAGTAACGCCAAGGAACTCCTGGGGCCACAAAGTGAAAAGTGTTATGAGGGGAAAAGTGTACATACATGTGCACAAGCACACAAACCTGCATATGCACACACATGAAACACGTACACCTAAACTTAGTTCACATACATAAACACATGCACTCACACATCTATATAAATATACATGCATACACATATACTAGCATGCACATACATAAATATACACATATATGCATCCATGCACATATATGCAAAAACATGCACACAGTTCCAAATACACACCTGCAATCACATGCAATTAAGCATATAGGTACATATGCATCATCACATATGCATATACTTGTCCAAATAATAAAATACTATCTTGAACAAAATACACACTTCCATAAAATAAGCCAAGGTAACTACCAGACTCAATGGTTGGTTATTGGGGTTTAAGGGCGCATCGACCGCAGAGGTCATGCAGCGCCCTACCAGACTCAATGAAATAGAACACAAAGTGCATGACCCACAACCATTTCATGTAAAGCACAACAGCACACAGCAACCTAAAGTATGAGCTCACTTCAGCTCAGTACCGTAAGCTGCCACCATAGCTGCGGTGAATCTTCCGATATAGGTCACCTACGCCCTTAGGCGAGTAGCGGGTTTATCACCTCTGCTCATTAGAGCGGAAACGGCACTGGGCCAACTACTCGTGCCCCAGGCAAAATATCAGCCGTGTAGGTGGCCCTTGTTTGAAGTAGCACGGTCATGGCTACGCTCATCAGGTCCTGTTTTGCTGTTTGTTTATTGGTTGGTTCACGACACACTTTATGCACATTCACGGCTAATGGCGACGCCCACACTGTTTCGCCGGTGGGCCGCGGGATTGGGAAATGTCCTGAGTGGCGCTAGAGTTGAACCCGGGACCTTTGGTACCCATAGCCCGACACCTTAACCACTCGGCCATCCCCCCCCCGCCCCCGCCCCCTGTTTTGCTGTGCTCAGTGCCTCTGGTTGGTTAGTATAATGGTGGCAAGCTGGCCGTAGTTGTGATTTAAGGACTGTTCACACCAAGCGTAGTCTCGACACAAAACACAGCCAGCGCAATGACGGACTAGGCGTGATCCTGAAGCAATGGGCGTAATTTCGACGCGTCGACAGACCAGTGCAGCGACATCGCCTGGACGCGAGTACGCCAGCGATCAGCTGACATGTCAGCTGTTTGACAACAGAATCAGCTGTTTAGATTGGGTGCAAACGTGACAAACTGAGTTTTGTCATTCCAGATGGCCCCAAGCCGTTAATTGGTAGGTTGCTGCGATTGAAGTTGATGCTTCTCTGGAGTTTATGATAAATAACCTCCTGTGTTGGTAATTTTTATAGCGTGGTTAGAAGCATATCCCGCTTTCGCCGTTCAGCAGTTTTCCTCACTAGAATTTCCATTATCAAATATGGTGACCACAGTTTATCCCGAGCAGTCTGTCGACCTTGCGTCAAGGCCGCTGGTGCGCCGAGCGGAAAAAAGTTGAAAAAACTCGACTTTGTCCGCTCGGAAATCGCCAGCGTTTTGTAGGACTCGGCAGAGAGCTGACGCAGGGTCGGCGCAATGACAGAATCGGCAGACTTATTGGGCTCGATGCTAACTGTCCGCTAGCTTTGCGTGATTCCGACGGTGCGTCGAGATTACGCCAGGTGTGAACAGTCCATTACTGTCTCATAGCCGGACAGCGATGCATTGTCTCCTAGTCGTGTGACACGACCGCGGGCCCCTGACCGACGCCGCCGGGCTGGTGGTGGCTGGTCACGTGGTCACCTCAGGCTGTGGCGAGACAACGCCGTGATCCACCGCGGGGCTGCATACACACGTAAGGTACTCGGAGAAATGACGAACATTTCTGTGTGAGAGGGAGGGCCGGGTAAGGAAAGAAGAGGGAGGAAGAGAGATAAGGCGAGAGAGAGGGTGAGATAAATAGAGAGAGATAGAGAGATAGATAGAGAGAGCGATAGAGCGAGAGAACAAGAGAGCAAGAGAGCGGGAAAGAGAGAGATGGAGACAGGACAGAAATAGAGAGAGAGAGAGAGAGTGTGAGTGAGAGAGAAAAAAAAAGAAAGAGAGATAGAACGAATGAATGAGAGGGAGAGAAAGAAAGAGAGAGGTAATTAAAAATATAGCAACATTTGAACTAGCCTTGGAGGCTACCCAGTGAATCAAAGTAACTGGGTCATCACACATAGAATCGCTGTGCATCGCGACCCGTGAAAAAAAAAAAAAAAAGTAATTAAAAATATAGCAACATTGAACTACCTTGGAGCTACCTAGTGAATCAAAGTAACTGGGTCATCACACATAGCATCGCGACCCGTGTGCGCGTTGCAAACTTATTTTGTTCAACTTATTGTGTTTCATGTCGTCAGGTCTCTCTTTCGTCCTCTCTCTCTCTCTCTCTCTCTCTCTTCTCTCTTCTCACCTCACCCTCATCCTCTCCCGGGAAAGGTGGCCAAATGCCGCCCCCTGGCCACAGTTCACAGGACCCCGTGTCACTATCGAGCTTCTGTGCGCGACCACACCGGGCGAAGTGGGCCGGGCACGCCGGCCATCCCCGGCGAAACAGATCGCCCATTGTGAACCGGCATGCGCCGCTATCGACCCCAATCAAATAATCATCGGATCACATTTCGAGGCGGCGAGTCGACGCGGCGACCGGGAGCCGCGCGCGCCGACGCGCGCGCGCGTGGCGGCGCGCGCGTTTTCATTCCTAATTTCCCGCGCACGTGCGCGCCGGCGGCGTGACAGATCGTGTCACAAAGGCGCGCGCGCATTACGCGCGAGTTATCTGCGCGGCGCGCGGCAGCCGCATTGAGCCGCGGCGAAAAGCCGCCGCCCGCGCCGCGCCGGCCCGCCCGGCGAGACGGGGCCGCCGCGCGTCGTTTGCATGCCGCAGATAGGCGCACTAAGTGGGATTTGAAGCGGTGTTATCCTGGAGAGATGACAAAGGCCGGCCGGGTGGTATGTTGAGCCGGGCCGGCTGCAGATCAGCGCTTTGTCCACGTTCGCGTGTGGTGGCGAGGGCGACGGCATTGAATGTGTGTTGTGATACGTGAACACACGGTGAATGCTGGTAAGCCACTGGAATTGACTTCAAGTTCAGTGGAAAGTGTTGCGAGTTAAAGAGAGGGTCGACGGTTTGTTTTGCAGGCCATTCTGTTTGCTTTGTTAGTTGGGGAAAGCATGTACTCGAGATTGCCATGATAAGGAAAGGTGAGAAAAATACCGAAGCACACCTAGAAACCTAGTAAGGGTGTCGGTTTACATGTTTTGGATACTTGACAGTGGTATTGTGCTACGTGTTCCTTTATCCACCACTGCACCTTGCCTTCAAACGAGCACAGTGCAGTTATAGTGTTCATACTTAATGAGAGGCACGGGGGCCCATCCGGGTTAAGCCTGCGAAGGGAATTTTAGCCTGGAGAAAAGATACTCGACATCCTAGCAAATACTATATCCTAAATCACAAAGAAGCTATCTATCAACATCCTACCCGACCACCCACCTACCAACATAGTTATCATCCCATACACCTCTAATTATTACTCAAACAAGATTATCCAACCTAAATAACTTGTCTACTCTATTCTTATTAAACGCATTTAATGTGTCCCTACATCACACTTAAATACATGCTCACAACATCAGCGGACAGCCTATTTCATTGAGCAACCGCGCTTTGACTGAAAACCTGTTGTTTAACTGTTCTACACATTGACTTGTCTAACCTGAATTGGGAACCCCATTTTTTAACACATTAAAAAATGTGATATTGTAAATAGAAGAGCATCATTCAGATTGACCTTATCTAACCCTTTAACGATTTGATGCCTCCCAATTATATCAACCATTAATCTCATCTACTTGAATGAGTACATATCTGATATCATAATATATCTTTCTTCATATTCAAAGTTAGTCCACCGATGAATCTAGTGACGTTCGCTGCACTCTTTCTAGCATATCTATATCTCTTTCTAAGAAATGGCTCCACGGCTATACAAAATATTCCAAGTAGAGTTGTACACAGGATAAGTACAGTTTTTTTTCTTCACGACTCTTGCTCTTGTATCTCACACCAGTGGCGTAGCCAGGACTTCGTCTAGTGGGAGGGGAGGGGGCGAACATCTGAAGAAGGCTGCATTGCCTACCTACTATGTATATACTATATGTATATATATATAATATATATATATATATATATATATATATATATATGTATATATATATTGTCCAGGGAGCGGCTGTCCCTTGCCCCCTCCCCCACCCCTTTGCTGCGCCGCTGCCTCACACTCCCATTAATGATCACAAAAATATGATTGCCCTGCTCCTAGCTGAGGTACATTGCTTTTCTGTTTTAATGTCATTTGAAACTATTGGATTTTGCCTGGTCTTTTAACATTCGGAACGTGGTGGCGGCACACAACCGTCCCTTATCTGTCGATGTTTGGTACTTCTGCCGCTAGGTGGCTGCGGTAGTCGCATATTAGTCCTGAGTTCCAGCGAGTTCGCGAGTTTCCAATTCAGGGATCTGTCATCCATGGCGTGCCCAAGCAACTTGATGGTTATGATAGAGGGGACAGGGGTGAGAGGGAATGAAAGAGGCTGTGACACGCGGTAACTCCATATGCTTTAGCGTGACCGAGGAAAATCGGATAAACTATCACAATTGGGAGACTGAACTCAGCGCGAGAGTTTCGATTTATGGCCCTGTTTGTTTTCAAAATAGGGGAGACGGACAGGGGCGGTCGGCCCATGTAAGGCACTAAGGCAGTTATACTCAAGATAACTAGAGGCAACAGGTACTCAAAAGTCCGCAGTTCTAGTATAGTTAGTTTAAACTAGACAAAACCTACGCCACGTGACGTTATATACCAGAAGCGCTCTTTTATTCCAGAATACTGCTGAATTATATTCTAGTTTTGAACTATACTGATAAATCTACTAAATATGTCACATGAAAACATGGTGCATCTACCGGTTCATCACCTTGCCCCACTATATCAGGGGTAAATTTTTACTAATAATTGGTTAAGTTGTTAAATTGTAAATTTATTAAAATACAAAAATTATCGGTGACATTAGCTTACTCCATCTGAAACGTCCATATGAACTTATTGGTCAGACCAGTATACAAAATCCAGTACCAGTAAGCGTATAAAAACTCAGACCAGTATACTTAACAATACTGGTCTGAGTCCTGGCTCGCCATAGCTCATGGTACATGCCATTAATGTAATGCGACAACGTTCGTTCCGCAGCAGCACCTTTTCCCTCGTTTAGTCTTTTTCGTCGGGTGAGAGATGCTGATAGAAAATTGAATTGGCTTATATTCAACCAGTTCTTAGAAACACCCCAATAGAAATGTACGATTCTCTGGTTATTTTGTTCATTACCAGTCCACAAAACGTTGATGCAGGATGTTGACACATGCTGATTAATTTGATGTAGGCTGCACAAATTTACCCCACAGGTTTTTCAGTGCAGGCTACAACATGACATACAAAGTCGCGAATACAGGGTAGCGGCAAACGATAAATGCATTTCACCTTTGCAAAGCCGAGAGAACATGGCAGTTATGATTAACGACTAAAAAGTTTGCAAGTGGATGACACATTAGAAATCATGGCGGAAGCACAGACATTGAAATTTTGTTTTTGCTCCAAAAATGTGCTGCATCATCACCATTCCGTCGCATCACCACCATAAACATTCAATTAAAATTCAGTGGAATGTTCATGTGCCAAACATATGTATTTTATTTTGTCCTTAAGAGAGGAAAACAAACTATGTGCATGTTACTAGCTATGAACACAGCATTGAATTTCAAATTTGATGGGCAAAAATTCGTTTTTTTATGCCATTTGCTATCCAAATCTTTAAATTGTGTGATATTGTCCTAATTCTGAATCAGTAACTCCATGCTACTGAATATACTAAGCCATTTTATACAAGCATTTATCAATTGCAGTTCTAAAATATAATTATTACCATCACGGGTGTTGATTTCTGAAAATTATTTAGGGTAATGCATGAAGGCAATACATGAAGGTCCAAAATGCATTTGGGGTTATACCTCATAGGGTCCCATATTGAAGGTTGAAATTGTTGGTGGTGCATATACAGCATAGAGGAGCATTTGCCCCCTCAAAAGTATATAAGCAACACTCCTGCTCATCGTTGTAGATAGCAATTGGCAGTCCCTTCTATCCCACTCGGAAGCTGAATCAAAGATGGCATTTTTTTTTTTTTTATTTTTTTTTTTTTTTTTTTTTTTTTAGTTTTTTTTTTTATTGGGGGGTTTTGGTGTTTTTTTTTTTTTTTTTTTTTTTTTTTTTTTTTTTTTTCCCCTTTTTTTTTTTTTTTTATTTTTTTTTTTTTATTTTTTTTTTTTTTTTTTTTTTTTTTTTTTTTTTTTTTTTAAAAGATTTTTTTCTGTGTTCCCTTTTTCAGTGGATAGATAGGAGCAAGATTCATTCCCTCCCATATAGCAAAATCAAGGGAAGGCGAAGCTGCGCCTTACTCCTCCACCAGCCCTCGGGCTTCACTTTTGGAAACGGTTTTCTTTCACACACCCACGAATGCTCCCTGCTTCAACCATTGGAACTGCAAG
Organism: Imbricaverruca yamaguchii; assembly: GCA_034440575.1. Lineage (NCBI taxonomy): Eukaryota > Metazoa > Arthropoda > Thecostraca > Neoverrucidae > Imbricaverruca > Imbricaverruca yamaguchii. The sequence goes on along the minus strand of JAOTOL010001583.1, from coordinate 824,688 downwards.
TTGGTAAGTCTCGGGTCGATTCGTGTGGACTCGATATTGCACTAGAATACCCAGCGCTGTCCACCAGGTGGTTCATCATCCACCTCTTAAATTGTTTCCATATCAATGCGCGAAATTATCGTTGCAAAAGGGGAAGGCTTAGTGCATAGTGCACTATCAGGTGTAATCTAGTACAAATTGTTAGAGAACGCAAATGTGGCGGGCTTCGCAGAATGAGGCTAGCTTGGTCATAGCTACTATATTAACCCTTTCAGTGACGGGGAAGGGAAATTTCACCCGCACTTTGCGATTCTCCGAGACAACTCGTGCAAGGGATCATTTTGAAATGCGGGATATCTGTCGAAATTTCATGAACGTGCAGTGTGTCGAAAATTAACTGAGTTATAGTCTGCTAAGACCATGGAGTTTGTAAGAACAAGGTCAAGGTTACGATCTCGTCTGAATGTGGTTTGTTTATTTGTATTGGAGCATTTATCATGGCCAAGTCATATATGATTTTATAAAGAGTGTTATATGAGTTTGTAGACAAATGATGAACTGCAACGCCAAAACAGACGTGATTTCGAGTCAGAATTATAGCTCAAACGGAGGTTTTGATTGGAAACATTTTGTACGCATCCTCTTGTCACTGAATAATATTTCTGACAAATCGGAATGCGGTCGTTTCAAATGATGTCAGCTAACAGTAATGTCTTGTCTTCACATGAGATTTCGCTACTGAGATTTGACATTAAATGCTCCAAGATTACATAATTTTGCAGGCGCCTGGAAGACAAAATGGGATCATTTGCGAAGTAAAAATGTCTAAACCAGGGCAAATATGTAGGCTGATTTCGTTTGTGATGTGTTTATGGTCTCCAAGCATGGTTCGATACTTTTTAAAAAAATAATTTGGTGATTTCCAGTCTTTGCAAAAATCATAGATTTCCCCACAAATTGTCAATGAAGAGGAACACGTATGGTTTTACCTTTTATGAATTTTGCCAAGTTTTCCTGAACACACCCTGTTTCGGAAATCGTGAAATTTATCGGTTCATCACATACTTCCAAGTACTTGACCGGAATCGGAATGCCACCGGGTTCTAGGCTTTGGTGGTATCACTGGGGTATTTCCCGATGTTTTTCTTGTTACCATTTCCCATTCTTCGGAGAAGTCTTTTCCGTGATGTAAAGGAGTGGGGGAAGGGATCTTCTAAGATGAAGTGGGAGGAAAAAACAGAACAGAAGCGGCCCTTGAACCGTCTAAATTTCACCGTCTAAAATTCACCGCCTAAATTTCACTCTCCGATCCCTACAATTCATGAATTGAACATTATATTTATCGCAATATATTGAAAGAGTCACTCCAGAAAGAATACCTGGATATTTAGGAAAACGCTGAGTCTTCACTACCTATTCTCCATGTTTGACCATGCTGTTTGGGAGAGGGTCCTTCCTGGATTCCTTTATGACACACTCAATTAACAAGCCATGTAACTTCACCAACCTCTCACGCCGACTGCCCGCGGGTGGACTCGGTAATCCTGCCGGTTGTGAGATTTAAGCCGACGATCTTGCGATCAGAAGTTGAAAGCCATGCCGACTGAGCTACTGCGATGTCTAGGAGTGCGTCCTCCACATCGGAGAAAGATAGTAATATAGCTCATGGTAAGCCAAAGTTGTAGTCAGTGCATTATCACGAATCAAATATGCACGTCGCTATGCCTAACTGCTTGCACAAGTCAAGTTACGATAATCGCATCTATCTTTTCCTTGCGAAGAACAGATTCATTGACTTAATGTTGGCCGGAATGTTCACCTTCAATGGTGACGTCAGCGGCGTGGTTGCTAGGCTCATTCGGCGAGGGGGAGCTAGTCAGGGTGGACGCCTGTGTTTGGGTGCAATTTGCTTGTGTTGCAGACAAGGCAAATGGTTGTACGAAAAAGGCACCTCCTGAATTGAAATGTGCTCCGATGATTATCTACCAAGTGTCAGATTTACGCCTATGTTGGGCCCATTGGGTGCTACATCGATGTGGAGTAATGGAAAATCCCCCCCCCCTCTCCCTTGCAGAAGTCCATTTCGAATCACCTGGTTTCGCCACTGAACCTTACTGAAGAAAATCCTGAGTCTAGCATGAGTTTCAGCAATCGCATCGGGCCAGATAAACAATTATCCGACACCCCGCGCAGCGCAAGGGGCTTAACGAACGGCATTGTTATTTTCACCGAATGCCAAGTCGACCGCGGTCGCCTCCTCTCGCGCGCGCCCGACACGCAGATAGCCGTCACATATGGCACCACCGGCGCGCTGCCAGATGCGACTGCTGCGACAGACTGTGCGCATAAATCGGCGCGGTCCATTAATTTCTCGCCGGTCTCGTGGGTGCCACTGTGCGGCTCCCCCGTCAGAGGAGATTTCTATTCGTGAGCTGGTGGTTAACGGCGGCGTCGGCCCGAACGCGATGGGCCAACTTTAATTCCATTCGCTTAGTGTTGGATTAAATTCGCTGGCGGATTGGCCGCACTGATTAAGTATTGTAAGTTTGAACGGGGCTGTTGTTGGTTCGCGGGGGCCTTGCATAGACATGGTGTTACAGTGTTTTTATTGGGCTTGCAGCAGCAATAAATGAAGGTTCAATAACGTAGGCGGAATCCGACCTGGCGAATACATCCGTTAGGCGGTGATGGCTGGCAGATGCTCTCCATGAAAGACTTCATTGAAGACGAAGGCACGAAATGACCAGTACAAATTATGCTGACTATTAAGACATTATTCGCTTTCAGCGTAAAGCACGTACCACAAACGGTACGTCTTTCACAATTCGCATAGATGGTCTAAAGTATGGTATAATAAGATTAATCAATGATAATCAGAGCAATAATAAGTATGTATTTGATAAGAGTATTGATAAGAAAGATGCAAACTGTATGAATGCTAGCCAGAATGGCATTTCAATGCAAATATCGAATAAAATCATAGCATCGTGGCAACAAAGTTACAAACCCAAATACCAAACGCAGCTAATATGAAAAGTGGTCGGGCCAGAACATTTTGGTCATATTCCCGGGATAGACATACCAGATCTATCTCGGGATATCGTTTATGTTCATGATGATCATTCGTCGTGATGATTCGTCGTGATCATCTGTGATCATCAGATCGACGATCATCCGTCGATCATCATGAAATGTTCGTCATGATCATTGTTTGGGTAGAATTAATCCCGCCCATGCAGGCTGAATTTATTCTTGAGCATGAGCAAATTAGTTGTACTTATGTGGTGTATAGTTTTACCAGTGGTGTATGATCGCAATGCTTTGTGTCAAATATCATGAATATTGCATGGAGGTGCACAACTCAGACCCAAATGTTTTGTGTCATAAAGAGTGGGTCTTTTTAATATTTAATTTCGTATTTATTTATAATCTATGTTTAATTACCTTATGGTGCTAGCATCTTATTGCTGGAGTATCAAAAATATTGTTTGCATTACCCACCCTTTCCTTCGACCAAGGTTACGCCGCTTCCAATAATTTTGTTTTAAACGTTATGCGTCCCCCGTGTTCGCTGCATTCCCACACGTCAAGAGGAAAGACATCATGATTGTTTGGAAAGTCGCTTGCCCCTTCATCGTTTTCGTTAATGAAGGTCGCCTCACCTTTCCTTCTTCTTACAACATGTTGGGTGACACCTGCTTCAAAATGCAATCACAGAACGTAGCATATTCGAGGTAGGATCAGGTAAAGGCAACGAAGAACATAATTAAAATAAATCACGCTTTGTTCTTATAATGACATAAATTAATAGGAGATATCACTCGATGCACTTATATGGTTATATGGTGCGCTCATAGTATTAATATGGGTCATTAAGACCAGCCCAATTGCTAGGGTATCAATATTCGTTCCCCACACTATGCATATTTTATGCCGTATGCCTATGCGGCATTGTAATTGAGAGTCCAGGCTAGTTGAAGTCCTGTATTTCCAAAGGATACACAGGCAATTTTCCAGAAAGGCTACATGAACTACTAAGAACATATGTGGAAACGAAACGAGTATTTGTGTTGCTTAACCAACCACTAAGAGCAGGCGCGCACCCAGGATTTTTCCATGGGGGGGGGGGCAGGACCGAAAAGGGCACTTGGGCGGCTCCAAAAGGGCACTTTGCGGCCCGGGGCACACTGGAAGGTTTGTTGACCGGGGAGGGGGGAATTTTCCATGCCGCATAGGACAGGAAAGGGCACAAGTGAATGTCATTTTAGGCCAAAAGGGCAGTTTTGGGCCCAAAGGGCACCTTTGGCACACGCGGGGCACATAAGGCAGGTGATTTTGGGGCTAAATTTGGGACATTCCGGCCAAGAGGGCACTTTTCGGTCAAAAGGGCACTTTTGGCCAAAAGGGCACTTTGGTCTCATGGGGGGACCCGGGCCACCTGCCCCCCCTCCGGTGCGCCTATGACTAAGAGTACTACGGAGCTACCAAAAGTATACCAACCGATACTGGCCGCAGTCAGCGCTATGGCTGCATCAACTCGCCAGCTCCGATGTCAAATCGTCCCGACATCCGTCATGACCGCACCCTTTCCACCGGTGATGCGCAACTCCGGTCCTCCTGTCCGCCTTCCGTACGCAATCCCCCCTCCCCCGGCCCAGGCAGCTCCCCGCCAGGCCGCGGTGCGCGCGTGATTACACGCGCCACCGCAACGGCGGTCGGCGGTGCTAAATCATCGGTGCCGCCGGTACCGTCGGGACCGGGGCGCGCCGGGCGTCGGCGGCGGCGGCGCCGACTCGGCCGGCGCCCTAATAGAAATGACGGAGTAAAAACAGAGCCGCAATGAAGTGACGCTCCCGCGGGCGTCGTGGTGGCCATCCGGCGAGATTGCGCCGCTCTCGCCGCCGCGCCGATAATGACGCGCCGGGCGGGGGGCGGCGGACGCGCCGCTGCTGTCTCTGCTGCTGGTGTCGCTGCTGCCGCTGTCTCTGTTGCTGCTGCTGCCGCCGCTGTCTCTGCTGCCGCTGTCTCTGCCGCCGCCGCTGTCTCTGCCGCCGCTGTCTCTGCAGCTGTCTGTGCCGCCACTGTTTCTGCTGTCGCTGTTTATGTCGCGGTCCACGTCGCCGCTGTCTGTCTCTGCCGCCCCTGTTTCTGCTGCCACTGGCGTCTCTGCCCCCGCCGCTATCTCTGCCGCTGGCGTCTCTGCCCCCGCCACTATCTCTACCGCTGGTGTCTCTGTCCCCGCCACTATCTCTACCGCTGGTGCCTCTGCCCCCGCCGCTATCTCTGCCGCTGGTGTCTCTGCCCCGCCGCTATCTCTACCGCTGGTGTCTCTGCCCCCGCCGCTATCTCTACCGCTGGTGTCTCTGCCGCCCCTGTTTCTGCTGCCGCTGGTGTCTCTGCCCTCGCCACTATCTCTGCCGCTGGTGCCTCTGCCCCCGCCGCCATCTCTGCCGCTGGTAGCTCTGCCCCGCCGCTATCTCTGCCGCTGGTGTCTCTGCCGCCGCCGCTATCTCTGCCGCTAGTGTCTCTGCAGCCGCCGCTGTTGCGTCTGCTCGGTATAGCCATGCGGTTAGCGACCGAAGGACACACCACATAAGCCGGATTAACGTGGCCCTTTCTTTAACGTAGCAAATCTCCGGCGGATCGCACTCTTCCACTGCTAAAGACAAAAGGTCCATCGGCATGAGACGAAGGTAAGATATGATCCATATGTCGGTACAAACAGTGAATACACCTTTTAGGTAATCTTCAAGTATTACCCCTCACACATTACTTTTATCAACAAGAAAGTCTCCGTAAAGTTGCGGTCGTTAAGTCACCGTCGGCTGACTACGAGTCAACTGTTGGGGACCTAAATATTAAACAAGATGAAATATAATTATGGAAGATCATAAAAAGGTGTATTCACACCAAATTCAGTGCGATTACACGGTTTGTGATGGTAGTGAAGTTGGCCTCAGTATATCGGTCCAAACAGCCTGGCCCGCGATCTGCGCTGACCAGAGCTTGAAATCAATCGAGGTAGAAACTTGCTATGCTCAGAGATGAGGGATTCCCGAAAGCCACGAGGGTGCGAGCAGTCTAGGGGTAGGTTGCTCGTCTCACGATCGAAAGATTATGGGTTCGAGTCTCACCTGTCGCTACTCTTCGCCCACGACCAATCGACGTGAGAGATTGGCGACGCTATATGACTCAACGGTCGACGTGTCGTAAAACCAGCACGCAACAACCAGAAAGACACGTCATTACGTTTCAATCATAGAGACCGCTTGAGCTACAGCGCGCCGCATATGTGGCATTGCAGTAGCTCTTCAGAATCATCTCTAGATGTTTCTATGATATCCACTCGTCTCTCCTTTACTGCCTGTTCGATGGTAACACTACCACTCACTAGGTGAACCGCATCTATACTGAAGGAGGTCGCATGCCTTTGGATCTTCCGCATCCGTCCAGAACTGACGCAATCCACGGAAGACACCGCCCGTATCCTCCAAGTGGGTGAGGTGAATCACAGCTGCCGATGCAATGCTTTTTCTAGTGGCTAAAGGGATTCCTTTGCCAGACTTCCTGGCTATGTGACGACAGTTTCAAGAAGCGGAGCCATCTGTTTGTGACGTATTTTGGCCAGTCCACCGAACAATACGGTCCTGCTAGCGCTGGGATTGTGTAAAACACTGTCGCTTATATGTGCCCATGATGAATGCCGTTCAAGTATCATCAGGCTTGATCACAATACGAAGTAATATTGTAATAAAGTTTGCTGTCAGACGAGGTCTTTGCGCAAATGGCGCCTTCTGCTACTTCGCTGTTGACCCGTCGCCAAACGATCTACCGGCCTCGGCCTCCTCGACACATGGCTCATTCATTGTTGCCCACTGAAAATCAGAGCCTTTGCCTTCTATCGCGTCTGTATGACAACCTATCCAGGGACGTTTCTGCATCGGCTTATGAACGCCTGTCAATCTCAGGACTAACTAAAGGCATGCTTTAGGCCCTGAATGGATGAATGATTATATTTGGACGATCCACAATGAACTTATGGCGTTGTCACATAATGCCACGAATATTGACAGACGTTTGCCGCCCCGAACTTACCTACTCACCACAAGCAAGGTTGGAAGAATAACAGAAGAGCAGGCTGTTTCTGGATATTTGAAATTCATAACTTTATCCTCTGCAGAAAAGCATCCTGTCATTTTTCTCTAATTTTGGAGGTTGAATGGTGCTGTTTAACGATGAACTGCTCTGCTATGGTGCTCAAGATTCACTGGAAAATGCAAACTGAGATTCTGATGTCACAGATTTGACGATAACTATCCTCTCCATATTCAATCACCCACAGATTTTCCTCTTCACATCCAGGATTACAGAGCACAAATCCAACCCCACTCGCAAGGTCACGGAAACCGACGATCGACGCTCGCAGGTGAGGAAACTGACGTTGCACCTCAGCCAGCAGAGAGAGCGTCGTCGCCGCGGACTACCCGCCTCGGGACGCCGGCGGAAACAGGGGAGCGGTCCCGGGCTGCCGTCCGGTAGTGCGTAGCGCCCACCAACTCGCTGCAGTGACATCTCATCTTATTTTATACATAGCTTATTATCATCAAGTTTGTGCGTGTTGCCGTGAACTGAATGTAGGTGGTGCGGCCTTAAGTGGCCGTTGTGCTGATGCAATGCGGCATTTCACCAGGAAAAATGATCTCTTATTCGCTCACTCTGTGTTTCTTCCCTACACGTGTATGTTATGTCGTATCGTGCGCTTGCATTGGGGCACGCTTGTGGTGACTACTCCACGCCACTGATTCAACGTCTGCGTTAGCGTAGTGGGTGAGTTCTTTGTACGTCGGTCCGTACCCCGTGTCCCAGGTCACAGGTCACTCGTCGCTTGTTCATGAAGCAGGTTGGTCGTGTGCTCCGACGGCAACGTCGTCGGCGTCTGGATCAGCTACAGTGTCGGAACGTCTGTGTTCACGGCGTTAGGACCGGCCTGGCCTGGAAGTAGTAGTGTCAGAGCTGACCCTGAAATATCGGGACGTCTGGGTCCACGGCGTTAGGACTGGCCTGGCCTTGGACCAGCAGTGTCAGAACTGACGCTGTGGTGTCGGGACGTCTGGGTCCACGGCGTTAGGACTGGCCTGACCTTGGATCAGCAGTGTCAGAACTGACGCTGTGGTGTCGGGACGTCTGGGTCCACGGCGCTAGGACTGGCCTGACCTTGGGCCAGCAGTGTCAGAACTGACGCTGTGGTGTCGGGACGTCTGGGTCCACGGCGTTAGGACTGGCCTGGCCTTGGACCAGCAGTGTCAGAACTGACGCTGTGGTGTCGGGACGTCTGGGTCCACGGCGTTAGGACTGGCCTGGCCTTGGACCAGCAGTGTCAGAACTGACGCTGTGGTGTCATGGGTCCACGGCTGGGACTGACCGAGTGTCAGAACTGACGCTGTGGTGTCGGGACGTCTGGGTCCACGGCGTTAGGACTGGCCTGGCCTGGGACCAGCAGTATCAGAACTGACGCTGTGGTGTCGGGACGTCTGGGTCCACGGCGTTAGGACTGGCCTGGCCTGGGATCAGCAGTATCAGAACTGACGCTGTGGTGTCGGGACGTCTGGGTCCACGGCGTTAGGACTGGCCTGGCCTGGGATCAGTATCAATGTCAGAACTGACGCTCGCCGTATGTCCGCTTGCAGACATGATGTCCTCACGTGCGAACAAGCCCACGAAAGGAGTACCTACTAAAGGAGGAATTCGCGTCTCTCGTAGAGGCTGGCGTGTGATCTTAAGCGAACAAGGATGTTGATTGCTTGGCAAAGTAATAATCGACATTTTCGTTTGTGGGGACCCTGAATAAATCGTGGCCGGAACTGCATAAAGAAGTTGTTGGATTTTGAGAGGTAGGAAGCTCGGCATTGCCTTACCTGGTCCTCTTTCGGGAGAAACCTGACGGCGCCTCTTGTGTCCATACAAAGCAAAGATGGGCTTCTATGTCCACAAATGATTACCCCATAGCTGCTGAGTTCAGGGGAATATTTTTTTCTCCAAAATATTTTGGGGCGAATGGATTTATAATGGCATTCTTTCCAGCTAACGTCTATAAGTTCCATGTCAAGAATCAGTGACATTGTTCCACCGAAGTCACAAAAGTTCCACCTCTGGGAGAGCACTTCCGTAGTGAACACGAAGGCCTTTGTCTTGGTCAAGATACACCATGCCTGATGAAATAATAACTACTGCACAGAGATGTCCTTGCGACTCCTGGAGTGCACATCTCCTCTGGAGTGTCTCTTCAACGTCTGGCGCACCCTCTCTACAGGGGTTCCGTGCCCTACAAATCCAGGCTTCCTCCACAATTCCTGGCGCACGCTTCTACTGCTGAGGTTCTCGGATCCCTTCAACTGCTTGGGTGCCCTCTCCTGCACGTGAGTACTCGTATACGGTCAGGATGCCCAGGATGGTCTCAGGGACTCCAGTCTCAGGGACTCCAGTCTCAGGGACTCCAGTCCCAGGGACTCAGGTATCAGAGACTCTGATCTCAGGGACCCAGGTCTCAGGGACCCAGGTCTCAGGTACTCCAGTCTCAGGGACTCAGGTATCAGAGACTCTGATCTCAGGGACCTAGTTCTCAGTGATTCAGGTCTCAGGGACTCAGGTATCAGGGACTCACCGTCGTGGCCTGATCGTATTGTCACGAATTTGGTTGACGGCGAGTCTGTGATTTTGTAGCCCGCCGGGACAGCATCGGTGTCCTTGTCGAATCGTCCTCTCTCATGGAAATCCGTGTGTTTTTCACTTGCGTCGAGGTTTCTGAGCGATAAATGCGAACTTCGGCGTGGGGAGAGCACTGGGGCTTCCAGGCCTCTGCGTGAACGTTTCGTGTCGAGCGTCTTCACACCTAGTGGCCTTGTTCGTCATACCTAGCGGCGTCTTCACACCTAGCGGCCTTGTCCGTCATACCTAGCGGCGTCTTCACACCTAGCGGCCTTGTCCGTCATACCTAGCGGCGTCTTCACACCTAGCGGCCTTGTCCGTCATACCTAGCGGCGTCTTCATACCTAGTGGCCTTGTCCGTCATACCTAGCGGCGTCTTCACACCTAGCGGCCTTGTCCGTCATACCTAGCGGCGTCTTCACACCTAGTGGCCTTGTCCGTCATACCTAGCGGCGTCTTCACACCTAGCGGCCTTGTCCGTCATACCTAGCGGCCTTGTCCGTCATACCTAGCGGCGTCTTCACACCTAGCGGCCTTGTCCGTCATACCTAGCGGCGTCTTCACACCTAGCGGCCTTGTCCGTCATACCTAGCGGCGTCTTCACACCTAGCGGCCTTGTCCGTCATACCTAGCGGCCTTGTCCTCACACCTAGCGGCCTTGTCCTCATACCTAGCGGCTTGTCCGTCATACCTAGCGGCCTTGCCCGTCATACCTAGCGGCCTTGTCCGTCATACCTAGCGGCCTTGTCCTCATACCTAGCGGCCTTGTCCGTCATACCTAGCGGCGTCCTCACACCTAGCGGCCTTGTCCGTCATACCTAGCGGCCTGGTCTTCACACCTAGTGGCCTTGTCCGTCATACCTAGCGGCCTGTCTTCACACCTAGCGGCCTTGTCCGTCATACCTAGCGGCCTTGCCCTCATACCTAGCGGCCTTGTCCTCATACCTAGCGGCGTCTTCACACCTAGCGGCTTGCCGTCATACCTAGCGGCCTTGTCCGTCATACCTAGCGGCGTCTTCACACCTAGCGGCCTTGTCCGTCATACCTAGCGGCGTCTTCACACCTAGTGGCCTTGTCCGTCATACCTAGCGGCCCTGTCCTCACACCTAGCGGCCTTGTCCGTCATACCTAGGGCCTCTCCTCATACCTGCGGCGTCTTCACACCTAGCGGCCCTGTCCGTCATACCTAGCGGCTTCACACCAGTGGCCTTGTCCGCATACCTAGCGGCATCTCATACCTAGCAGCTTTGTCCGTCATACCTAGCGGCGTCTTCACACCTAGCGGCCTTGTTCAACCTAGCGGCGTCTTCATACCTAGTGCCTTGTCCGTCATACCTAGCGGCCTTGTCCGTCACACCTAGCGGCGTCTTCATCCTAGTGGCCTTGTCCGTCATACCTAGCGGCGTCTTCACCCCTAGCGGCCTTGTCCGTCATACCTAGCGGCGTCTTCACACCTAGCGGCCTTGTCCGTCATACCTAGCGGCGTCTTCACACCTAGCGGCCTTGTCCGTCATACCTAGCGGCCCTGTCCTCATACCTAGCGGCCTTGTCCGTCATACCTAGCGGCGTCTTCACACCCAGCGGCCCTGTCCTCCATACCTAGCGGCGTCTCACACCAGTGGCCTTGTCCGTCATACCTAGCGGCATCTTCATACCTAGTGGCTTTGTCCGTCATACCTAGCGGCGTCTTCACACCAGCGGCCTTGTTCGGCATACCTAGCGGCGTCTTCATACCTAGGGCCTTGTTCGCATACCTAGCGGCATTGTCCGTCACACCCAGCGGCGTCTTCATACCTAGTGGCCTTGTTCGTCATACCTAGCGGCGTCTTCACACCTAGTGGCTTTGTTCGTCATACCCAGTGGCCTTGTTCGTCATACCTAGCGGCGTCTTCACACCAGTGGCTTTGTTCGTCATACCTAGCGGCCTTGTCCTTCATACCTAGCGGCGTCTTCATACCTAGCGGCCTTGTCCTTCATACCCAGCGGCGTCTTCACACCAGTGGCCTTGTCCGCATACCTAGCGGCCTCACCCCTAGCGGCCTTGTCCGTCATACCTAGCGGCATCTTCATACCTAGTGGCTTTGTCCGTCATGCCTAGCGGCTCTTCACACCTAGCGGCCTTGTCCGTCACACCAGCGACTTCTTCACACCTAGTGGCCTTGTCCGTCATACCTAGCGGCGTCTTCACACCTAGCGGCCTTGTCCGTCATACCTAGCGGCGTCTTCACACCTAGCGGCCTTGTCCGTCATACCTAGCGGCCTTGTCCGTCATACCTAGCGGCGTCTTCACACCTAGTGGCCTTGTCCGTCATACCTAGCGGCCTTCCGCAACCTAGGCCTGTCCGCAACATAGCGGCCTTGTCCGTCATACCTAGCGGCCTTGTCCGTCATACCCAGTGGCCTTGTCCGCCACACCCAGCGGCCTTGTCCGTCATACCTAGCGGCGTCTTCACACATAGTGGCCTTGTCCGTCATACCTAGCGGCCTTGTCCGTCATACCTAGCGGCGTCTTCACACCTAGCGGCCTTGTCCGTCATACCTAGCGGTGTCTTCACACCTAGTGCCTGTCCGCAACCTAGCGGCGTCTCACACCAGGGCCTGTCCGTCATACCTAGCGGCCCTGTCCGTCAACCTAGCGGCCTGTCCGTCATACCTAGCGGCGTCTTCACACCTAGTGGCCTGTCCGTCAACCTAGCGGCATCTTCAACCTAGGCCTGTCCGTCATACCTAGCGGCGTCTTCACACCTAGCGGCCTTGTCGGCATACCAGCGGCGTCTCACACCAGCAGCCTTGTCGTCATACCTAGCGGCATTGTCCGTCACACCTAGCGGCGTCTGCACACCTAGGGCCTTGTCCGTCATACCTAGCGGCGCTTCACACCCAGCGGCTTCGTCATACCTAGTGGCCTGTCGTCATACCTAGCGGCGTCTCACACCTAGGGCTGTCGCATACCTAGCGGCCTTGTCCGTCATACCTAGCGGCATCTTCACACCTAGTGGCCTTGTCCGTCATACCTAGCGGCGTCTTCACACCTTGCGGCCCTGCCCTCCATACCTAGCGGCGTCTTCATACCTAGCAGCTTTGCTCTTCATACCTGGCGGCGTCTTCATACCTAGCAGCCTTGCCCTTCATACCTAGCGGCCTTGTCCGAGAGCCGCCTGTCTCTAGCTTCCCACGGCGTCTCGGGCTCGACGTGTCTTTGTGCGACTGAACCACGCTCACCACCAGCTGATGTGGTGCCGCTTGTGTGCTTAATGGACGCCTTTTCTCTGTAAAATAGCTCTTTGTTGTGTCAATGCAAGTGAGTTGTTTTCGCCTTTGCAGCGTCCAGCGGCGTCGCAGAGGGAGCGTGGCGAAGGGGAGAGAGCTCTTCCCGCTTTGGGCCCAAGGAGGGCCCTCCTGGCGACTGTCTTAAGGGTCCAGTAACGGCCCCTCAAGGCATAGGCTCAAACATATGGCTGAGGGAAATTTAAATGTATCTAATTGATGATTTGGAGAGGACCCTTGAGGCTTGAAGCCATCCACCCGGAAGGCGGGCAAGGGCCGTAAAGATAGGAGAGAGCCTACCTGAGAGCTGGAAAATTCTGCCAAACAAGGAGCAGTGCGCCCGGTTTGGCGGAATAGAAGGACGCCCATGCCTAGGGAGACAGTCGCACTGAGAAGATCCTTCCCTTTGCGATTCCTCTTGAACTACCCAAGTAACTAGGCGACGTCCTGCCAATTTTTGCAAACCAGTCCTCCCTATAAGCGAAAGCTTGATCTTTCCGTCACCTCTGACTGAGATTATGTGGTGTGTTATGTACATGTAGGAACCCAGTGTTCTCAAATTAATTTGCAGCTAGGTGGCAGATGTAAGAAAGCAATGTCAGGAATGAGGAAAATATTGTAAGATGAAGGCACTTAGAGAAACATTTTGAGACAAATGAAATGTTGCATCCAATCTAGAGCTGTTGAATTTGGTTAAATGAACGAACTATTTTTGTGTGTATGAATTAGGAAAATATCTTCGGCAACCATTTATTAATGCAATATCTACAGCTGGTAGCTATCCTGCATAATTTCATCCTCTAACATGCACGCAATTGACGAATAGCTAGTAGAGCAATGTAGAAGGGATATCGGAAGTGATATGAGAAAAAGCTGTGTTAACACGCGCCCTGGAGGGCCTCAATTACGCGCACTGGAGGGTGGCGGACTCCGCCCCCATAAGATATCGGCTTCTATTAAGGTTTAACGATTATTAACGACATTTACAGGGTAGGTGGGCACGACAGTGAACTCTATTCTGTGAAAATTTCATGACCTTGGATCAATATCTTCAAGGTCAAATGATGTCAAAATTGCAAGATTTTCTGGTTTTGCGTGGGCTTGGCTTGTCATTGTTATGGATCGCTGTGATTGTGTTTAAATGTTCCAAAATTTGCATTAATGATGTTTTGGACATTACTAATGATGCAATATAGATGCCAGATCCGCCATTTAACCTCAGGTCACCCATATAGGAACACTTTATCGGGTCATTACCTGCTCCAGTTACCGGAACCGGGCTGCCCACCCGACTGCTCCGTTGGACGGCTCGGCACAATCGGCTTCGCGAAGAAAGGAGTATAATACATGAATACAGCATGGAAACGCTTAGGCACAAAATGGCAAACAGTAGATTTCCGAATGTACAGGGAGTAACATGTAAAGTGACATCAATCGCATGACAGTTCATCAATCGCATTTATGACAACACTCCAGTTGACCAAGTTTGGTTCCATTAGTCTGCCATGAACTTGACCTGACTTGACCTCGGCAGCCTGACATGACTTAAATTATATAGCATAACAATATGCATCAAAGGTGTCGCTAGTGTTGTGGAGAACACTTCCCTTTTGCCAATATACGGGAAGCGCATCAGCGCCGACATTTGTGGTCTGGCGCTGCGAATTGTTTTTTGATTTAACTAACTTGAAAAATGTTCGGCCGATTTTCATTTTCTTGCTTTACACTTTTTTTTAAATATTTTTTTTACACTCATTTATAAGCAGCTAGGCAAATAATGGCGTATATCGGCCGGTACAACATGGAGTTAACTACGAAAAACCGGAGGGGTGGGCAGATTTCGCCCCCCTCCCCCCCACCTCCAGGGCGCGTGTTAAGTGTCAATTTGCACCCAACTGCAGGAATTAGAGAACCCTACAGGAACCAATGTGACGTAGCTGGGAAAAGCCCGTCCAATTTTTACGTTTTCTGTGTTTTCTGTTTTCTGCCGATGAAGCGCAACGTGGCTGACGTTACAATTGTCTTACGTTGGTGGAGCAGACTGATCCGTATGGGGCAGATCGCCGTGGGGCACTCACCTTCCCCACGCCATGCCCCACCAATGCACGAGTGGGTGTAGTCGAGCGCACTCGACTCGCGGACACACGGCAATCGGCAGCGCCGTGGGCGGCCCGTGCCGTACTGAGCGATCCACCCCCCCCTCCCCCCCCCCCCCGCTCGGCCGGCGGCTCGAGTCATGTGCAGGCGGCAGGCGGCGCCCGGCCATCCATTGCGCATTCGGCCCCCTCCCCGCCGCCGCCACTTCTATCCGGCCCCCCAGTGCGAGAAATATCATCTTTTCTCGCGCCGACTGACGTTCCAATTTGTTAGTGGGCCATAATGTCTCAATTACAGCGCCGCATCGGACACAATTTATGGTTGCCGCGCAGCGTCATCACCTGGAGCGCGACCTGGCCGCAAGGTCGATCGGCCGCCGCTCCAGCACGCGACTGTGGCCCTCCGGGCGGCGCGCGGTTACCTGACGGCCCCGGCGGGGGCGCGCGCCTGAAATTGTGTCGACGGCGCCGCGATAAAGGAACGGCCGGGTATTAAATTCGACCGCTGAGAAGTTATTCATCTCGGCTTGTTGGAATGCTTATTAATATTATCATCTACAAGCAGGCAATAAAAATACATGGTGTTAGGCGGAGACGACGCGGCGCAGCCAGCGATCCGCTCGTAAATAAGCCAGCAATTTGACAGATGCGCTGGCCGCCGCCATCTTGCCTAGTTACGACCGTTTTATGCTAAAGACGCCCAAACATCTGCGGCTGCTTTGGAGAAGCGGGCCGGTGTAAATCACGAAATTCTCGGCCAGTTCCGACGCCAGAAAGAAGAATGCTTTCTGTGGTCGTCGAATGGATATGAGATGCAGGGCTAACTCGTGCAGGAAGGTGGAACAAAAGTATAGTCTGATCTAAGTAATAGATGCCATAATCTACTTATGGTTATTTGATTATGAGATGCAATTATCGGCATACCCTTGCAGTGATTTAAGCGAAAGGCTCACTAGGAGTGGTCCATTTTTTTATTCGTCAGGACAGCAGTGCGATTTCGGAATTTCTGTCTTGAACGGCACCTCTTCGATTGGGCAACATCAGTACCCTTTGGTGGTGTCAAGTGGTCAAAGAGAAGTCATTAGATCGTGAGAAGACGTTTGAGTAAATCATGCTGAGCTGGGGGGATACGATCTCAACTTTACCAGGGAAAGACATTTGATCTTATTTCGTCTTACCTACGGCAGTAGCCATTTAGTGCGGGCTATTGGCCTGTTATAACGTTCTCAGTTACCATAGTTACTTTGCTGGCAACCAGCCTAAGATAGTGCACTTTCAGCTGACATTATGCATGCAGTACGCACACGCCGTTGTCATAGTTGGCGTTGAGCATTTGTCTGTCCCGAAGATCGTCCTCGGCATGAAAAGTAGCCAGTTCAATCGCTATAGATTCGCATGAAAAGGTTAAGGGATGAACTAGAGAGGCACCTTGATCACCACAGGGGGCAACTAGGATCACCTTAGAGACACCCTGGCCACTCTGACGGGGCGTCCCATCCATTCCCGAGGGCAGCTTCGGCCATCCTGGATGGACGCCAGAACACTAGAGGACTCTTTGTAGCCCATTCGCCCATAGGCAAGGGCGCTGGAATCAGGTGATAGTGCAGACAGCGCCCCTCCAACTTTGTACTAGCTTAGGCGTAACCGTATGGATGTTCATAGGAAGAATCGACTTCAAAACGGCTCTTGCAAACGTCGATACATTTTTTTAAGCACCGTCGACAGGGGTCAACAGGCCAGGAGAGGCGTCCCGAAATTTTACAACAAAAGCAGCATCACCAGAGCGGTTTAAGCCATCATGCACCAGTTTAACCCAGCATGCACCAGTTCAAGCCAGCATGCACCAGTTCCAGCCAGCATGCACTAGTCCAAGCCAGCAATCACCAGTTCAAACCAGCATGCTGGCTTCAACAGGGCGCAGTTCTGGTCAATCGAAATCAACGACATGCTCCATGCTGTAGCATGGAGCATGCCGTTGATTTCGATTAACGCCAGGCCTATGCGGGCACCCTGAAGAATGGCAGGAGACGTGCTATGCGTTTTTCTTCAAGGAGTTTTGTCAGCTCTAACGATGTCAACACTTTGGGAGTCTTGTCAGCTCTAACGATGGCAGCCATTCGGGGAACTCTTGCAACTCCAAAGTGGAACCACTTTTTCAGATGGAATACGGAAATGACATAAATATTAGCAGGGCACCAAGCAAGGGGGTCCAGACCCCCGATCAATCCGGGATCTCCAGCCATGATGCGTTGACTCTGGGGGAGGGCATGGCCGTATTGACTTCCCCCTTAGATCTACCTGTGGTTGGGTCATGTCCTCGTCCGCCCCTACGACCATCCGGTGGCGCCCCTCTCGAGGCTCTTGAGTGCATGCACCTCTCGAATTTGACTGCTGGCACTCGCCTAATGAAGAAATTCGGGTCTCGGAGGAGCAAGATTCCACATTGCAGAAATTGTTCGATCAGTGATGCCCCTCTGACAAAAGTTGGTGCCTTTTCGGCAGGATTGGTGCTGTGAATTCCGGTTCCCCTTAAGATTATGCCCCTCCACCTTGGTGTTCTTAATACTCCCCTGATATAGAGGTTCGGTCAATATCACAAATTTGCCTACCCGGCGCTCCTACGAAACGGGTGACTTTGGAAAAGGAGGGATATTTTCTAATAAAAAGTCCCGATGACCTAGATAGGATGATCAGCCTTGGATAGGATAGCACTTACAAGGCGAAATATTGCGCCCTTAAGCCCACGTAACCAACTAACTAACCTGCCCAGCAAGGGCGCTAGTGGTCGAAGCGCCCATAAGCTCACATAACTTACTAACAACTCACATAACTTACTCACCAACTAACCTGGCAGGCCGATCGCGCCAACCGGCCGGTCAACTATCGACCACGGTTTGACACACATGGCAAGCTGTATGGGCACAGGATATGCAGCCACAAAACACCTTCCCTGACCAGTGGCTGTGTCTGCTTCAGGGGAGATATTGAGGAGGAAGTGGAGCAAATCGAAAATGAAAGTACATTGTACAGCTGTGTTCAGGTTAAGAACTATAAGATGCTTCTACTGCACGCCGGCGTCGGGCAGGTCATGGCCCACGTCCCACCCTCATGGGAAATTATATAGCCACTATGTCGAAACTTGGCACCCACGGCTTGAATGCGAGGCTGCAAAATAGTCTGAATGCATAGGAAAATGGCAAACGCTAAACAGCTACAGCTGTTTAGCGTCAGAGTCCCAGCTCCTGTCAATTGCCAGTCGAAATGTGCAGGTGAAGGCATTGCAATCCGTTGCATGTGGGAAGAATCCACAAAGATACACGCCGGGGCATGGCCGGACACAAGTCGACACAATCGAAAACATTGCGGCTAAGCTTCATCTAAGCCGGAGTCTGTTCCCGTCCGCATATCGGGGAAAATCGAGCGTAGAATTGGAAGATCGACGTTCTCAGGAAATTGTTTGGAGATCTTCGTGTGCTTGTGGTGGCCACTAGGAGGGTATCGCAATAGAAATGTCGCCAGACAGTGCCGATATTGGCAATACCAAGAGCACGCGCGCCTCCGCCCCGTATCGTCGCCATGTTTTCGTTCGCCGGTCCTGCGTTTTTCCTCCGCCCCTGGTCCGCCCGTGGCGCGCCGCACTCGCCGTGTAAACGCCAGTAATCCTGTCGACCCCACACCTCATCCCACACAATCGCCGCGCGGAATTGTCTCCTGGGCCGCGAGTGGCGGCGCCCTCCCGCCATTACACGGACTTTGGAGAAACTGCCGGCGGCGCGCTTTTTTGCCGCGCGCGGGAAATTCTGCCGCCGGCGGCGGCGAGCGGCGCCATTACCATTCAGCGTCCGTGCGCCGTCACCACTTCTGGCCATTCAAAACACGCAAGGAGCAACTAATGGAAATGGAGTGGCACGTGATGGAGCTGAACGTCGGCGATCAATTAAGTCGGATGTGTTTTGCGCGATTTCGCGCACCAGGTCGTGCCCCGGCTCGGCTGCGAGCGGGCCGCTTCGCACGTCACGCACGTGCTTCGCTGTAGGCGGGCGGCGCCGGATAGCTGTGCTCTGAGGCGCAAGCAACTTGGTTAGCGTGAAATGAAGATGAGCGCGTCAAGTAAGTATATGAGGGTGGTGTGCGGCGGGTGTGGGTGCGAATGCAGATGTGGCCGGAGGAGGTGCGAAAGGATATATGGTTGTTCTGCCAGGTATTAGGTGTTCTCGATAGTCGTAGGGTTTATGATGGATCATTCTTTTTTAATTACAAATATCAAATAATCAGCATTCTAGTGTCACGGTGCTATATTATGCTGCATTTCCCAGTTCAGAGGTAGGTTCAGGGTCGCTGGAAGAAGCTTACGCTTGGTGTGATCAATGTTCTGTAGGACTTCCGCAACAGCGCCTCCAACATAATTATGATGTGAATATTTGTGTGGTTATGGAACAACAAATCACCTTATTTAGTATATTTTGCTGTATTTTGCATCACCGGAACGAGCAGTTAAATTGCTCGTGATGGAGTAGTTTTAGTCTTGGAAGGGTTGCATCGTCACACCTCGCTTGTGTACAAACGAGGTGCTCATTTTTAAGTATTGAAATTTATCGTGTGCATCACACCAAATCACACAATTCACATCACATGCGGACTATTTTGTTGCTTCTGCACTATTTTTGCGGGTTTCTGTAGCTAAGAAGTGTCCATGCCTGATGTCTGTATTCGTCCCGGAGGTGCAACAAGAGGCCCGCCACCCCCTTCCAAAGCAGCCAAAGATACACTGGATCAACGGAAAAATTGAGATTTTCACCGTGCAAAGCCGGAAATTTCTGACGCGCGAAAATGTACGAGACGTTGGTCGATGCATGCATTAAATGCCAATAATTATGCAATCCGGACTTCTTGTCCTCTGGTCAAGTGAGGACTTATTGTTCTCTGAGGAGAAGATGCGGAATTGCCGTTTTAGTTAAGTGTGCAATGTTTTGCATGTTTATAGGCTACATATTTGCGAGGAGCTAAAAAACGGACCAACGCTTCGTATATATACCACAGAATACTATATCATGTTCTGTCGTACCTAGAATGTCGTACTTGAGACCACGCGGTAGACACCGACTTCTTTATAATAATTACAGTTGGATTGGCTTGCCAGTGTCCAGTGAGATGGTATCGGATCATAACAAGCAACCGTTTCACGTAGTAAAGGCTGGTAAAGTCTGCGATCGAGTTTGTGATGTCATTATAATACGACCCGGCATTGTACCTGGAAACGAACATGCCTGCTTCACCTATGATGATCCCCCAGGTAAGGATGTGTTTGGTAACTGATGTTTCGACTTCATTACAACCTAAATATTTATCCCGGTCCTAAGTGTTCATTATATTTGAACATAGTTAATAATACCAATATGACCCAGAATGACGTAGTTGGTCACATGGCAACAAAATGACCTCTGGCACACCAACTGCGCCTGTATCGATATGACATTATGTATTGGTCCGATTGTATCTCACCATGCCTTGATCACGCAAGGCATCGTTTGGGACGTTCAAATATACGCCTACGAACGACTCTATGACAAAATTAGAACATGGCCTAACATGAATTTGATGTCATTTTTGCACAGCACTCCCGAGATGTTCATTTGAAGGCACAGGCTGCTGTCTCCAGGGGCGTCGCCACCGAGGGGGGGCAGCGTGGGAAATTGCCCACCCTGCCGTGAGACTGGTGGCGCCCCCCCCCTGAAATTTGAAGAGGCCCCTAGGACAAAAAGGAGGCCCCAGGAAGGAGATTCTACAAATTATGGCTCCTCCATGCCCATAAAGTGAAAAATAAGTCACCTAGGAGAGGGTAGGAGGCCCCAGAAATCAAGAGAATGGCAAAAAGTGACACGGAGGCCCCCATAATTGCAAAGGAGGCGCAATACGGGAAGTATTGGTTGGTTGGTTATTGGTTCTACGCCACATAGACCGTTGAGTCATGTAGCGTCGCCAATCTCTCACGCCGATCGGCCGCGGCGAAGAGTAGCGACAGGTGAGACTTGAACCCACAACCTTTAGATTGTAAGACGGGCAACTTACCCATAGGCTACTCGGTTCCCAATACGGGAATGGAGGCACAAGAAAATGAGAGGAAGCCCTAAGACGGAAAAGAAAGCCAGTTGATATGAGATGAGGTTTCGGAGACGCAAAAATAGGCACCAAAATGAGTAAGGTTCCACCAAGATAAAAAAGGATGACCCAGAGACATGGCAGGAGGCACCTAATTCTGAAGAGGACGACACAAGGTTGGAAATAAGACGCCATGATGAACGAGAAGGCCTTAAAATTGGAGAGAAAGGCCGTTGGATAAGAGAGATAGCTTCCAGGCGGAAAAGAAGGCTCCCAGATGGCGAAAAAGATCCCCGATAAATAAGGCCACTGAGGTAGGGAAGGTTGTGCATAATTTGGAAGAGGAGGAACCTGGGAGAGAAGAGGAGTCCACCAGGAGATAAGATACCACCTTTACTATGGGCGAAGTTCGAATCAAAACGCAGAGCAAGAGGTCCCCAAGATGTGAGAGGAGGCCCCTAATTTGACAAAAGGACTACAAAACAAATGAGGCCCCTGCCGGACTCGAGAGGAGTCCCCCAAATAGGAGTAGGCCTCCAGGACTGAATGCGGCCCCGAAAACCGGACAGATTTCAAAGAAAATGAGAGGAAGCCCTTAAGATGGGTGTGGTAACAGGTATGAAGGGGTGTGAGGTTTCCAAAATTGAAGATTCCCTCAAGACTGGTAAGGCTTTGCCAGGATAAATGAGGAGGCCCACGAGGCGTGGCAGGAGGTCCCTAATTTGGCAGGTAATGCCCCTGGGACATGAGAGGAAGCCTCATGCCATGGTAAAGGGTCCCAGAATGTAAGAGGAGGCCCTGCAAAACGAAAGAGGAGGACATTGAATATGGAGGCGGTAGGACATAAGACGTTGAAAACCGATAAAGAGGCTCCAGGAAATGGGACGAGATACTTATGTCGCGAGATGGGGCCTATAATCTGCAAGACACCCCTTAGAAGTGGTAGAAGTCGTACCGAGGTGTTTCAAAATTGCGATATGGACCCAAAAATACGGCCGGGGCCCCTGAAAATGACGCTGAGCCTGGGTGTACCAAAAATGTACGACCGGACCATGAAAATCAATCTAGTGGCACGACGGGTCGTACCATTCCACAGCAGTCTCATTGGGACCAAAGCAAATGAAGCCGGAGCAACGAAAACACTACGAACTTGGGTCCAACTCTGAAAAAAAAACACTCACAAAAACACACCAAAACAGTCCAACTCTGGGGCCCAACAATAACGCCAAAAACCTAAAATTTGTTGGACCCCAAAAATGTGTCGAGGCAGCTAAAGCTCGCGCTAGGGATCCAAGCAAATGACGTCGGGGCCAAAAGATCACATTGGACTATATAAAAAATCGGGTCGCAGCCATTGAAAATCATCCTGGAGGCCAAGAAGGGCGCACCGGGCCCAAAAAGTTGCAGCTGCTCCAAAAAGCAATTATTAACCGGAATGTGACTCTGGGACAAAAATATACTCCTTCAGTGGCCGCAGTGGCATATCAAAGGGGAAAATGCCCCCTCTATCCTGAGAGGCATAAGCTCCCAAAAATCTTGCCGGGGCTCCAAAACTCGCTCTGGGGCTACCAAAATTCGCGTCGGTCCACCAGAATTCGCATAGGGGTCTCTAAATAAGTACTTCACGCCCACGAAAACTCGCTCCGAGGCTTGAACACTTGCAATAGGAACCGCCAAAATCGCGTTGTGGCAACAGCTAAGTACGATTCCCACAAACTCGAACTGCCCCCAAAATATCGCGCTCGGGACCCACAATTCCCATCGGTAGTCCCGTCGAAACTCCACAAAATTGGCGCCTAGGCCTACACGTAAGAACAGTGTGACCATAAACACCGAGTCGATATCCTGAAGAAAAAATCAAGCTGGAGCCTTCCAATATACGAATGGATTCAACAAAATAAATGTCCGGTTCAAGAAAATGGTTCTGGAGCACTGAACATGCTACCAGATGCCTTCACAAATTGCGTATGGCACTGAAAGACATACCGTATATCGAAAAATCGAGGTGAGATGGAAAAACGTGGCGCCAGGGACTCGAAATATCAGGCCAGGATTCGGACTTTATAACAACAAAAAATACTAAAAAATCCACACAAAAATCGCGTTTAGCCCAGAAAACTGGTTTTGGGTCCCCGGAACCACGCGCCTGAGCGCGATAAATCGCACTGGGACTAAGAAGCACCGCACCGAAGCCACACAATCGTACTGGAGCACCACAAATGTGCGTCAGAAGTCCTATATAAACAACAAGAACCCAAGAGCACAGCGGGGGCCGACAATACAACTGGCCCTCCAAAACGCACATAGTCTCACAAAAAGCGACGCGGACTTAACACATGCGTTGGAGCCATAAATAAACATGCCTGGACCTATAGAAAAATGCACAAGAAGCTCGTAAGGCACACATAGGTCATACGGACGCACAAGGTCCTGAAAAAGAGGCTGGGGCCGCAAATGGCAACATGGTCCGTAACAGCCACTGCACGTGGAGGGCATGTATTGTTAAATAAATAAATAAATAAACGGTTCAAAAACGAACAAAGGCACCGGGCGTTAAATGAAGTCATCGCGATCTTCGAAAGCGCCCTGACACGTAAAAAAACATCGGTGCCCCAAAAAAGCAACAACACACTAAAACGAGGAGATCCGAAAATGCATTAGGCCGCAGCACAGAAAGATACAGGGGGTCCAACAAAGAACACTGAGGAAGGGCCTCGGTTCGATAGCCATTCTAGGAGGATAGCAGCAAAGATATCAGGTGCATCAAAGCTGAGCGGATTCTGCATTTCATAACTACCAGAAAATGTGGGAGGTAGGGAATTAATTATCGAGTTACTCGACTTTTCGCAGCGAACGTCCATACTAAGCATTCCAGCACGTCAAATATGGCGCAAGTCTATCATGTGGCAGTAATTAGCAAAAGGCAGAAGGCCTAGCAGAAACCGTAGCATCGCACGAAGTGTCGCAAATGCCCGAATGCGCAAGATGAGTGTGCACGTGCACGGACGTTGGCGTCGTGGCGACCGGGTGATATGAACTGGAATGCCTGAAATTGGGAAATTTTACATTTCGAAGTGATGGATAATATTTTTTAAATTCAAATTAATGGTTTAATGCATTTTCTAAACTCCTGCTCGTTTTAGGGTTTTGTTGCTTTTTATGCACCGACGATATTTTTACGTGTCAGGACGTTTTAGAAAATCCCGATGTGCTTATTTAGCTCCTGATCCTTTTGTTCGCTTTGGAACCATTTTGCGTTTTGTGGTTCCAGCCACTTTGTCAGACCCTTGTGCGTTAGCATGGTCCCTGCGTGCCTTGAGAGCTTCCAGAGTATTTTTTAGAGCTCCACGTATGTTTATTTAGGGCTGTAACGCATGTTTTAAGGCCCTGTTGCTTTTTGGAACATTGTGTGCTTTAGAGCGTCAGTTGTATTTTCGACCCCCGTTGTGCTCTTGGGGTCCCGCTGTGTTTATTTGGGGCTGCTAACACACATTTGTGGGCCCCAGTACGGTTTTGGGGCTTCGGTTCGATTTTTATGTGTCCCAGCCTGACTTATCGCTCCCAGGCGCGTGGTTCCGGGTACCAACGCCAGTTTTTTGGCTTAATTTGATTTTTGTGGATCTTTTCTGATTTTTTTTCAATCTCAATAGACCGAATTCCGGCCCGACATTTCGAGACCCTGGCGCCATGTATTTGTATCCAATCTCGATTTTTTTCGAGATTCGGTATGTTTTTGGACGACGTACACAATTTATGAAGGTATCTGTTGATATGTTCTGTGCTCCAGAGCCACTTTACTCACCCCGACATTTATTTTTTGGAATCCATCCTTATTTTGGAGGGCTCCAGCTCGACATTTTCGGATACCGATCCCGTTGTTGTGAATGTGGTGGACGTCTCTGCGGCGCGGCGACTGATGGCGCACCGGCCTGCCGTACTGGCCGCCGTCGCTCGTGGCGGCGGCCGACGACCGTCCGGTCCAGGCATCGGGCCGACATCACACCAGACGTCGGCCGACACCAGTGTCCACATCAGTGTCCACATCAGTGTCCACATCAGTGTCCACATCAGTGTCCACATCAGTGTCAAAATTTTACATCTCGGTAGAAAATTAAACAAAATGGAATATACTCCCACTCTGGTCCTCCAATGTTGTCAATAGTTGTTCTCTCTATCTTGTCATGCCCCTAATCTCGAAATTGCGTTCCAACTAGGAATATCCAATAATCAGGAAATAACGTATGTAAAAGTTATGTTGTCATTATTGAATTTATCTTGACAAGAAGACAATATGTTGCTTTGGAATCCTGTATTCCACTCTTGCTTGTTTTAGTCTTCCGCTCCTGTGCCGCCTTTCCAGAATTGTTTTCCATCCTCAGGTCCACGTCCAAATTGTGTTTGTGACACTTGAGGAGAGCGTGCTGGCGGCAGCTTACGCCGAGTTCTGGACCCGGGGAGCTTACACTGAACTCTGGACCCAAGGGGAGCTTGTACCGAGTTCCGGACCCAAGGGGAGCTTGTACCGAGTTCCGGACCCAAGGGGAGCTGAGATCGAGCTCCGGACCCGAGGGGAGTTGAGATCGAGCTCGGGGATTTCACGAGCGCTGGTACGTGACCGGTTACCTGGTGGGGGGTTCCGATGGGCACTAGCGCTTAGTCCCTTCCGCCCCCTTGCCAGATTTTGGAGAATACCTGACCGTGCCTAGTGTCTTCCTGTGGCATCATCAGCTAATCAGCATGAAAAGCTATATTATCATGATCGGCTGATATAGCTTTCACTACTGGCGGATGTAAGAGTCATTGAAGTCTATTGTTGAAGTTTAATCAGAATGCGTGATGGGATAAATGTACGGGAGCAAGGTTTATGATAAGGGCAATTTGTTGCATCGGCCCACCACCCGCTCGGCTCATTCCAGCTCAACGGCATGATTGTAGCCGACCGTCCAGAGAGCCGTCAGTGCGCCGAAGGCCCAGCTGGCAGAGACCCTGCTCCGGCTGTCAGCCAAACTTCACGGGCCACAGTGAGCGTCATGAGCACCTCCGTGGTCGGGATCCACTTTTGATATATATTTCGGGTACTGCGCTCTACCTTGTCGCTATCTGGGGCTTTTACCGTTGCAAATGCATCAGACAAACCGTGTCATATTATTTCCTTCTGTGGACAGAACAATTACCCTCTCAGTGATCGCTCACCCAACCTCCTTCAATGTGTTCTGGCTTAACATGGAACTCAGTGGGGTCGGCTCCTCTCCCCCTCCAATGTTAAGTAGACCCAAGTCTACTGGATGGATTCTGCCCATCGATTTCACTCGCGTCACTCCTGATCTAAAATATTAGTAAAAACAACCGTTCCGCACAAGTGTCATATGGCTAACAAAAAAACGTCGGATCTAATCCGCTAACTAGACCGACTGCTTAGCACCTCCAGAGGTCCTCCAAAACCGCCAGCCGTGCGCGGTTTTTCGCCCGCCGCTAATGACGCTTTGTGCCAGGTGGCGGGCGTTTTAGCGGACGGCGTATGCACGCGGGCGCCGGTCGTGCGGGCCGCGAGTGCCCGAGCTGCCGTATCACGCGTCGGCATCACCATAAATCCGGTAAAAACGAGCCTTCATGTCCGCACCAGGTGCCGGGTCGGCCGGCCGTGAGGCGGACCCCGGGCCCCGGCCTCCCCCCCCCCCGCCCGTCGGCCGTTGACAGATGTTCGCCGGCGCCGGCCGAAAAAAATAATCCTTGGAATTTGCCGGCGAAGGTGGACGGTGTCGACTGCAGCTTCAGCTGGGGTCTGTGGATGAGGTTGTTGTGTTCGGTAGCGTAGCCATGGAGGCCTGCTGGACGTGCCCCATTCCGCAACCTCCCGTCAGGCTGTCTAAATTTCGGGAAAATCGCACGCTCGTGGGACTTGGCTAAACAAGTCTGGCAACATATTCCGAAGAATGCTCATTCCATGAAAAATTGTTTTGGCTGCGCAAGCTACTGTTTATGTTTGATATGTATATAGCGATATATATATATATAAACCCATATGCTCATGTTGTGTATATTGTTCGTTTAGACCATGGTTATTACAAAAGCAATTAACCAATTATAATATTTGCAGCAAGAAGGTTACGATCAGGTAAGGTGTACAATATTTGGGTACTGGTAAGTTTGGAAATTATATGTTTTCACCTCTCCACACGTCGTATCTTGAGATTAATTCGGCTAGGTATGGCGAAGGTTAGCAGGAAGTGGTCTTATCAAGAAATAATTGCGTATGCAAAAATAACAATTGCCTAGGTCAGATCAACTGAGGTGATATTTCCAGTTTCTGGGGTAAATATTATTGTCTTAAGTCTGCTTTCAAGGTGCACATTTGCCTCAGTGTCGGCAATACAATTGCGGTTAAGTTTAAGAGATTTACTTTGTTTCAGTGACGTAGTTTTCAATTTTCTTGTTTTTTTTCCTAATGGGTAGAGCGGAACGCGAAATATTGCTTTAAGTTAGCTTTCCATCCTAAAATTAATTACTTAAGCCGGCATCTTCGATTGTAGTCGTGATGGGCAAATATGCAAATCTAATAAGTCATCAAAAACGAGAAAATGTCAAATTCCTCCGGCATGTCTTATTGCATTCCTAAACACAAGCAAACGCTGAAAGTCTCATTCAAATATCTTTATCCGTTAACACACGCCCTGAAGGGCCTCTGAAAATTACGAGCACTGCGGCGGATCCCCCGAAGACCTCGGCTCCTATTAAGGCTAGAGTAACGAAATTAACGCGGAGTGGATGGGCACGCTAGTGAACTCTATTGTGTTCAAAATTGTATGACCTTAGGTGAATATCTTCAAGGTCAAATGAGGTCAAAATAGCCAAAGTTTCCGAGGCTTGGCTTGTCATTGTTATGGAGCGCTGAGATTGTGTTTAAATGCCCCAAAATTGGCATTAATGTTTTGGACAGTACTAATGATGTAATACAGATGCCAGATCAACTATTTGACCTCAGGTCACCTATATAGGAGCACGTTATCAGGTCATTACCTGCCCCAGTTACCAGAACCGGGCTGCCCACCCGACTGCTCTGTTGGGTGGCTCGGCACAATCGGCTTCGCAGAGAAAGGAGTGAAATGCATGAATAAAGAATAGAAACGCCTAGGCACACAATGACAAAGAGTAGATTCCCGGATGTGTAGGGAGTAACATGCAAAGTGGCACCAATCGCATGGCAGTCATTTGCATTTATGACAACATTCCAGTTGACCAAGTTTGGTTCCATTAGCCTCTCATGAACTTGACCTGACTTGACCTCGGCGACCTAACATGACTGTTAAATTATATAGCTTAACAATATGCATCAAACAAGTCGCTAGTGTTATCAAGAACACTTCCCTTTTGCCAATATACGGGAAGCGCATCAGCGCCGATTTTTGTGGTCTGGCGCTGCGAATTGTTTTTTACTTTAACGGCCCCTAACTTGAAAAATGTTCGGCCGATTTTCATTTTTCTTACTTTACACAATGCGCCGGTCATTTATAAGCAGGTAGGCAAACAATGGCGTATATCGGCCGGTACAACATGGAGTTATGTACGAAAAATCGGAGGGGTGGGCGGATTTCGCCCCCCCCCCCCCCAGGGCGCATGTTAAAGCGTGACGACTGGCTGCACGTTTATTTTAGGTGCCCTCACTTAGCCTTGAATAACTCGTTGACCGTGGATGATCTAACCTCAACATTTTCGTACAATATGCCAAATTATTGTGGGAAAAGAGTTGCCATATTTCGGCGCGCCGCCAAGCGCCTTTCCTTCTTTCTTTCTTCACTATCCAAGGAAAACCTTACGGGGGCGTAAACTAAACCCCCCGCTAGACGGGGTGGGTAAAAGGCCATCCTACGCTAATTTTAAACCGTCTGCAATTCAGCATCATATTAGGTGACAAATGCCTGCATGACGACTGATGACGGATCATGGCTCGCAAACAATGCCACCGACCTGCACTTTCTACCGGTAGAGTTACTGTCCATGTCAGGCAATCATCCGATCATAGTTATCTTCCAAAAATGTGGAGCGTTAAGTGTCGTAATGGCTGTTGTGGACTAACCAATCCGTCTTGCGGTAACTTTCACCAAATTCTCGACGAGTTACGAGCTTCGACACAGCATCAACTGAACGCACCTTGACCAGCCGCAATTAGACATGCGTCTTCCATCCGGAATTAATCGCGCCGCCGCCATCCGCGCCGGAATAGGCTCCGCATTTGGCGCGACTACACCTACCGGCATCCGGTCCTGCACCGGCGTACAGTCGCTGCCTGGGTGGCGGCGTCGCCGTTGTCGGAGACTGTACCAGTCCGTCGGCCCTCGCTGACTGCTCGTGGGCAGTAATTAGGACACGCGGTAAATAAGTACGGCGGTAATAACACGGTACGCTGTCGTCCTGGGTATGGACGGCCGGCTGGATTATCGGCCCGATTGAATCCGTGCGGCGACCTTGCTCATAGCGCCTCGTACCGCGCGTTTCTACGCACAGGCTTGGTTGAATTTCTCTGATGCCGTGTCGGTGCGTACGATTCTGATCGTTGTTGTTGCCCTTATCCGGCTGTTTTTCAACCTCTATCCAGTTATTTCCGCCGTGATATTGGCTTTTCGGAAAATGATGTGCATTCTGTTGCTACCTGTGAGGTCTTTGTTGCAGCATTGGCGTTCTGGGAACGTATTCCTACGCCGTGCTTCAAACGCTGATTGGACCTCTTAGCTGGACCTGCGCCCGGTGGGGCTCAGATCAGGGCTTGGCTCGTCTTTAGTTCATCGGTTCATGGTATGACAGATTAGCTCAGTTCGTAACCTGACCTTGATCAAAGCAGAGGCCATCACCAGCCAGTTGTATGCGATCAAAAAACAAATATGATCGAATGTTTGTTGGGGTGGTTTATGGGCCATGGTCCTATCCAGAGCAGAGCTGGTGGTGTCATCCCACTACCAGATCTGGCACAGGCCATACATCTGGTAACCAAGCCGCGACTTTAGCGACTGAAACTGCCCTTCAGTGAGAGCGATTGGAGACAATCCGAGCAAACCCTCTTCATACGCTGAGACAGCTTGGGTGCAATCACTCCAGCATGGTTTGTGTATGGGACGTGGGCTGGGGCACCACTAATGTTCTGGGTCTTATTTGAAGCAGCCCATGCATGTTTGAATATGCTTGGGCTTGATGACTTTCCCTTTGATGAGTTTTAACGACTCGTGTTGTTGGTCGGGCTTTAGCGTGTCTCACGCCAAGTTTGTCATATTTTGGCGGTTTCCGCCGGTTTGGAGACACTCTCGGCAGTCACGCGCTTTGGCAATGTCTGTCTTCAAAGCCAAGATACATACCACCCGGACAATTTTAACGACCCGAACACGGCGAAGTGTAGCCAAGAAATGCACTATATATTGGCGGAATGGATATATTACTTCCCAACCTGAAGCCCTACAAAACGCTCTCGCCATGTAAATCACGAGCCCACTTTTAGCTCACTTGTGGTTTTCTAGCGATTATACACCTCGACTCGGAATTGAGACCCTTTGACTCATGTTATGAAGTCAAAACCTAGTTTGAATGGGACGAGCCGACTCAATTCCCGTGACGCTACACACCGGCGGTGTACCGCCAGCTCCGCGTGACAGAGCGCGTGCGGCGATATTCATGCAGTGTTAAAACAATGGTTTTTCGTTATGTGTGAGATGTCGAAACGAGCACGTCGAAATTTGCCATAGAATTAGTGTCATTTCGATTTTTTCCAATGTCCTTCGGACATATACACATAATTTGAGCCAGTGATGCACTTGTGATTCCACCTTCGTCATTTGTTTTGAAATGATAATCTTGAAAGAACTGTATTTGGGCCAGAGAATATATATCAGCTATAAACTGGCACTGTGTGCTATATCACATTATGGGCAGTCCCTTTACCTGAAATTGCGTTGCGAAATGTTCGTATATCACTATCCCTTATCGAGAGCATGATCATGATACTTTTTAATGAGTTAGGGAGACACCAAGACTTCACAAGCATACATCAAGAAGCAGGATGTTGACACTTCTCGGAGTAGGATGTCGATTGATTGTTCCGAAAGTGGTGTATTCCGCCCTATTTCACGAATAATTTACCGCCGTATTTATGATTTATTATACGTATTTATATCGCCGTACTTATGTATTTATGATACGGGCCGCGGAATGTCAGCGGCTGACGAGCGTGCCTCGGCCAGTTTTGATGGGCACGTCGGCATCCCTTCAGGTGAGCGGTCTCGCCGCCGCCGCCATCACGGCCCGGCCGAGATTTACGGTCACGGTCCGACTGCCTCCGGCCAGTGGCTGTAACCATGACAACTGGTTGCATACGCCGGCCACTGGTTATGTTACGCCGGCCACTGGTTATATACGCCGGTCACTGGTTATATACGCCGGCCACTGGTTATATACGTCGGCTACTGGTTATATACTCCGGCCACTGGTTATATTACGCCGGCCACTGGTTATATACGCCGGCCACTGGTTATATACGCCGGCCACTGGTTATATACGCCGGCCACTGGTTATATACGCCGGCCACTGGTTATATACTCCTGTCAGTGGTTACATACGCCGGCCAATGGTTATATACGCCGGTCACTGGTTATATTACGCCGGCCACTGGTTATATGCGCCGGCCACTGGTTATATACGTCGGCTACTGGTTATATACGCCGGCCACTGGTTATATACTCCTGTCAGCGGTTACATACGCCGGCCACTGGTTATATACGCCGGTCACTGGTTATATTACGCCGGCCTCTGGTTATATACGCCGGTCACTGGTTATATACGCCGGCCACTGGTTATATACGCCGGCCACTGGTTATATACGCCGGCCACTGGTTATATACGCCGGCCACTGGTTATATACGCCGGCCACTGGTTATATACGCCGGCCACTGGTTATATACGCCGGCCACTGGTTATATACGTCGGCTACTGGTTATATACTCCTGTCAGTGGTTATATACGCCGGCCAGTGGCTATATATGCCGGCCACTGGTTATATTATGCCGGTCACTGGTTATATACGCCGGCCACTGGTTACATACGCCGGCCAGTGGTTACATACACCGGCCACTGGTTATATACGCTGGCCACTGGTTTATATACGCCGGCCACTGGTTATATACGCCGGCCACTGGTTATATTACGCCGGTCACTGGTTATATTACGCCGGCCACTGGTTATATTACGCCGGCCACTGGTTATATACGCCGGCCACTGGTTATATACGCCGGCCACTGGTTATATACGCCGGCCACTGGTTATATACGCCGGCCACTGGTTATATACGCCGGCCACTGGTTATATACGCCGGCCACTGGTTATATACGCCGGCCACTGGTTATATACGCCGGCCACTGGTGGTTACATACGCCGGCCACTGGTTACATACGCCGGCCACTGGTTATGTTACGCCGGCCACTGGTTATGTTACGCCGGCCACTGGTTATATACGCCGGCCACTGGTTATGTTACGCCGGCCACTGGTTATATACGCCGGCCACTGGTTATATACGCCGGCCACTGGTTATATACGCCGGCCACTGGTTATGTTATGCCGGTCACTGGTTACATACGCCGGCCACTGGTTATATACGCCGGCCACTGGTTATGTTACGCCGGCCACTGGTTATGTTACGCTGGCCACTGGTTATGTTACGCCGGCCACTGGTTACATACACTGGCCACTGGTTATGTTACGCTGGCCACTGGTTATGCTACGCTGGCCACTGGTTATGTTACGCTGGCCACTGGTTATGTTACGCTGGCCACTGGTTATGCTACGCTGGCCAGTGGTTATGTTACGCTGGCTATTGGTTATTACGCCGGCCACTGGTTATATACGCCGGCCACTGGTTATATACGCTGGCCACTGGTTATGT
This sequence comes from Imbricaverruca yamaguchii, assembly GCA_034440575.1. Lineage (NCBI taxonomy): Eukaryota > Metazoa > Arthropoda > Thecostraca > Neoverrucidae > Imbricaverruca > Imbricaverruca yamaguchii. Next base: position 791,624 of record JAOTOL010001583.1, on the reverse strand, counting down.
TACGCTGGCCACTGGTTATATACGCTGGCCACTGGTTATATACGCCGGCCACTGGTTATATTACGCTGGCCACTGGTTATATTACGCTGGCCACTTATACGCGGCCACTGGTTACATACGCCGGCCACTGGTTATATTACGCTGGCCACTGGTTATGTTACGCTGGCCACTGGTTATATACGCTGGCCACTGGTTATGTTACGCTGGCCACTGGTTATATACGTCAGTCGCTGGTTACATTCATTGTGTAGCAGCGACATTCAGCATGCTTTAGGCAGCTACGGACCGAGAGCATACGCCGGGAACCGAGATACTGCAGGTCTCACCACCGCTCCATTACCCGGCACCGAGACACTCCAGACATCAGCCACATACGCCGGGCGCCAAGACACCCGCCATGTTTCGTCACCACTCCGGGCAACAGCCACATGCGCGAGCGTTTGATTACAGAGCATGAAAAAGCTGACTGTTTTGCTCATTTCCTCCTTGCTGAAGAAAACATAAAATGTTTGATGACGTACCACAGCCTTTTAAAATAAACTATGTCTTCACTGTACTGCGCTGGGCTAATCGTGTCCAACAGAAAGGCCTTCTTCTCAGGTTCAGCTCCTTTCATGGCACAATGATATTCAGAATGTGCAGACGCTATGACTGTTTTTGAAGTGTCTGTGCCGCCATCAAGGGGGTTACACGTTCGGTTTCTGTGGTGCAGTCCACACCACTAGGACTTAATTATCTAAAACTGGCCAATAAGGTCGCGGATTGTCCCCAAGCCGGCTCACGTCTTTGTGACACTCCCTTTTAGTGTAGCAAATTATGGATTCAAAGAAGAAGGTATGCATTTTGATGATGCACTTTTAACGTCGATGCCGAGCCACAAATTCCCCTTAAGATGTTATGTTGGTGCACTTTGATCGCGATTATTAATCTAGATCAAGAAACGGAGGTAGAAGTTGGTCACGGGGTTAGTTAGTTAGTTCTCATAGGGAAGTTCCACAGGGAAGTTCGTCACATCATGCATGAATGCACTCTTGTAAAACAAACATCACATCTGGAATCGTCGGGTTCTGCAGGGATGTTGGTCGCTGGACGATAAACTGCGATGGATACTGCACCGGCGCCATGACGTCTGAATTTCCTTTTGCTCGGGGTTTAGTTTGTTGATTCGAATAATGTATGCTATTTCACGTTGTGTATCGCAACTCTCTTGTCTTACATAGAACTAAAGGTAGCAGGGATGAATTCCAAGTGACCCTCGCCGTCCGCACTGCGATGGGTATACAATTATACAGCTCTTGGAGGGTTAGTTCGTTCGAAGGCTTACAAATCGCTTTACACCATGGCAGTGGTGTAACTTCGCATACTTTTTGGATGACCCTTGCCCCCTCCAATATTGCCTGTGCCCTCCCCAATAATTTCAACTTTTAACATGGGACCGTATATGGTATACCCCCAGTCCATTTGTACCCGTCCATTGCCTTCATGCATTGCGCCTCCATGTATATTTCTAGAGACCTCCACTTCACATAGATACTGGTTGACTCACCAATTAATTTTCTTTCAATTTGACGTGCATCCCGCGCCCTCTATTTGAAGATTTCCCACGCTTCCTCCAAGCCGTGTTCTGTTTTCACTTTTGGTGTCGAACCGACTGCGCCGCTGTGCGCAGCGAATCTGGACACCGATACACATTCCTTCCACCGCCGCAGCCCGACACCCGGCCCCCGTGGTGCCTGTACGCGACCACGCGCCTCCCCAACACCTGTGCCGACCCCCACACGGCTGACGACGGCCTGCTGCCAGAGGCCGTACCCGTAATTGAAATGTACCGCGACTGTGATTGAAATGTTTTGGGGCGGTGCGACATGCCGGCGCGGCCCCATGGCACGTCCTAATTAGTGGTCAAGAGGCCGCCTCTTCGGCGGGACGGCGACTGCCCGGGTCGGCGGGATGGGGAGGGGGTGGGGGTGATGCTGAAGGGCGGTCTGAGATCGCGGGAGGGATCGGTGGGAGTGGTGGAGACGTGCTGAAGGGTGGGAAGGATGTCAGGTGCCCTGAAGGGTGGGAAGGGTGTGCGGTGCCTTGAAGGGTGGGAAAGGTGTGCGGTGTCCTGAGGGTGGGAAGGGTGTGCGGTGTCTTGAAGGGTGTGCGGTGTCCTGAAGGGTGGGAAGGGTGTGCGGTGTCCTGAAGGGTGGGAAGGGTACGCGGTGTCCTGAAGGGTGGGAAGGGTGTGCGGTGTCCCGTGGGTGGGAAGGGTGTGCGGTGTCCTGTGGGTGGGAAGGGTGTGCGGTGTCCTGTGGGTGGGAAGGGTGTGCGGTGTCCTGTGGGTGGGAAGGGTGTGCGGTGTCCTGTGGGTGGGAAGGGTGTGCGGTGTCCTGTGGGTGAGAGGGTGTGTGGTGTCCTGTGGGTGGGAAGGGTGTGCGGTGTCCTGTGGGTGGGAAGGGTGTGCGGTGTCCTGTGGGTGGGAAGGGTGTGCGGTGTCCCGTGGGTGGGATGCGGGTGGGAGTGGCGGAGTGTGTGGATGGGACAAAGGGGCATGACCTGCGGGAGCGGGACAGCGGGGACGACTTGGTTGTGTGAAGACGTCTGGGGGTGAGGACGGGCTGGCGAGACGGGAGCCTGCCGGGACCGAGGCCTTCAGGGAGAAGGAACTGTTGATGGCAGAGAAGCTGACGGTATTGAAGAGGAAGAGAAAATTGGCTCATCCGGTCGCCGATTTGTGGGAGTGCAAAAAATCGGTCTGAACATGCAAAAAGCATCACACATCTCGAGACATCGGATTTCAACTGTTTAGGTCACGGGTATAATTCAAACACAATGTGTCTGTTCATGTATCACAACATGTGTCTGTTTTGGGGTATGACCTGAATGCTCACCCCCCCCCCCGCACACGCCTTTTCTTGGATTCACTAGTGGATAACGAGCAGGAATATGTCGACGACAGACCAAAAGCAGATCAGGCCTGGCACGGCCAGCGGTAGCAGCCAGAAGCTCTCGTGGCCTTCCACCCCACTCGCAAAACTGAACGCCACAAGCCCACGCCGACCACGGTCCCTCCGGTCACGGGCTGGGCTATAGGTGCCGACCATGGTCTCTCCTACCACGGGCTGGGCTATAGGTGCCTGCCATGGTCCCTCCCGCCACGGGCTGGGCTATAGGTGCCGACCATGGTCTCCCTACCACGGGCTGGGCTATAGGTGCCGACCATGGTCCCTCCCGCCACGGGCTGGGCTATAGGTGCACCTGGCCATGGTCCCCATCCCTCCGCCACGGCTGGGCTATGGGTGCGCATGGTCCCGACCATGGTCCTCCCGCCACTACCGACCATGTTGGGCTGGGCTATAGGTGCCGTTACCATGGGCTGGCTATAGGTGCCCTGCTCCCGCCACGGGCTGGACTATGGGTGCTGACCATGGTCCCTCCCGCCACGGGCTGGGCTATAGGTGCCGACCATGGTCCCTCCCGCCACGGGCTGGGCTATAGGTGCCGACCATGGTCCCTCCCGCCACGGGCTGGGCTATAGGTGCGAACAATGATCTCTCTCGCCGGGGGCTGGGCTATAGGTGCCGTTATGATCCCTCCCGCCACGGGCTGGGCTATAGGTGCTGCCATGGTCTCCCGCCACGGGCTGGACTATAGGTGCCGACCATGGTCCCTCCCGCCACGGGCTTGGCTATAGGTGCTGCCATGGTCTCCCGCCACCGGCTGGGTGCGTGGGCGTCGTTGCCACAGGGGATGCGCATGGGGTCGCCACGGATTTTCGATAGGGAAACGGGGCGGTTTTTAGGTCCATTCTGCAAACGACACGCCTCAGGCGTGACGTTGAATTCCAAGAAGTTGGGGGTGAGGTTGTTCCCCGTTCCTTGCGATGGCAACACCCGCGGACGGGAAGCGACTACTCGTTCCAAGTTTCATGCAATTTAGCATCACGCCTAGCGACGAATGACGTATCATGTCACGCAGGAATCGATGTAAAACCCCTCTTCCCAGGGGGGGATTAGAGTGAGGACAGTTTCGATACGGCTGTCAAAAATCCGTGACGACGTCGAGGTATAGGTACATTGCGTACCTCGCATTCATTGGCAAGGCAACCAATGTACATGTACATGCAAGATGGCTCGAGCTGGGCCGGGGTGTGAGAGAGGCTCGCTCTGCTGGCATTTGATTCACCTTTGACCTACGAAGAAAGATGTCTCGCTGGCGTTTTTCCTGCTAACAGGCTGACTATGATACTCTTCATTGTTGCTGCATTTACGGGAGATACAGAATGTATGGCCAAAATTTCTTCGGAAGGGAAAAAGTTGTATTCACATCCAAGACAAAAAAGTTGAAGAGCTACGAGTCTTGGCTCGGCCTTTAGGAGGCCGAGTTTCCTACTTCTTACGAGCCCCCCCCCCCCACACACACATACACTCCACCACAGTGCTTGGTGGGCCTCTCTTATGATAGTATGTGAGAGGACAAAGGCGGGCCTCCGAAGCGTATCCCGAAATCAACAGCTTTAGCGTTGCTGGGACCTCCAACAAATTTACTTGAAGCTCCACCCCTGGCTAAGTGCCCGGCGCAGCCACTATATTTACCATGCATTTCCAGATGACACTGATCTTTTTTGTTCGTTAGCGACCGTGTCCAATTTGAGAAATCGTGGGTAAGATGGAAACCAGGATTAATTACACCAAAATTGAACAGGTCTTTTTATCTTGTCATTTATTTTCATTACTCACATTAGTGTTCCATTCTTTTCTTCTTGATCGTGTGATCACGAGTAAAACTTTTTTCGTACCCGATTAACTGCCAAGAAGATTAACTATTAATTAACGACGATTCCCTGTAATTGTACAATTAACAATGTAGCAGCAACGCTCGGTCGCAACTTCATCAATGCCCATGGCACGTCGGACTTCCTCTGGGTATCAGAAGGCATTGCAGGTGCCAGCGTCATGCTCGAAGGCGAAGTGAAGTTGGGTTTGTGATGTGTCGCCCGCCGGCCAGAGCGTAGAGACTGTAGCAGCAGCGTTACACCACACTTCCCCGGATGTCGGGCAAGTGTGCCAGCCAATACCACCCTTCTCTAGATGTAAGGAAAGTGTGTCAACCAACGCCGCCCTTCTCCAGATGAAAGGCAAGTGTGCCGATAACCTTGTCCCTATATTGCGACTGCCGCCCGAAGCTGCCATCCGAATCGACTCTAAATGGGCTCTCTATTGTAGTGCGTAGGCTCCAGGACCACTGTAGCCGAGGTGGTTACACTGGACCACTGGACCATTAGACCACTGACTGCTGGACCATCCGGGCACGTGCCATCATGCGAGCAGCAGCCAGCAACCCAGGCGTCTATTATTTGTCAGGTCATGCGAGCCCCAGTATGTTGATATGATTTACGGCAAAAGCATAATCCGATAAGGGATCAATAAAACATCTGGCTGCATAAGCTCTCTCTCTCTCTCTCTTTCTCTCTCTCTTCGTCTCCGTCTCCGTCTCTGTCTTTGTCTCTGCCTGTGTCTCACTGTCTGTATCTTCCTTTGTCTCAATCTCTGTCTTTGTCTCTGCCTCTGTCTCTGTATCTGTCTGTATCTGTCTGTCTGTCTCTGTATCTGTCAGTATCTGTCTCTGTCTCTGTCTCTGTCTCTGTATCTGTATCTGTATCTGTCACTTCCTCTGCCTCTGTCTCTGTATCTGTCTGTATCTGTCTGTCTGTCTCTGTCTCTGTATATGTATCTGTCACTTCCTCTGCCTCTGTCTCTGTCTCTGCATCTGCCTCTGTCTCCTTCTCCTTCTCTGTCTCTGACTCTTCCTCCGTCTCTGTCTCTGTCTCTGTCTCTGTCTCACAAAATCTGTGAGGTAACCACGTAACTGAGTCGCATTGCAAAAGCAGCCGACAGTGTATATTTTGTGTATGCGGCCATATACCTGATGAATAAGGACGGTAATAACAGAAGGTAGACGCCCCACCATGCATGTACAGGAAGTTCCACCTTTGCATGGAAGCCCCTTTGGGTAACGTGTGCAGCGACGGCTTCTGAACCTCCTAGTGAAGGAGGAACTGCACGAACTCACGGTATCCGCACGTTAAGGTGAAGACCAGGCCCAGTTGTGGTCGGGGTTGTAGAGCGCAACCAGTTGAGGGCTGGAAGGTGCGAAGCGGGACCGGTTGTGGGCCCGGGAGGTACATAGCGGGACCGATTGTGGGCCGGGGGTGAGGAGCGGGACCGGTTGTTGGCCCGGGAGGTACATAGCGGGACCGGTTGTGTGCCGGGGGTACAGAGCAGGACCGGCTGTGGGGCCAGGAGGTACTAGGCGGCACCGGCTACGTCCAGGGAGGTGCCGAGCGGCGCCGTCGGCACCAGTGACTGGCCAGCCGCGGCTCCATTGTTCACCGCCGATGTCCTAATCACCCTGTCATTGCCGCTCGCGGCACGTGCATTGTCCGCGGCGGGCCGGGCTGCGGCGGCGGCCGGCTTTCTTCGGCGCCGACCGCCTCCTCTCCATGGCCGCTCATAAATAACGGGGTAAGTGGCGATCGTGAGCACGACCGAACACAAAACGAGTGCGCCTCAAATTGGTCGGCGCAGCTGAGCCGGGCGCGTGAGGACGCGCCGTCCGTCTAATCCACACGGAAAGCGATGCGGCACGACCGGCTTGTTAGCGTGACTGCGCCGCCGCTCGGAAATCAGCATTGCTGATGCATTTCTTGCGCCGCTCGGCAATTATCCAATCATTTTCTCGGCGCGCGCGCGCGTGGGCGTGGCCTACGGCGGGGCCACCTCTCCCGTTGGTCACCTGCGCACGCGACTGCTGCATTTTGCATGAGGCGTTTCGATTTCGGGGCCGGCGGCCGATTGTGCGCGGGGGCTTTCGTTCCGGCCAGCCGCCGGCCGATCGATATTCAATGCTTCGTTAAATCTGAACTCGTAAATTACCGGGGAATTACCGCGACGGTGATGGCTCCAGGTCTGGCCGGCGAATCAGCCGGATGGTCCGATGGTGGCGACGCGCCGCACATTAGCGGAAGTTATCGCTTGTAAACACCGTGCCGGAGTGGAGTTATGCACGTCAGCCTTGCTCGGCGTTCGCACATTGATGCCATGATAACAAGTCGAAAGGCAAAAAGTCAAAGAAATGCGTACGGTGGCAAAACGTCGAAGAGCACGGAAGTCGAACGAAGACAGTCAAACGGAGAAAAGAAGTGTCAGAGGGATAGAACGTCCGACGAATAATAGTCGTGAGTGAGAAAGTGAAATGGAAAAGTAAAAAGCAAACCAAATCAAAAAGGTAGGAGTCAGAGGGGCCAGGGTGAAAAGCACAAGAAGTTAAGTGAAAAGCACAAGGAGGTATAAAACGCCAGAGGAATAAAAGTCGTATGGGAGGAAGTGAAATGCAAAAGCTAAAAGCAAGTCAAGTCAAAGGGATATATGTCAAATGGGCCAGGGTGAAAATAGCAAAAAGTTGGAAGTCAAGGATAGAAGTCAAGTGGGAAAGAGTCAGGGGGATGTCATCAGCTCTTGCTACGACGTTTTCCCTCGAACATGTACGCCGTCACCGGTGGGGATGAGAAGCATGCATCTCACGGTCATCAGACCAGGAGGATCCTCCCCACCAATATTCACGGATGAACCCCTGTGTCCTGGTTTAGGCACGGGCCACCCCATCCCCATCCCCATCCCGAGGGATGCTGAGGAGAGCGGAGCAATGGCACACTCACGAACGGGCAGATCCACTTTCTGATATGCGTTTGCTATGGATATGCGGAAATGCTTACATTATTTGCATGCACTCTGTGCATTGCATCCGAGTCTGTGTCATTTGTAGAACATTGTGCATACATGGATGCATATGTCTGGGATACTGACATACTTAATACCAGGCCCGGAGTCAGGAATCTTCGAAGGGAAAAGTGCCAGCACCAGAGGGCGAGGTTAGTATCTTCAGGGAGCACACGGTTTTGGACAGGCACGACGCTCTTTGAGAACGATTATGTACCTATGTTTGTGTGTGTATGTGGGGAAGGAGGGGGACGATGTCCAGTTCATTTTGGTAAAGATGAGGCTATTACGTTGTTGGCGGCACTCGCTGCGTCGCTTGAAGACGCATACGTTCAATTAGTGCGGAGGCTGAAAGGATGGGGTGTGCTCTGAATATTCCAGACAGCTTGCGGGCCGCAACCCACCATTGGGGTGAGACCAGTGATGCGGAGCCGGGAAAATTTTGGACGGCTCCGGCTCCGGCTCCGGCTCCGTACATCCCAAACGTGAGCCGCCCCGCTTTTGACGGCTCCGGCTCCGACTCCGGCTCCGAGTAAAATGTCCCGGCGGCTCCGGCTCCGGCTCCGGCTCCGGGCAAAATGTCCCGGCTCCGGCTCCGGCTCCGGCTCCGCATCCCTGGGTGAGACGGCGAATATTTTGTATTCGTTGATTTAATATTGTGTATTCCTTCGTCGGCAAAGGAGACCGAAGGGCGTAATAGGCATCTCACATCTATCAATACCTCATATAGATGGTAATGTCCGTACATATATCGCACGCCGACCGAAGTTCTCATCTTGTTGCAGAACAACAAAGAGCTTTGAATAACGTTAGACAAACGACATCAATATGCCAAACGCAGGTGGATAACACAGTGTTCACGTGCTGTTGTTGTTGTTGTTGTCATGCTGGAAGCAATACGTGGGATGATTAACCGGCACTAACGATACTGGCGAGCGACAGTAGTACTGGGAAAGTGAACTCGGGTAACCCTACTGCTGCCAGCCGTGGTAGCTTGGCTTGACAATTGCGATAGCGAAAAATAAGCAAGTTGCGAGGTATCGGAACCGAGCTGGCAACAAATATGCATTCCGTTCGAAAGCGTGCAACTTCCTCTATAGTTCAATGCATTCAGCTGAAGTTCGACTATGCACCTGTGACCGTCTCTTCGTTCGTTCCTTTTTTCAATAATTTTGTCGTCGGAGCAAGACGTGGTCATGAAAAAGGTCCGAATCCGAAAACCGCAAGAAGTAAATATTGGCATATTCTTTTGCGAACATGGAGTGTTCTTATGCATGCGCAGACAGGTCCAAAGGAATTTGGGAAGTGGGAGTCAAGTGGGAATTTGGGAAGTGGGATATACACGCTGCCCCGGAGTGGCAGCGTGTGACGGGCGCGTGTACAGTAATTCGCAAAGAGAAGCGAACTCTAGAGAAGAAAATTGAAGGGACGTCAAATGTGGGTTGAAACGGCGGCACGGTAGGTTTTCACCAAAGAGTTGTTACTTGTAGCACGACCGTCAACTACAGCTACGACTACAGCTACGACTACGGGGCGGGCGAGGGTGGTGGCATGGTAAGGTGGGTTGCAGCAGGACATTTCAACCGCCCCGGCGAAATGGCGGCGCTTAGCCGTTTAAGTGGTGAACCAACCAATAAACAAACAAACAGATACGACTACAGCTACGCCCGCGACCACGGCTGTGGCCACGAGTCGAGTTCAGTCGGCCTCAGGACGGCTGACAAAAGACTCGGCTCAGTTTGACGTCGTCGCTCAGAAATACCCAGAAATACGGCCCGCCAGTTGCTCGTCGTGCATCACCAATATCAATACGCGGCCCGACAGACCGACTCCACGCGATTCCCCAATAAACAGTTCGGCCAATCGCCGGCCGTCAATCAGGCTGTCGGCCAATGAGCGATTCGGACGCAGTCGGTGCGGTCGGCGCACTACGGGTCCATGAAAAATGCACCGGGTCGCCGCAAGTGACACTCACTGCCGCCACGCGCGCCGCGCCGAACACGGTGTTTGTCAATAATGGCCTCGGTGATATACTGACGCCGCCGCAAATACAATTAATATTCGAGATGTTCCGCCGTCGACGCGCCACAATGCCACGTTCGCATTGTGGCGCGTCGCCGAGTTATGACTACCGAGGTAATGACACGTAGGCAGGGACCTGACGGACGCCTGTGTGCAGGGGAGGCGCACATGGAGGCATGACAACTTCTTGGCAGTGGCGTTGTGTTGGGAACGATGGGGAAGGGCGGAGACGGACACATCAAGTTAATTTACAGCTGATGTGTATATGTATATATATATATATATATATATATACATATATAATATACATAATAATATAAATAATACATAATAATACATATATATATATATAATATATATATATATATATATATATATATATATATATATATATATATATATATATATATATATATATATATATATATATATATATATATATATATATATATACATATGTATATATATATATATATATATATATATATATATATATATATATATATATATATATATATATATATATATATATATATATATATATATATATAATGCAGAACGTGATGCAAGAACTGGTGTAATGCATGCGTTCATGAGCGGTTACCTTAATCGCCACACAACTGAAGTAAGCACCTGTGCTTCTCGTGGTTGATGTTGAATATCGATATGCGTGTGATTTCATCGTAAGGATCCCAGAAGGGCGAATCCATCTGGCGATCTCGAGGGGTATCTGGGTTGTTTGATGAAATAAAAATGTATGTTAGTTTAAACTAAGAACTACTCTATTTGTGGTTCCTGCCATAATAATGATGCACGTCAAGCCAATATTGTCCAAACAACCCGGGCATAGAAGTGAAAGGTGCTACCGATAAATATATTTCTCCCCTACATGTTGTCATCACATGACCATCCATTTTCATCCGTTGTCATCCCATGAGCGTGAGCACGATCCCCTTGCCCTATCACTCACACCCAATCTGCCCCTGCATACAGGGCTCTTCGTCCACTTCTGGAGAGGTGACGGTGCTGTTTAAATAGCGGACCAAGTTGCCGGCGCGTCTCGCACCACCTTGTGAGACACCATCTCATCAATCATCGCGTCCCACGTGCTCCAGTTCTGGAGAGGCGGCGGCACTGTTTCAGTGGTGGATCAAGTTGCTCGCAAGTCACACCACCACCTCCTACTCCAGTTCTGGAGAGGTGGCGGTGCTGTTCCCGTGGTGGACCAAGTTGCCGGCGCGTCTCACCACCACCTTATCCAGTGCAGCAGAGGTGGCGGTGCTGTTTAAATGGTGGACCAAGTTGCCGGCGCGTTTCACCACCACCTCCCACTCCAGTTCTGGAGAGGTGGCGGTGCTGTTTAAAGTGGTGGACCAAGTTGCGCCCCTCTCACCACCACCTCCAGTGCAGCAGAGGTGGCGGTGCTGTTTAAATGGTGGACCAAGTTGCCGGCGCGTTTCACCACCACCTCCCACTCCAGCTCTGGAGAGGTGGCGGCGCTGTTCCCGTTGCGGCCCAAGTCGGACCAGGTTGCTCGCGAGTCACACCACCACCTCCTTCTCCGGACCCGCCGGCTGCACCGCGGCCGCAGGTCATCAGCGGCGGCGGCGTATGCGCCAGGGCGACCCGCGTGTCGACGCACGTCGACCGGCGCACCCGCGCGCCGGCGCCGATTTACATCGCCTGCCGGCCGCCGGCCGGGTCTCCGGTGTCAAAATCATTTATATGCTAATGCGGCGCGCATATTTCGCGGCCGATTTCGGTGATTACATGCAACATACGCGCCGCGGCCGGGCCGCCGCGCCCCGGCGCGCCCCCGGGGGTGCGGCCGGCGGCGGGAGAGCGCGCCGCGTCGATAGTCGGCCCCGGGAATTGATAGCGTCATGGCTGGTGCGGGCCGGGGCGGCCGGGTTCGGCTGTGGTTAGTTCGGATGTCATTTGTCGCGGCTGTTGAGCACCGGGGGTTCTCATTAGAGACTCAGTTCCCCAGTGGAGACTCACCGGTGTCTCAGTGGAGACTCACCGGTGTCCCAGTGGAGACTCAGTGTCTCAGCGGAGACCCATCGGTGTCTCAGTGGAGACTCATCGGTGTCTCAGTGGAGACTCACCGGTGTCCCAGTGGAGACTCATCGGTGTCTCAGTGGACTCAATTTCTCAGTGGAGACTCATCGGTGTCTCAGTGGAGACTCATCGGTGTCTCAGTGGAGACTCATCGGTGTCTCAGTGGAGACTCATCGGTGCCTCAGTGGAGACGCTGAATCTCTGGAGAGTGCACGCTCCAGAGGCCAGTGCGGGCTGCGGATGGGTGTAAGCTTGTTCACTTCCAAGACTAGCTTGAAAACGCGGAAGTCGGACGCTTATCTGATCTGGCGGTTCAAAACTGCCGTCGGAGCTGTGACCTCAGGCTCATTCGCGTCATGCAGTTCCAAAATGTGCGCTATTCCGCATCAGCAGTTACATATGGTACAGAGGACCACATATATGGTAGAGAGGGGAGTGCGCTGACACATTTGGCGCCTGGCCAACTATCAACACGATGGAATCCGTTAGGATGACAACTAGACAATACTATTGAACTCCCATCACCACACACCACCAACTTCCAAGATGCCAGGTCTGCTACCATGTCCACGAGGAAGAGCATGTGTCCAGCATTTCCATGGAGTAGGGCAGTTTTCTGAGAACATGACGACAGCATGTGCATGACGGAGTTTTTCTCAGCATGTCCATGGCAGAGGCTAGTTTCCTGATCGGTTTTCTACACGTCACCTCCCTCTCCTCCTTTGTCTGATCCGTTATGGCTTTGGCACAGTACCAGGAACGTTTATTTCACCTGACTTCCCCTTCCCGCCAGCCGCAAATATGTTCACCTGTATGTAATAGGATATTGTGATGCACCAGGGTTCTGTTCCGCCCGATCTTCCTCCTCCTCCTCCTCCTCCTCCTCCTCCTCCTCCTCCTCCTCCTCCTCCTCCTCCTCCTCCTCCTCCTCCTCCTCCTCCTCCTCCTCCTCCTCCTCCTCCTCCTCCTCCTCCTCCTCCTCCTCCTCCTCCTCCTCCTCCTCCTCCTCCTCCTCCTCCTCCTCCTCCTCCTCCTCCTCCTCCTCCTCCTCCTCCTCCTCCTCCTCCTCCTCCTCCTCCTCCTCCTCCTCCTCATCTCTTCTCCTCCTCCTCCTCCTCCTCCTACTCCTCCCTCCTCTCCTCCCCTCTTCCCAACCCCCCGACTTTCTGCTTCCGCCTCCGCCGCCGCCGCACGCAACGAGCCGCACATGACGGCCGCATCCCCGACCGCCCCCTCCCCACTGCATGCAGCCGACCTCTGACCCCGGAGCGACTTGAGCGCCGTCCGCCACGCCGTGGCCGGTGGAACAAATTGCGCTGTTGTCGGACAGCCGATCTGCATGCAATAATGTGGCTGGTGGCGGGCGGCGATCGGCTATCCGCGCTAGCAGCTGTGTGCACCCCGGCCACCGCGGGGTGAATTGATGCTCCGCTTGCAGTGTGTTGGATGGTGGGCGAACGGACAGTTGGCATGCTGGCAGACGTGGTTGTTGCGAAGCGGGAAGCGGTGCGGTGCGGAAAAGGGAAGCGGTGCGATTTGAGTGCAGTGTGGGGACTGTTGGGGGTGAGGATGGCGGTGGGGAAGTATGGGCGGTGAGTGTTGTTCGGATGAATGGGGAAGAGGATAGCTTCATTAGAGTCGCAAGTGGTGCATACCAGTGATGCTGGATGGAGGGTCGCTTATGTAGCAGGACTGCGGAACATGTACCTGACATAGGTCAAGCTAGGATGGAGCCGTGTCTCAGCTCGAAGTCTCAACTTGAAGACATGGTGGTTTCCGGCGTCAAAATCATTGAGATGGTAATGCGGCACGCATATTTCTCCGCCGTTTACGATGATTACCTGCAGCACGAGCGCATAGGAATCTGACGTTCTCTCGGGTTTTTAACATCAGGAGGACCTCGTAATCGACAACTTCGTTTCATGCATGTCACGATGGACCCATATTTTTCATCTTTATGAGTGACACAGTGTTATCCGCTAGATAAAATTTGCATTAAGAACTAGCTGCTTGCCGGCATATCTGGCATCCTGTAAAACCAGACAGGAGAAATGAGAGACTCCATATGTGAGAATAAGAGACGCCATATGTGAAAAGTGGGAGACGCCATATGTGAGAAGTGAGAGAAGTCATATGTGAGAAATGAGGGACGCCATATGTGAGAAGTGAGGGACGCCATATGTGAGAAATGTGATACGCCATATGTGATAAGTGAGAGACGCCATATGTAAAAGAAGCGAGACTCGAACAAAGACAGTGGCAAAGTGGGCACACAGCA